>CAWUFW010003000.1:400000-1600000 GCA_963921515.1 Calotriton arnoldi | reverse complement strand
TCTGGGCACTCTGGACTTCGCTGGACTTCGTTTGGGCCTGACTTTGTCTCCCTTCCAGTCTGCTGCATTGTCTGTACCTGTGCATCATACAGGAACCTTGTAAATAAATCCGTATTTGTAAAGCGCAAACTACTCACCCTTACAGGTCTCAAGGCGCTGGGGGCTGTCGTGGAAATTAAGTGAGCTATTGCCCAGAGTCACATGGTGCTGAGCTGAGCTGCCGCCGGGGATCGAACCGTGAGCCCTGTGCTACGAAGTCAGCTGCCCTGGCCGCTGCACCACACCTCTCCTAAGGCCTGTGAAGCATCAAAGACACCTGAAGAAATCTCACTTGGAGTGAAGGAGTCACTCCCCTGCATTCGCAGGCACCCCAACTAATCGACCGGTCTGCTGATGCTGAGCTCCTCTGGACTCTGAATGGCTCTGCAACACAGGTGGTGGTTTTCCACAGTTCCTGAAGCCTGCTCTACCCTCTCACCAAGTTTGAGGCCAGTGTTCATCATGGGGGTTGCAATAACCGAACTCCTGCGTACTGTGTCTACTTGCAGTTGCAAAGGCTTGTTGACTTCTTTCCAAGAATATCTTCAGGCTCCAAGTAGCCCTAACCTCGAGCACCTCCTATGACCAGAATCTTCAGCCACACCGCATTGTGTGCATCGTGGCCTGCATCTTTTGTTGAGCTGCTTGAGGTCCTCTTGTGACTCCTGTGCCTCCGACCTGTGGGTCCATTTGAGGGTCACCTTTGCTTCTCTTGAGCTCCTCTATTTGTTCAGGGCCTGCCCTGACTCCCCTGCTTTTGGTGAGTCGCCTGGACCTTGCTGGTCCCGACGTTGCTCCTTCTTCAATTCCTTCATGGGTTGCATTTGCCAAGGCTTGTTGGTGCTCCAGCCAGACACCGACCCCTCAGCACTCGGCATCCTTTGTGGGACAGCTCGTGCATG
This sequence comes from Calotriton arnoldi, assembly GCA_963921515.1. Classification (NCBI taxonomy): domain Eukaryota; kingdom Metazoa; phylum Chordata; class Amphibia; order Caudata; family Salamandridae; genus Calotriton; species Calotriton arnoldi. The sequence goes on along the minus strand of CAWUFW010003000.1, from coordinate 1,599,059 downwards.
GCTCCTTTTGTATCGCCTGGTCCTCCTCAGCATCGCATGGTCCTCACAGCTGCAGAGTCAAGGTCATCATCATCCATCCTGCAACACCTGACATCGGAGGGTATTCGTCTTCCAAGTCTCCTGGTCACTCCTGAGTGACATAGACTCTGTCCCCTCTGCTTGCAGGTACCTCTCATCAAGAATCCATCTTCGGATTCCACCGGACACTTTCTCCTCTTCCAGCAGCAACACTTTCCTGAAGTCCTCCATTGGGTTCGACAGCGGTTTCCGACAGCACTTCACACGTAAGCACCTGGCTTCCCTGGTGTAGGTAACATGGGTACTAGGGTATCCACGGGTGGAGTGGCTCTCCAACCTTCTGTCTTCCACGGGGTTTCTTCAGGGTCCACTGGGAAGGATCCAAAATTTTAAAAAATCCAACCGTGACTTACACGTAGAGTTGTACGGAGCACAGTTGTGTACTCACACTGCACACACTCTCTGTGGGGTCCCTATCTACTTACCTTGGGTGGTTCCTTGGGTCTCCAGCACTTCTACATCCTCTCAACACTGTCTTGACTCCAGTCGTGGTTCTTATACCACTTTCTTAGTATATGGTTTGGTCCCCCCCTGGGGCCACTGTGTATTTCGTGCTATATACTGTATTTCTTTGCTAAAGTATTATGTGCATTGTGCATATCTTCGGGTAGGAGATATTTCTATGTGTTAGAGAGTGTTATATAATAAATACATATTTTTATAATTACTTTGTGTGGTTCTTTTTAACTTAATCTATACTATAAGATTGCATTCTGGTATAACAAGCTGCTTTACACTCCTTCTGGACTAAGCGTGAAGGCTGCTCTCCACAGCTACCACTTAGAGAGCTTTATAAGGTTGTCTAAGACCTCTTAAATCCCCATAAGGGTTGTCTGGACTGGTGCAAGGTGTCCACTTACATGAGTGTACATCATATACCATACCAATTCACGAAAAATATTTGACTAGAAAAACGCTTTAACAAATCCATGTCTTTAAAAACATAATTGAATTTTATTGTCTGAGATTCTTTTAATATTTGAAATTAAAAAGTTATAATAATAAATATAAAAATAAATTCAAATAAGGCAACTCTTTGCAGTTTAACACTGTTAATTAGGCTTGTCTCCTCTGTTTCTTTGTACAAAATATTCCTCCACCTAAAGGGACTATTCTCACTCCACAAGCTGTTTGAACTCAGGCACCTCAAATAATAAATCAGGCAAGGGGGTGGGCCTGTTTTTGAGGGATTTGGGAGTAGGAGTGGGTGTCTGTGAGGGAGGTGTAAGGAGAGATTGGGTGGGTGAAGTAGGTGTTTGGGAGGTACTGCGAGCTGGAATTGGTGTTATGATTTGTGATGGTTTTGTGTGTGTTGGTGTGAGTGTGAGGGTATGTGTGTGGTGCTGGCATCAGGTGTGGTGTTGGTTTGGGATGTTTCTTTTGGTGTGGGTGAGGTTGTGGTTTTGGGTGGGTAAAGTTTGGGTGTGGGTGTTTTTTTGGGTGTCTGCTTCGGTTAGTGTGTGGGATTGGGTGTCTTTTGGTGTCTGCTTGGGTGAGGGTGTGGGTTTGGATGAGGGAGTGGTTTCAGCTAGGTGCTTGCTACAGCGTGAGAGTGTTTGTGTAGGTAAATGTTGGGGTGTGGGTATCTGTGTGTTGCTGGTGCCTGTGGTGTTGGCTGTGATAGTGGTGATTTCTGGTGTGTGCATGATTGTATGTGAGTCGGTCAGTGTTTTGGATGTGCCTGGTTGAGGTGGTTGTGGTGGTAGTGTTTTGTGTTGTGTTGGTGTGTTTAGTTTTGTGTTTCTGTTTGTGTGTGGTTGCTTTCATGTGTTGGTGATGTGGGTTTGAGTTTGTGTTTGTGTGGGTGCTGGTGTTGGTGTAGTGCTGGGGGTTGGGGTTGTTAGTGGAGGGGAGTTGATGCTGGAATTGTGGTAGGAGGAAGTATCTGGGAAGAGGATGGCTGTAGAGAGTAAGTGGCAGGTGGGGGTGGGTGGGAGTCAGTGCTGTCTAAGAGGGCTGTGCTCCAGCCCAACCCTCTCTGTATTGCAGACATAGCACAGTGTATGCCATCAAGGAATGCCACTAAATGGGTCATTTGTTGGCTTATTCCCTGGATGGCACACAACAGTGCAGTGTGCCAAACAGAGAGGTTCTGCAACACTGACATTGATAATTCTGCCCCTCATAGTCTTGCCTTGAGCTATCTTGTTGGACATGGGGTGTGATTTCCTGTCAGGCTCTACAGAATATTTTTACTAGACAATGTAGAACAGGGGCTTGGTGTTGAGAGGGATATGCTTCCAATATGGGAGTTGTTGATCAGGTACCTGCCCCACTTGCCTTACTAATGGCCATCAATAGTGCTTGCACAAAGTAATTTGGCACCAGGCCTTCCTTCAGGAATGTCTCACTACATAGGCAGAACACACACCTAGGAAGGTTAAGGAAAATGTAAAATGAACTAATCTGTAGCCACAGGTACTTCTTATCCACACACAGGGTGGTAATGGGTATGGAGATTGCATGCTGAAACTGTGAAATGACAGCAGTGGCGTCCCTGTCAAGAGCAGAAGGAGTAAAATCATGGTGTCTGAATATTAAAAAGAAGATGTGACCTGCTTGACTTCGCTCCAGGATCCCTACATTAACTTCAAGGGTCACCTTACTTATCTCATGCGTGACCTACAGGGCAATTAAATTATTCATATGGCAATAAATAGTGGACTAAATATGCATATAATATGCAAGTTACCTTTACATACTTTAAGGCTGCTCTGCAGGCAGACTAGTGGACCTTAATAAAGTGGACACACACTGGAGTCTTCTCTGTCATCTACACAACTATGTATAATCCCACTCACAACTCCTCTGAAGGTCCTGGACACCAGTTGATGGGCGAAAATTTACTTTTTCAAACAAACAAAAAACTGTACTGACGCATAATGATGTTCATATTTTACCATTTAAAAACTACAGAACAGTGGCACAAACCTGCTAATTACACTTTTTACCTGCCACTCTAGGCAAGTTCACACTTCGAATTTTCCCCATCTGTTTCTGACATCATTTTAGTAGGCATTATAACTCTGCACACTTTAACGCTCCTAACCAGGGTTAAATAGCGTGGGCTCTCTCCCTAAAATGTAGTAAAATAGCCATACATCTGATTAGCACCTTTAAATTACTTGTAACTCCTTATTATATATCACCAGAGCCTGTCAAATAAATGCCTATATTGTACCTTCCAGTATAAAGCAATGGGGTAACCCATTTATGTGCAGAACCTGAGGATTAGTACATTAAGTGACCAGTGGTTTTATTGACAGAAGTACATGAGTTTCTCCAGTTTGGACTTATTCTGATATTTTTCATTAAATGAAAGTCTCATCTTAGTAGAGGGACAAATTGTAAGAATACGTTTTACGCTTTCTAAAGCTAATTGGTGGCAGAACCACTGTTCACTTAATGTATATTGTACCTGCAGCACTTGTGTCACCCACTAAAGTAGCACTTTAAAATATGTCTCTGGATTGACACTGCAGCCTGTAGTGCCCTTATAAACTGACCTTTGTTGCAGCTAAAAACTACATTTATGCTGACAGGATCCTTCTTTATTAAAAAATAATCCCCCCTAGGGTAGGGCCTAACAGCTCATAGGACAGGCTGCATAGTAGTTAAACAGTAGGACATGTGTACTTAATTTATACATGTACTGGCAAAGAAATACTCATACAGTATTTTTTCACTGCTGTAAGGTATATCTCTCACACTGCCTAACACTGGGTTACTGTATAACATTTAATAAGTTATAACTTTGGATTGGGACCAGATAGACATATCTTATTTTCAATCAAATGATTTGTAATGTAAAATGGTATTTCACGTTAAACGTTGAGTTTAATCTACAATGTGGAAAATGATAGTTTGGGTTAATTAGGAATATCATGTCCTAACATTTGTGACTTCTTTCATAGTCCTGTGTCACATGGCTGTGACTGACTCTGCTGTTAGGGCTTTTGTATTTCTCCCAGACAACAACACAAAGGGTATTATGTGGACAGGATGGTCCATCATGTTATGATGTCTGGGGATTAGAGCTGTATTCTGCTCCACTTACACTTCCAAGGGATTTACTTCCAACACACACAAAGGAAACTGACACCCTTGACAGGTGAATTGATGAGCTTGCCAGACCATGTGTGGGTTTAGGACAGACACTTGCACAACACACCAAGGCTGGCAACCAGTTATAAAATTGGATCCCCAGAACCACTCTACAGATCACTTCAGGAACTGTGGAAGACTAAGAAGAAGGACTGGCTTCCTGCAATTTTGTTGGCAGACTTGGCCTGCTACCTGAGTAAGATTGCACCTGCTCCTTGAACCCAGGAACACCAGAGTGACTCCAATGTCAAGTTTGCTGGGTTCCTGACTGAGCTACAGGAACACAAGTTTCAGAGACATTGAAACCTGAGGCTGCCCTCTGATGGACTGAGTCGTAAACTCTCTAGTAATGCACCCATGTCCCATACCCTTAGAGGTGTTGCTGTTGGTACTGCTCTTGCCTAATGTAAACAATTAAGGCATAGAAAGCTTTTCTAAGCTTTCTGCTCTGAAAACCAGCAGTAGACCGAGACCTCGCTGGACTCGATCCGTCGAAGGTGAATCGCTGCTATGTTCTTCTGACCTTAGTGCAGCTCCTGCTATGTTCTTCTCTGCAAGAGCAAATCACTTTCAGCAGGACCTCTCAGAGAAGGTGTGTGGCCTCATAGGGTCCGATTCCGCTACAGTCTACAGCCTCATCATGCTCGAGACTCTACCTTCTCCAGGAACTTGTTATTAATTTTTCTTGGTCTGAAGATAAGCTGACACTGGGCACAAAACACTCCTTGATTCCGACACTCGCTCCATCGCAGTCAGCCATAACATGTTACTTTGAACCAGTCTACTGTACCCAGATAACTGCAATTGGCGCTTTCATATTTTAGGCGCTATTTAAACTTAAATAATTTAAAAACTATAATCTCCAGTTCTACTACTTTGATTTACATTGTTAAGGTGTGATTTAAATCAATAAAACTATCTACATTTTTCATAATTGGTTTGGTATTTTTCTTGTGTTGTGTTTTCACTTTATTATTGTTTTTGTGCCGCATAAATATGTTACACATTAAAAATATGGAAACTTGATGATGAATTCAGGCGAACAGAGCAGTGCTTCCATTGCAAATAAGGAAACACCACCCTTTTGGTGTGGAATTTGCATGAGGTGGCGGAGAAGACTCATTCAGGGATTGAAAAGTCAAACAGCTGCTACGGTGCAGTTGCAGCCTTCAGGTTGCATTGGTCTCAGAACGTACACGAGGTTAGTGGAACAAAGATGGAACTAGATTTGATGCTAAGGCAGTCGCAAGAGCACTTCTACTGGTGGGGATGTAAGTGAATGCACTAAGTAATGGTGTGCAGCTACTGAGTTTAAAATTGAAGCAAGAAATCCCTGGAGTGAACATCTGTCCCATGTGTTAGCCGCAAGAGAAGCACCTTGTCGGCAGCACCCAATCTTTTCCACATGAAACAAATCCATACCCACACTATGATTTATAGATAAAGCTGGTCTTGTACCACAAGACCGAGATCCAAAACTATGAAAACATCTACCCTTGAAAGGTCCTTGAGGGTCTTACTAAGGGGATCAGCGAATTCCTCCATCCCGATAGATATTTGGCTGCCCGCCTCTCCACCTTCCCACCCAACACAAATATACACCATTATAATTTCCATCATCGCCCTGATTGAAGCGTAGACCTAAGAAGGCATTCCTATTTCTTCTGCCAATCCTCCATTCCCTCTATCCTTAGTTCATCGTCTTCACTTTCCCTTCTCGTTTCTCCTTCCAAGTGCACTCATTTAGTTTCTACACTTCCTGTTGGAGGCTTGAAGCTCTGTTAGAGCTGCAGACTAGTATGCCGTACCCAAGCCCCTGCCTTACATGATGGGGTGGAAGCCAGCACAGTCGATATGCTCATCCTCCACACCGCTATTGGAAATGTGACACTTGCAAGTGGACTGCAACTTGTGAAGATTATATATTGTACTGTATTTTCTACTGGAAATGAGCCCCTGGTGCTGTCATTCTGACTGTCTATTGTTACTGTGTCTCTTTGTTTTTGTAAAATTACTTTAAAATATATTCTGAAATGTATGTCATTTTGAGAAGAGGTCATGAAGTGACCAGATTGTTAGCCTCCTTTGGCTAAGTGACACAGTAGGTAGATAAATATCATTTATAGGACTATTTGGATGAAAAGGTATTATTAGTCAAACGATAATCATGTTCTCCTACTTACACAAGTTATTTGATTATGGTAAAAGGGGAATGACTACATGTAACCAGTGGCGGCCGGCACGGATCGGGGGTGGCCGGGCGGGGGCAGAGGTGACGGGGCATGTAAAAAATAAAATAAAAATAACACCTTACCTTATCGCCACCGTGTTTCTCTTCTGCGTTAGGACTCAGCTGACACCAAACAGGAACCTGGATGCACCCAGGCTCCCCTGACCAATCACAACGCTTTGTGATTGGTAAGCACCCAGGCTCATCTGACCAATCACAACGCTGCAGTGCAGCGTTGTGATTGTCTGAGCGCCGTGGATCGGCGCTCAGCCAGGGAATGGGGCCCTGGGCATGTTCTCCATGCAGGCTGGAATGCAGCCTGTATGGAGAACATGCGAAGTGCAAACAGTCATTGCACTCGTGGAGTGAGCAAACCACTCCTCCCTTGCCCTGAGAGCATAGCAGCCCCGCACACCCGCAAAGCAGCACAGAAACATAAAATGATAATAACTTTATTATCATTTTATGTTTCCTTTATTTACATTGCTTAAAAGTAGTGAGGCGACGCTCCTCCGCCTTAGCGAAGGAGCCGCCACTAATTATTCAATTCATCCTGTTTGGTGTATATATGGATTGAAGCCAGAAAGGAAACACATTGAGATATACATGGCTATGCAGGCAGTATACAGCTTCAGACGAATTTTTATGAAAAGAAAACCTTTTTGCAGCTATTGCCACAGGGGGTTCATAACTGTCATTTTTTCCATTTATGCCAGGATGGCGCAGCCACCCCATGTGACGGGCCTCGATATCGGGGTACATAGCAGGGCTTGGTTGGCCATGGTGCAATGGTGGGTGGTATGTCATGAAACGATGCTGGGTAAGAGAGGCTGCTCTTCGACCTCGAGCATTGTGCAGAGCTATTTGAATTTGAGTTGCTCCTTGACAGGGAGCGTTTTTTTGTTTTTTAGCAAAGGGGATATTGTCCTGCCAGAGAAGACAGAGAAAAGCTGGCACTGCGGCATTATGGAGATGCTGCAGTTTTACTAAAAGAGATTTTCTAAGTCTGAAATATGCACCGTTGGTAAAATGTAAGTGCTCGTTCTATCTTTGCTTAGGTTAAGTTTTTACTTGTTTTTGCATCGAATCCTAGATTTTCATTTGCATAAAATGACAGGTTGTATTTACTCTGGTGAGATACTCCAAGTGCAGTTTTATCCCACAGCAGTAGTATTTTTAATTTCCTTTTACTCAGAATGGGGAGCCTGAAGATTTCACCAACATGAAGCGGTGTAGGGCTGAAAGAGGAATGGGCAGAATGACCATTCATAGTGTCATTGTATTTTGTCTTGCATAACTGATCAGCGATAAAAATCAATGCTCCATTTTGTGTTCATATATATTTTTTTCACCCCAAAGAGTATAGCTTCCCAGATCAGCTACTTAAGCAACAAGCAAATGTAGCTCCTGGCAGTCGTGCCGCATTATCTGTGTTGTTACATGGAATCATGCAATCCCAGTATAAAAACCTGTCTCTAGCTTAATTATTACAGTTGAGTTGTGACATCTCTAGTCAACTGTAATAAGAACATGTTGTAGCTTCTCAACTGGAATAACGTATTACAGTCGAATTGTGATGTTATAGTGCCTACTTCCAGAGCCAGCACCCAAGGAGAAAGGCAGGTCACGGAGCACTATTACAGGTGCAGTTGAAATACTTTTTGTTCTTCTTAACTGTGTTTGTAAAATGAACAGTGATCAGAACAGAGGAGATATTTATGGCAATATTTTTATTTTTGCTTTTTACAGTTCATTACAGGAAAGAATCTCTCTGCTGAGTACTGTTCATGCTGAGCAACATGCTGTTCTTTAAAAATGTATTTGCATTAACCTGTTTCTACTATGTTTTTACTACAAGTTACTAATTGTTTATAGCTGTGCTTAGTTTTGCAATACAGATTATATTTTTATTTTCATGTTTACAAAGGTGCTATCCCCTTCACATGAAGGAGCAAGACTTTAATGATTTATGCAGAATGTGGGATGGGTGATGATGTGACCATGTATTATGACTAAAATACACCCTGCTGTACGTAAAAAGGCTATAGCAAGTCACCTTGGAGTTCCATGGCCTTCAACCTCATTCTTCTAGATGTTCATGGAACTCCTCAGTGACTTGCAATATCCATATATTGTACATCAGGGGGTACTTTATCCCATATATGAAAGTGTTTTGCAGGAGTGAGATTGTGCTGGGGCTGGACTATGCTTTATTATAACTTTAGGCTGAGGCTGGACACAGTTCAGATTCCAGACTTTGGGTGTGGGACTGGGGTCTTGTCTGTGTGAATGCTTTGTTGTTTGTTGGAACACATTCTCAGATTGGCTAGAAACTGCAGACTAACTGTTATGTTAGGTCGATTTGTATGGCGCATCTATCACCGGCGAGGGTATTTAGGCCCTGGAACAGGAGCATAGGCCGGGTGGTGCTCCTAGTTGAACAGCCAGGTATTCGATTTCTTTCAGAAATTGAGAAGTGAAGTAACAGTCCTGATGTGTTGAGGAAGTTCATTCCAATTTTTGGTGGTGATGAAAAAAAAGGTGCACCCTCCTGACTTACTTCTGCGGTGTGGGGGACACGTGCAAGGGGGAGAGAGTTGGATCAGAGCTGTTTGGAAGGTTGGTAGAGTTGAAGTTGTTCGCTGAGGCATGCTGCTCTGGTGTTGTGGAGGGCTTTGTAGGTATGGATGAGCAGCTCGAATTGGCAATGTTTCTGGATGGGTAGCCAGTGTAGTTCAGTGAGTTGTGGAGTGATGTGATTGTTTCGGAGGACGTCTAGGATGAGTCTGGTGGCGGTGTTTTGGATGGTCTGGTGTCTTTGTGTGAGCTGGTTGGAGATGCCGACGTAAAGTGTGTTGTCGCAGTCGAATCTACTGGGTATGAGGGCCTGGGTGCGCGTGGTGGGTTGATCCATCGCCGATGTGCAGGTGATGGTGTCTTTGTGGATGATTATGAAACTTCCTCCAGGTTTGTGGTATCTGTCACGGCGGACAATCTTGTAGCCGGGGGGATGGCCTCAGTGATGGCTGGAATGGATGACGGCTGAGCTAGGTTTCGGTGAGAAAGAGGATTTCCGGGGAGTGTGTGTCCATGAGGTCCCAGACCTCGGTGGCAAGTTTGCTGAGAGATCTGGTGTTGAGGAGCATGCAGGCGATGCAGGGTGTGGGGTGTGCAGTGAATAGCATAGGGTGACACTGAAAGAGATACAGCAGTAACCTCATGAGAAGGGACCTACTGTGCGGTGCGGTGTAGAACGGGGTCAGCAATTGTGTCGGCGTCCGGTTTTGAGTGCTAGCAAGTTGGAAGAAGTCTATGGGTGGCAGTGGCAGTCGGACGGACCAAAGTCAATGGCGCAGGGTGCAGTCCAGGAGCAGGTGGACTTGCCTTTGGTGCGCTAGCGGCATGCCAACTGCGTGGACGTGCAGCAGTCGCCATTAAGTGGGTCTTAAGAAGGGGAGGAGTGAGGAGGTGGGGTTATGGAGGTGCAAGAACTTGTAGCAGCATAAAGCACGCAGGAGAACAGGTAAGGAGAAGAGGAGGAAGGTGGAAAAAGCACAGGAGGTGGGGGGTCCCTGAAGCGAGGGGAGAAGCGGGAGAGAAAGAAGAGAAAGCAGAAAAAGCAGTTAGTAGAAACTAGTCAAGGCAACAAATGGCAGACAAATGGGCACAGAAGACTGGGATGAGCATTAAAATGGGCACAGAAGCCAAAGCACAAAAGACAGACGGGCACAAAAGACAGACGGGCACTAAAGCCAAGCACAAAAGAGCGCAAAAGCACAAAAGACAAATGGATACAAAAGACAACAGGCACTAGGGCCAAGCACAAAAAGAGCACAAAAGACAAAGCACAAAAGACAAAGTTGCACTAAAGTCAAGCACAAAAAAGCACAAAAGACAAATGGGCACAAAAGCCAAACGGACACTAGAGTCAAGCACAAAAGCCAAAGCGCAGAAGACAAACGGGGCACAAAAGACAACAGGCCCAGAAGCCAAGCACAAAGAAGCCAAAAGACAGAGTACAAAACACAGGTCAAAGCGAGAGTGGGAAGGAGTGAGTGAGAGCCGAGAGCAGAGTGAAAGCAGACGAAGAGGGAGAGAAGAGGAGCGCAGCGAGGTGGGCCTCGAGGCATACGGCCAGGTCCGAAAGAGTTTTACTCTGGTCGGAGGACCAGTCCAAGGTAAGTGGGAGCTGGGGCCTAGGTCAACTGTGGGGTCATCACAGAATGTTTGGGCTGGGCTAATGCAAGCTGTGTGAGGTAGTTGGGCTTAGTTTGGAACAAAAGCCTGAAAGAAATGCACACCAGGTCTCCTGTGAGGCCTTCATGGAGGTGATCCCCAGATACGGTTTTCATGAATGAAACCTACCTGGTCCATCTCAAAGATTAGTAGAGGAGTCCCAAGTCCCTGGACTTTGACCAATTCAGCGATGTTGAAGTAACCAATGCATTATTATGGAGCTACAGGATCCCATTTTCATTGCCCTTAATGGATGACATAATACCCTGAACTTGGACTGAACATGCTGCAGGTAGGACTGAATGAATGCGGTGCTGAATCGTGAAGCTATGTATCAACCATTTCCTGCTAGGCATGTGTGACTCAAAGATGTCAACCTAATTAAATGCAGAACTTTTCAGCCACTTTCATTGAGGGATAATGACAGTAAGAACAACTAGACCATTAGAAAGTATTGACAATAAATGTTATTGAAAGCCTTCTGAGGCTATAATATTGATGACAGAAATCTGTAGACTTTGATATAAATATGTACATATTAGAGGACAATACAACACAACCACATATAAAATGCAGGTTTAATGGTAGTATTGGTCAATATTATATACAGATGATCTTGTCTCACATTTATTTTACCTGTACGTAGTTTTGTTTACACATAAATGCATGACTGGTGTGGAAAGTATTTCTCTTCAACTATATGATTACCAAGGGCTGTACAAAGTTCAGGTGATAACTCTGCATATCATCTGCTTGGGCACTCAAAGGATCTAAGAAATGGCTGTTAGATAACAGCAGTAACGGAGGTATTATAAACAATAGAGTTACTAAGGATAAGTCTGGAATTCATGAAGGGTTTTCACACACCACGTCCCGCTATCACATCATTTGGAAGGAACTCAGGCTGATTTAAACCGAGAGTGAGTGCTCTTCTCCTTTAGTTGATGGTATAGTAGAGCCTGATTCTAAAGACAGTGGTGCATTGTTGTGGGGAGCTATTATAGTGTCTCAAATACCGGGTCAGTTTGGCATTTTGGCATGTGATTTGGTTGATACACTCCACTGAATGCTGGAGCCCCCGCTTCATTCAGGACAGAGCCTGATTACTTGGGGAAGTGTGTGATTGCCTGTTCTTACTGGTGCCCTCATGTCATCCAAGTCAAGCTGGAGAGTCTTGTTAAGGAAGATGGAGTTCTCACTGGTGTACATTGGTGTATCCTGCCAACAGACTCACAGCTACCGCCTCCATTCCACATATGGCTGCCAGCAGCCTTCCCTTCATATGTTTGACTCTGACACTTGAAGCCCAATATGTAGGAACTACATAAACTACTCATGCATAATGAAAACAAAGTACAGCCCTAACCTGCACGGGGAGTGATTTGTTGCCACAGATTTTTTGATGCAAGCTATCCAATCCAAGGGACATCCCGCATCAGGAAATCTGGCCTGCATAGGGGGCGGCTGAGTTTTACTTTCACTAAACTCCACTGGCATAGTGTCCCAAACCATGCGAGCAAAGTAAACCTTTGCACATCCTTATTGACAGCCAGCTGGGCAAGCCCTCGTCATGTCCTAGCAGGACTACCCACACATTTTTAATTTCGTTTATTGTAGGGAATGATATGTTAGAAAAAGACATTGCAAACAATTTAATATAGGGCAAGGAGTGCTGTGGAGAGGAGACTTGTCCCCATTAGTATCTCCCTGAAAATGGAGCATTGAAGTTGCATCCAAACGCTAATCCAGGTGCTCACTCTGCTAATACTGCTCTGGCTGAGACACTAGATTGCAATGGGTTTTATAGGTTTATCACTCTTAGCTTAGTTGTTAGTTGAAAAACTATTATGTAGAGTTTACCCTTCATTGTTGCATTTCGCGAATTTGTAGTTATATTTATTGAAGCAACAGCATTTGTCATTAGTTCCTACTTTTGCTGCCAGTTGTATTTTCCTTGTTCGGCTAAAATTAAAGCTCCTCCTTTTCGTCTTTTGATGGCTCAATAATTGGCCTGCTAATTAATTTTCTTCGTGCATTCTCTGCTTTGGTTTATTTAATTTTTGACTGTCAGCAGTCCTCCCACTTTCCTTCTGATGTTGTCTTTTCACCTATTAACTACATTCCCACTTTAAAGAAACGTGCTTTCCTCATTAGTTAATTACGCTGTGAATAATTAGTTTGCCATTTATCACGCAACCTTTCTGCAAACTGACACCTTGTTGAAGTGGGCTTATTGGCACTGTCTCAACGTTTCCGGTCGTATCTGACTTCCTTGTCTGTTTACCATTCTATCTCCTGCAGGATTGAAACCTCTCAGCAGTGTCTATGGAGTTGTGGGGAGGAAAAAGCGAAAGGTCACGTGTCCCTGTACCTGTCTGATGACAACGGCGTGATAGCTGGAAGGGAATGAGTGCCCTGCCGTGGCCGCTAAGCTAATCTCATACAACAGTTTAACAAGCATTTCCAATGCAATAAGTCTCGCATTTTCGAAACTTTGACCTATTGGCATTGTAAATAATAATGCCTTTTATTTATGTGCATTTTGTACTTATAGTCGTTGCTTGCAGGTTTTCAAAAACCATAAATAAAAGGCATTGTCATTTACAATGCCAATGGCTCAAAATCTCGCAAATGCGAGATCTATTGCATTGCAAATGCTTGTTCAAGCTTACTCAAGTGCAAGCAAAGCTCTGTTCCACAATTAGGCAAATCAACTTAAAGGCCCTATTAACAATTAGAGAAATTTCTGAGCAGGATTGTAGACCTAAAGCGATGCATTATTTTAAGGTGAAACATAGACTAGTTGTGAAAAAGAAACACAATTCTAGACTTGTTGTTGATTCTTTGATTTCCACGCCTTGCGGAGTAGCTGTAACATGGATGCTACATCCGAAGTAGCTACACTCAAATCAGACACGTGTGCCAGCTTCTCAAAAATGTGTTGAATGCGGGTGCACTGAGCATCTTGCGTTAACAGGCTCTGTGCTGCACTTTTTAGGTCTCGCCTAGTGTTGCAGCGCATGCGCTGCTCGCTCTGCGAGACCTCTTGTAATCGAGCAGATTTCGGAAGTGGAGTGGAAGCTCCGCCCATCCTTTCTATTGGCCGGCGTCATCCTTTATGGTAAATGCTGGCCTCCGATTGAAAGCGAGGCTTTTTGGTGACCGCCCTGTCTCCTTTAGGCCCCGCACATCCGGACTGGATCGTGTGCTTGCGGCGTTACACGGTGGGCTTTATCTGGTGGGTGAGCACTATTTTATATAGACACTGATGGGGACAATGGCGGCTGCAGCGGTATGCGCTTGAAATTGTATGTTTAATTACTGTATTGAGTAGTGACTCGTCGTGTGCTGCGCCGGCATCTCACCGGACACTGCAGAGCTTTGTTCCCCGCCAGAAGCTTTTCCTCACTCAGAAGGTTTATAAGCAAAGCCAGTCAGTTGCAAGTCAGGAACACCTCTGAAAGTGGGTGTGATTGGTGTAGAGTCAGTCAGTCACATGCCGGACTCCCCTCTGAAAGGATAAGATAAATAAGTACAGTCAGTCACAAGTCAGGTTCGGCACTGAAAGGCGTTGTGACTGAAGTAAGTCAGTCACTCGCCAAACTGACCTGCGAAAGGGCGTATTACTTCAGCAGAGGGAGGGACTTCGCCACGTCGTCTTGGACTCGAAAACTCGTGCAGGGCTGTGGCGTGTAGGTTTGAGTGGGTGCAGAACGGACTGGACTCCGAGAGGAAGGCAGGGCCGGGCGGAGCCAGTCACATGGCATAAATGAGAATATATGTTGTTTTCTGCTGATTTCCTTAAGGTCGAGCGGTGCTCTCTACGAAACAACGAACACGAGCGCTCCAGCCCTGCTCTTTCCCGCCTAAAATTATATCAGTGTTCAATTTAGGTGGAACAGCCCTCTGTACTGTGCCTCGTTTCACTGACACGTGTTTCACTGTGCACGCGAGGAAGAACTGAAGATATAACTCTTGTGGGTGCAGCGGCATCTGTTAAACATGAGGCTGTCTCAATAGTTAGCTAGTGAGAGATGTCACACGAGACAGGTGCAAGGTAGCGCTCAGCGCTGATGTCACAAGAGTCAGATGCAGAGTGAAACCGATCACACTCGCATGATGAGACAGCTGCCAATTAACACTGATCCCACAAGAGACAGGTGCAGAGTGAAAATGAACTCACATGAGACACTGATGGCACAAGAGAGAGAGAGAGAGAGATGTGCTCAAAGTAGCACGGATTTCAAAAGATGCTAATTCAGACGTGCAGAGTGTCCTTGATGTCACAAGAGACAGAAGGAAACTCGTGCAGACTGACACTAGTATCACAAGAGATGTGTGCAAAGTTTCACCGATCTACCAATTTATTAATGCAGATAATTGCAGCGTATCACTGGTATCAAAAAAGACAGTTGCAAACTAGTACAGATTGACACTATTTACACAAGAGATGTGTGCAAAGTGTCACCGATCTCACAAGATGCAAATGCAGACAATTTAAGCTTGTCACTGCAACTGAGGGGTCTCCTGCCCCTGCCCTTGAATAAATCTTTCACACCCTGCTCTGCTCATTGTTGTGTGTGTCAGTTGTATGTAGCGCCAACTCGCCCCGAAGGCGTTGAAGCGCTTTACCCGATTACCGGTCACATTACACAAGGGCACATTCATTTTCAGTCATGGCGGCATTAAGTCATGTGCCCAGAATCACAGGCTGCGGTGCCGACACCGAGACTCTGATCTGACGCTCCAAAGTCTCCCGCTCTGGCCGTGACACGACACCGTCCCCCACAACACATTTTACTACCCTCTCACCTCCACACTATGCGCCGATCTGCATCCACCCTCACCCCAATGCCTTTGTATCCCTCTCTACCCCTGACCCTACGAGGATGTGCTTCACGAGTCCCCACCACACTCTCCATCACCCTCCACAGGTGAGATCTTCACTCCACGCCTGCATTCTCCACTCTCCGCCCTTAACATGCCTTCTCCACCCTACACATGCACTCCCTACCCTCCACCCTACACATGCACTCCCCGCCATCCACCATACACACGCACTCTCTGCTCCTAGCATCTTTTGTTAAAGCTTTATATTTTTTATTGTTTGTTTTATGTGCACGATGTTAAAGCTGCTGTAATGCAATCGCAAAGGTTATATGTCCGCTTTATTGTAAAAAATGTTGTTAACGTCACGCATGTTTCTTGTTTGTTGTATGTGCTCAAAGTGTTTTTTGCGCCTCCGTGTTTGTTAAAGCTGCTGTAGTGTCACGTGGGTTTATATGCTGTTTAAAGTTATTAACTGACAGGAAGGTTGCGTGTTTTTTTGTGTAATTTGTTTTGTGTACGGAACGGATTGTGTTTGTATATTGTTTACGTATCTAGATTTACATTTTATATTGTAATAATGTGCTTACTTTTTAAACACTGATGTCGCATTTGTGTGTTTCTAATTTTGTTGCTTTTTTGAAAACTTGAAACATTTATCTGCTTTGTAGCTGGGTGAATGGTAGATTTAATTTTTCGGTATGTTTATATGGTGTTAAATGTGTTTCATTGGCATTGGAAAGGTTGCGTGGCTTTCTATTTCATTTATTTATTTATGGCACAATCCGTTCCAAACCTAAAACAAGCATTTGCAATGCAATAGGTCTCGCATTTACGCAAGTTTGAGCTATTGGCATTATAAATAACAATGCATTTTATTTATGTTTTGGTTTTTAAAACATAAATAAAAGGCATTGTCATTTACAATGCCAATAGCTTAAACTCGTGTAAATGCGAGACCTATTGCATTGCAAATGCTTGTTCAAAATGCTGGGGGTCGCCTCTGGTGGGCACGCCCGTCCGCCAGAGAGCAAGGACAGAAGCGCGACCGAGACAGCAAAGCAGAGGGAGCGACATGTCCGAGAGCAGAGCTGAAATTGCAGGCATAGTTCCAGGGTGGGCCAGCTATTGGCTATTCTTGGAAACAAAGGCCAGGGCTAGTGCATTACTGAGGGTAGGAGACATGCTCGTGGGAATGAGGAAAGGGTGAGACTGGAAGAGAAAAGGAAACAAATGTGTGAGGCAGACCGGTTGGTGGGAGATGTGCCTGGAGGTGGTGCCGCTCAGCCTTTCGCCACAGATTGGAGCGCAAGAGTGAATTCAGTCGATTTAAAACTCATAACTCCAGAGTAGGCAAGACTGTCCATTCTGTCTACCAGTATCCCGTTCAAGACTATCGAGGCTTCTGTAATGTGACACTTGAGACTGAGTTTATAATAAATGCACACCTGCCCATTGTCTGATGGACTGCACTAGTAATAAAAATATAAAAGTGGGCTCCGTGCTGCGTTACAGAAAAGCACATCGTGGGTGGAATGGGTGAAAATAATTAAAGAAAACAGTGCTCACAGATGGAGATAAGCAAAAGACACACAATTGATGGACGGAATGCAGAACAAATCAAAATATTCACCCCCAGTCAAGAGATCTGGGTTAAATCCATCATTCTTTTGCTCACCATGCCACCCCAGTTTAGACCTGGCCATATGCAAATCAGTCTTGACCCTGTGCCTCATGGGAACAGTCCAGCCCGAACTGCTAAGCCAGGTCCTCCTTGGACCGGAAACAAGCATCCTAGGACCGGTTTCGGGGTTTCACCCCTCTTCAGCCAGGATAGCTTGAATCCCGTGGCACAGTGAGCCCGGGACCCACGTCTGGGCATACCCGGCGCACTTAGGGCGAGGAAGCAAAGACACACAATTGATGGACGGAATGCAGAACAAATCAAAACATTCACCCCCAGTCAAGAGATCTGGGTTAAATCCATCATTCTTTTGCTCACCATGCCACCCCAATTTAGACCTGGCCATATGCAAATCAGTCTTGACCCTGTGCCTCATGGGAACAGTCCAGCACGAACTGCTAAGCCAGGTCCTCCTGAACCGGAAACAAGCATCCTAGGACCGGTTTCGGGTTTCACCCCTCTGCAGCCAGGATAGCTTGAATCCAGTGGCACAGTGAGCCTGGGACCACGTCTGGGCATACCCGGCGCACTTAGGGCGAGGAAGCAAAGACACACAATTGATGGACGGAATGCAGAACAAATCAAAACATTCACCCCCAGTCAAGAGATCTGAGTTAAATCCATCATTCTTTTGCTCACCATGCCACCCCAGTTTAAACCCCGAAACCGGTCCTAGGATGCTTGTTTCCGGTCCAGGGAGGACCTGGCTTGGCAGTTCGGGCTGGACTGTTCCCATGAGGCACAGGGTCAAGACTGATTTGCATATGGCCAGGTCTAAACTGGGGTGGCATGGTGAGCAAAAGAATGATGGATTTAACCCAGATCTCTTGACTGGGGGTGAATGTTTTGATTTGTTCTGCATTCCGTCCATCAATTGTGTGTCTTTTGCTTTCTCGCCCTAAGTGCGCCAGGTATGCCCAGACGTGGTCCTGGGCTCACTGTGCCACTGGAATCAAGCTATCCTGGCTGAAGAGGGGTGAAACCCGAAACCGGTCCTAGGATGCTTGTTTCCGGTCCAGGGAGGACCTGGCTTGGCAGTTCGGGCTGGACTGTTCCCATGAGGCACAGGGTCAAGACTGATTTGCATATGGCCAGGTCTAAACTGGGGTGGCATGGTGAGCAAAAGAATGATGGATTTAACCCAGATCTCTTGACTGGGGGTGAATGTTTTGATTTGTTCTGCATTCCGTCCATCAATTGTGTGTCTTTTGCTTTCTCGCCCTAAGTGCGCCAGGTATGCCCAGACGTGGGTCCTGGGCTCACTGTGCCACTGGAATCAAGCTATCCTGGCTGAAGAGGGGGTGAAACCCTGAAACTGGTCCTAGGATGCTTGTTTCCGGTCCAGGGAGGACCTGGCTTGGCAGTTCGGGCTGGACTGTTCCCATGAGGCACAGGGTCAAGACTGATTTGCATATGGCCAGGTCTAAACTGGGGTGGCATGGTGAGCAAAAGAATGATGGATTTAACCCAGATCTCTTGACTGGGGGTGAATGTTTTGATTTGTTCTGCATTCCGTCCATCAATTGTGTGTCCTTTGCTTTCTCGCCCTAAGTGTGTCAGGTATGCCCAGACGTGGGTCCTAGGCTCACTGTGCCACTGGAATCAAGCTATCCTGGCTGAAGAGAGGTGAAACCCCGAAACCGGTCCTAGGATGCTTGTTTCCGGTCCAGGGAGGACCTGGCTTCGCAGTTCGGGCTGGACTGTTCCCATGAGGTACAGGGTCAAGACTGATTTGCATATGGCCAGGTCTAAACTGGGGTGGCATGGTGAGCAAAAGAATGATGGATTTAACCCAGATCTCTTGACTGGGGGTGAATGTTTTGATTTGTTCTGCATTCCGTCCATCAATTGTGTGTCTTTTGCTTTCTCGCCCTAAGTGCGCCAGGTATGCCCAGACGTGGGTCCTGGGCTCACTGTGCCACTGGAATCAAGCTAACCTGGCTGAAGAGGGGTGAAACCCCGAAACCGGTCCTAGGATGCTTGTTTCCGGTCCAGGGAGGACCTGGCTTGGCAGTTCGGGCTGGACTGTTCCCATGAGGCACAGGGTCAAGACTGATTTGCATATGGCCAGGTCTAAACTGGGGTGGCATGGTGAGCAAAAGAATGATGGATTTAACCCAGATCTCTTGACTGGGGTGAATGTTTTGATTTGTTCTGCATTCCGTCCATCAATTGTGTGTCTTTTGCCCACAGATGGAGATAAAGCAGACCGTGTAACAACACCAGTAAAAGTTCCAGTCCTCGTGGGAGGATACAAATGAAGACAATGCGTTACGAAGGAGGGACTAGCAAGCCTATTAGGGAATCAGAAGCTAGCGTTTACGAAGGACAATGACACAAGCCAATTAACAATATGGGCGGAGAGTGGGCGGGCTTCAAGTACATACTCCAATACTGCATGCCTCGCAGCAGCGCATGCGCTGCCCAGTCTCGACCTAAAAACTGAAAGAGATGTGAAAGGACCTTCAGTGCTTGGAAGCAACGCGTAATGCATGATCAGACCTCATGGGACCCGAGCATGTGCAACGGAGGCTGGTGCTTTCCTGTTGCCTGCTTGGTCCTCCTGCTCCCTGACCCAGCACCAGCACACCAGGCAATGTTCAGCCCTGTGAGCTGTACCAAAGCCGGAGACTGCAGCATGGTCAAAAAACCCCAAGCGCAGAAGTGTCCTTGTGTAACGTATCTGATGCTCATGTAAAGTGCTCCAATTCCTTCGGGTTGAGTTCGCGCTATATAAAATCTGCAGCAAAAAAAAAAAAAGAAAAAAAAGAGTCTGATCGCAGACCCAATGGGACACATTGCAGTGTGCAGACCTGACCCAGCCTCAGAAGCAGGTACTCTGTGAGTTTTAATTTTGTTTTCTAAACTGAGGTTGTGGGACTTGGGTTCTAAGCAGGGCCGGACTGGCTGTAGTGGGCACCGGGCGTTTCCCCGGTGGGCCGCTAGGGTGGGGGCCGGTTTTGGTTTTGGGGTCAGCAATATAAGCCCCCTGTAACAAAAGCGGCTGAAACCGGCCCTCGCACACAGCTCGGCTGCACTCCCCTACCCCCAGGGGGGGGCTGGCCGAGCAGTTTGCCAGGGCCGGTTTCGGTTCCCAGTCCGGCCCTGGTTCTAAGGGAATCAAGCGCCACGACGGCAGTCTGAACACCTAAAGTCACAAGCAGAGGAAATGCTTCTAGAATCCTCGCCCCTTCAAGATAACGGGTTAGAAATTCTAGACGCAAAATCATACAGGCATTGTTCTAAAAAGTCACCTCATACAAGATGCCACCATGACAACAGTAATCAACCAGGGAACCAGCCACCACAGCATAAACATAAAACGCTAGAATGCAAACTGAGCTTACAGTGTTGGAAACAAAGAGGAAACCCATGTACAGTGACTGCATCACAAACCTTTTTTCACCTACTCATAGCTGCCTCGTTTTCAGGTTGTGTATGTGTAACATTTCTGCGATTGCAATGTGTGACTTTTTAATTCCTCATGAGTGGCTCTTTGTGTGACACTTTATCAAACGGAACAAAGCATTTATGGCCATGTAATGAGATTAACGCTAAATATTATTTCATTATGTGTATGGTAAAGGCCTAAAAAGTACATTAAAACAGGTTCAACACTCCTGCCTTGGTCATGCGAGGTATAACAGCAACAATGCCTAGAAGCAGTAAAGCATCTCTGTAGGCCAGGGGTCTCCAACCTTTTCTGCAGTAAGAGCTACTCGTGTTCAGTGAAAATTATCCAGAGCTTCTAATATTTTTAGAGATTTAATACTGACCACATCAGAGAAGATTACAACAGGGACCACCATATGCAAGATTACCAGCAGCGATCACCTCAGTGCATCTGGCTCAGTTCCCAGTAGTAATGCAAAAAATGCTTTGTCAATGTGGAATGCCTCTACATGGGCAATATACAACAGCCATTGCTGCAATGCCCCTGGCACCACATTAATATTAGTAATAAGTCTCCCCAAACACCAGCTCATGAGTTCTGGAAATACACACAATTTTGCCTCAAATACACACTTTTCAATTTTGGTATACATACATTTATTGAAAAAGCAAAAGCTTCTAATTTATTAGGCTGGGCTGAACACAGGCGAGCTACTTATGGGTAGCTGGAGATCTACTCGTTGGAGAAGCCTGCTCTAGGCTCTGCACACTTAGCATGTACATGTGGTGAGGCTATGGGAATGTCAGAAGTAGAGGGTTGAATGGCCTGGCTCCAGTAGCCCAGAGGCATGGAATGCATTAACAGACACTTGGAGCCCATAGTAGGTACCTCTGCTGTTGTGGTGATTTTAGGTTGTCATTTCACCTATAAAGTGACCGCTGACATTAGTGTGGCCCCAAAACACTCTTACTCTCTCTTGCAAAGCTTGGTGCGTGCACGAGTGGGTCGGAGTTATTGGTTTCTGTGGCCTTTCGAAGTTTTCACCAAGGGAAAGCACAGAGGCCACTCATGGTTTGACAACCTGGCTCCTGGCATCACTGACAGACCATATCCTGACAATGACGGAATGTCTTCAGCGCAATAGCATGTGTGGTCTTCCGTGCTGTGCCTGAGAAGTGATGGCTAGCACAGGATTAGTAATAGTTCTGAAAAAGTTGTCTGGAATCAGAATGAAATCCAAAGTGAAATGCTAGAAGACAGCAACTTCACTGCCCATGGAGAAGCTAAGACTGAGACTGGTAGAATTAATGGCCGTCAGAGAACAGCGGGTAGACGAGTTGGTAGATAGCTAGGAGCAGATGGCACAAACAAAGATGGAGTACAATGGTGATGTACTGCTGCTGTCAGCTGCACTGGTGAAGCACGCAGCCTAAGTGAGATTTTGCCCAGTGCTAAATTTGTAAAAAAACATAAGTGCCAGAGTCCTTGTCAGGAGGCCACTGCAGCTTGCACCACCAATTGCCCCTGCCAGCGCTGTCAATGGCAGTACCAACACAATCACTAATCATCACACTCCTACAAGTGTGACAATTCAGCCTTTTCCAGGCCCCTAAAGCTATAAGAAGGGCTTGGGAGGCAGTCAATAGTCATTTTTGATGTACAATGAATTAATAAACAACTGTTGTTGTGCTCCTCTTTAAATTAGACAGACATCGCCACCATGTGGCAGACTGTTGCAAGCCCCGGTGTTGACAGTTAAGTGCCGGTGCTGAGCACCGGAAACCATGGGCTCAAATTAAGCACTGATTTTGCCTCAATTTTCCACGAGTGCCCCTACTCTCAGTCACTGTCTAGTTACCAAGGATTTCGTTTTACAAACTATTGCAATGTAACAACTTGGTCCAATGGATTTTGTTGATGGGCACCGGTAAATCAACCACCATGAGGCATCTGGTTGCTAAATTAATTCCGGGGCAGAGGCATTGACTCCTTAGTGGCATGGGATAATTTGGTATATTTAAGTCTCTCTACAAACCTGTTACAAGATTATAAAGGTCACTGTGCAAATTTACCCACAATGCAATGCAACAAATGTATAGTCTATAGTCTGCAGAAAAAAGTGCAGCTTCAGGACTTTGTTTGGGTAAAACAGACATTGGTGTGTCTTTACCTTTAAAAAACAAAAGCATACTGCATGGTAAAGCCGGGATAACAATGTGGGAGATCCCACTTTGGCCCTTGGATATGGGGTGTGCTCTGCTGCCAGGCGTCACTGCTAGTGTGCCGTTCCCCTCCAGCAGCATAGCAGCACCCCAGATAGCACGTTGTATGTTAGGGACTAGTGACGTGCATTCAGTTACAGTCAGCTCAAATGTCAGGCATCCAGGAGGTGGGGGAGAGTCATCCCACCACGTGGCCTTTCTTTGATTACGAGAACACCTTCTCAGCTGAGTTCAGCTGATATGTGTGACTAATTTGGGACCCTGCAGTGATGCAGGGATGTATCCAGAATGCGTTACTCTAACTTCTGATGCGTGGTACTTGGCAGGGTTGCCTATTATAGAGAAAGGTGATTTGAGAATGCACTGTCACCTAAACAAAAGTAAGAGGGAGAGGCAGCAGAAAAACATGTTCAGCGCGATTACCATAACAGTGGTCAATCTTTCCAGAGTGAAACATTGTAATAGAACCCTAGGTTGGAGTAGATGAGTTACTAGGTCTTAGGACAAATTTAGAGTGAGAGCAACTGAAGGTTCATTTAAATATGTGTCGAATCTACAAGTTATATATATGGAAGAATCCACCAGCAAACATCAAAAAGCCACTATTATCATTTAAAATTGTATTTTGCGAGAATGGGACAGTGAGGAACAGGCAAAGCACTTATCACTGAAAGAGAAGTGGTTCATTTATTTAAAAAGTAAAAGAGGATATAAAGAATCCTAAAGAGGATCTTGAGAGGGTGAGTATTACCTCCCCCACCGAATAAGGAGAAATCCGACCCAATTGTAGTACCTCAATTCTCTGGGGCAAGATTGCTGGAAGATTCAGCTCCCTCTCCAGCCCTATGGTTCTGCCCTCGCCTATGAACCAGCATTCAGACACAGACACATGATAAAGTGACTCAAAATGTAAGAAGTCCCAAAATCAAAGTCACCTAGGGCATCCCACTCAGGCCTCACTCTGTGTATGAGAAGCAAAGCAATTGATAGATAAAAAGCCCGAAGGAACCTTGATCCTGACTGATTTTACCAGCAAAGCCAACATGCTACCACTCAGAGTGAACATTAAGAGAGTTCAATGGCAAGTGCTCCACTTCATCCAGAGACCTCATTAATGCAAGAGACCTTCATTAATTTCAATGATCGATATTAACTTAGGCATTGTGCTTCACATACAGGTTTCTACATATCGGCCGAGGTACACACACATAGCAAGATTTACTAACACTCTGCAACGCGTTTGTGTCACAAAAGTGAGGCAAACCGGCGCAAAGTGTTGAACTGAAATGTACTTTCCATGGCACAACTTGTTTGGAACTGGAAAGTAGCCCTAAAGTAAGGCAAAGTAATGGCAGTAGCTACTTTGCACTACTTATCCCATGGGTTGCGCATGGGCAATCCCATACAACCACTCATGGTTTTGAACACAAAGACGTATTTACTAAAAAAAAAAAAGGCGACAGGACTTTGCACCAAAACGTATTCCTCCTTGTGGTGAGTGTAACGTAGGAGAAAAGTTTATTTTCTCTAATATGTTCCAGCTTTGCATGTGTGCTGTACTGTACAGGACACATAC
The DNA here is from genome assembly GCA_963921515.1 of Calotriton arnoldi. Taxonomy (NCBI): domain Eukaryota; kingdom Metazoa; phylum Chordata; class Amphibia; order Caudata; family Salamandridae; genus Calotriton; species Calotriton arnoldi. Next base: position 1,574,708 of record CAWUFW010003000.1, on the reverse strand, counting down.
AAACTTAGAAACGTTTCAAAATATACTTAAACAATAACATTTTGTATTAGAAGGGCACCCTCATAGTACAAAGTCTATGCTAGAAATCACAAACTCTTTTACTAGGGTGCAAAGGTAAGTGTGTGGCATAATGTGCCAGTGCATGAGAGAGATACAGCGCCATATCTTAGTAAATATTGCTCTGTTTTTTTTTTTTTAAATATCTTTATTTGCATTTTTTCAAACATACAGATTACAATAGACATAGGAGAAAAAGAGGGAAGGGAGAGAGGAGGGGGAAGGGGACACAGATAATCAATCATGCTCGGATGAGACATTGGGTAAGCAATCAGTACAGATGTGGGGAGGGCCAGCGGTCATTCCTGGCGCAGTCACAGACTGTGACGTGTGTTAAGTCCATATGGTTAGTGACTGACCATTAATGGCATATTTAGTATACCAATTATCCAAAGGGCCACTTTGAAATATCTATACAAGTCTAAGAAAATTAGTCATCCTGTCTCGACTTTGCACATCCATGTCTGTACCTGACTGTACGGTTTAGTGTCAGTTTGTGGCAAAATCAGATACAATTTGTTGTTTTTCTAAATCTACAATTAAACATAAAAACCAAACAAAGAAATCTTCGTCACATCGTCACGCCCTGGTTAGTGTATATAAAGGGAATGTGTCATCTACTTAGCCATACTGCAGTAGATGAGTCCACCATCTGCCTGGTGATTGGGGGAGTTAATGATAGTATCGTCATTACCTTGGCTCATGGAGAGGTCAGGCGTGCCCACCCCTTCTTCATCATCCCCGTCTTGTCTTCCATTCTCCAGAGAGGGGCTGCATCCCCCTCCCTCACCCACGCATGACAGATCCGTCAGTACAGCATCCCATGCCAGGGCAATAGGGTATTTACGCAGTCCTGCTGTTTCCTCCCTGTGTAATTACGTACTTTCCGCCTGTGCCCACACTAGGAGAGAGTTCCTCCAGCCGTCTATTATGGGAGGGTCAGCATTTTTCCAACGTTTAGTAATTAGCCTTTTAGCGACAATAAGGCCCAGGTCAATAAACCTGGATGTGACTCTGTGTTTCTTTGGTCTAGGATACAGACCCAGTATACACATTTCCCATGTCTGTGGTAGTGTCCTTTCAGTGCATATCACGAGCGCTGCGTGAACCTCCCGCCAGTATGTGTGCAAAGAAGTACAAGACCATAGCATATGCAGAAAGTCCGCGTTCACCTGTTGACAGCGGGGACACGCTGATGTGGTTATATGAAAATATGTATTGATTTTATCTGGAGAAAGATATGCCCTATGTACAATATATGTCTGTATGAGCCTAAATCTGGAGTTGCGTGGTATACTCGTGGGGGTGGTTAATATCAATGCCCATGCACTGTCCGTCCATGGGGTACCTCTGTCTGCCTCCCATTTAGCACGGAGCGACGTCAGTGGGTAAATATTGCTCTGTTTTGCTATCTCCCGTTCACGCTATGGTTGCTGCTCTGTGTTAAATAAAAAAATAGTAAATTTGGCCTAAAGAGTTCAAATCATCCGTGAGAAACATGGGAACAGGAAATCTGTTTGGGTGTCATGCATATAATTCCCTTCACCTACCTCGAGAGGTCAATGACAAAGGCTGATGAAACCAGAAGAAGCACACATCCATCAAAGCACTGGGCAAGTGGCAAACCTCCAGGACAACTGAGGAGTCCACAGGGACTCAAGTTTGAAGCAGCAGAATCAATCTTTAGCCCCATCTGCCAATCATGCACATCCAAAGGCCAATGTATGTTCAAAGAAAGAGAATAATGTCATCATCACAAGCTCGGCCCTAATGGTTCAATGCATGTGTGCTCTACAGACAGAATTGTATCCCATTGCAGATTACTTTTCTCCCTGTCAGAACAAAGCATTATCAGGCAGTGTCGCTCTCTTTATGGAGATGGAGGCGATGTGTTTTCTGTAGCAAGAGGGGACACTGCTCAGTGCATTAACAATGTACTGCATTCTGGAGGGGGCCAATAATCAATTACTATCCCTCAAATTACATACATTGAAAAAGTTGAGCCTAAAAAATGTATCTTACTGAACATCTGATAACATCAGAAAGAAGGAACTTTACCTGCAAACCCATTCGGAAACCTCCAAAACGGAAGTCTACATAAATGGTCTGGAGGCATATTTGTAAAATAGACTAGATTATCCGAGAATGGGTAACCATTTTATTCCCATGCTTCTTTATGCAGACAATGCTGTCCTTCTAGCAAGGACAGCAAATAGTCTGCAGAAAGCCCTTGATGCTTTTGCAGAGTTCATGTCCTCTTTGGTAAAGTAAATTACAAGAGATCCTATCTAATGGTCTGTGGTCCAAAAACAACCAGATCCAAATCCTTTTATATGCAAGGAATTCTTGTTGATAAAGTTTTTGCTATCTGGTGATTCTCTTTTACGCTCAATTATAGAGGGACCCGCTTCTAACTTTAAGAGTGCAGCAAACAAATAGAGCAGTCGAAGCACTCTTCCACTTTACAGCCAAACTAGGCCAGAAGCCTGTTAGGGAAATGATAACCCTGTATAACGCGAAACGCCTCTCAATCGCTACCTATGCGGCTGGAGTGTGGGGCAACAGTAACTGCTCCAAACTTCAGGTTGTGAAGAATAGCTTCCTTAGGAGGCTCCTGATGGTTCCCCAAGGTTCCTCGACCTCTTATTCCCATTTGGAGCTGGGTTTGAAATATATAGAAGCCTGTATAGGCCTGGCTCCCTTTTTATTGTGGGTCAAAATTTGGACTACATCCGAACTAGAATTTTCTAAACATATCCTTTTAGACTGCCTGACTTTGTATAATGCCGATCCTGGCTGGGATATGTTAAAAGCACTTTTGATGAAATGGGACTTATCACGTTCTTTGATGACCCAGCTCGTACCCTGCCATTAGCTAAAGCCCAAATTAAGGCAGCATATTCAGAAAGGGTGTTGTCTAAACGCCGGCACTTACCCCCTCAGCAACATTTACAGAGCATTTTTAATGATGTTTCCTTTAGTCAAGGAACGCAATTTTATTTGTTTTTTATCCTGAATTCACAGCATAGATTTTATTTGACTGGGTTTAGCTTGAGCATCGTACCTTTATTGGTGGCATTTCCAACTCAACATGGATGGTTGGAAACCCTTCCGCCATGCCCTTGTGATAATACCTCGAAGCATTCTACATTGCACTTTTTACTTTTCTGTGCACTTTATAAAACCCTAGGAAACAACTTTCTTCCTCCCCCTCTTGAGATTACATAGCCCTTGCTCATATCAAGAAGACTTTAGGGGGCTTATTAACAAGCCCCTATCACCACAGGAATGTCAGTTTTAGTGATGTTCCTGTGGCGGCATGGGCTGCACCTTTTTTACAAGGCAGCATTGAGTCACTTAACATGGCTTAACGGTGCCTCGTAAATAAGGCACCCTTTCACGCTATACTTAGCGTGAGAGGGGCAGGCAATGGGTGTTGTGGTGGGTGTTCCACCACAACATCCATTGATTTTGACCCATGTTTACAAGGGTGGTGTAAATATGGGGCAGCGCCAAAATTAAGACCAGGGAAAACCTGGACTTACCCTGGCGAAACGAGGAGAAATGCTTTATTTCTCCTCGTTTTGCTGTTTCTATGTGTGCTGCATTGTGCAGCACACACAAAAGCAGCAAAACGCCATGAATGATTGTTTATGTGCAGGAAGGTGCACTTTCCTGCACATAAACAATCATTAAAAAAACTGACAAATTGCAACTTCTATGTGTGCTGCACAAATCAGCACACATAGAAGTTACAAAACGCCATTTCAGATTGTTTATGTGCACGAAGGGACACCTTCCTGCACATAAACAATGCTTCCCCTCAATGCAGGCACCGTTGCACTATGGTGCAAGGGTCCCTGCATTGACGCTAGGCTTCTAAATTTAGCACCAGCACAGGGAGAAACGCAGGGCAGCACCGTATTCTTGTAAATATGGTGCAGCCCTGCGTTTCAGAAGTGGCAGAGTGTGGCGTTAAGCCAACAAGGCTAACGCCGCACTCCGTCACTTCTTTTGTAAATATGCCCCTAGTTTTTTACATTCCCTTGAATCTTCTGAAATCTGTTATGCCGTTGTTAACTTTATAAGAGGGGCCTTTTTTATTAAGAAGCACAATGGTTAAGTATTGTTCCTTGAACACTGAGGAAATCAATGTCTTACCAATGTAATTTTTATTTTATGTGTGAAATTTCTGTGAGATCTTGCAATAATGGACATGGCACTTTTATTCAACTGTTTCCTTCCTTTTTATAAATCCTTAACCTCAATTTATTATTGCCTCTTCTGAGATTGATTAACTTGCTGTTAACACGAAAACAGTACCAGAGTTTTATACTCATTCGAGTCCCTTCAAATTTGTTAAGCTGTTGTGAGCTCTAAGAAGAGGGGCACTTTCCATTAGGATAAGATATCCTTAACTGTTGTTTATGGGATGATGATGAAATTGCTGATTCACTGATGTATTTTCTTATGTATGATGCATGAAACTTTGTACTTAGCTGTGTGCTTTTATGATTCTATAAATTGAACAAAGTTTTATGACTGACTGAGTCAAGATACAAGTAAACCCTTGACATGCTACTGTCAGGATTCTTCAGCTTCGGTTTTGCTCAGACAACGGGAACTGGCAACTTAGAAGACAGCCCGGACATTAAGTAATGTTCTTTGGTTTCACATGATGATTCATTTCTTTTGGGCCCTCCCTTATCCCCATCAGTGGCGTAACAAAGGCCCCTGCAGCCCCCTGCAGTGCAGGGGGGGCCTCGAGCTCCAGGGGCCCCCTCAGCACAGTACCCTGGCCTGAGAGCTCCTGAGTGAGTTTGGAGTGGCGCTCATCTGTGAACTTTGCAGGGGGGCCCTTTCAAGTTTTGTTACGACACTGCTCCCCATAATTATGGGTATGCTAGCATCGGGGACAGACCCCCGCCCCCACTATAGCTCTAGTCTAACCTTCTTTCCATAAATGTGTTGACTTCAGGCAGGCAGCTCATTACCCGTTGCCCATGCAGGCCTAGGCAACAGGGCAGGACTGGCCATTTAACCCAATGGGCATTACCCCGGGTGGCTGGAGCCATTAAAGGATTTTTTGAGGGCCAATGTCTAGTGCTGGCATTCAAAGACTTGCCAGCTCCCAGGGCTTTATTGCAGCAAGCACAGCAGTGGAAAGAAAGATATATATATATAGAGAGAGACTAGAGAAAAGCGAAAAAAGAAAAGAAAAAAAAAGAAAGACAAAGGCTCACAACTGGTTTGAACAATTTCACCAAGACTGCTTTTGGTACCCAGGCCATCCCTGCCAGGCATGGTAAGTATCACAACATGTTTCCAACTTGCTAACTCGCTCTCCAGATCTAAAGAACACATAAGTAATCTCCAGCCAAACATACAAACAAATTCACAACAAATACTACAAACAAATTTCCATTTAGATAAAGCGGTGTAATAAATACATGACCATTTCATTCAAAATAGGCAATCACCATGTAGCCTAACTCTTCAAAACAAATCTAGTCTCACTTTTGTTTTAATGTGCAAGATAAATAAAACACTGGGCATGTCTGGACTCCAACACTACTTTCCAAAAGTATTATTGATGTACCACGAGAACCTAATAGAATATATAAACAAATCTAAATTATCTCTATATTTCCAAGTCATGTTTCTCCTATTCCCCTGGGTCTCTTGGTCCTAGTTCACCTCTTCTGTGTTCTTCTGGTGCTATTGGGGCTCCTGATCTTGATCCTTGTGGGCCTTCAGGTCATTGTCCTATTCCCAGTCACCCTGGCCCTGTTGTAGCTCCTCCTGCTTATCCTGGCCCTCTTAATACTAATCATCCTAATGCCAGTCTTCCAGGCACTAGTCCCCATCATGGTCTCCCTGGTCCTGATCTTCCTCGTCCTTTTTCTGCTGGCACTGTCGAACTTGGCCCTAGGCCACCGCCTGTTCCCCTCGTGTTTCTTGTTTCGCTCTTTGTGGCCCTGGCCCAATGGTCCTGGTCCTTTTAGCACTGGTCCTCCTGACCTTGGTCTTTTTGGTCCTGATCCTGTTTGTTTTTCTGTTCCTCTTAATCATAGTAATCTTGGTCCCCCTTGTACTTCTAGTCCTGTTGGGTGTCCTGGTCCTCGTCCTGGTGGCCCCCCTCCTTCTCTTTCCTCAGGTCAACCAGGACCTGCATCTAAGAATGTCACTCAGGTTTTAATTTTTCCCTTCCAGATTTTGAAGCCAGGGTGGGGAGCCCTGCTGGACAAAACATGAAAGCCCAAGAGGGACCTGATTTTTTCCCTTGTGGGTGGTGACCCACAGCAGTACAGGTCACTGAACACTTTGGGGTTATTCACCTGCTGCAGAGCTCTATTCTTATTCAGCAAGTTTCAGAGTACAGCAATGGCAAGTTACCTCTGGTGGTTAATGTATTTCCTGTTGGAGTTTTGCATCAAGGTGTTAATTTTCTGCTGAAATCCTTTGACACAGAACTTCGCCCAGCCTTGTCGAACAAAGGGAGCTTCCAAGAGTCCTGTAAGCGCACCGGCCTCCCTGCAAGTGTTGCAGCTTGTGTCCTTGGTGCTCGTACAGGGCACTGGAAGCAGTCAGGACAAGACTGAGAACCCAAAGCAGCCCTGGCAATTTTTGTAGACCAGCCCCTGGGAAAACACTGTCTGGCCCAGGGAGGCTGGAAATGCTTGCTTGCTGCTTTTGTTACTGGGGGCTGATATTGTAGCACTACTGCAAAACCTGCTCCTACTAACAAAACCGCCCCACCCCCTCCGCAAAACCAGCACCCACCCTTCCAGCCTCCCGGAGAGACGCCAGATTCCCGGTACGGTCAGTCCGGCCCTGGACACAGTAAGATTGAATACTTGATAAGATTGGCTGGGGCCTGGCCCAGATCTCATTAATAACTGCTGTTTCCGAGATCCAGATGATTTCCCGTACATTCCGGCACTGACTGGCACCTGTGCAATACTGACCCTGAGAATTAATACTACGGTGTCCCATAATAAGGAGTAAGTGGTCCTACGTGGATCATGCTCCTCAGTGTGACTGCTCAAGATCTTTTAAAAGTGCCAAGTAGTGAAAAACCTCAAGAGTCTCTACTAGTGGTACACATTACATAGTTGGCAAAAAGACCCACTAAATCATAAGATTTCACTTGCCAGAGCTACAGTGAGTATCTGTGCCCTCCTAGACATTGAGTTGGTTTTGTGAGAAAACAAAGCAAGGAACTTTGCACAGCACTAACTTTGCAACAACGCAATCCTCTATGTTAGAGGTTATGTATATTATAACATTTTATTTCTTTATCTGATTACAATATGAAAAGATATATTAAGATCCCTCAATTAAGACTGCAATATCCATGGATGAAGAAATCTATTTTTACTCACTCACATTATGTAATTGGTACATCTGTAGAAAGCGTTCTGCCCCCGGCGTCCAAGCACCAAATTACAAATGAGAGGCAAAGACTGCTTGGTTCAATATTGGAATTACAGCTACTAACAATTGTACTATAAAATATCGTAGCAAGAATATCAACAACAAAAATGCTGTGAAGTATAAGTAGGTAAATATAGGTTCACTATACTTAACTGTACATGTATGCACTTTGACGATACATATACCTTCAAGGTAAGTAGATGTGGAGTTACGAATATTAAATCTATACTTACATTCATATTTTTGTTGTTGATGTTCTCGCTACTTAATTTTTGTATATATTCAGATATACAATTGACTTCTTAGATTGAAACAAGTGAGTCTTCAGAGTTTTCCTAAAGCAACAAAGCTCACTTTCTAATCTCAAGTTTGTTGGAAGTTTATTCCAGAGTTTACATTCCTGATCCAGAAAGGTTTCCCAGATGGTTCTAACCTGGCATAGAGTAGACGGTTGTAAGTTCCAGGTTGGTTTACAAAGTTGAAGTCAGTTTTTCCAGTGTCCAGGTGCATCTCCAAATAATGCTTTGTGTACCTGAGTATGTATTTTAAATTTAATTCTGGACTTGACTTGGAACTACTGCAGCTCCCTAACGTTAGGCATCAATATGGCTTCTAACAAAGATATCTATCACCGTCCTTGTTGCAAGTTTGCTCAGGGTGTTCAACTTGCTGATGTTACCGCCAGTGGTACAAAGCGGAGAAAGAAGATACTGTAATTGATTCTTTCTCCAAATATCACCTGAGCTATTGTTGCTGATTCAGATGTATTCATTAGCTACTTGATCTTCTCAATAACGTCAGATGGCAATTGAAGGAAGATAGAATGTCCATCTTTTGATATTTACCTTTTTCCTTGGGCTTCATTATCACAGATCCAACTGTAAACACAGAGTGATTAATGTTTGGAGTTTTAGAGAATGTGTAGGTCCAAGTATAATAATGATCTCGGTATTTGTCTCTTTAAGGCTAGGCCAGTTGGCTCCCAGCCGGACTTGAATCAGACTGAATACTCTTTCTGTATAATTCTTATGTGTGTTTTTCTACCATTGAATAGCCAAAATATCACCTATCTCTGACGAACATAATTGCTCTAAATTGATGATACACATATTGGTTTCTGGAGGGCAATCAGGGGGTACAATGTACACACTGAATAGTAGCAGATACAAGCATGATCCCTTTGGAACTCCACAAGGTAGTAATTTTTCCAACACCTGTTTTCCCTAACAGTTCCCTGGCTTGCTTGTTGCTCAGGAGAGCTGAGAACCATTTATCAGTTTCTTCTGAAACCCATGCCGCCGTGTCCATCCTGCTCAGAAGGACCTTGTGGTCTAAGGTATTGAAAGCATCAAATAGGACTAGGAGCATCAAGGCTCGTGAAACTGAAGCACTGAATAGAATTGTTTCCATACTCCTAAGGGAGGTTCCATGCCTCTATTGGGACACAAACCTGATTATCGATCCCTGAGGATATTACTGCTTTCTAGATGTTGCTGTATAGCCTCTTCAACACATGTAAGAAGAAAAGAACATTTGAAATTGGGCGGTTGTTTCCTGGATCACCAAGATCTGCATTTTTTGAAGGAGTGAAATTTAAACTCTTTTTAAAAATGTTATTTTATTCATTTTCAGCTCTGTATAGAGATAATCAAACACATAGGGTTCCAAGGCCCCCAAGTAAACAAGTAAAAATTACGTGCCTTCATAAAGATGGAGTCCTTCCTAGTATTTTCACAAATATACCAATTTCATTCCGTAATTGATCAGTATGCCCATGCTTCCAGCTGTTACATAAGAATGGGGTGTCTCCATCATCTGAGCACTAATCGTTTCATCAAGTGAGATGTCGATCTGCACCACACTGAGACTGAAAAAAAGCCCAGGCTTTGAATAGGATGCTAATATATATATATATATATATATATATATATATATATATATATATATATATATATATATATATCTACTGGCGGACGCCAGTAGATAGTTATAGTTAAAACCTATTATCCATAGGAAATCCGCGACATTCTATTTGAAATAACGTTGGCGCCGGTTAACGAATCTTCGCGAAAGTTTCCAACTTGTTGGGGCGCTCCGGTCCGCTCCTATCCTGAAAGTCTCGGGTGATACGTCAAGCGGGGCCGAGAAAAAGGGGGTCCCAAAACGTGTTTTCCCCATTCATTTTTCCATAGGAACCTTTAGTCGCAGCTACAGCCCGAACTGCTGAACGGAATTACACCAAATTTGGCAAAGAGGTAGCCCTTGGTTCAGTGTCGTGCCTTTTGCTTAAATGGTGTAAATCCGTTCAGTAGTTCCTGAGAAAATCTAAAGTAAAGTCACATATATATCTGGGCGGAGCCTAACCACACATGTCATCGTGAGATCTGATTGGCTGTCAGCACTTCATCCTGGAATTTCTGGCAGCCATCTTGGGACCAATATAAATGATAGTACCTCATTGAAATGCATTGTAGTGAATAGAAGATTTTGAGGGTCACCAAAAGGAGAACTATAAAGGGTGATAACAGGCTTTAGTAACATTAGAATTTATTTGTTGACGGTACCATACTAATTTTAGGAATTGTGGTGTATTCCAAGGTGATTTTACCATGTGAAAAACCTTCTGCTGGGATATCATGAATCATGTTTGAGAGAACACTATTTTCTCATGCTTGTCCCATGGAGGTTTGGAAGGTGCTCCAGAAGCTAAAATGAGAGCATATTTTCTGTAAATTCACATTATCTTTCTCACTCATGTGAGAATGAAGTCAGACATTCTCAGTAAAACATGTACATCCAACAAGGGCAGAGACTGTCAGTTGATTCCTTTGTGTTCTACTGCAGCTTCCCAGAGTGTTCTAAAGAACAACTAGAGTGCTAACAGCCTTACTTATGACAAAAGTATGGCACACCTGAAGCCTTCTTGATTGGAATAAACTGGTAACACTTAAAACATTTAATTTAAAAAGGAACAAAATGATGGGGTTCATTTTGTCATAGAAATTATGGTTAGTGCTGTAGAAAGAAAAATTAGGACATGTTTCAAGTGTGATCTCAAATATCTTCCTGTTATATTTCAACAGGAGCAGCCTGCCAGTTGATGCCTTTGTGTTCTACTGCAGCTTCCCAGAGTGTTCTAAAGAACAACTAGAGTGCTAACAGCCTTACTTATGACAAAAGTATGGCACACCTGAAGCCATCTTGATTGGAATAAACTGGTAACACTTAAAACATTTAATTTAAAAAGGAACAAAATGATGGGGTTCATTTTGTCATAGAAATTATGGTTAGTGCTGTAGAAAGAAAAATTAGGACATATTTCAAGTGTGATCTCAAATATCTTCCTGTTATATTTCAACAGGAGCAGCCTGCCAGTTGATGCCTTTGTGTTCTACTGCAGCTTCCCAGAGTGTTCTAAAGAACAACTAGAGCGCTAACAGCCTTACTTATGACAAAAGTATGGCACACCTGAAGCCATCTTGATTGGAATAAACCGGTAACACTTAAAACATTTAATTTAAAAAGGAACAAAATGAGGGGTTCTTTTTAAATAGAAATTATGGTTAGTGCTGCAGAAAGAAAAATTAGGCATGTTTTAAGTGAGATCTCAAATCCTCTTCTATTTCATTAGAAAATTCTGACATGCAGACTGAAACAATCACTTTCAATACCAGCAGCAGACTACCAGTTAACTCCCTGGTGAGCAGTAGCTTTACTCCAGTGATCTAATGAGCAACTAGAGTGCTAACATTCTGAATTTATGGCAGATGTGAGACACATCTGAATGCCTTCTTGATGGAATCAAAGTAAAAACTGAAAGCATTTCCTACTGAGGAGACTGCAGTAAATGAAGAAATTAGGAAACTTCATAACAAAGAAGTCTTCCAAGATGGCCACCAGTGAAAAAAGAGCCCAAATGTAGCACAAATATTACCCAGATGTAGCCCACATATAGCCCAATGACAAAAGTGTGCAAAACACTTTTATTTTTAGTTTTTTGCAGTTTTATGTAGTGCAGACTGGTCAGGTATTGGAGCATTGCATCTTAAAACATGACCCCCTACACTACAAAAACACCACTGCACTACCTTAAACCCTAAAACACTACCCCCAGCACGACCCCCTACACTACACAAGCACCACTGCACTATCCTAAACCCTAAAACACTACCCCCAGCACGACCCCCTACACTACCCAAACACCACTGCACTAACCTAAATCCTAAAACACTACCACCAGCACGACCCCCTACACTACCCAAACACCACTGCACTACCCTAAAACATGACCCCTACACTACACAAACACCACTGCACTACCCTAAACCCTAAAACACTACCCCCAGCACGACCCCTACACTACACAAGCACCACTGCACTACCCTAAACCCTAAAACACTACCCCCAGCACGACCCCTACACTACACAAACACCACTGCACTACCCTAAACCCTAAAACACTACCCCCAGCACGACCCCCTACACTACCCAAACACCACTGCACTAACCTAAATCCTAAAACACTACCCCCAGCACGACCCCCTACACTACCCAAACACCACGGCACTACCCTAAAACATGACCCCCTACACTACACAAACACCACTGCACTACCCTAAACCCTAAAACACTACCCCCAGCACGACCCCCTACACTACACAAGCACCACTGCACTACCCTAAACCCTAAAACACTACCCCCAGCACGACCCCCTACACTACACAAACACCACTGCACCACCCTAAACCCTAAAACACTACCCCCAGCACGACCCTCTACACTACCCAAACACCACTGCACTAACCTAAATCCTAAAACACTACCCCCAGCATGACCCCCTACACTACCCAAACACCACTGCACTTCCCTAAAACATGACCCCTACACTACACAAACACCACTGCACTACCCTAAACCCTAAAACACTACCCCCAGCACGACCCCCTACACTACACAAGCACCACTGCACTACCCTAAACCCTAAAACACTACCCCCAGCACGACCCCTACACTGCCCGAACACCACTGCACTGCCCTAAATCCTGAAACACCACCCCTTCACGACCCCCTACACTGCCCGAACACCACTGCACTGCCCTAAACCCTGAAACATCACCCCCAGCACAACCCCCTACACTGCCTGAGCACCATTGCTCTGCCCTAAACCCTGAAACACCAGCTCCAGCACGACCCCCTACACTGCCCGAACACCACTGCACTGCCCTAAACCTTGAAACACCAGCCCCAGCACGACCCCCTACACTGCCCGAACACCACTGCACTGCCCTAAACCCTGAAACACCAGCCCCAGCAAGACCCCCTACACTGCCCGAACACCACTGCATTGCCCTAGACTCTGAAACACCAGCCCCAGCAAGACCCCCTACACTGCCCGAACACCACTGCACTGCCCTAAACCCTGAAACACCAGCCCCAGCACGACCCCCTACACTGCCCGAACACCACTGCACTGCCCTAAACCCTGAAACACCAGCCCCAGCACCACCCCTACACTGCCCGAACACCACTGCACTGCCCTAAACCCTGAAACACCAGCCCCAGCACCACCCCCTACAATGCCCGAACACCACTGTACTGCCCTAAACCCTGAAACACCACCCCTGCACCACCCCCTACACTGCCCGAACACCACTGCACTGCCCTAAACCCTGAAACACCACCCCTGCACCACCCCCTACACTGCCCGAACACCACTGCACTGCCCTAAACCCTGAAACACCACCCCCAGCATGACCCCCTTTACTGCTCGAACACCACTGCACTGCCCCAAACCCTGAAACACCACCCCCAGCATGACCCCCTACACTGCCCGAACACCACTGCCCTAAACCCTAAAACACCACCCCTGCATGACCCCCTACACTGCCCGAACACCACTGCACTGCCCTAAACCCTGAAACACCACCCCCTGCACGACCCCCTACACTGCCTGAACACCACTGCACTGCCCTAAACCCTGAAACACCACCCCCAGCACGACCCCCTACACTGCCCGAACACCACTGCACTACCCTAAACCCTAAAACACCACCCCCAGCACGACCCCCTACACTGCCCGAACACCACTGCACTGCCCTAAACCCTAGAACACTACCCCCAGCATGACCCCCTACACTACCCGAACACCACTGCACTACCCTAAACCCTAAAATACTCCCCGCAGCACGACCCCCTACACTACCCGAACACGACTGCACTGCCCTAAACCCTAAAACACTCCCCCAGCACGACCCCCTACACTACCCGAACACCACTGCACTGCCCTAAACCCTAAAACACTCCCCCAGCACGACCCCCTACACTACCTAAACACCACTGCACTACCCTAAACCCTAAAACACTAACCCCAGCACGACCCCTACACTACCCAAACACCACTGTACTACCCTAAACCCTAAAACACTCCCCCAGGACGACTCCCTACACTACCCAAACACCACTGCACTACCCTAAACCCTAAATCTACCCCCAGCATGACCCCCTACACTACACAAACACCACTGCACTACCCTAAACCCTAAATCTACCCCCAGCATGACCCCCTACACTACACAAACACCACTGCACTACCCTAAACCCTAAATCTAACCCCAGCATGACCCCCTACACTACACAAACACCACTGCACTACCCTAAACCCTAAAACACTACCCCCAGCACGACCCTCTTCACTACCTAAACACAACTGCACAATTTGTTACAGGCGTTGCAACGCAGGCCTGTGGTGCTTACTGGAAGTACCTGGTGGGCTGGTTGGGCCCCAGGGACTCTCAGGATTCAAGGTGACCTAATCCTCAACTTAAAACGCGCCACGGGGCGCGTTTGCACAGTGGTGAAGGGAGGGGCGGGCCTCAGGTGACATGTGCGCAAACACGCCCTGTGGTGCGTTTAAGTTGGGGAGTTAATCCCTTTGAATCCTGGGGGCCAACTAGCCCACCAGGTACCTTCAGTAAGCACAACAGAGTTGCGTTGCAGAGAGGTGAAAAAGGTGCGTGGCCTCGAACGCCTCTATGCAACTCAGCTCTGTGGTCCTAACTGTAGGTACCTGGGGGCTAGTTGGGCCCCAGGGACCCTCAGGATTCAAGGGGACTTAATCCCGCAACTTAAAACGCGCCATGGGGCGCGTTTGCACACATGTCACCTCAGGCCCCCTCCCTTCACCACTGTGCAAACGCGCACTGGCTCTGGTTAGTCAGAGTCAGTTACCACCAGTACCCGTCTGAAAAAGTTGTGGGCACAGGATGATTTTGCAACAAGGCCTCTTTCTGCTCCTCTGTTGGTTCTTTCTGCACATCTTTTGCTTCTTTCTGTGCGTTTTTCTTCTTTCTTCACATGTCCTACCTCTGTTGGCATAGTTAGAAACTAGCATTTAAAAACCTTTGAAATTCACTGAAAAAACCATAGGTTTCAGGCACGTTATAGTTAGAAATTAGCATTTAAAAACCTTTGAAATTCACTGAAAAACCATAGGTTTCAGGCACGTTATAGTTAGAAATTAGCATTTAAAAAACCTTTGAAATTCACTGAAAAACCATAGGTTTCAGACACGTTATAGTTAGAAATTAGCATTTAAAAAACCTTTGAAATTCACTGAAAAAACCATAGGTTTTAGGGACAGTTATAGTTAGTTGGACATTGCACTCGTACAAAACCCGTGAAATTCCCTGTTATAGTTAGTTCAGCTAACTATAACTCGCGCCCCGCAATGCACTGCTGATGACGTCACATATTACATCACTCATGACATGGTCAGTGACATCACTGATGACATCACTGATGACATCTCAAATGACATCACTGATGACATCATCCATGTGATAATTTCATGCATCTTCTCACACCCTAATATAACTTTTGATACACCCACTCTAAATTACAGACTGCCATTCTCAAAACCATAGACACTCCAACACCAAAAACTACATACCCACTCACTGATTCTTAGGTCTACACACACATCCACTCACTCACCTGTACAGTCACTCATACTTACAGTCACTCAGTACAGGACTATCATATGCACTCATACACCTATATAAACACTCACACACCGCCACTCATCCATAGAGGTACTCACACACCTAGTCAGTCATGCAAAAAATTTATCACACACCCATTTACTCACCTATACAGTTATACACACACCAGCTCACTTACTCATACAAATACTAGCACATTCTTACGCTCTTATACAATAACTGATACAAGCACACACGCATCCATACAGCCACTCTCACAATAACACACTCTCACTTATAGCCATTTAAATACTCTAACACACATATATACTGCCTTTACATATGTAGTTACTTGCACATGTACCACTGAGATATACATTCACTCACTAACACACCCATACACACACTCACCCACCCAAGCAGTCCATCACAGATGCACTCTTGAAATCATGCACCCAGTGAATCACCCACTCACACATCTATGTATAGAGTCACACACACCCCACTCACACAAACACTCAGGCAGCCATACAGATACTCAGAGAACCAATCAATAACCCATATAGACACTCATGTAGCTATTCGCAAATCCATGCATCCACTTACACACCAACAAACAGACGGATACAGACATTCACACAGTTTAGTCACTAACCCATGCATTCAGTAAGATACGTTTAATCACTCACTTGTAGAGTCAGTCACTCACGTATTAAATCATCCATTCAGACACTTATACACCCACTCATTCTTCAATACGCCTTTCCCTATATATATTAAACATATTTAAACTTTACAGAAACACACAGTCACTGGATGATTGCATCAGTGATGTCATCAGTGATGTCATCAGTGATGTCATTAGTGATGTCATCAGTGATGTCACTGACCATGTCATGAGTGATGTAATATGTGACGTCATCAGCAGTGCATTGCGGGGGCGCGAGTTATAGTTAGCTGAACTAACTATAACAGGGGAATTTCACGGGTTTTGTACGAGTGCAATGTCCAACTAACTATAACTGTCCCTAAAACCTATGGTTTTTTCAGTGAATATATATATATATATATATATATATATATATATATATGGGAAAGGCGAAGCTGGGGAGAGAGCATGGTGCGAGCGAAGGAAGGAGCAGTCAAAAAGTGCGGGCAAGCAGCGAAGGGGAGGAGCCAAAAGAAGATGGGACAAGGCTATTCAGGACACACCATGGGGGGTGGGGGGGGGGTGGAAGAAACCTGTCAAATAAGTCATCTCTGGGAGGCTGTGCAAATGCTTCTTTAAACTCAAATCTCAAAATCTACCTCTAGTAGCATTATGTCTAACAGGCAACTCATTTCACTTTTTTCTCGTATAGATAAGAGGACATATTTGGGGAGGAGGGCCCAACTGCCACAGGATCCTTTCCAAACTCCATGCATTTAGTCTAGGTGCCTTAGATATAATCGCCATCAGGACCACTCCTGTCTCAAAAGTTGCTTTAGAATGTCCATCGTAATACATCAGTCATTCATACCAAACGGCTACGCAAACCCTACATTTTGTTGCTGAGTGAGGTTACTATCCTGGATCTTACGTACACATGCAACAAGCAATGACAAATTCAACATCGAATATTTCCCTTGAATTGTATTATGGTGAATAGTCCAGAGTTTCTCAGGGCAGTGGGATCTCTTCCTCGACATCCTCTTTTCATCACCTGCCTTGGACGCTGTGGACGTCTGAGGCCTGGACGTATTCTCACCCATATGTGGTGACTTCCTTTGACCTTCTCCATGCCACTCATAAACTCAGTGTTTTTCTCTCATGTCTATAATTTTCATATTTAAAGGGTTGTTAGGAGGCATTTCATTCCACCTTGGGAACAAGTCCCACAGGTTTAAATATCCATGTCCCATTGCTCGTCTCTGCTCCACCTCACTACTCCTCATTTCCTCTGCTCCTTTCAAACACCTCCCTCCCACTCCTCAAATGTAGGATGGGTGATCCATTGAACTCCTCTCCGCTGTCTCGGTATACCTCCAAAACTCACACCTTCTTTGAAACAAATTTGGGGAACTGTGCAGCCCTCAGAATACTTTACATTCCCAAGATGCTCAGGCTTTCATAATTCCCCTCATCGTGTGCCACAAGAGGCCATCTTGGAGATGGCATCAATCATTTCTCAGTGCCAAGTGTGGGTGGTGTCTCTTCTCTTGGCCATTGTTTCAGCCATGTGTACTTCAGGCTCGAAAATGAAAAAAGTAGACAGAGCAAGAACTTCTTTTATTTGTTGCACCTGCCAAAGTTGATGAGGCCTCCTCCTCATTCCTGACACTAGATTACATAATTAGCAGCACAAACACTGTGCAGCCTCATCTGCCAGGCTTCCTGCCTGGCCACACCATATAACTCTTACTCTTTTTAGATCTTCTGGAATCTCAAAACTATGAAACAATTGGTGCAAGAGAAAATTGAATTTGCAAACAAAAATGCTTTTTATAAAAAAAATATGTGAAAGCCTATGTTTAAATAGCACATCTATTAAATGCTAAATTTTTTAATCATACTTAAATGTTACAGGCCTGCCAGTGAAGTAAATAATTACTGAATTAAGTTAGCCTAACCTTCGATGTCATGTTAATTGAAATTAATGTAATAACATTCACAGTTCTGTTTTTTCGTGTTGAACTGTTATTTTCCACAAGATGTTTTCTTCTCCTTTGCTGGAGACGTAACTTTCCAGAAGCCTTCAGTTAGTGAATAGGCATTTGTTTTGTATTAGACAACTGGTAGTGAGGTTCTCACTGGGAGGAGGAAGGAGAACTCATGAGAAGAACAGTCTGGAACACAGAATGTGGACTGTGTATATTTTCAAGGCCTAACGGCTATGGACCATTGTATAAATAGGAGAAAACTGGGAGTTTGCTTATTCCCAGGAATTTCCTGAAACCTTATTGGAGGATGCAGGAGATCAAAGAAAATATGTTGTCAACTAGAATATTGTGTGTGTGTATATTAGTATGTGTTCCTAGAGAAAGGCAGGTCTTTCCTTTGATACTTTCCACTCAAGAAGGCTCCTTCCCTTTTGCTTCTGGCTGGGGACTCATCTTTGAGTTTCTTATATCTCTCTTTATGGGAGATGACTTAGCCTATTTCGTTGATGTCTGCTGATTTATAGCTGAGAATAAGTTCCAGCTTGACATGCAAATACTTTATGCTTATGTATTAATTCTCTTATCAGAACTCTTTATTGAGTATCTGAACTGACACCTTATTTTATCTTATTCCAATATGTTTGATTAGGAAATTCCCATTATGGAACACGCTTGCTTTATTATTACAATATTTACCATAATCTTGACTAATATTCTATTTTAACCTATATTGAAATATCAAATATTGGATTATGTTCAATTTTAATGCTGATGCTTAAAAGACTAATTCCTACTGAATAAATGATTAAATACTAAAACTGAGAATAAGACCCTTTAAGTCACACAAATTATCTTTATTGATTGTACTAAAAGCCATTACTGATTTAAAATGTCATTGGATTGATGTAGATGTTAGCTTCTTTTTATTTCATCTTGTCGATGAACAAAGGTCCCTCTGAGGGTCAGAGTTCAGCTGGACAAGATGTTGCACTCAGCTTTTTCCGTATCATGGATTCCTCGTGTACTGTGATCAATTGCAGGGAAAAGACATACATACAGATGCTGACTCGTCACTTATCAACGTTATGCACTCTATTTTCTACTAAATTTGTTTGTGTTTCAGATTGTACCCTTCAAAGTACTTATATTCATATTGAAAAAGTTCTAGATTTTTGCACACCATTCTGTTGTTCCCCTGTTAAATTGTTTTACATTATCTGGAACAGCAATGTCCTCCAGTGGCCTAAACAGTTCTCTTGAATGTTTTCATCCTTTTCTAATCTTTACGAGAAAAAATCCTAGTTTGCCTCCAAAATAGCAACTTTATAATTTTCCCTTAATGTTGTAATGTCCCAAACCTTCTCTTCTGATGACTCTTTCTTCCAGGTTCTCTCTGTAGGTATGACTTTGGATTTCATAGGGTGTATACATTCTTTACATCATCATTTTCTTCTTATTTTAATTAATATTGAAACCAACTTTTTCACCTTATTTTAAACCAGTACCAATACCTGGTGATACACGTAACTTATATGAACTAAACGAGTCAAAAGCAGGAGGGAAAAGTGACTCTAAAAAAACTACCAATGAGAGTAATAATAATCCAATGCATGCCAGGGAGCTTATATGAAAGACTAAAAATGCAATGTTATGGGACTTTTCTTAGACCTCTCAGCACTGAACTTACAGTTCTTTTCCTGGCAGACTAACAAGACCAAAAAACATGCATATGTTTTCCTCATTCTTTTTGCTCTGTCTCCAGCCCTTAACATTGTTTTTTTTTTTGCAGTTTTATATAACGCAAACTTGACCTCAAGGTATTCGAGCACTTTACATAAGCACTAGTTACATTATGCAAGGACACATTCATTTTTTAGGTCGAAGTCTACCATACAGTGCAGCTGTCTGGTTTGCAAAGACTTCTTGGGGACATTCGGAAAGCGTCCCAGGGAATGCATTCTGCCCCCTGCTTACCATTGGATTTGTATTTTGTAACTCACAGTTGTTTGTTTTCTATTTGCTGGCTTTCTTTGTTTTATGCTGTCCAGTATGTCTTTGTTTCTCCCGTGGAGCATAGCCCGTTTACTGTATTCTTCCATGAGTGCTCACTTTCTCAAAACAGGACTTTAAATTTTGTTCTTATCTTGTCACATTTGCTGTGGATTCAAAGACAGAGGTCAAATGTTGGGCTCTGTCTTCCAAGGGAGCTTGGTGTTTACTTTTCTTTCTCTGACTTCAAAGTGAGAGGATTTCCTGTGACAATCGTGCTGGGTACTGGGGGTGTGCTGGAGGAAGGCTGTACAATGTTATTTTTTTCCATCACATGACAAAATGTAAATATCTCTAAATGGACTGTGCAAATATTTCAGTATATAACAAAATTAGGAAAGCACTAATGAAGCAAATGTTTGGTATTTCTGGAGTGTAGTGGAAACAAATATTTTAATGTGATCAAAACAAATCAATACAATAGGTGAAGCCATTTCTACACATTATTGTTTGCGTGTAGTATATTTTTATCAGTAAACCTGTACGCCTGTGAAAATGTAATAGTCATTTCAATTGAAAATATGTTGTTTGTAATGGTAGTGCACTACCACACCCTCTACTCCATGACACTCTATTCCCCTCTACGCTACGCTACTCCACTCCACACTATGCCAATCCACGCCACTCTGCACCACTCCACAACACTCTACACCACTCCATGACTTACTCCACAACATGCTACGCCACTCCAGTCTATGCCCCTCCACTTTACAACACTCTACTTCAATGTATGCCACTCCTCTCTACAACACTCTACTCCACTCCACTCTACACCACACTACGACACTCTGTGCAACTTCACTCCAGGCTACTCCACTCTAGGACACTCCACTCTAGGACACTCCACTTTAATCCACGACACTTCACTCCATGATACTCTTCTCTACGACACTGCTCCATCCCACTCTACTCCACTTCACTCTACGCCACTCTAAGACACTCCACTTTTTGCCACTTCACTCTAGACCACTCTACACCACTCCACTTTACGACACTTCACTCTACGCCACTCCACTCTATGAACTTTACTCCACTGTACGCTACATCACTTTACTCTACTCCACTCTATGACACTCAACTGTATGACACTTTACTCCAATCTATGACACTTTACTCCACTCTACGCTATACCACTCTATGCCACTCCACTCAATACCCCACTACTATACATCACTCTATGACACTCTACACCCTCCACTCTAAGACACTCTAAACCACTCTATGCCACTCCACTCTACATTTCCTCTACCACTCCAATCTACGTCCCTCCACTCCAGCTCTACACCACTCTTCCACACTTCACTCTGCTTCACACTACGCCACTTCACTCTACACCACTCTACTCCACTTAACGCTACTCTATGCCAGTCCATGACCCTCCACTCTACGACCCTCTACAACACTCCACTCTATGCCACTCCACTCTACTCTGCGCTTCTCTACTCCACTCCATGCCACTCTACAACACTCCATTATATGACCCTCCACTCCACTCTACTCCACTCTACTCCACTCGACACCGCTCCACCCTACGCCACTCCACACCCCTCTTCTCCCCTCTATGCCACTCCACTCTACAACACTCTACTCCACTCTATGCTGCTCCACTCTATGCCCCTCTACTTCACTCTATGCCCCCTCGCTCTATGCCCCTCCACTCTATGCCACAACACCCTACTCCTTTCAATGCTATGCTTTTCCACTCTACTCTCCTCCAATCTATGCACTTTACATCAAGCCACTCTACTCCACTCCACATCACTCCACGACACTCCACTTTACGACACTCCATGCCACTCTACGCCACTCACCGACACTCCACTCAACTTCACAACACTCTATGCCACTCCACTCATGCCACTCTCCTCTACACGACTAATGTTTAGCTACGCTGAACAGTAACCATGCTGATGTACAACATGGCTAAAACACATTGGCAATAGCTCTTGCATAGGCAAGACCTATTGGCTTTGCCAATGCTTGTTTTTTTAGGCACGCTCTACAAAGTGATTTGCCCAGGATCACAGGATGTTGAGCCTACGCCTGGTTCCCCAGTTCCAAAATCAGCAGATCTGGCCGTTACACCACATCCTCTCCAAGGTTCCTTATTCTAGCACTGATCCTTTTTCATTTATTTATGCTTTTTAGGTCTGCATTTAGCCAAGACATTTTAGTAAAATTTTATTTATAACGTATTTACAGTGACGTTCAGACAGCCCTCTTCATCCATTGGCTTGTTATTGTGTCATTCACATTTTTCTTATGCCTAGTACAGCACAATGGATGGGGCAATGGGAAAGCTCACTTCAGCCATTGGCTAACTACACTGCAAGTGACTGCATTCTGCCTTCCAGGGAAGAGGTGTGGCACAGCGGCCAGGGCGGCTGACTCCGGAACCCGGAGGCTCACGGTTCGATCGCCGGCGGCAGGTCAGCCCAGCACCATGTGACTCAGGGCAATAGCTCGTTTAATCTTCCCGACGGCCCCCAGCGCCTTGACGCCCTCGGGTACTTGTTCGCGTTTTACAAATACTAGACATTTACATTCCACGAGGATCACATCCACACACAGAGTAGCCAAGTAAGTGTCAGGGATTACTATGGCAATGTGTGATTTTTAAGACCAATTAATAAAGTTTTGCAAAAACCATGATAAAAGAAGCACTGACAAAGCCAAAAGGCTGGCGGCCAACACCAGATATGTTAGCTTTTCCAATGCTTGTTTTATGAGGTTGATTTGCCTGTAACTAATGCATCATCATTGGAGTTTCTAAGTCAGTGTTTTGACTAAGGAGCAGAGTCAGCATTCTTACATGACACCTTCATTTACTTTTCTTATGAAGATTGTCTGGTTTTTTTCCACGAACAAAGAGAATGGAATAAAAAGCAGTGAGCTGGTCGTTAGCGAGTGTAAATATAGCAACATCTTTGAGGAAACACCCACAAGACCAGGGCGTGTTCACAGGAGATG
Organism: Calotriton arnoldi; assembly: GCA_963921515.1. Taxonomy (NCBI): domain Eukaryota; kingdom Metazoa; phylum Chordata; class Amphibia; order Caudata; family Salamandridae; genus Calotriton; species Calotriton arnoldi. Next base: position 1,551,576 of record CAWUFW010003000.1, on the reverse strand, counting down.
TTGAGTCAGAAATGAGCGCTCCGCCCGTGCTCTGTTTCAATTGCCTTACATGAGAAACATAATTCCGATGAATCGTATGAAAATGGCTGCATTGTGGGAGTATCATAACAGCAGGTCATATTTGGCTTCAACAAAGGAAAGCCTTCTGCAGTATTTTACAAGAACTAGGGCATCGCTCACTTTAGAAAGAAAACTCTTCCGCCGCGGGCCTCCTAGCAAGGAAAGACGTGCTTTAGCAATGAGAGCACCACCCTTCTGCAGGCGAGGCAGTGTTAGACAAATCTATGCATGTCTATTGGAACTCACAAAGTACTTTGCTATTGAGGTCACAGTTCAACGTGGTGTATCAATTGATGCGTGGTATCCTCAAAACACATGAGGCCAGATTACATGGATTTTGCACTGGTGCAAAAATTAGGTCAAATGATGTCTTGCACAGTTCTTGTGCTGCCTTAGAGACGGAGCAAACTGTTTTTTTCTCTTGTTCATATTACATAAATAATTTTGCACCGGAGCAAACCTGAGAAAAGAAACTGTGTAGCAGTTATATGCATGTGTGTGTATATATTTTCAAACCCCTTACCTTATCTCTTCCCACTCCAAACCTAAAAACCCATCACCTCCTTTATCCCTACTTGCCCTTAAACCCTAAAATCCCATAACTAGCTTTACCCACCCCTGAACCCTGAACCCCCCACCTCCGTTTACCTCTATCTGCCCCTGAACCCTAGAAAATCTTTACCGCCCTTTGCCGCTACCCCCCTCTGAATCCTAAAAAACCCTCACCTCTCTCTACCTCTACCCTCCCCTAAACGCTAAAAATGTCTTACCTTTACCTACCCTTGAGCCCTAAAAAACCCTTACCTCCCTTTACCACTACCCGCCCCAGAACCTTAAATACCCCTTGCCCCTTTATTTCTATCCCCCCTACCATGCCCACCGTGAACCGTAACCCATCCTTTAACTCTTAAATACTCCCTTTTTTTAAATGACAAAAACTTATGACACTTAAAAATGACCACTTACCTGCATGGTGAAGTACCAAAAAGAGCCTGTGTAGTACTTAACTGAGTAGTAACATCCTGCAGGGTAAAGACTGCATGCTAAAAAAATAAGACATATTTTGCCTATAAAATATTGTGTGTGTGCAATGCCTATTTTAATTATGAAAACACCTGTTCCATGAATAAACTACAAAAAGAAAACAAAAATGCTCTATTTATGTGGTACTAGTGATAAGAAGCAGAGCAAACTGGTTTTCTCCAAACTAAGTTCAGTCTTTTAAAAGTGGCAGTGGCTATATTTACTCTATCCTCTGTTACATAAACAGATCAAAATAGAGATAATTCAGCGTGTTCTATTTTTGGCCTCACTGCAAAATAGCTTGGAACAAACCGCTTGCTCTGTACCCCAGTCTGTGCTTAATTTGTAAAATAATGTGTGCTGGTGACCAAAAGCTCTGCTCAGCAGCCCGGCCGGCGCTACTAAATGTCAGGGCGCCGAATATAGAGGCTGTGACTGCTGAATCCACCTTAGGCCTCTTGAAACCACTGGCAGACACTGTCTCACTCTTGCCGTTTCCTGCTTTATCCATGGCGACGGGTTTTCCGTCTAATTTCTTCTTCCTTCTTTCCTGTTTGTGTGTTTTTCCCTCTCTTGATCTCAGAAAATGTCTGGATGAGGAAAAATAAGGGCCGGTCCCCACAAATGAGTGTTGGTGGCCCCCACCTGCAACTACTGGCTCAAATGAAGTACTGACCTCACTACATCAGCACAAAACGGCTCTTTGTGCACCAGTGGAAAGCTTATGTAATCGTGCCCTTTGGGGTATCTTTAAAACCAATGTGCGATACATGACTTTGAGTGACCCTAGCTGGTTAACACGTTTGTGCACTCAATAAAAAATATGAGGTCACAGATTTACGAGATTCCAGAAGAATGAATGTGCATGTACTTTAAAAGCACTTAGGCTGAAATAGGCTATCCTAGTGTAAAACACTGTGCACAATTATTATTATTTCTATTTATGTTTCTAGTAAGACACCGTCTTGTGACTACAGCCACGTCATAGCACTATGAAAGAATGGAAATATTTATGCAGCCGGACATGTACATATAAGGCTAATCTGCCTAATGATGAATAACAATCATATTTCACGTGTGTGTATTATATATTGAATATGCATATTGTGCATTTATGTATGGTATATTTTATTGTTTGCTATGTCTATAAGTTAGGCTTGCGCAATGTTGCTCAATACAAATCGTAAACAAAGTAACACACATTTATACAAAAGTAAGGTGAAAAATCTGTGTGACTTCTAATTTGGTCTATGCTTACCATGCTGTTAGGGACAAAGCAGTGCATGAGTAGATACTATAGGCGAGTCTTTACTAATTAGAAATAATGCCTAATTTAGACTTGGATCAGTTAGCATGACTAGGCCCCAGTTAGCTTGCAGTGACAGCTATTCATATTTGCAGAATAATAGTGCAGATTATTTTATGTGAGCAAACTTTTCCCTCTATCCTATGCTTGTAAGGTTTTCCATTTCAGGAAAATCGTTTAAAATGAAGCCTCAAGTATGGTGTCTGTAATGTAATATTTGTTTTACCGATGTTCAGGATGTTTCTTTATTCTGTAACTTTCCAAGGTTTCCTGCTGATGTTCGGTGCATCATAAAGTATAGTGTTCCCCTAGAAATTATTCAGTTTGTGACTTCATACATGATATAATTGGCCAAAAATATTCAACACCATTATATCAGTGATCAATATTCTGTATTCATGGGAGAGGCAGTGCCAGATTCGTCTCCATTGGAAGACTGACTCTTGGCAGACTCAGTGCCTAATAAATGTATTTTGTTGGTCTACAGGAAATTACTAGATAACTCCCCAGATGTAATGCTAAATCTACGTCAGAAGTGGGCAGATGACCTAGGTGACATTGACGATGAGGAGTGGGCCGAAGCATTACACAGTCCTAGGGCGGTGAACTCCGCTCCGCTCACGGAGTCTGCAGAGTTTTCCACACTTCACGTTACGCTGAGCTAGCAGAGTTTGTTTCCTCGCTCGCGCTCGTCAACGTCAAGTTAGCGAGTGCGAGAGAGGAAAATCCACTTCCAGGTGAGATTTTTCCTCGGTCGCGATTGTCAACGTCAAGTTGGCGAGCGCGAATGTGGAAAATCAACCTCCCAGTGAGATTTCTCAACGCGGGCGGTTAGAATTCTCATTGCGAGTGGTCGCGTATGCTTGCAACCGCTCGCGTTGAGAAACTGTCCGTTCGCATTGAGAAAGCTGCCGCTCGAGTAAAAAAATCTACTCGAGCGGCAGAAAGGAAGCAGCGCCCGCTTGCGCTGTGCCGTTCACGATGATTGCACAGTGCGGACAAACACCCGGCACTGAAAATCACCGCAAACTGCATTTATCTAACGCACTCCGCTGCTTGCGGAGCTCCGCATAGCGCGGTTGAGTTTTTTTTGCACTTCACGGAGTTCCGCGAGCGGAACTCCGCAAACTCCTCCCAGGCTTAATCAGGACCAGATTTCACCCGATTCAATTGCGAATCCTATTATTCCCAAGCCCTCCTTTTTAAAGTAGGAAAGCAATGTCCCCATTGTGTCTGCGAAGGTGCAGCCAGGAAGCAACATTCTTTCATATTCTATGGTCATGCCAGTCATTTTGGGCGCAAATCACGGAGGAGTTTGCTCGCGTCATATCCGGTACAGTCTCAATGAACGAATGAATGCAAAATAACTATTGTTGAATTTATCAGGTGAAAAACCTAGACTCGGGTCTCAGTACATTTGGGTGACTCTGGCGGTAGGAGTGGCTAAGAGAAACATTGCCCGAGCGTCAGGTAAGCCAGAACCTCCAACAGTGGGGGAATGGATGGACTGGTGTCAAAATGCAGAGTAAGTGTTGGATTTGGGGCAGGGATGCCCAAAAAAGTGGGGAAAAAGTATGGGGGACTTGGAGGGAGTTTAGAGGGGTCTGAAGTTTAGATAATAAGCAAAGGGACAGTGAGGTCACGGGGCCTTGTAGGTTCTTCTAATTCAGATTGCGTGCCTGGGAAGAACTGGAAATATTGCGAGAAAAATTTGATGTTGTTTTGCTGATGTTTCTTAATTGTCATTTTGCTATGTAAGAAACTGAAAAAATTATGCATTACCCATACAAGCTGTATGTTGCAAAATTAATAAAAAGAATTAGAAAAAAAAGATATATTCTGTATTCATGATAGTCACAATTATACAAAATCAAAACAATGTATGTGCTCCAAGTGACGACACAGTGAAAGTGCAAAGATGTCAGCAAAGCATATAATATATTGACAATATTTACAATATACACAGAACAGTTCCTGCACATGTGACAAACAGATTTCTAAGAACCCAACCATATAAACAATTGGGTTTATGCAGTTCAACAATCAATAATAAGGTTGGAACCTAACAAGTCGATGTTACATCCCTTAAAGTGAATCATATGGGGTCTTCATCAGGACAGCAAAGGATGGTAGCTACCTGACCAGTGATAATCTGGTATGTTCCTATTATTTTTTCATGTAACCTGGACACATAAATCTAAGAATAAATTAACTGACCAATTAGTCCTAAAAGAAAAATCACAAAGTGAGGAAAGAATTGAGTTATGTCTTAACATACATGCATCAAGTAGCACAAAAGCGTTGCATGCAAATCTCATGGAATTCCATGTGGCAAAAAAACACCCAACCTGGAATGATAGCCAGAAACCGCTCTATCTGGAGCACTGAGTTAGCTTAGATATGATCTCCCAATCATAGGGTAAAACATCTATGTCAACTTGTGAAATGTGTACACAGGGAAGAAAAAAATCATGCTTTTATAAGCATCATTGAATAACAATAAAGGGCAGCTAAGAGTGCATAACCATGCGTGGATAGCCAAAAACAAACAATGATAAAGCAAACCTGTTGAAGATTAAATATGAGGCTTAACAGGCTCACTAACGAAAGAGTGAATCAAACCCTTGCCAAATATTGGAAAGCGCAGTCGGTTAAACCTATATTAAACAATTATTTATTACTTGAAAGTGTGCCGCCTAGAGACTCTAAACAGCGCAGGGCCAGTAGGGGAACGCGGAACACCTGGTAAAAAATGGAAAGGGAAACCACATGGGCAGAAGCCTGCATCCCAGAACTAGACTGCAAAAGAGAAAAGCATACAATGGAGCCAAAAAAATAGAAAATGGACAAGCTGTGCGGTCGGGACCAAATGACTAGACCGTGATCACCATAACCATGGCTGCGTTAGGGACAAATCCAGAAGGGAAGGGAAGAAAAGAATGAATCATGCAGAAAACAAACCCCCCAGTAACTGCCCCAAGTGCAGGTTGAGAGCGTTTTCAGGTGCAAAAAGGAAGGACATGTTTTTTTAAATATGGCAACCAGATGCACCAAAGATCAAGCTGACATATTAATGGAAGTGTAAAATAAACCTTTCTGTTTGTACATTAGAAATGTAGAGAAAACAGTAAATGAACCATAATGTAAATGGTTTGAACAAAAAAAGAATAATACTTCAGTTTGTGGTATGAGTAATAAACTGACTCCATTCTTCTTGTGTGTTTAGTCCATCAAGTATGGATTGAACCCATTCAATCCATCTGCATCCCAGCTGCAGCAGTCTGTTGGTGAAGTTGCTGCCTCTCAGGTCAAAATGTGGTGTCTCCACCACCGGCCACTTTATCTTGTCCATTGTATGGCCATGTTGTTCAAAGTGTTCCACCATAGGTGATCCAGTTGTTTTGCAGGCTCGATGTTGTAGTATCCTTGCCTTCACCTTCTGTACGATATTCCCATTGGTCATCTTTGGGCATGGGCACCAAATGGCATAAATTACATTTTTGGAATTACAATTAGTAAATGAGTTCAGTTCATACTTGACATCTCCCTGTTCAAAAAAACTTTATTTTAAGGTAATATCTACAGGCTAAGCAGTTTCCACAATAAAAATGACCTTAAATGGGTTGCAGACTCCATTGAGATTGTATTGTCGGTACAGCAGGCCCTGGGAGAGCAGCCCTCACTGATTTGTCCCTAATATTGGGTCCCCTCTTGAAAGAGCACATAGGTAAGTTCTCACATTCTAGCATGTCCTTAACAAGATGCCAGTGTTTGTATACAATGTTTCTGATAGCCGTGCTATTGGTCTGGAATGTGTTCACAAAAATGATATGATCTTGGGAATTGGAGCGTGTTCTGGGTATTAACAATTGTTTCCTGTGTGTATACCATGGTCTCTTCCTTGCTTGTTTCAACAGTCTCACTGGGTACCCCCTGTCGGTTAATCAGGTGATCAATAGATCTGATTCAATGAAATAATCTTCCTTGCTAGCATAATTCCTACGGACCCTCAAAAATTGGCCATAGGGAAGGTTGTCTCAGAGGCCTCTCGGATGGTGGCTGGAGTACATGAGTAAGGAATTTCTCTCTGTGGGTTTTTTAAACACTGTGGTGTACAGTGTGCCTTCTCCTACCTTAATTGTCAAATCAAGGAATGCTGAACTATTTCTGTTGTGATCCACAGTGAACGGGATATCAACGGAACAGGGATTGATCCAGCAAACAATTGTAATGTTGTGCCAAAGCCTCCCCATATCAAAAAGACATCATCAATATAGCGACGCCAAAGGGAGATATTCAGCTTAAAAGGGTTCCGGTGGCTGAAAAGGTGTGTCTTTTCATTGTCATCCATATAGATATTTGCCAGATCAGGAGTGAATCCAGCTCCCTTAGCAACTCCTTTTCTTTGATAGTAGTATGTATTAATAATTTGGAAACAGGTTTTTGTCAATGTATTCTCAATTAATCCAACTATAAATGAGGTAGGGACCCAGTGGAGTGTTTCCCTAGAGTCCAAGATCTTAGTATTCACTCAGAGTGCCTCATTTTGGGGAATATTGGTATACAATGCTTGTATATCCATAGTCCCCAATAACTGGCTGAGACTGTTGATGGGCTGCCTTCTATTTGAGACAAAGCAGTGCCTGAGTAAACACTACAGGCGAGTCTTTACTAATTAGAAATAATGCCTAATATCAGTTAGCATGACTAGGCCTCAGTTAGCTTGCATTGACAACTATTCATATTTGCAGAATAATAGTGCAGGTTTATTTTATGTGAGCAAACTTTTCCTCTATCCTATGCTTGTAAGGTTTTCCATTTCAGGAAAATCATTAAAAAAGAAGCCTCAAGTATGGTGTCTGTAACATAATAATTGTGTTTACTGATGTTCAGGATGTTTCTTTCTTCTGTAACTTTCCAAGGTTTCTTGTCGATGTTCTGCACATCATTCATTAGCTCAACATGAAGTTGTATTGCTGTGTTACATAAAATGTAAATTTTCTTCCTTAATTAGCTATGCATAGCCTAAACAATGAAATGCTTTAGGAAGTAGATGTGTTTAAAAGTTTCGTTTACTTGAATATTTATTTGTTTGTAACATTGCCAGTCCAACCCTGTCATGTCATATATCATGAAATGCGTGTGGCTTCTGTACCCTGAAACCTTATACAAACCTTTTAAAAACTGCTTACTTTTGGAGACAAGGCAGTTTTTTCTGGGTTTCTTTAGGAGGCAGACTCTGCACTAGCCCGTTTATTGATTCGTTCTTTGCTTGGCCTTTCTTCAGAGGGTGACCCTATGTTAGTCTTCTTATAGAATAATACTTTGAATGTTTTGATTGGGTTGATTTTTAATTAACTAATTACGTTTTACTTTCTGTAATGATCATATTTTTTAATGAATCCATGAAATGTTAACCTGGAATCCTGTCTTCCCCATATTTGTTTATTAGCCTTGGACTAAGTCTTACGAAGACTCACGAGGATTTACAAAGAATCAGGCAGTCCTGATCGTGTGCATAGACCTTCCTAGTTAGTTAATTGGAGGGTCAACAAAACTAAGACAAAATGGTTTTGAATGTACATAGGCAGATATATGGGAGCCATTTTTGGAGAACAGATTGCTAACACTGATGCATTAGTAGCTAATGCATAGTAGGGAACTGAATAAACCTGGGCAAAACTTGCATAATTTCCTTTGCAGAAAAATATGTCAGATAACCCAAAATGATGTATTACATGTTATTATGCAAAATGCCATCTTTTGCAAGGACGCTTTGTGTGCTAAAAATATAGCACACAATTGTGCATTGCGTGGCCAGCAGCCGTTGACGGATGGTTCGTTCACATGTCTTCTGTTCTCCGGCAATATGATCTTTACCTAAATGCAATCTCAATTACACGACATGACGACATGGAGTAATATTGAGCATTCTGCATCATAATTATAACAGTAAATGGCAGAAATTAAGTTTGATTATACCAGCAAAAATAAAATGTTGCATGTGCTTAATTAATTGAGGCAGACAGTTAAGGCAAAAAACCCTATTCAGAAGGCTGGGACGTTTAAGGTGAGCCTCCCGTCCCAGACTACATGGACAAAGTGCAGCAATCAGCAAATGAAACGCACTGACTGGTATGCAAACTCACGTAGAACATGAGGAAGAAGCGTCAAAGAGACACTGTGAATAGCCTAAGAGAACGCCAGCATCTGGAGACTGGTGACCGAAGTGTTGGCGCCCAGATGGCAGGGCTGGCGCCTTTGCTCAGACAGCGCCTGGTCAAAAAAAACCGCTTCCTTCACACTTTTGTGGAAAAATACTCCCCTTAAACTGTGCTTTTTATCAGGGTGAGCCTTTTATATAATTTTCTTATTACTCGGTTCTTTATTGCAGGAGACTTGAACGTGTACATTTTCTTTTTTGGACATCAACATCGTTTACTATGGCCAGTGCATGCGCTGATCTGGAAACCCTGCGCTTGCTTTTAAGTACAAGCCAAAAGGACTGGCACAATGTAGTAAGCTTACATGTCCAAAGCAGGCGCTTCTTTGCTTCAGGCGCCCATGGAACATCCTATTTGGATTTACTAGTTATCACTTGTAGCGGTGCACTACATGGTTCCCAACCCCTATGAAGTGTGTTGAAAAAGGGAAACATCGTTTACAACGCACGCGTTACAACGCGTGTCATTACAACGAATGTTTTACAACGCAAAATCCATTACAACGCATGTCATTACATCGCATAATCCATTACAACGCATTTCCCAAAGTAACGCCCGGCGGAGTTAGAATAGTAATTGCGTTTTAATGGATTATGCGTTGTAACGACATGCGTTGTAACAACATGCGTTGTAATGGATTTTGCATGTAAAAAATTCGTTGTAATGACACGCGTTGTAATGCGTGCGTTGTAAAGTGTCATATTCGCGACCAGCACGAACAGAGATTGAATGCACTCTTCTTTGAAGCCAGGTCAGAGGAAGATTTCTACATGACACGAATGTAGACAATGTGTGCGCCTCCGAACGTCTAAGTCCTAGCATGGGCCAATGAATCAGGGTTTTGAAAGCGCAGCTACTCGCCCGTGAGGGTCTCAAGGTGCTGAGGGAGAGGGGTTGGGGGGCTGCTGGTCCGTCTAGGCGCTGGGGTTCAGTCGAAGAGCCAGGTCTTGTGCTCCTTCCTGAATTGGTTCAGCGACGGGGCTTGCCTGATGTGGAGAGGCAGGGTGTTCCAGGTCTTGGCGGCGAGGTAGGAGAAGGATCTTTCTCCGGTCCTGGTTTTGCGGATCCGTGGGACAGTGGCCAGGGACAGTTGGGTGGAGCGGTGGTGTCTGGTGGGTACTTGGAATGAGAGGCGGTGGTTCAGATATGCTGGTCCTGCGTCATGGAGGACTTTGTAGGCGTGAGTGAGGAGCTTGAAAGTGACTCTTTTGTTGACTGGGAGCCAGTGGAGTTCTCGCAGGTGTTTGGTGATGTGGCTGCGGCGGGGGATGTTGAGGACCAGTCTTGCTGCAGCGCTTTGAACGTTCTGTAGTTTCCTGAGGAGTTTCTGGGTGACGCCGGCGTAGAGTGTGTTGCCGTAGTCGAGTCTTCTGCTGGTGAGTGCGTGAGTGACTGTCTTTCTGGATTCAGTGCAGATCCATCTGAAGGTCTTTTGAAGTAGGCGAAATGTGTGGAAGCATGATGAGGAAACGATGTTGATCTGGCGGTTCATTGTGAGCAAGGGGTCCAGTATGATGCCGAGGTTTCGTGCGTGGTCCCTGGGTGTGGGGGTGTTCTTAGCGTGGTGGGCCACCGGGAGTCATCCGAAGCTGAGGGGATGGGTCACAGGACGAGGATTTCGGTCTTGTCCGAGTTGAGTTTTAGGCAGCTTTCTCTCATCCAGGTGGCGACGGCCTTCATCCCGTTGTGGAAGTTATTTCTGGCGGTCGTTGGTTTGTTGGTGAGGGAGAGGATAAGCTGGGTGTCGTTGGCATAGGAGACGTTTTTGAGTCCGTGGTTCCTGACGATGGCTGCCAGTGGGGCCATGTAGACGTTGAAGAGGGTGGGGCTCAGGGAGGAGCCGTGGGGCACTCCGCAGCTGATCTCTGTGAGTTATGAGTGGAATGTGGTAGTCTGACTCGTTGTGTTCAACCAGTGAGGAACGAGTGGCTCCAGCCCAGGGCTTTGTCGTGGATGCCGGCGTTGTGGAGTGTTGTGATTAGGGTGCAGTCGGAGACGGTGTTGAAGGCGGCCAAGAGGTCCAGGAGGATGAGGGCTGCTGTTTCGCAGGAGGGAGCGGATGTCATGGGTGGCGGCGAGGAGGGCGGTCTTGGTGCTGTGGTTGCTTCAGAAGCCAGATTGGGAGATGTCCAGGACGTGGTTGGTTTCGATGAACCACCCTTACCCATGCTTAGGGCCGGCCTTGCTGGGACGGTGGAAGGGTGTAAGTTCCACAAGAAGCAGGAGTAGGGATGAAGTCCCACTTTTTGCATAACGATTCTCCTTTGATAAGACTCTGTAAAGCATCTCACGAAATGTTCCTGTGCTAACAGTGATTGGTGTCTGGTGTCTCATTGTTTGAATATGGGTGCAAGCTGTGAGTTTGCAATTATTAGGTCTAGCTCCTAGGAGAATAGGATCAGACTGGGACAGAAAATAGGCCTGGACACCAAATTTAAAGTGGCCCCCATTAGCGAATCAGACAGCTAAAAAACTGGCCCACATTTGGAAATCTGGATAGTTTTAAATTTGTAAGGACAAGCTGTATAGGTGTTTTCCAAGGTATGGGAGACTACATGCATTTGTGTTTGCTGCAGGCAATGTTTGGGATATTATCAGAGAAATCAACAGTAAAATTCGGCCCACCACACCATAAAACAGGCCCACAAACAGCCAATACAACAGCCCATACACTGACCGGTCAGACCAGCCCTTTGAGCACTGCTAGATTGCCACTCTGACCCAGCAGGGGAAGCAAGGTGGATGAAAACCCTTCGCTTTTCTGGGGCGACAAATCAGAGAGCAGCCTGATTTGGTCACAGTTTTGGCATTCACAAAGAATCCCACATTGTTGCCTCGACGGAATGCACTGTGGTGCTGTTGCATCCAGGTGATGAGGTGTCAATATTGCACCCTTGGCAGGATCTGGACTGGGTCACTGTCAACAAGAGTTTCATGTGGCAGTCGATTGTGTGGCCCAGATAGCAGATGAGGGAATAGATAGACGGAGGTGGCTGAATGGTGACGTGGCACCTTAGGAGCGAGACAATCACATTTTTGCTTGACACTAGTGACTCGGTTTCCATATTGAGCAGCATTTTCTGAGCCTTATGAATGAACTGGATCACACATTTGTTTGGAATTAGTAGAGACCCCTTTGCATACAGAACCATGTTGTCTCAACCCAAGACTACAAAATAAGGTCTATCCTACATTCAATGGTCTTCGGGTAACAATTAGACTTATTGGGGGTGGTATGTGTGATGAAGTTGTGGTCAGTTGCAGACATGACAAATATAACACTATCAACAGCATAAATCTTGGCATCAGCGATAGTTACATTATTCATTACATTGTCATAACCTAAGAAGTTGATGCAGTGCCGAAATATTTTTGCTTTCTATCTATATCCAGATGCATGTGATGGCTATCATGGTCAAACCTGCATATCAGGAATCCAAAGATGCCACATTCCGGATTGCTCCTTGGATGTGCTTGAAAGCTGTCATATTTCTGCTGAAGTCCTTTGCAACCTTTCCTGGGAGGGTGACATTTGGTGTGACAAGAAAAGAACACAAAGTAAAACTAATAGACTGCTGGAGCATTCTATTGAGACATCATATCCAATAAAACATACAGTACTCCCTGGCTTATTTGATGTAGACTTACCAAAAGGAGATCTTATTTCAACACAAATGGCTTCCCCAAAAAAGAAGGATGACTGTGATTTTGGATGGTCTTCTTCTACAGAAGAGAGAGAGAGACCGAGATAACTATAATCACAGAACACCCTAATGCCCATGACAGATACCTGAGATCTAGAAGGAGGTCTGTGTCTGTTGATCAATTGCAATATGAGATAATAATTTCCAGGATTCAAGGATCTTCTTATGCTTTATAAGCCAAGTGTGCCATTTTAATTACTTATTATTACAATACAATCATGTAAAGAACAGCCGACACGTGTTTCGCCCATTTGGCCAACCGGCCGAGGGCTTTTTCAAGGCTGGCAGTAACAATAACCACAGTGTTTTAATATAAGAAAAATATTAAACCAAAATACCAAATAATAATATTTAAGTGAGTGCAAATTGTATACAAAGTGAATAAGAACAGAGATTATATTCATTAATGCATGAAATAATAAGTCAAAAAATAAAAATATGGGATTAGTAAGGTAAACAGAGGTGAAGTGAACCAAGGTTACAGAAGAAATAGGGAACGAGGGGAAATAAGAAAAAAAGAAAGAAAGAATAGGGAAAGTGAAACATAAATATTCACATTAAGTAACCTCAAAAATATAATAACATACTTTGCACAAAGGTAAATTTTAAAACATGAATGTTATACTCGCCATTCGAGACATAAATAGGTCTCCATACAGTCCTAAAGGTCATAAATCATCAAAACATACAGTCCGTCTAATTCCATAGTCGCACCATTTGCCACAAGTATATCATAAAAAGCAAGCAAAACAAGAGCCCCAAGAAAAATAAATATATGATTTCTATTGAAAAGTGTTAGGAAAGGTTCTTGAATAAAGTAACTAAGCAAAGGAAAGTAACACTTACCAGGACAATCTATGATGTGGTCCTATAATCTAAATGAGATTGGAAGTAAAACACAGTGTAAACCAACTGTCATTGTTATGTTATTTTGAACTTATAAGGCGCACAGCTACCCCGAGGGGTTTCCCGGCGCCAGCCAGGTAGGTGAGGGAGAAATGAAAAAAAGAAATTAAAGATTAAACAGCCATGTCTTCAAACTTCTGAGGAATCTTCCATAGACGGTTTCCTCACGTAGAGAGATAGGAAGAAAGTTCCATAGCGAAGGTCCCAGGTAGGAGAAGGATCGACCACGCATGTGAGAGAGTTTGATTTTGGGGATAGTGAATTTAGACTGCAAGGCAGAGCGCAGAGGACGTGAAGGTATGTAGAGTTGAGCTAAAGATTGCAAATATTGCGGAGCCATTCCAGTTTTGATTTTAAACATATAGCTCAAGGCTTTGAATTTGACTCGATTCTCCACCTTTAGCCAATGAAGATCGCGGGGAAAGCCAGAAACTGACACAGTCTTAGGTACATGACATAGCAGTCTGGCAGCCGCATTTTGCACCACCTGCAGTCTTTGTATCGTAGCTTTGTTGGAGCCCAAATAGAGAACATTACCGTAGTCCAGCCTAGACGTAACTAGGGCATGAACTACCGTTCTCTGAGCAGAGAGGGGTATCATCCACAGAATTTTCTTTAACCACTTTAGAATGGTAAAACAAGTTGAAGCCACCTTAGTGACTTGTTGTTTCATTGACAGATGATCGTCGATGATGAAGCCCAAGTTACGAACCTGATGTACTGGCCGAGGTAAGGCACCCATTTCAGAAGGCCAGTGTTGAGGTCCCCAGAGATCTTGTTTGTTCCCTAGGATCATGACTTCAGTTTTGACTCCATTTAATTTGAGTAAGTTATTTTGCATCCAAGACGCAATTTTTCTCAGACCAGACTGAAGAGCAGATGATTCATATCCCTTAGATGGAGAGGGAAAGGATTATCTGCGTGTCATCAGCGTAGGAAAATAAGGACAACCCAGCCTCTTCGGCAACATCTGCCAGAGAACGGATGTAGACATTAAACAGCAGAGGACTCAACACAGAGCCTTGGGGAACTCCATAAGGTGACAAATAGGAATTAGAACTGGCCGATGTAGAGAAAACCTGAAAAGTACGGTCAGTTAAAAAAGAGCGAAGCCACTGTAAGGCTAAGCCCTTTAGGCCCAAGGACTGCAAGGCTCTCAGCAGAATAGTGTGAGACACCGTATCAAATGCGGCGCTGAGATCAAGTAAAATGAGGGTCGCCGTGTCGCCTTGGTCCAACCGGTGCCTCAACATTTCGGTGACTCCTAGTAGAGTAGATTCAGTAGAGAATCCAGCTCTGAAACCCGATTGAGAGGTGTGAAGAAAGTTCTGAGACTCAACAAAGGAGATCAACTGGGAATTAACATGTTTTTCGAGGATTTTGGAAAAGGCCGGGAGCAACGAGATAGGACGGAAATTCGATGGCTTAGTCGGCTCAGCATTGGCTTTCTTTAAAAGAGGGAGCACCATGGCATGTTTCCATTCCAGGGGAACAAAACCCTCCTGCAAGGAAGCGTTAAGGAGGTCCATAATCAATGAGAGTATAGGGGCGTCAAGCTGTTTCATCACAGAAATAGGAAGAAGGTCACGGGGGAACCACATTTGATGCTTGCCAGAAGCCAGTTGAAAGAACTGAATTCCAAGAGAGACCAGGCTTCCAGGTTATCGGTGGATTTAATATTACTATGGGTCTCCATCATCCCGACACTGGTAACGTTAGGGGTGGTGTCGGTAATGTGTGAAGTATTTAGCAAATTTTCACTGGACAGTGCAGAGTGTATTTTTTCAACTTTATCCACAAAGTAGTGGGCAAGGTCCTCACATTGCGTTCCAGTAAGATCAAGAGGGGTGGTCTGAGTTTCAGACCCGGATAGTTCTTTAACCACCTTGAAAAGAGTTTTTGAGCAATTTTGAGCTTGAGAAATTTTATGAGAAACAAACTCCGCTCGAGCTGCTTTGCAGAGAGTGTGGTAATCACTTAGGGCCTTTTTGTAGGCCACTTTGGCATCTATCTGGTAGTGTTTCCTCCATTGTCTTTCTATAGTTTTACATCTGGATTCTGGATCGTTATTAAGACCATGAGATTCGTCAACTTGCTCACAGTATGAATTCTAATTATCTGCCATTGGTGGGACCGTCAGGCTTGTCAACTTACTGATAATTTGAGTTGTGTTAATCGTAAGCTAATCAGTGGTTAAGCGCATTGATTTATGCATATTGCAATTGATCAACGAGCACAGACCTCCTTCTAGATCTCAAATAATCTTCCACAACTAATGGCCCTTGGGTGTAGCCATTTGTGAGGCACATGCCAATCAAAATATTGGGTCTTGAATACCTTAGCGTGAATCCCAGATTTATTCACCCAGTGGCAAACAAACCATGACAGATACCTGCAAGGAAAAAGTCAGTGTTAAAAGGGGGCATCAGTCAGTAGGCTGCTGCACCATAGACAGGGGGGCAGCCCCCGCATTTGTGGGGATTCTGGGAATCCACTCCCCAAGTGTTTTAATATGGTACCTGCAAAAGCATAGCCTGATCAATATGTGGTTACAACAGGAGTCAGTCGCAAGCAGCTCTCCCAGGGAAGGAGAAATCCCTATATTACTGCCATATCATATGTCAGCGAGTTCCAAAAGTTAGTAGGTATTTCACATTCTTACACACATTCAAAACACCGCAGGTAAAGAGGCAGCCAGCGGGTGGTAGCTTCACAGGGCCAGGCAGAGCAGTCCATAATGGCACCACAACTCTAGAAATGTGGGAGGAGGAGAGCACAGCCCAGCTGGCAGTACTGTGCCGAAACAGTCCTCAGGTGACTAACTCGGATTCCACAAGGGGGCAGTCCAATAGGCACTATTCCACCTGTCTGGATTTGAGGGCACCCAAGTCAGTTGCATCGTCCCAGCTACACCAGCACCTGTCAGGCCAGGATGAATGTAGGGGAGGGCCAGAGGTACGGGGCTCATATGCTGTGTGGTGTGGCAACATAGTGAAGGGAGCAGAGCACTTCACTGTCTCTCTGATGCATTTGCACATCCTTTAAAGGACAGAAAGCAGAACAGGCTGCAGTACTGTATGTACAGGAGGAGCCTGCCTCGAGCCTTTCTACAGATCACCTATGCTGGACAGAGCCCTGACCTTCTCCTCCTGAAACCTGGCTCCCCTTCACCCCTGAGGGAACCAAGCTCCTTATTCGGTTCCCATAATGCAGCTGCTGTTCCCCCAGGCTGAGGTCCTGGCTCCATCTCATAGACTACAACAGTTAATTGATGCGTGTGCCGAAGAAGGATTTGTGTCAGTATTCAGCAAAAGTCCATCTGCATTAACTGCTGTTGATAATACGCCACCCCCCCCCCCGCACACTGACAAACATGCTTGTTTGTGGGGATTCACAGATGTCTCTTTCTCTCTCTAAAGCCTGAAGATGTACTCTTGTTAAGGGTTGAAGTAAACTTTTTCTGGTGCAAATGGAATTGGACCACCCTAAAAACCAGTAGAGATGTAGGTGATTTCTACATAGGGAAACACAGATAACAAAAAAAGTATTCGCACATAATGGAAGGTTTTCCCCATACACAATTGTAACGTATCTACAACTGTGCATACAGACATTTTTCCGCATGTGAGTAAATGGTACTTCACAAATGTTTCCCAGGAGTTGGAGTATATCTGGACATCTGAATCTGTTCTTAAGTATAAAAGGCCATTTGAGACAATCGAATGTTTTCTCTGAATCAAGAGAGTGTAAATATCTAAGACCTGATTCACAAAGAAATTTGCCATGTACTTTTAGCATACACATGCAGGTAGCCTTTTTACGGGTGTAAAACTACTTTTAAAATTCACAAAAGTGGGTTTTGCGTTAGCAAAAGAGTTTGCTCGCATAAAGATTTTTTTGTGAGTAAATCTAGTTTCTATGGTGGGCTGCGGATAGGGAGCGTTGTAACTTTCCAAGCAACCCTTGGAA
Organism: Calotriton arnoldi; assembly: GCA_963921515.1. Taxonomy (NCBI): domain Eukaryota; kingdom Metazoa; phylum Chordata; class Amphibia; order Caudata; family Salamandridae; genus Calotriton; species Calotriton arnoldi. Next base: position 1,534,384 of record CAWUFW010003000.1, on the reverse strand, counting down.
CCTTTGTGAATTCTAAGAAACATAAATACCTGCAGGTGCATATTTTCCAACTTTTTCTCTGAATGGGCCCCAACAGTCTTCAATCGTCTGCATCCACTGAGAGGATTACAAGTCAAATTCAAATTTGTTGCTTTTGATTTCCAATTTACTGATCCACTTTCATTACATTTTATCAATTTTCATACAAATCCCTGTTGATGCAAGAGAATTTTATAAATTTATACTCGAGTTGAATCTCTATCATTCTTTGGAAATAAAACTATCGCGCCTTCCATAAAACTACCTACGCCTGGACACCTTGGAATCCGAGTTTGGATGAATTCAAAGTGCTTTGGCATTTTGCATGTCATGGAAGAAGCATAACAATTCTCATGTAGAGTCTCAGGGGACTTGCCTTTTAGATTATTACTTGATTACTGTTTACTGAAGCATGTTTACTGAAGCATGTAAGAAGGATTGATCAAACTTGTTTCTTAGAGAGTATGGGATACCAAAAACAATTCAAGTGCACTATGACAGGAGGAGTCCTTGTCCCCATCTTGTACTCACAGCGTGGCATGCATTTCATTATGGTGAGCGCTGTGTGAAGCATAATATGCCGTTGTGTTCACTGCATTGGAAGATGATGGTAGGGGGTCCCTTGCATCACATTGGGAAGCTTTATGGTGCAGAAGGAGCCAAACGCTAAGAAAAGGTATTTGTTTTGTCAGTGTGTCTCACAGGAGGAGATTTTGTGCTTCTTGCAAGAGCACCACAAATCTTGGCAGCCATCTTTGAGGCTTCTTATAAATAGGAGCCACACCAAATTCGTCTGCCCTATTGTTTCTCCGGTTTGCAGGCGAGCTGTTAGGTCTTAGGCTCTGCTTTTCCTGGCAGAGAATTTCTGTTACCTGGAGTCGTGAGACAGAGTTGGATGCATTCCGAGTGGCAGTCTGTGGTGAAACTGAGATGCACACCTATCTGAAAGGGTGTGGCGTGTTCCATATTTAACTCCATGCTAAATTAATCGCTTAGCTTACTGGTCACGTACACAGGTCCTAGTGAAAACCCGGGCACATCAAACCAGAAAACGTTGGGTTGCGTTTTGGATTCAGAGAGTTGGTCCACCAATGACTAGGAACAGTGCAAAAAGCAAGGCAAACAAGTGAAGAGTGAGAAAGTTCGGAAACAACTATTACCAACAGATACCGCCACAAATGTATTATTGGCCCAGTCCGTATGGACAGCTTCAACCCCCCTCCCCGCGCCCACTTCCCCATTCAATATTCTTCCACTAATAACTGGACATAACCTGTGCGGTCAATGCTCTGTTTTTAACCTTACGTCAGGATCCAAAACCATAGATCTAGGCTTGCCCAGATTATGGCAACAACACCACCACACAAATTCTAATTCCACAAACGTAATTTACATTATTAGGTGCCCAGGTATTCTTACGTACATTGGTTAGACTTCCAGAAAGAATCTGTGAGCACCGCAGCAATATACAGTGCAAACGGTCTACCACTAAGATGACAGCAAATGTCTTAGCTTTGGGACATTCAGAAAAAGATCTACAATGGACTATTGGTGAAAAAATAACTCAAAACACCAACATGACAAAGAAGTTATTGACTCAAGAACAAAGGTCAGTTTATACATTGAAAACCCACATAGAGGGGCAATGACAAACTTCTGTGGAATCAGTTAAATTCCATGGGAAACTAAGTATGAACATTGGTTAAGCAAAAGCGTAAACAGACATGACTATGACCACATTGTTAGATAAGGCAATCTTTAGGAGAAAAATGAAGAAACTGGCAAGAATAAGACACTTAACAAACAGAAGTGAGGCTTTATCCTTTTGGAAAGCTGAAGGCATCTTAGTCCCAAAAATAATAAGACCCCCTTTTGTGAGCACCGAGGCACACACTAAAACAATAGCATTGGATAAACTGTCTTAAAGAAAAAAAACAGGACTGCTAACACTGTTGATCACGACTACAATTCCCAGCAATCTCCGACACCGCGCATGCGCAGTGATGTCTCATCCAGGGTGATGTGGTTGCAGGAACACACACGACAGAGACGTGTCGGCACCACTAATATAACGAGTGCTGCTCAGGACTACAGCACGTAAGCAGGAAGACAGCAGGACATAAGTAGGTTAAAATGTGACATGGCACGCTTGAAGGAGTGAGTACTGTATATATTCTCTAAGCGGACATGGATTGACAAACACAATCTGTTAACTAATTACTCCCTTATTTTATGGTGCATTTTTCCAGTACAGAGTGTGACTAAAGGGGCATGTCGGTCCCGCCTTCCTAACAAAGAGGCTACTAGCCAGTAATACTTAGGGTAAGATCATACTTTCACTTGTGCTGCCAGTGTGCTCACTTTCACAAGTTTGCAGTCCAGTACATCAAGTGTGACTACTGCAAGCCTTCAACATGTTGTTCTGTCTACAGGATGAGTCCACCTTCCTGCATGGGCCATCCAGCATACATTAAACATATGTGTTTGTCATGTTTGGGGGGGCACGGATAATATGATGCGTGGAGTTCTATATTGAGATGGAGAATTTTTCCAGCTCCCTACACAAAGATTAGAGGTATTTCTCTTTCCCCTTCTTTTTGGATTCTATATTCATATAAACCAGGAGGGTTTAGTAAGATACACATACACAGGCCCCCCCTAGAATCAGTTCATATTGTATGAGTGCATCAAGAGACAAAGTGGTGCAATGAATATAGGAAACAAGTGGACATAATGTCAGTCAATAGGATATGCAGAGAGTATCTGTGTGAGAGGCTGGCCTGGTATATGATGTACACTTATGTAAGTCGACACCTTGCACCAGTCCAGATAACCCTTTTGGTGATTTAAGAGGTCTTAGACAACCTTAGAAAGCTCTCAATACCTTCAGGCTTAGTCCAGAAGGAGTGTAAAGCAGCTTGTTTTACCAGAATGCAATCTTACAGTATAGATTAAGTTAAAAGAACCACCCCAAGTATTTATAAAAATATGGATTTATTATATTGTACTCTCTAGTACGTTCAAATACCTCCAACTGGAGATAAACACAATGCACACAATACTTTAGCAAGAAACACAGTAAATAGCACAGTATACACAGTGGACCCCATTGGGGGGACCAAACCATATATTAAGAAACTGGTATAAGAACCACGACTCGAGACAGGACGATGTCGAGAGGACGTAGAATTGCTGGGGACCCACAGAACCACCCAAGGTAAGTAGATAGGGACCCCACGGAGAGCGTGTGCAGTGTGGGACCACAACTGTGTGCTCCGTACAAGTCTATGTGCAAGTCGCGGTGGGTTTTTAAAGATTAAGGACCGTTCCCAGTGGACACTGAAGAAACCCCGTGGAAGACAGAAGGTTGGAGAGCCACCCCACCCCGTGGATACCCTGGTACCCACGTCACCTACACCAGGGAAGCCGGGTGCATACGTGTGAAATGGTGTCGGAAACCGCCGTCGGACCCAATGGAGGACTTCAGGAAAGTGCCGCTGTGGAGGAATGAAGAAGTGCCCGGTGGATTTCCGAGGATGATTCTTGATGAGAGGTACCTGCAAGCAGAGGTGACAGAATCTATGTCACTCAGGGGTGACCAGGAGACTTGGAAGGTGAATGCCCTCCGATGTCGAGTGTTGCAGGATGGATGACAAGGACCTTGACTCTGCAGCTGTGAGGACCAGGCGATGCTGAGGAGGACCAGGAGCCGTGCATGAGCTGTCCCATGAAGGATGTCGAGTGCTATGGGGTCAGTGTCCAGCGGGAGCACCAACAAGCCTTGGCAAAGGCAAGCCACGCAGGAATCAAAGAAGGAGCAACGTCGGGACCAGCAAGGTCCAGGGGACTCACCAAAAGCAGGAGAGTCAGGGCAGGCCCCGAGCAATCAGGGGCGCCCAAAAGAAACAAGTGTGACCCTCAAGTGGACCCACAGGCCGGAGGACCTCAAGCAGCTCACCAAAAGATGCAGGCCACGATGCACACGATGTGGTGTGGCTGAAGATTCTGGTCACAGGAGATGCTTGAGGCTGGGGCTACTTGGAAAGAAACCAACAAGCCTTTGCGACTGCAAGTTGGACGCGGTGCACAGGGGTTCGGTTATTGCAACCCCCACGAGGGATTCTGCCCTCAAACTTGGTGAGAGTGTAGAGCAGGCCTCGGGAGCTGTGGAAAACTACCACCTGTATTGCAGAGCCCACGTAGTCCAGAGGAGCTCAGGATCTGCAGACCGGTCAACTTAGTTGCCGTGCCTGCAAATGCAGGGGAGTGACTCCTTCACTCCAAGGGAGATTTTCTTCAAGTGTCTTTGACGCTTCACAGGCCTTGGAAGGTTCCTGTATGATGCACAGGCACAGATGATGCAGCAGACTGGAAGGGAGACGAAGTAAGGCCCAAACGAAGTCCAGGGAAGTCCAGAGTGCCCAGAAGGTAGAAGAGTAGTGTGTCTGATCTGAATCTTATCCCACGATGAATCTAGGGACCTACACCCAGATAAGCCCTTAAGTACCCTAGAGAATGGGTTGGGAGGATTCAGGGAACCCTCCTAGGGGAGGGTCTGGACAGGGGGAGGTTACTCCCATGTCCTTTGTCCAGTTTCATGCTAGAGCTGGAGCCAACGGCTCCCAGGACTGGTTCGAACTTGACTATGCACAGGGACACCAAATGTGCCCCTCATGCAGACTGAGTGGCGCTGGCAAGCGCACCCACCCCATCCCAATACACTAAATCCTGTCTTGGAGGAGGTCACACCTCCCTGTGACAGGGTGCTTATTTTCTGCCTTCCCCTGCTCGAGCCGGGCTCACCTGCAGGAGGGCAGAATCATGTCTCTGGGGGGCAGCAACCATTTTGTGCTGTCCGGGTCAAGAAGGCTGGTACCGGGAACACTGAGAGCCTAACGGAGGGCTCTTCCAGTGCTTGGAATCATACCTCCCACACTGTTTATGGTGTGGGGGTATGGTTCCAACATGTTTGATACCAAACATGATAGGATTCGTTGCAGCCGTTTTCGAGATGGTCATCGCGTAATTACGCGGTGCCCCTCTATATAGTATATGGCTGCTTCACTGACAACACGGGAAAATGGACTCCGTAGGTTGCAAGGGTATCCTTCTCATGTAGTGGCACCCTCTCACTTAGAACCAAGCACCCTGCCTTCAGGATTGCAAAGGCCTGCTATAGGGGTGACTTATAGGTTTTAAGTACAGTGACCCTAGATATAGGAAACCTAAATCTTTATTAAGTGGTGCTAGCACCAGCTTACAAAGGCTGCAATGGCAGGCCTGTAGTTCCATTTTGAATGGTCTCTCATGGGTGGCATAATACATGCTTCAGCCCATGAGAGACCTCTGGGGTACCTATGCCCTGGGTATATGGGTACCATATACTAGGGACTTATAAGGGTACCCCAGTATCCAATCTGGGTTGTACCTAAGTACTCAACACAACAGTTTAGGGAGAAAGCAGATAGACTGGGGCCCTGATTAGCAGGATCCCAGTCAGACTAGTCAAAATACAGCTTAGCACCAGGCAAAAAGTGGGGGTAACCATAGAAACAGATCCTACTTTCCTACAATATGCACAGAAAGTGCAAATGTGTATAGATGGAGCCAGTGAATCACTTGCGATGCTTCCCAGGTTTTGGTGTTAACATCACAGTGAAGTCCAGATTTGAGTGATGTATTTTTCAGAAGCGCTTAATCCCTTATTAGGGATTGGGCTGTTCAGGGCAATGCCCTTTATATTGTGCACCCCAAGACAGTTCTGTGGGAACTGCTGGGTATACCAATAAGGCTATCTTACTGGTTGACATTATTTGTATGCATCCCTAAAGAAAATGGCAGGTAATTTAGATCACATTAAACTATTACTTGATCAAAGAAAATGATAAAAGAGAAAATGTACCACACTTTTAAAACTTAAGCAAATTAGATAATGTTATCAAATTAATATGTGCATATAATAACATTTCTACAGAGTTGGTTCACTGGTCACTTGGTAAAAATAAATGAAACTTCTATACTTGTGGTGCAAATTATGGGGAGTAATCTGGTGAAATTAGATTGAGATCCCTTTTGTTCCTAACAATATCCTGATGACGCATTCATGAAAATGATCAAAGCAGGAATAGGCTTGAAATTGAAAACAAAAAAATATGCCGTCTGACTTCGGAGAATGGTTGAAGTATATACCGATGATCAGCTCCCATTCCCTCTTCGTCTCTGCATCACCTGTGTGGCGATCCTTAAACACTTGCACTGGAGACAAAGAGGTGGACTCGCCATTTTATTGGTGATGTTCTAGGATCTGGAACCATATCCCTGTATCCATCAGGGACAGGCCCACGCTCCTCCACTTCATGAAAGAGTTCAAGGTGTACCTCTTTGAAGATCACTACATCACAATGCATGAACAGTCCACAAACCAGCTACTTCTCCTATCAATAATTGGTGTTATGCTGTTCTTTGACCTTGTATAGCGCTCTGCTGCCTTTTGGCTAAGTTTGCACTATAGAAATACCACATGCATATGTACATACATACATACATAACAAGCTTTTCAGTTGTGCCAAGCATTTTATTATTATTATTAGAGAAGAAGAAAAGAAGAAATCATCACCTAATCAAGCACTAAAATAAGAGTCAGCTACAATGTTAGAATGTCACTTGAAAACTTTATATCATAAACTTTAAAAAAGGAGATAGAAAATAAATCACCATCTAACTAGGCACACAAAGAGAGTTAAAATAAATAGCTGATATTTTAATTTAATATAGAATAATACATAAAAAGCACACTTTGAACCAGATTTTCAAATGAAGAGAAAGGGGCTACTTTACGTGGATGTGAACAATGTGCACAGGCTTGATGTAGTCACTCAAAGTGAAGTGCGACAGTGTGTAAAGTGAGCTGACCCATAGCCCCAGGCGGAACGCCTTGGAGGGTGAAAGAAAAATGTTCATGCACAGGCGTGTGGCTTCTTACTTATGTTGCGTTCACCCTATCTACTGTCTCCATTGATGCTTCAGTTACTTACACCCACAAATGTACTACTCTACGCCACTCTACTCTATGGTACTCCACTCTTCGCCGCTCCACTCTACTCAATGCGACTCCGTTCTACTCTATGCCATGCCACTTTACGCCACTGCACTTTACGCCACTTCACTTCACTCCACACCCTGCCACTCAACTGTACTCTATGTCCCACTTCTCTATGCCACTCCCCTCCACACAGTGCCACCCTACCCCACTCTAAGCCACTCCACTCTGCTCTACCCCACTCTATGCCACTCTAATCTACGCCAGTCTGCGCCACTCCACACTAATCTACACCACTCCATTCCACACAATGCCACTCTATGCCACTCAACTCTATGCCACTCCACTCTACCCTAAGCCAGGGCTTTAAGTGGGATGAAAAAACTAGGGGGTCTCTCAAAGGGGCGTGGCCAATGTCATTAAGGGCGTGGCTTAAAAACACATAAGCTAAAAATCTGTGCTTAGCATAGTGTGCCGCCCCACTTGTATTTTGCTGTTTCTGTCATTCCATCCAGATATATGATACAACAAGTAACATCTTACCTACAACACGTCAGGACTATTGGCTTTGTCAATGGTTGTTAGTTGCATAAGATAAATAAGTAGCAACTATGGCTTGTATATAATATTGAACTTAAAGCCCTGGTGACACCACGCCAATGTCGCTGCTCCTGAGTTTCAAAAAGAGAACGGAAATCCAGAGAGAAAATGACTCTCTTGAAATGATTTCCCCCCACCTACAACGCTCACCTGGCATGACGGCATGATGGCATGCCGTAACTTCTCCGCTAGTGAGAAGTAAGCATTGTGAGCATGCGCACATCGATTTGCCTGCTGTCACTGCAGTCCGGGAAAAAAACGGACCGCCAGGGCACAAAACAGAGCCCGATAGAGACCCGTTTCGAGGCCCCCTTTAAAAAACTGCTGGTGCTCATCACAGGGGAGACCCAGCCCACTTAAAGCCCTGCCCTAAGCCATTCTGTTCTGCTCTACGCCACTTCACTACACACCACTCTCTTCTATGCCATACTACTCTACAGAATGGCACTAACTTTTAGCCATACTGCACAGCACCCACACTGAGGTACAACATGGCCAAAAGACATTGGCAAAGCCAATAGCTCTCACATAGGCGAGACCTGTTGACTTTGCCAATGCTTGTTTTTATATAAAAACGTCTTTGGGGAACCCTTTGAAAGTCGCTCGCCTGTCCTGTTCAATTGAAAGCATGTATTTATGACCCAGCACTTTCAAATTTCGCCAGCACCACGCGCTCTAATGCTAGTGGTTTTTGTGAAAGGGGAACAGGTGCACTTTGTTGGGGGAAAAAATCTGCTGTCCCGGTCGTTACAATCATCAGCAGGCGTGTCATTTTCAGGTGGTTAGCAACAGCTGTCAATCCAGAAAGATCCATTACAGTGGCATCATCATGAGGATAAGCTTGGCACGAAAGTCTTGACAGGTGTGCGGACACGCGCAGTTGTTAAAGTGACAGAAGGGTTCGTGCATGGGTAGCGTGTGGCAGGATCCCGGGCTCTCCGCCTGCCACATTGCACAAGCCCCTCACAGAGTCGCGTGGTGTTGCCAGGAGCCAGAGGGAAGGCTGGCTGGAGCAGCAGCCGGCACGCCTAGTCCCCGCAGGCGTCCCTGTGTACATTGAGAAGGAGGGCGGAGCCGGCTCCTCGTTGAGAAGGGCACACCTCACCTTACCCTCCTTCAGGCCTCCACCAACCACGGCAAGCCGAGGCTTGTCATCGCCAGCTGCAGGTGGCATCGCCTGCGCCCCGCTCCTAGCAGGCAGTTTACCTGGCGTTGTTTGTTTCCGTGCGCTACCCTCCTGGGCTCGTGTGGAGAGGTGGTGGTAGCCTGCGCCGTTTCTTCGTTGTTGCTATCCTCTGGATGGGCGGAGCCAGCCTGACACCGGCTCCCAGGGGATTGACATGTCATAACCCAGCAGCACAGGCAGCTCGGGGGATTACCTGCCCTGTTCCTCGTGCACCGGAGTGGCTGCCCCCAGCGGGGCACCGGGGCAGGGAGGCTGCCCTGCAACAACGCCTGCCCCCGGATTCAGAGCAACAGGAGTGATTCAGCTGGAGAGAAGGGCGATGCTGGCGTGCCGCTGCTCCTAGGTATGTCTGCCTCTTGCCAGCGCAGGAGCAGTGAAATGTGGGTGGGTGTAGTTTCGTTCTCTTTGTGCGGAGTTCTGTGCACAGGCCAGTGAGCATGGGATAAAATGAAGGCAGCTCGCTGTCAGTGAGAGCGCACGCTTCAGAGGCAAGGTGACGTACGCGCAGCCAGGTACTGTTCTGTGCACACCACAGCTGTGTTTGTTTTTTGTACGATAACATATCGCCATAAAAAAATGATTGGAAGGAGTCATCTAGGCTAAATTCCTGGCAGTAAAGTGGCCAGCCCCATGATTACTTGCCAACATCTTGAAAAGCGTATTTTTTCACTTTGTTTTTTTATTTTGTCTACAGTCTTAACGTAGATATTGGCTTTGTTTTCTGCAACCAATTTCACATTGCATATATTTTCAATAACATCAGTATAACATATTTCTAAAGGCAGAGAGTTCATTAAAGAGGACGTTTGAGTTAAGTACCTACGAATGTCCGTGTTCACCAATTATGTTTAAATTCGTGTGCTCACTTAGTACTGTTTTTCTTTGTAGTTATTTTCACCTATAAACATTTAGCTGTTTTATACAAAAGAGTATACAAGGCCTACTTCCTGTGACACATTTTGGTGTATTAATTTGGCTGTGGCTAATCTTAATTTGTTTATAAGTGGCAGTGAGATTGAACTATAAAGGAATAAAGTTCCCCTCTCATGTAGAAGGTTGTGCCTGTGCCCCCGTGGGTTAAACAAGCTGTAATAGCGCTGTAATAGCACTGCATAGCCTGTGAGTGTACCTGTAGCTGGATCAATCTCCAAGGGACATCAGAGTAGTTAGTGAGGGAGGGTGGAGTGAAATGAAAACGTTTCATAATGAACAGGAACTGAGCAGAGCTATTACTCACAGAAACTACCCGTAAATAAACAGATTGCACACCGTATGACACACTAAAGAAGAGTAAACACGTTTTAAAGGATAAACACTATATAATCAAAATAACTAGTTTCATTTTAAGTTACTAACTGGTGTATTTGAGAATAGACAAATATGCGCAAGAATGGGTTAATAGGTAGGTAGGTAGAAAATGAATGAAACTATTCGTATTACGCTTCACTGTCATCTTTTGTCCTGGAATTTTTTTCTAAAAACAATAGTCTTATGTAATGTTAGTTGAGACCAGAGACCATGCACGTCAGAGTTTGTGACAGTAAAAGAGATATTTGTATTCACCAAGAGACCTGCGCCAGTAGCATTGCTTGGCCAGGTGGGGTCTGAGGGGTTTTCCCCTTCCTTGTCTGGCCTGGCAGCGACTGACCTTCCCCGACACAACTAGAAGCGGTCAGTCCTGTGTAGCCTGCTGGAAACAATCCTGCATCACCTGCTGTGGCTCCCCAGGCCTCGCTGCCAGCTGACTACAGCCGCCGCCTGGTTTCCGGTTACCTGAGCGGCCGCGTGGCGCTAGGCCAAGGATGGTGCAAGGCAGAGCACCGTATGTATGGCCGAGTCTAGTGCAATAGCGACGACGCCACCAGTTAAAGTGTAAAATAGTTTTCTGTTTCAAGGCCTCGAGTTTAGTTTAATCTGTTTGTTGGACGACAGCGACATGTTGTCATGCTCGTGTGCAGCAACAGCAATCCCTAAACCTTCTTTTAGCCTGGGGTGCTGCGCTGGTTCGAGTTTGGTTAGGGGGTGTAAGAATGGGCGGGCCACCCTTTCCCTGTAAGTAAGGCCTTGTTTGTTTGAACCCTTTCAACACTCGGGGTGTTTTTTTTTTTGGAGGCGACTGGGAAACATGCCTAAGATTCCATTGGCCAGCTACCGAGTCTATAGGGAAAAGGTGACGCATGAAGCACACAAAAAGTGATGGCTGGAATGCTTGGATTAATCTCAGACACTGGTAATCACTCTTTTGTATACATCAGTGTGTCTCCCCATGTGGGACAGGAATACCCAGGCGTGGGTCCAGAGCACACTGTCTCCCTGGAACCAAGCGATAAATGTCTGCTGAGCCATACCTAACTAGGGCGAAACCGGTCTTGGGTTGCTTGTGCTCCAGTCCAGAGAGAACCTGGCCTGGCAGGTCGGTCTGGAGGGTTCACATTGGAGCAGGGTCAAGACTTATTTGCATAAGGCTGCATTCAAGCTGAGGTGGCATGGTGTGCAAAATAACAACAGACTGGGTTGCGGCCGAGTGATTACCAGTGGCTGAGATTAAGTCAAACATTCCATCCATCACTTTTTTGTATACTTTAGTATACGGAAAGAGTGAACACTACATTTTCCTGAAGAAAGGGCACTGTTGAGCTACCTTGCAGCACCCATTTGTCAGTAAAATGCATAGGCTGTATTACTTTGTTTTCCTTTTTTCTGCTGATGACCTGTTTCAAAGCGTAGACAGCACAGAAAACCGAGAGAACACACAACCTAATTTATTACTCTTATTCACAGTGTTATTTTGTTTCAAGGCTTATGTTTTTGTTTTAAAACTTTTTTTATTGGTTTTTACATTATTTCCTCAGCAATGAACAAACAGCATGTCTGCATAGTCAACTTTATCAGACGAGCAAGTAGAGGTGTCCGATAGGCAAGATGAAGTTCTGCACAACAACACATCCAAAACAATAAGGCAAACTTGGGCAATCAAATAGAGGTCAACAGGTGCACACATTCAAATCTCCCCAGCAATGTCAGTCGAGTGCAGCGCCCAGCCTGTCTATACCCCAGGAGTAGGACCAGTGGTCGAAGAGGGCGGGATCGGAGGGGCACGACATGGCCATACTTTTTTAATTTAAGGAAAACAGTTCCCCTACTTTCTGTGAAAAGATAACCGTCCCGGGACGGTTAATTCCGAGAGTTGAAATGCTTCAGCTGCATTGTAAGGCAGGGAGTCTCCTGTGTGCTGTGAAACCGAATTCGGGCAGACAGCTAAACAGGCCTTCTTGCCAGGGTGCCTGCTTACCTTAAAGAAATGTGAATTTGCACCACGGGTCAGTTTGCAAATGTAAAGAGAGCTCAGATGACGGTATTGGCTTTAATTAAAGGAATCACTGGACACTTCTTGATGACACAGAATATTTTTGAGTGGTTTTGGAAACGTGTGTGCTTTTTAAAGCACACACTTCACAGCTTAGCTGGTAACACCTTTCCAAAACCACTCAAAAATATTCTGTGTCCCTACAAAGACTGCCAACGTCATCACCCAATCATCTGCAAGAAACCGGCGCCACAGGCCATGCCTTTCCTTATCTCGCAGAGCTGACTCCTCAGCCAATGCCCACCGCTCAACCTCCTGCTTTCACTTGCAATGGGGGGCTTCTCTGGCGATCTCCTGTGCATGGCTAGAGTCCGCCAGGATAGATACAAGGCCAGACCCATAAACCGAGCACCCATCCCCCCGGTCTCGACCTAAGGAGCAGACCAAAAAAGGTATACCTCCAAACATAGTAGGGCCGACTGGGCCAATGTATGCTCCTGGTCGGCCATCACTGTCTTCTAGAAGCTGGCTATCACAGTGCAAGACCAGGTCATGTGTAAGAAATCTGCATCTACCTCTGGCAACGGGGACACTCATGATCAGACCTACCTCATATTGTTTTAAGCCTGTGTGGAGTGAGATACGTCATATGAAGGTAATTGAACTGGGTATAACAAAAACTGGTGTTACAAGAAACCATTTGCACCCGCTCCAAAGCCTTGGCCCAGTCTTTGTCACTAATGTCACTATCGAGCACAGTCCCCCATCGTCGCCGGAGCCCCCCCCAGATCGGCCTGAGCCTGGAGCAAGGACGACTTGTAAAGCCAGGAGACCAATTTGTGGCCCCCTCCAAAAGTAAGAACAATCTGCAGCACCTTGTGTGTCGGTGGCTCAGTCTGCCCCGCCTGCCACAGTGTATGCATCTCCCGAGTCATGGCAGCATATGTCCAAAATTGTGAGGTAGTCCGGCCGGCATCTCCCTGGTGGCCAGTGGCCACAAGCTACCCTCGTGAAACCAATCCCCTACCAAAGTTAGGTTCACCGCCATCCAAGTGGCAAGACTCCTGCCCATGAATTACCCGCCTCTGAAGGCGGGATTACCAACCAAAGGGCCCACCTGGGAATTGGGATGGGAGCACCCCACAGATAGCAAACTTCCTCCTGCTACACAGGCTTATCTGCATCAGCTTAGGGAGAGGGCCCAGAACAGGATGCCCCCCCCCCCCATTAAAAGGGATATCAATGCCCCCTCACTATGAGGGGCACCGTAACACCCCAGTTCCCCTCAATGGAGGCCCACCAGCCATTTGGCTAACCACTGAATCTGAGCCATGTTGTGATGCAGCTGTAGGTTGGGAACTCCGAGGCTTCCCTCCTTGGTAGGGCGGTGAAGGATGTGCAGAGAGGCTGTACATCTGCCCCATCCCATATCAGTTCCCACATCAAGGCGTCTAGAGTACGGCACCAGGATCTAGGAATCCACAGCAGGAGGTTCAGAAAAAAGTATAGCACCCTAGGCAAGAGAATCATCTTAGTGAGCACTATCCTTGCCATTATGGGAAGCTTCATTGATCGCCAGAATGCGGCAATGCTCCGCAGCGACCGGAGCAGCCCCCAAGGTTGCCCTCTCTGCTATCCACATCCCAGTGATACATTTTCACTCCAAGATATTGGGGCTCCCATGGACACCATGCGCATGCATTACCAGCGGAACCCCGCCGCTGTCGCCACAGACTGGGAAGTCGCAAGACTTCTCCCAATTTTTGTGGAGGCCCATCGCCTCACCCAATTGGTGCAACAGGGAAGCCCCCCAGGGGATCCCCAACAATGAGTCACACAGGTATAAAAGCATATCGTCAACGTTTAGGGAGATGCTATGCTCCCTGTCATGCAGTGGGATTCCCCTCCCGGGCCCTCTACCTTGACGATGCTAGCAAAGGGCTCTATATCGATCCCGAACGGCACAGGGGATAAAGGACAGCCCTGCCTGGTGCCTGTGCACATTTTCAAGGCTTATAACAGTATTTCTTCATATTGCTTCATGATAGGTAGCAAATCTGACTGATTTGCTACCTATTATGAAGCAATATTCAAGCAGTATTCAATAAATCTTTGTCACCCTAAGAAACTTCTTGGTGTTGTGTGCTTAATATGTCCCAGCCACGGAAGCATCATATAATTCTTAAGATGAAGCCAGTTTATCAGAATATTTTGGTTTAAGATGAAGACAGGGTTGCGACTAGCAAGACCCCTGGACTGAATGGATTTCCAATAGAATTTTATGAGAATTACAAGTCCCGCCTCGCCCCCAAGTTACTGGAACTCTACAAAGCAACCCAATCAGATGGTCAGTTCCCACTCACAATGTGTGAGTACTTCTTGGTATCCCTCCGGAAGCCAGACAAGGATCCCTTAGAGCTTGCCTCCTACTGCCCATTGTCCATGCTGGGATCCAACTAAGGTACTGAGTGAGGTCATAGCGGGCTGACTATACAAGCACATGGTGTGTCTGGTACACCCGGACCAGAACGGCTTTATGCCTAGAAGGTCAACCACCCTTAATATCTGCCACCTACAAAGCACACAGAGTGTTGGAGCTTTCTTCAGTCCAGTAGCCATATGCGGTGTGCATGGTGCTGGACCTGGAGAAGGCTTTTGACCCTGTGGATTGGGAGTATCTGTTTTCATCTTTGACCGCCTTTGGCATCACTGGACGACTGCATGGTCTAATACCTCTCCTGTATGCTGAACCCACAGCGCGGGTGAGGATTGGTCAATGCATTTCTACCCACTTCCCAGTGAGCAGGGGGACTCAGCAGGGTTGCCGTTGTTCCCCTTGCTTTTGTGCTTTAGCAATGGAGCCCCTGGCCCAAAGACTTAGGCTACAGGGGCAAGCATGGGGCATACCGCTGAACGGAGAAGCTTATGTTGTCTCGTTGTATGTGGACGACGTGTGATTATACATACAGGACATTCGGGAGGGTATAATAGGAATACAGACGATATCTTGCAGGAATTCTGAGCTGCCTTACGCATGGCAGTGAGCTGGGCTAAATCCTGCTTATTTCCATTGCTCTCGGGTTGCCCCAACAGCATTACACTGTGGATTCTCATCTGCTACAGTGGGAGTCCCGCACATTTCGCTACTTGGGGATAAATATATAAAATGAGACGCAGGACTTAATAGATGGTAATCTCACAAGAGCCATCGCATCACTGCGCCCCCAGATGGCGTTTTGGAGTACATCCCACTAACCGTCCAGGGCTGGGAACCACTGGCTAATATGGTGATGCTCCTTGCTTATTGTACTTTTTTCATAATCTCCCGGTCCACATTCCTAAATCCACTTTCGCACGTTACACTCAGCCTGGGGCGTTTCCTATGGAGCAAGGGGAGAAGGCACGTAGCGCTTCTTAAACTACAACTGCCTGTGGACAAAGGGGGATTGGGAGCCCCTAATTTTGAGCATTATTATTTAGCAGCGCAGCTGCGGTGGCCTACGCATTGGCTAGCAGGGCGCCTTACAGAAGAACTGGGTATTCCCAACCTCATTTGCGTGCAACAAGTGGTCCCGCCAAATGCGAATGGCCCGTTACAGGTAGCACATAACAGCTTACATCATGGTTTGCAACTCATGCTGCGAATCCCTCGATCCTGGCCCGAGATCCCATTGCGCTCTCTTGCTCCCTTTGGTGATATGCTGAGTAGGACAGGAGTGGAGGCCTGGGAGAAAGCAGGATTAGGCAAACTAGGGGCCCTGTTCCACGACAGAGTGCTATTACCTTAAGATCAATTACAAGAGGAGAATGATTTCCCACCGGGACATTTTCTAGCTTACTGTAGTCTGGTGGCCCTATTAGAGAGGCACTGGGGTATTACAGACATTGAGCCTGCCCAACACCCTCTGATTCACACACTTTATATAATGGGCAGCGTCAGTAGGCTCATTACATGGTTTGTCCGAGCACTAGCATATACCACATAGGACCCACTTGCTGCAACTCGTAGATGCTGGGAAGGGGATGTGGAAAGAGTACTAACTCGGAAGGAATGGGAAAAGTTGGTCATATATCCTCAGTAATGCTAAATTCCAATACATCCAGCATAATATCCTCCATAGAGCCGATCTTACCCCAGCTAGACTACATCAAATGTTTGGATAATTTCGTGGTTGTCCTAGGTGCTAGCACATGGGAGCAGGCATGGTACACATGTTTTGGATTTGTCCAGGAGTCACGTCACTACGGGAGGAGGTGTTTAGCATGTTGATGGAGATGTATACATGTTGGAGGGCGCTCTGCTGGAACTGTTTAAGTTCCCCAAGAATGCGAAAGCATCCAATAGATTCGTTAAATTAGCACTGTTAATTACCCGTAGACTTATAGCCATGCACTGGAAGACTCAAACACTGACAGTTAAAGCGCATTGGTGCAAGGCGATGCTTAAGTGGGGGCAGGCTGAATCAGTGCCGCTCCGGCGAGAGGAGGCTCGTGGACTACGCAATTACCCTATCACAGCAGATTGGGAAACGCTGTTGGCTGATTTGAATACATATAGTGAGAGTCTGGTTAATTAGTGATACTGCTTCTGTTTCAGCCATCATGCATGTGAGTATTGCTGGATTTGTTACTCTGTGACCTCCCTACTGTGATTATTGTTGCTCTCGTCTTGTATAGGCTCCACTCCTGTTGTACTCTGGTGCTGACATTACCATCTGTTCTCTTTTACACATATAACAATGATCCCTATATGCATGCCCAGAGAGTCCTATCTGATACTACACTGCCATGTGTTAACACTCTGGATTTTTTAATGACCTCTTGTGGAGATTACTGGGATGAGACATGGAATGGATCCATGGGGATGATTGTAACACTGTAACCAACAAAAAGAGAAGGACTGGCAACGAGAGAGGCTAGAGAAACAGTGTTATGTGTCTCTGGCCCAAAAAGTAAGATAAAGTAAGATAAAAACAGCAACACTCTGAGTTTTGAGAAAATCAAGAGACGTAAGGGAAATCCTTAGATTTTTTTAATACTGCCCTCAACCACTAGTTAGTGGCATGCTTCATCATAGGGCCGCTACTATGCCCAGGTGCAGACCAACACTCTGGACGGAGCACTGTTTTTTTGGATTAGTGAGGTAAAGAAAAGGAGGAAAAGTATCCCTCTTAAGGGATCACTAGTGCAGAAAAAGTGATTTAAAACTGCCTCCGGGGGTTCCGCCTATATTCCCTTTATTATTGGACCACCTAGGCTGGATTAAAAAGCAAAAGGTGGGGGGTACCAGGGAGGAGCTACTACTCCAAATCCCCCTCTACATCTACCGACATGTTTCGGCCATCTATCTATGCCCTTTAGGTCTCTGGCCTTCTTCAGGGTAAAGATCCCTCTCGCGGTATGGTCGATATCACTCTGTGATCAATTTTTATCAAGTGGATAATTTAAGAGGGATACTTTTCCTCCTTTTCCTTTTTTCTGTGGGTTACAGTAGTTTAGTCAGGGGAGTTAGAGAAGGCTCACTCCCTAGTCTCTCCTTTTGTGATAGCAGATGATTGTAACACTACTGATTGGGCTGACGCTTCTGCATGACCTCTTTATTGTTCCACTGTTCTTTCAAATTTGTAGAGTGAACCAGGAACTCCTGTTGATATTACGGTGATGCCATGTTAATATCAGTAATGTGCTGCGAATGCAGATTATATGTATATTTCTGGCCATTGATGAGATTTATCTAAATACGGTATTGATAACTGAAAATAAAAATTGGTTAAAAAAAAAGATGGAGACAGGGTTGTACCAAATAGATAACCAAATTTGCATGGGTCCATTTTTGCTTTATCAACAAAAAATGTCTAACCTATGTCTTCATGCATGGGAATTGAGGGAGTAGACTGTGGGAGGCCTATCAGTACCATATGAAATCTATTTTCCTCCCTCTAGAGGGTGGTTGAGTCTACGAAACCCCAATTTCTGCTCCATAAAAAGCAAGGGTCTCGCGCCAGTTAATTTTTTTTTAACCAAATTAAAATTATGTTTATTTTACTGTCTTTTTTTTGTTATCAAACAATCTGTATGTGAGTATCCGTTGTTTGTATAATATTGACAGGAACAAAAGTTGTAAATAATGTTAAGATAAACTGTAATTATTAGTGTATCTGGACAGATTTGGGTACTTGTCTGCGAGTACACTTGGCTCTGGCTATTGTCACCTTCAGTTCCTTGAAAATTGCCACCTTCCGTCCGTTTTAGCTTCTTGTGGTATTGATGGAAGTATTCCTGCTTTGTGCTGGGCAGAACTGTGGTGCCCCAAGAGTAACAGTCCTCTATTTATAATATGAGCTAGTATATGGAGATATCCAAGTTTGGCATACTATTGATATGGGTGCTTGTACTCTGGTTTTCTTCAAATTGTTAAAGTCTGTCAAGGGGGTGAGATTAGGGTCAATGTGTCCACTCCTGTAATAGGCAGGGGCCTGCATTCTGTGCCACACTCTGTGAGTGTAGTCCTTTTTCCCATATCAGGCAGTGTCTGATGACCATGTTAGGATACTCTGGTATATCTCAAGAGGCATCTGGAGGTGGAAGGAAGCAACATTCTTTAGAACTTTAAGGAAGAAAAAGGCCGAGACTTGAGGATCTACAGAAGAAATGTGGTGACCAGTTATTGCTTCAGCATCTCGTTATGTCATTCACATAAAGGTGACGCATTCCCAGATTAGATGGAACGTGTATCTCTGGAAAAGTGTTTGCATTAATAGTTTGTATTTTTCTTAATTTGAATATTTTTAAGGTGTATATATGTCACAAAATCTTCAAGCATCCTACGAGTGATGGCAGCACAGCTACGTAGGGCAAATACTTGTCTGAAAGTATCATATTTTCATTTTTTCATCAGTCAGAGTTGTTGAGGGAGTGCATAGTTATTGCCAAGACATTGATCAAATAACTGATAATGGTGAATTTAAAGGCAGATAATCAACTAGTTTATATTGTAGGGGCTTAATAGCGTTAAAGTGATATATAGATAGATAGAGATGGATGCAGTAGCTTGGCTCCTTTTTATGACCCCCCCTCCTCCCAGACCAGCACTACAAATTGACATCTCTCCGCGGCAGACAGACAATTGATAGCCTTAAAAACTGACTTTGTGTGCTCTTGATGGTCCCCTTTGGAGATTAATCTGATGTAGCCTTTTGCAGCACCTGATGTTTTTTGAGAAGGGTGATCTTTGTGTCTTTCTGAATGGCATTGCTTTAGCCCACTTGGAAGTAGCCAACATTTGTGTAATGATTCTGAATTTTGGACTCTAGAGTCCAAAATGTATCATGTTGCATTTCTGGATAAAATAATGGAGTAGGTTTGTGCCTGAAACAACACACAGAAATTGAAAGTGATATTGTAGCTTTTCATCTTTAGAGCGTGGAAGGATTTGCATAGTGAGCTCTGTAATATGTGTAAAATGTCTCTTGAAATATGGAAAAGGGTGATTTGGCTCCAAGTATTAGAGAATGTTAAACTTTTGATAAATTCTGTTGAATCAAGAAGGTTTTATTAGCGCCATGGAAGTGGATATCACTTTACAGCTAATAGCTATTGCTCCACCTACCTAATCATGGAGATTTTATTAGTGAAGCATCATTGAAACTTTCTACCCCATTCTGGGGTGAGTCTAGCTTCCTAATTTGGTATCAAGATGATTTCTAGGCTTTTCTAGAAGGACATAGCTGGTTTGTAGATTCATCATTGGTGTCTGTTTTTTGTTATTGTACAGTTTTTTAATTTTATTATAAAAACCTGGTCCCAGGTGAACCAGAGTATGATTCATAATAAATGAAGACATTTAAGATAACAAGGTGATACACTCAGTAATGATACAAAGCACAATATTAACTTAACAGTTGGAGAGATGAGATTGGAAATGTTTGTATTCTGGGGTGATTCAAATAAGACAAAGATTTTGAGGTCTTAGCTTATATATTGTCATATGTATTTATAGATGCAATTCAGACACTGTTGTCTGAATAAGCATAATACATTTATTGATTGTAGAATTCTTATTAAGAACAAAAACAACAAACATCAGTCTATGCGTGTTTCACGCCTTAAAACATTAGTGTGCTGATTCTTCATGGCCTCACAAGTTATAATTGATATAATAATGAATTCAAATATTTCCATCCTACTGCACGTCATCATAGAAGATCGACTAGAGAGTAGAGGTGTGGACCTTCAATATCAAAAGTTGCTTGAAAGGTTAAGTAAGGCCACCTGATTTTCCCTGCGTATATCCAAAATATGAAGGGCAAACTCCAGTATCCGGCGTGAGGACGTCTCCTTGCAACAATTTAGTGTAAAACCAGAAAGGTAAAAAGCCAGGAGGCTATTGTTCGATGGGTGGGTTGCTGTTAGATGGCTGGTGGTTTTCCTAATCAGTTTGTTAATAAATGGGAATTTGGGACCATATCTGAAGTTATGGATTTGTGAGGGGCCAAGTAAAGCTTTTGGGGTGATTTGAACAGTTCTGAGAGAAGAGAGTCCACTCCTTGTGAGGTAGAGATGCATTTGTTATTCGGAGTATAAATGGTATTGGATATGTGGCACATGAGATTATATGATCCTCTGACATCACATTACCTACAATAGAGGAGCAGTAAATTATTGAGTATTTGTTGGATTATGTCAAAATCAATTTATGAAACCTAAAGCACACAGGAGAGGTATTGGAGGGGATGGAAATTAGTGGACTGCTTATCTTTCTTTTATCAGTAGCTCTCTTGAGTCTGGAAATGCTATGTGCAAAGCAGAGAGTTAAGCTGGAAACAGCCGTATGAGAAGGAGAGGTGATAGCCTCCTGGTGGTAAGGTAATGCCTTATTGTGGAAAGTATTGCTGTGTTTAGTTGCAGTGAAAATCGTTTTGTTTATTTTTGATCTATGAACTGGTCTCTGAGGGACTGATTCCATCAGCTTTTTCCATGAGTAGTTGTGCCTTACTCGTGGCATAGGTGTAATGTGCTTGTAAAATTCCAGGAGTAAGAGGCACCTATAAACAGACAATATGTATGATTCGGATCCTCAATGATTAAAACACTTTTGAAAACGTTTTACATTTTTATTTGTCTTAATCGGGGATGCAGTAATACTTTTAGGGACTTCGGGTGCTGTGGTTATGTGTTTGATGCAGGAAGTTCCATGGTTGAAGTGAAAGGATTTTTTTTTCAAGAAATCAGTTAGATCTTCTGCAGAGGTTAGAACCTCTTAGTCTTTAATTCAACAAGGAAGAAGTTAAAGGCAGTGCAAAGAGAGGCACTGTGAATTTTTGTGTTTTCTTTTCATTATCATTCATTTTGGTTGATCAGTGCAGTAGTAGGTTAGAGGTACAGAAGTACATTGGACAGTGATATATTTCAGTTATCCCATTCCATGTGATTGAAGGGTTTTCACAAACATGGTAGGACACTTATTAGATCCAAGAAATTCCCTTGTCAAGAGTAGCATAAGTGGATAGTTGAACCAGATTGTCTCAGCTTGCTACTTTGTACAGCATATCTTTGTATCATCATTGTATGACCTGTTGACTCTACTACCTCTTTCCATCCATGTTTATGTCTCTATTCTTTTCTGAGGCTGCCTCTCACCCATAGCCGGACCTCTAGCCCATTACGCTGTCTCCACTCATTTAGTGCCCCTGCCCCTTTGTATTATTTGTCTACGTCTTTAGGTGTCAGTCCTCCATCCAGTTGTCTCATTTGTTATTGCAAGCTTGTCATGCCCAAGTGTGTTTTGTATTATCTTCATTATTGCTGTTGTTTGTCTTCTTTTCCCTGTTGCAACCGTTGCATCCCTTTCAACTTGTGCATAATGCTAATGCTGCCAAGCCAACCTCAGCTCGACTTTCTGACAACCATATCGATCTGTATTGCCTTACTCAATCCGTTAATGTTTCAAGTTCCCTTTGCAAAGTAGTCCTACATTTGTTTGTTTGTACTTCAGTGAGTGGCTTCAGATTTGGGTGGAGTCATCCAGTTTAACCCAAATCTGTTACAACGCCATTAATTACAAAGAGTTGGCCAGCATGCTAGAGATTATCCACGTTCTAAACAGATAATTAGGCATGATATGAAGTGATCATGTGATAGAAAATAATGGGTGAATAGAATCTTTGTAGGACATGACGTTGATATTGAAAATTTCCAGATACGGGAGTTTTGGTTACATGAGTAGATCTTACCTAGCCTTCTTTCGATTGTATTGTTTATGTAGGTACCTACTGGCAAAATACCAACAATACTGTGATCAGTACCTCACTAACATGTCTTCCTATGAATGGCTGAAGGGATGCTGGATGTTATTTTTCTTTGATCTTCCCAAGCTCAAACAGTCAAATAGTTTTCTGTTGAAAATGTGAATAATTTTTCTCTTATACTTTCTGACATGTTGAAAACAAAACTGTCATTGGAAAATTATAATAGTGCATCTGTTGTGTTTTTGTCATCTAGTTAGTGGTAGGTAGGAAGATATTATCTGTAACTGGCAATTTTCAATTTTTACAATAACATACCTTGAAAACAAATCAGTTACACTTTTTTAACCAGAACAACTCTTTGTTATACTCTCGTATAATTTAATTGGCATTCTTTACAAAGCTTACAAATAACTCTATGACGCTTTTGTCCATTATGGTTAAACATCTTCCAAATTTACTTGACTCTTGTGCTTATTGTATTGGGTATGGGTAGGGAAATGTTTATATAGTTGAATTTGTATAATCTATAAGTAGTTATTGCAGAAGGATACAACCATGCATTGTCATTTTAGGTTACTGAAACTTCTGTTTTTTCCAGTTTTTGTTTAAGAAATAGGAATGTGTGTAATATTTCTATAAGAATATATTTCTTGGAAATAAAGTATTTCGGAATCTGAATCTGACTCTTGTGCAGTATCGACCCAAGCTTCAACCAGTTTAGCTGGATACATGCATCCCTTTCAGCATAAACCTTCTTGAGCTGATTTACCAAGAAATGCCAAAACCTTCTATATTGAATTCACTGGACAGCTTTGTTTTTTTTAAGTGAAGTAGTTCTCTTTAATTCTTTTTCTGTTTTACTTTACATCATATCTAAAAACTTAATATACAATTTCAAGCCCACATTCCCAGTCTTTCAAAAAGAGATCTGTTTCTTTTACAGTCTTTTGCTTGCTTTCCCATGTGGATGGATCTGTCTCTTAAGTGAGGTCCCCTGGATCCTCTTCTCCTGGGTAGAGAACAAGGGAGCACCCAGGATCCAGTGTGACTCTCCAAACCCTTTCTTTGTTAAAATACTTTTACCTCTTTCTATGCTATTCCTATTTCTCCCAACCCCCTTTCCTCTTGTGTCAATTCTTGCCCCAGAAGAGAAGGTGGCAACAGTCTGGATACTCAGTAACTCTCCAACTCCATTCAGCTGCCTTCTCTATGACTTATCTTTATATAGTGAAAGGGGAAGAAGTGTCTCATTTTTGACCTTTCTCCAGCTTTCTGATTGGCCCTGACATGGAGGGTAAAGGTGTCTAAGCACAGGATTTAATTCTGTTGGGTAAGCCAAGTGTCCATCCTTTCTGAGATGAAGCAAATTCAAAATGAAGCATTTCCTTCCTTTTTTCTGGGATTTATGGCATCTCCTCTCATTGCTTCCCGAAGCTATGTTTGCCCATGTCTTCCCCTAGAGAGACTTGACGACTGATTCAGGTTAGTGAAGAAGGCTGTCTCCCTGATCTCGGTTCTCATACCAGAGAGCCACTAACAGGTGCCGGCTTTGTCATTGTAATTCATGAGAATCCACCTTAGGATATCAAAGTCTTCAATGCAGATACGTGTATCGGGACTTGTGTGTACCCCATGCTTGTTTGGGATTCACTCTCTCCATCTTTTTTAAATCACCATAGCATGAGGTTCACTCTTTTGTATGTGTAAACCCTGGATGTGGTGTTTGGGAAGCAGAAAAATACAGCAGATGATGGTTATAATGAACTTCCACAGTTTCCCTATGTAGAGGGCATCCAACTACACATTCATAATTGCTATATTGGATAGTCTTGATATCAGCGAATACACTGCATGTCTTTGGCAACTTACCAGCCAGTTTTCATTCATTCTTCTCTAATACATTTCCTCTTTATAGTCTAGGACATCTGGAAATCATTGGAAAATTAACCTTAACTGAATTTCCGGTACTGGAGCTTTCATGTAGGTTTACACTATGCAATTCATCTTTGATCAGATCCTGCATTACAAGCTTCAAGGTAGCATGATTGTAAGTCAGCACAACTAGTATCTTAAACTTGCATACAATAGTAATTGATAGAACGTAAAAAAATTATCATTGTAAGAGGGTCATCAAGTTAGAATACTCCAGCACAGCCTACAGTTGGAGTCTCTTTAAACCCAAGAGAACTAAGCAGCCAACTTAGGGCCCAATTTAGATCTTGGCAAATGGGATACTTGTGCCACAAATGTGACGGATATCGCGTCTGCCGTATTACAAGTCATTATATCCTATGGCACTTGAAATACAGTGTATGGGATATCCGTCATGTTTGTGATGGAGTATCCCATCTGCCAAGATCTAAATCAGCCCTTAGTCTTTAATCTTGGACTCGAGGTAACATGCTAAGCCAGCTCTCAAATGATTCACTGTGAAGATGTATGCATACACGTATTTGTTTGGGGCCATGAACACTCTACCTTCTGGTTCTCTTATCTTAGTGTTTGTCAGCTAGAATCTCGATATTGGCTCATATGTTAAAGTGGATGCTTCCTAGATTTTGTAGACAACTGGCAAGATGTTGCACCCTGATAGCCCAAGTGAAAAGGCTGTAATGACCTTCTACATGTTTTATTGACTATTTCATGCAAGACAGTTTAATGAAGAAACTTTGTTATTCAAGCTGTGCGCTGAATTCCCCCTGGTCTTACACTTGCTCTGATATTTTTAAAATGAGGCGTGGTTGTAATGTAATGCAACATTAAAAGTACCAAACATAGGCCTTTTTATTTTAATATTTTAACAGTGAGTACTGCTGCTCATCATATTTACTAGTACTGTCTGCGTTTTCCTTGATTGAAGCTGCATCCTTTTAGGGCATGCCCTTGTTATCTATATATCCTCAAGAACTTTGTACAGGTTTCTGGGAATGCACAACCTATTTTTTGAAGCGGTCTCAGTAGATTGTTGGATTCTCTTATCAGGCTTTAAACAGGTGCTGCTTTTGTGTAAATAATATCTTCCATGTATTCACCAGTGCAGAGGCACCTTTTGCAAAAGCATCTTCCAGATTATAAAATATACTGTGTAATGAATCCTTTGGACAAATTAATATGACCCTTAAATCTGCTGCCATGAAGCATTTTATGAAGGCTGTCTTTCCCGCCTAGCATCATGTGCTGACAAATGTCTGCAGGGCTCTGGTGTATATTTGTGTAAAACAAATAGGCAGCACATTAAGTCACATAGAAAATGGGTACAAGAGGGGCATCTTAAATGGGTACAAAAATCTTGGATCGGGCCATAGTAGTAACCACAGACAATCTGCTGACACATATGTTCAAGAGGGCTGCCCACCCACTAATTGACTTCCTAATTTTGACTAAATATGCCTGATTGTTACACCGATTACAGCGTATGGATTCAATGGAGCACCCTGGCACAATTTTAGAAGTTATCTCCCACAAATTAAAACAAGCATTGGCATAGACAATAGGTCTCGCTTTTGGGACCTTATAAGTATTTAGTTATGCAGCACAATATCCTTGGTGCAACAACATCAACCGTTGCATGGCTAAACACTTATAAGGTCCCAAAGGCGAGACCTATTGGCTATGCCAAGGCTTGTTTTGAAAAGTAGTAGTCAGGATGGCGTTTGGCTTGCACGATGTACTCCAATAGCTCCTTTTTGCCAAAAAGTCCCCAAATGGTTTTTCGCTCTGTATTTAAATAGAGGAGTAGATTAGGAAGAGTAAAATATGTTCCATAAGGTGAGCTAATATTGTGTAACATATATCATATGAACATAAACAGTGTAATATAACAGTATAGGGAATGGCCCAGAAAGAATATATGCGAAACTGTGGAACAACTTTACATGTTTTTTAAAACTAGCAAGTATAGCATTAAATAGGCGTTTAGGAAGGCACAGTCGACATGTGTGCACAATATGGAATTACAGCTACTTTTAGTGCGTGTTCCCTAAAATATTGTTTTGGTTGTAACGTACTAATTCATATGCATAAAGGTGAACAGTTGCATGTGTTTAAAAAAAGTATCGAAAACCCACATACTGTTTTACAAATATTTGAGACAGTAATAAAAACTTTGTATTACCCCCTTGTATATTAACACGCGATGCACTGTATTGCAATCACGCAGTACACAAGACATTGAAGCCACAGTCGGCCTTTTTTTTTTTTAGAAAGCTGCACACTACCGCACAACAGTGTAGGAACACAACATAGTAGTAAGCATTGTTTCTAAAGGGGAAATACTGTTGCAATGCTTTGAACTGTAGAACAAGAAATGCAGTATGCTTATAATGACGGCGTTTGCTTACTAACGTGTGATTGTGGGCAAATCAGTTAATTAGTGGTGGCTTCGCAAAAGCAATATGTTTTGTGGCAATGTGTTGTAGTGTAATATTTGGGTTAGTTTGTAAAGCTTTCCACTTTTGCGGGGTTGATTCTGAGTAATATTAATTTGTAGTACAACGAACTAGCATTTCCTGTGGAGTTAGACTTTAGTGCAGTGGCTAATGCGACAATACAAGATATGAGTTGTATGTGTTTAAATAAAGTATAATAAAAAGCTAAAAAGAAAGCTACACAAATTTGACAACTTAATAAGTATTTTAGTATAGGAAGAATACTGTGCAGAAAGCGTTATTGTGGCTAAAAATAAACCATGGGTTAATTGCAATATTGTTCAAAACTTACCGTTTTTATGGCGTAGTAGTTAGCGAGGCGTCCGGCTTCCACAATGTATAGCAACAGCTCCGTTTGTAGTGAAGTTTCCAAATGCTTTTCTTACTGCGTTTAAGTAGAGGAGTAGGAACACAAGATAGCTATCTTTTAGGAGTAATAAAATGCGTGAACACGCGGTGTAAGGGAAATGCATGGATATGATGTGGAGATGGCTAGGTGTTAGTAAAGAGCGTGTGAAAATCGTAAATGTAGATGAAAGGAGCCTGGAAGAGTGAATTGTCTGGTTTGGTTAAGGGTACGTGGAAGGTGGAATAGATGTAGAATCTGAGTTTAGGAATAGATGCGGGCAAATATGTTGTGAAAACAATTGTAGCTTAGTAATGTGTTTTGAATAGTGTGTCTAATTGAAAACAACCTGGTAGTTGTATATTTAAGGCGTTTTAATAATATTGTGGAGTTTTGTTGTTAATATTTATATGGATGCTGCTGGCCTGTTGTGTTAGCTTGTTAATGGGAACTTATTATTTGACAAAGTAGTTAGTAAAAAAGGGCTTCTTATATGTACATATATATGTAATCAAAGCCATTGCATGCATTGCCAGATTAATGTGGCAGCACTGTGGCTCGATGCAGTAATTGTACGTGTGGCATGTATTGTTTTTTTTTTTAGCAGCGGCTTAAAACCCATATAGCATGTGTGTATAGGAACGTTGGGTTTTTTCCAGTAGTGGTACAATGGAGAATGGAGGACTGGATGTGGGTAAGGAGGGCGCAACTGTAGTGTAAATACAAGTGGTGTACTAACGTGTCACAAAAGATCGTATGCAATGGTGAAAGGTTGTTTTTGGGATGTGGTTGGGGCATAAAAAGTATGCTAGGGGAAATTATTTTTTAAGACTAAATACAAAGGCATAGAAGTGTATTATGAAGAGGTAGTGCGCTACCTTGTGGGATAATGTCCGTAAAAAGGTTGTTATTGCAGCAGTGCTGTTATGCTAAAGATGGCTGCTCGTGCAGTGATAAGTGCTGGAAGGCATGGGTGTGGCCCGCTAAAAGTATGTGGTCGGAAATTACTGGGTAACGGCAAAAGTAAAAACGCAAAAGAATACTGAAACATGGTAGTACGCTACTTGGTGGGTAATAGTGCGGTAAAAGGCGATTATTTTAGGACTGCGACTAGACGTATAGTGGCTGCTTGTGCAGATAAAACATGTAATATGGTTATTAATTTATTGTTTAACAGGGATAAATTATGTAGAGCGTTTGTGTGTAGCCACGCTGGACTTTGGGCAGCCCCTGCACAGAATGTAGGGTAAAAGGCTGCATTAGGAAAGGAAGGGAGCGAGCGAAGGCGAACCGGAGTCCATGGTAAAGGCAGCTGAAATTAGCCTGTGTGCCAGTAAAACAAGCATTGGCCCCGCGGCCGTGAAAGTGACGCGGCCGTCAAAGTGAAAGTGATCACGATCGCGGGCTGTAAGGGTGCCTGCGAGCAATGCACTTAATGAGCCATGACGAGAGAGGAAAGCCAGATGGCGCCTCTGCTCGTAACTGTGCGCGTAACCGCACGCTCTAGGCCACACAAAAAGCTGTGGTCGGCTTTTTAAATGTCTCACCAGAGAAGCGCATGCGCTGGCTCAGGCGAGACCTAAAAAACGGCGTTCCCAGTTTCTGTTTAAGTGACCTGGTAGCAATAATTTGACTTCTATATAGCTTTGTTGCAATTCTCAACATTTAACAAAAGCTTGAAGCAAACATGCACCAATGTTTATGGAAAGGTAAGATGGATCCGTTCATCTTCTATGTGCAACGATATGCACAAACTACTGACCCTTATCTTGTAGTAGAAAGAATACATCTTTTATTGGGGACATCGTCCTCCCCATGCTAGACAACACCAAACCTGCCTACTTTGGATTTCCTAAACAGGCAAACGTTGTCGGACAAATGAATGCAGTTGTTACAATAGACTAGCTGATATAGTGGAACAGATTGGGGCCCTTGATGCGGATTATTGCATTTGCTCTAATAGTATGTAAATATATTGTCAACCTTGAGTGCACTTGATGTAAATGGTAATCAGCTAGCTAGTTTGAGATAAATGACTGCACTTTATACAAATGATAAAGGGATATATTTGAACAGATTAGCCAACTTGATACAACTGACAATCTGATATTTTGGGACGCATCGTATTTGCTGTTTGGGCAGTGTGTAAAGTAGCATGAGGTGCTCGCTGTTTTGATTCATGTGCTCACTTTAGAGTACTTGTGATGCACTGCTGTTATTTTGTGGAGCACACTTCATTGGCAGGATGTGCAACTTTGTTTCATAGAGCTGTAAATTGGTTAACTGTTGTCAAGGCCTTGACGTTTTGGTAATTTCTTATTAATTTTAGAATTGTTTCTATTTATCCTCTTCTCATCCAATTTAATTCCTGTTGCATCAATTCCCGTAATGCCATTGTTGTCAAAGATCATGGCTGGACTGGCTGTAGCGGGCATCAGGCGTTTTCCCCGGGAGGCTGGAAGGGTAGGGGCCGGTTTTCCAGCTGCGGGGGCCGGTTTTGTTACTGGGGGCGGTTTTGCAGTGGTGCTGCAATATCAACCCCCAGTAGCAAAAGCAGCAGTGCACCCTCCTCCTACCCCACAGCCCAACGAGGGGGGGTGGTGGGGGCTGGTCCGACTAAATAGCCAGGGCTGCTTTGGGTTCTCAGTCCGGCCCTGTCAAAGATCACATGAACTAGCTTCTTGTGATGTCATCAAATGTGACTTATTGACTGACAAAAATATTGCAACCTGGTCCCCACTTAAAAAGGTTGCCTATCATAGTCCTTCAAAATGTTTCTACGAATCTGGAGCTCTACTTAGCTTCTAAGGGATTCGACAGCCTACTCTAGTTACAGAATTTCAACTTTGGAAAATAGATTTTAATAAGCCACAATATGAAAGAGTCTAAAAATAAAGTACTACCAAGGACGGGGTTTGACCTCCTAGGTTTTCTCTCTTCTTCTCAATCTGATGTTTAGAATTAGTTTTTCTTTGCTTTTCATAAATTTGGTGGCAGAATCAACATGCTTTGTCCAGTTTGGGAGAGTGCCTTGCCATGTGTGAATCAAAATAGTTTTGTTTGCCAGTTGTTTCTATGCAAAACGTTCAGGAGTTGCTTTTATTTGTATTGTTTAATTATGGCGGTATCACGTTGTTGAGTTCTACTATACTATAAATAAGAGATTCAGTCTGTGATGGTCTCCCCTCATTTGCCCTATGAACCGCACATATACAATGCAACCCTGTATAACCCTTCATAAATCATGACTTTATGAAGTTCAGATGTGGGCAAAACACCCTCCTGTTCGTTTTCACCAATGGGGTGTAGCATCACCCTACACAGCCCAAAGCTGTTCATCCAAGAGCATTGTACACCATGTATTGCCAGTCTACACAAACCGACAGTATCAAACTCAATGAATTCTTAACCTGTTGATCAGTACTGTAAAATACACCACACCTTCTGCCCCCCAGAAAATGGCTGCATACACACTCTAAGCAAAAATACTCAACCATTCCCTTGTTGATGAACAGAATGTTGTGGAGGCATCACAGACAAAAATGGATCTTAATCATCAATTATTCTATAGTCATGTTTGCATAGTATCAGATACTGAGGACCGAGTTCACTTGTCGAGACGTGCTGGTCACAGATGCATTAGTGGACATTTACAAGATGGCGGGTACCAACAGATCATTCATATTATAAACAAATGAATCATCATTGTTATCCCTTCACTGAACTCTGTGACTCCCAGCTCTAACCAGTGGCGTAGCATGGTGGGGGGCGGTCTGCCCCGGGCGGCACTCTTTTTTTGGGGCGGCGGAGGTGAGCAAGTTGTGTCTGTCGACTACCACCCCCCTTCCCCCCCCTGCCCCTGAGAACATGTCGGCCGCCCCCTTCCCCCCCGGAACAAGTCGGCCGCCACTCTGCTCTTACCTGAACCGGGCAGCAAACTTAGGGGCTGCCCCGGGTGGCAGTAGGTCTAGCTACGCCACTGGCCCTAACAGGAAATATACAGGCACATGCATCAAGGTAGGATTTTGCGAGTCCCTAATTGCGATTATTAAGGAATCGCAATTAAGGACTCGCAAAAGCCTATGCATGTAGGAATCGCTATAAAAATAGCGATTCCTATACATTCCTTAATTGCGACTCGCAAATTGCGAGTCGCAATTAAGGAATGAATGGGAAATTGCATGCGCAAATTGCGAGTCCCAATTGGTACTCGCAAATTGCGCATGCAATTTCAAGGGTGCAAGGGTGTCAAAAGGACACCCTGTTGCACCCCTGAAATTATACTGTGCACCCATGTTGCGCACACACATGCCCCAAGGGCATGTGTGTGTGTGACATGAAACTTTGAAAAATGCACTTTAGTGCATTTTTCAAAGTTTTTGCAAAATACCGTTTTGTTTTATTTCACGGTAAATTGCGGCCCCAAATAGCGAAATCGCTATTTGAAAGTGCTTCTTGCATTGCATTTAAGGAATCGCAAATTGCGATTCCTTAAATGCAACCGCAATTTGGGAAAACGCAAAATATTGCGATTACCGAAATTGCGCATGCCAAATTGTTTGATGCATCGCAAAAGCCCATTTTGAGATCGCAAACGGCCGATTTTTGCGAATCGCACTGTTTGCGATTGCACAAAGCTTTGATGCATGTGCCCCTTGGAGAATAGATCCAACTATTTTATACATTAACGCACATTTAATAGGAAATTGCACATTGTAAGTTAATCCTCATCAGGCAT
Organism: Calotriton arnoldi; assembly: GCA_963921515.1. Lineage (NCBI taxonomy): Eukaryota > Metazoa > Chordata > Amphibia > Caudata > Salamandridae > Calotriton > Calotriton arnoldi. Next base: position 1,502,476 of record CAWUFW010003000.1, on the reverse strand, counting down.
GTGCCCCTTTTCAGTGCATTGTAATCCCTGTGAATTGTAATGTGCAAACTGTTGCTTTACACCACTTCGTACAGTGTTATGGTACCCACCCTTGGGTGTTCATGGTTCACCAACTGTCTGAAAGAGGCGCTTGAATAACTAATAGCATTGAAGGTTTCCCGTTGCCGAGATTGATTAACATACCAAATCACTGGAATGCAGAATAACATTTCATTTTGTTTGCACTCTACACATTTTCCAATAGAAGGGCTTGCATGCAGGCCAAGGGATTATGTAAAGCTGCTTAAATGTGAAATAATAGATTGTTTTACCCTGTGAACCCTGCTCTGATTCAACTGAACTATTCCTCCTCTGTACCTCTCTGTTAATGACACAGTAAAATCCCTTGGCTTCTCAAAAACATTTTCATTAAAGTCTGGAAGGTGCTCTGTTTGTTCTCCCGTTTCTATAGCATGTGCATGTCCCTGCACTAAAATAAAATGAATACTGGGGACAAACTCCGAAATTATAGGTGTCATCCAAACCATGCTGTTTCTGTGAAGTCCTATCACTTCAGAGGTTTTTCCCAATACAGTCAGACACTTTTTAATGATACCCATCTGTGTGGCATCACCTGTGTCTTTTTAAAATTGTCTTCTGCGAGTTTTGCCATGTCTTAAAGTAGAATATATCCCGACCCGGACAGTTCATTTTGCTATGGTGAGTGGTTTCAGTGTGTTGAAGCATTCACTATGTTGATGTCTGGATATTGGAGTCCATATGTAACTGTTGTTCTTGTATGGATGTTGTTCCCATGGGAAAAAACATACATAACACCTATCATGTTCTAGAGGCAGAATGTGTACAAACATTCCATCCAGCCTCTTCAACATGTTTTGCATGGTGGGCCCAGGTTTAATTTGACGACTGGTGTGTTATAGGACATTACAAAGAAGTGCAAAATCTAAAATATTTTAAGTCCCAAGTGGGCAGAAAAGTCTATAAAGACAGACAGTATCCCTAGGAGAATAAGAGTTTTCTGGCTGACCCCCAAGTCAGGGGTTTACATACAGTAATCTTGCTTCTTAACTCACTAAAACTATAGAGTCACTGTGGTATGATAGAAAGTGTCACATTCTCTGCAAATCAGAACAGAGCTTTATTAAACGCCATATTTCCTTAGCACTTATTCACTATCCCAGTACATGAATATTGATTCTACCTATTCTATGCTAATGCCATCTGGAGATGTTAGCACAAAGTAGATACATGAAAACAGCAAACTATTATGAACGAATATGGCACAGTGAGCTAATGGAAGAACCTTGACACAAGATGCAGTTTTGTGAACTAGCTAGGGAGATTGCTCCGAGAACAGTTAGAACAATGCCAGTGGAAGTAAACAAAAATGACTCTGCTTGATTGTGTGCTACAGAAATAAAAGTGAAATGTGCAGGGGGACATCCATTTTAGAAAACCTAGCTATTAGGCCTAAATTGAGGCGTAGTTAACGAGAGTTCGAAAAATACACTTGTACATTTGTTTAGAAAACTACAGAACAATATCAGGGTGTACACGAATAATCGTGAGTAAAACTACATTCTGCATGTTGTTAATGATGCACAAAAATATGAATGCACAAAAATGCTCAACATGTCTTCATTGCTGTTCTCCTGATTCTTGAAAGTCATGATTACCAACTCATTTAAGGGAATTCTATGTAACATGGTTCTAACTTTGTCATTGGCGGAATCCCATTACTTGTGCAGAGTTCTAAAGCCATGACCCTTTACCAGTTGCAGTTGCCAACATTTGGAGAAAAAAAATCCCGAGATACTTTGAAGGATAGGGCTGCTGCAGATAGAAAGTTCTTGTTTGCGTACCTGTGTGTAATAAAGTGGAACAGTTTCTGCAACAATATTACCCGGGACAGTCTCCAACTTGCCGGGACTGTCCCGGCAAATACAGGACAGTTGGCAATTATGCAGTTGCTTCCAGCATCAGTAATCCTACATGTGAGACATCAGTCTAGCCTCATCAACTCTCTCCCCCTCATTTGTTCTTCAAGTTATTTGTTTGGTTCTTTGTGTTTCATTTCCTTTTTATTTGTCAATGGTATAATCAAGTAATGGACTTCCTCCTTCCACCCATCAGCCTGATTATTTGTTATATTGTCTGGTTGAAACCTATAAGAGAAATTGTTACGATTGGTTAGTTTTCGGCATCCATCACTTCGAACTTTGTGTCATTTCCCAAAACAAGGTAACTCTGGGATGACCCATTGCAAATCTTTACATATCTCACATGCTACAATTAAGATCAGTGTTATAGATATGGACTTAGATATTTGATGTTCAATGAGCAGCAATGCAAAATGTATGTAGGAGACCAAACAACAACAAACTAACGTGGTATTTGGGAAACCTGTTAAAACAATCTCAAGGTTATGTGACAAAGCTGGCAAAACTATGATGTTATTTGCTATGACTGTGTGAGGTGACTGTTCTGCAAAGAACAGAGCCGTAAGATGTACAAAGCCTTGCTGCTATGGGCATATAACCCTCTATAAAGAACTGAGGGCAGTATCCATTTGTGTTGGAAGTAGGCATTTCAGGTGTTGAGAGGCTTTATAAAGTTTATAACAAATATTGTTTTACAAACACGCCTGTATTTAGTTTTTTCAAACTTGGGAGGTACATTAGCTTGTCAAAACAAACTGCATGCACAGTACCTGATAAATACAGTTTCCTCTGCTGCAGCCTAAACAGATCTTTAATGCCGACATGCCTGACTACTAATGAGAAGGACGGTGATTCAGTAGGTTGGGGCATTATTGAAATGTTCTATCCTTGGTGGAGGACTTGATTTCTGGTGCAAACTCAAGTACAAGCTGCACTCAGGCAGATGCCCGAGGCATGACACAAGTCAAATTTATTATAGATCATGAAGCACATTTGGCCTCACAAGAATGACAGACGGTGGTAGATTTGCAAACCATGAAGGTTAACAGATTAGCAAAGTTTCAAACTCAATTCATTCAAATTAGTCGTATATCAGTAATCAGTAGTCAATATAATTCAAATCAATTTAAAATCACAAATACAAAGACAAACTGTTTAGTGTTATATAAATTATATCAAAGCAGGCTTAGTTTCCCATGAGGGCAAATCCCCTAATTTGCTAAGCTAGGAATTCGGGTAAATTGATGAGAAGTCAAACAGAAAGTGTCAGCAAGTAAAGTCTCTAAAGGCAGAATCAAATAAAGATTCAGTCAAGTGAGTTAGAAGGGAACCTGCCCAGGAGTCTAACTCTTTCTGTGCAATGGCAAAGTATACATCTCCTCTAGGGAAAGTAGAAATGGCATCCAAATCTAACTAACTCAGCAATGCATAATTCAATCATGTCTTCTACAAGGGTTTTGACTCCCTATGAGTCCCATGAAGAGAACCAATTAGGACTGAACATGTGATGATAATAAAAGTTTTGCTCTTCATCAAAGTTATGACACAATGGAGTGTCTGGAGCATGGTCCTCAGTTAGATATCTGCATCAGGATGATACAATACAGTCTCTTGCAGGCACGGTGCTCAATATTTAGCTCTCCGAGGAACATATACAGATAAACATTCACACGAAAACTAATCGAGAAAATACATTTTAATTAACGTTGGCTGCTACCACTTGACTCTTGAAGCGAGAAAGAGGAAAATTACAGGACAGGCAAAACACAAGACAACTTAACATGAGCCATTTTAAATTTGAGGCCTACATTAACTATGGCCAACTTGAAGTGAATATCTCTCACTATATATTGTCATGTGTTACGGATTAATGTAAATGTTTGTGCAAAGCTTTTAATAAAGGGAAAAAAAGCACCATCAGTGATGTTTCATGTGAAGGCACTGGATTATATCAGTGTCGTAACTTGTAAATAAAATGAAAGTATCTTATCGTGCTTCTGTGTAGACTGCTGCTCCCATGCATGCCCTGGTTGGTTTCAATGAAAAGAAAGGGGTGATGCGAACTTTCCTTGGAGCATCTCCTGGTCGTACAGGAAAATCAGGTTTTCACTCACTAGTGTTATTCCCAAGTCCTAGCCTGGCTGAAGCTCAGGTAGCGATGGTTGTTTCCAATGGCTTCAGGGGAGAAACTCTGGTCAGATATAGGAAAAACATTCATGGGCAATGGTGTGGAAATACCTTCCTGTGTACTGCTCCATTGGTTTAAGCTCTGCGTTAAAATATTATCTGCAAGGTGATTCATAGAGCATACAGAGATCTCAAAATATGCAAACAGGATTTTAAGCATATTCAAAGATTCTGAAGAAAATGTCACCCAGTATTTTAGCCGTGTTTAAATGTATCCCTGCAAACGAGGATGACATTCTAATGGCTTTTAGAGACCGAGACCCTGATACCTGATAGATGCATGAAATTTGGCAACATTACATGCTTGTTAAATTGGAATATAAACCTCTCTATTCATGTGTCTAACATAGATAAAGATATTATTCTTGAATCTAGGGAATCATCCTATAGGTCATATCTTTGAAATCAAGTCTCGCCTGAACAATCCAATTATGTGGCTTCCTCTCAGTGCAGTTAGAGAAAAAGAATCCGAAAAGGGTCGTATACGGTTTCATCTATTCAAGAACTGTATTTACAAAATGAAATATAGCAACTGCAGTCAAGTAGAATTGAGTGAAGGGTATAAATCCCTGCACCTGAACAACTAGAATAATACATTTTTCAGTATTTTCAATATTGCATACTAGATGCATCACCGTGTCTGACTTATCCTTCACTCCATCCACCCCAGAAATGAGAGAGCTGCTTATACCGAGTCACTCCATGTCCCTTTCTCGGATTAAGTATTTGAAGGCTCCGTGGCCCATATACAGAGTCCAGACTATTTCCACACACATAAAACGCTCATTTAAACCCCAATTCGCTACGCAATTTGCTCACCTGAACTCTACATATGCAGGCAAGAGGCATGTTATTTGGAAGTAAAATCTATTGTATTTTCAAAATCTACCATTGCACTTTCAAAATGATTTATCCACACGTCTATTACACTAACATGATGTCATATTACGTGCGGAAAAGTGCGGTCACATAGGGAGGGAGTTGGTTTTCCAGGGCTTGGTTGCATTGGAAATTAGGTGAATAACCACAGATTTGCAAGTTTGTAGACACTCACAAACTTTTGCAAGGCACAATCTCAACTTGGAAATTATCAGAGAATTACTCTTGTCAAAGGCAGAAACAATCTATATCCAGCGTGGAAATAAGGAGAGAACACCGGGAAAAAAGTAGGTTAATTTGCATTATTTCAAATTATTTGCGTCTATGTAAAAGTAAGCCTGTTACATTTTTGCATATGAAAATGCCTTTTGCATGTTAGGAACTTGGAAGTCCCAAAAGATTCCAGAGCTACTGCTTGAAAAATGTGACTGTTATAGTTTCCCAGATCTGCTCCTAGAATTCTTGTGAATTGCAAAATAGTTGTAAATTAACTCCAGTGTAGTAATAAATCTACAGGTCTAAGTGTCCTGCTTTTTTTCAGAACTGGGACACTGAAGTCTCAGATACAAGTACTGCGGAGTAAGGGTGTTATTAATCATAATCGGTAAATACTGTTACACCAGGTTCGGTATTTATCGAGTGTGGTACATACCACCTATTGTGAGTTTGATGTAGCAGAATGAGGCATAGCAAGAGGAATTCGTGTTTTCCGCACTGATTACCACAGTGTTTGCCTTTTTTCCTACAAGTTTCCCCAAATATATTGTCATGTTTTTCTTTGAAAATAATCATCCGAAAAAAATCCCTTCAAAAACTACAAATGGTACAGATTGCTTCTACTTGACTTCTAACAGGAATTCCAACATATCAATCAGCTTCACAGGCCCTGATCAAATTACATTGGCTCCCGATAGTAAAACGATTGGAATTTAAGGCTCTTTGTATTGCATTTAAAGCACTGCACAATATTGGACCTTATTATTTTCATTCAAAATTTGTCCGGTATACCCCTCAGAGGACACTTAGATCCTCAGACGCAATGCTATTAACATTACCAAGGGTTAGGTGGGCCACATGGGGAGGCAGGAGTTTTGTCCTTCCTGTCAACATAAGGAAATGCTCAGATCTCCTTGCATTTCATAAATTAATAAAGACTTGGCTCTTTAATTGATAAAGTGCTATTATTTTGTGCACTATTTCTCCTCTGAGTGTCAGGGACTAGCGCCAAGACGCCTCAGGTCATTCAAGCGCTATACAAATTAAAAATCAAATCAATCAAATTTGTTTTAGAGTTCTCTGCTACCCTAGACAGGGCGACCTGGTGCTAATGTTACTGAGCCATGGATTTATGACACAAGAAAGAAGCCTCCTTTAAAGCAGTGAACAAAAATATTTTAATATGCTTACCGATTGTGTACGGAATGTGAGCAGCTCACTCACAGCTCGCTCATGTACCATAGAGAGTGAGGAAGACTATCCCACACCTTAACATTGATAACTGAAAAGCCCCTGCCACCAAGACCCAAATGGTGAAACCTGGAGATGGAAAATAGATGACCTCAAGAAGAACAAAGCCGTCTTTTTGGGTGATATGGATTAAAAAAAACTCCTGTAAATACCGAGGGGCAAAACTGTGGATTTTACAGTGACAAAGGCAAAGAGACTTAAATAAGCAGCGCTTCTAGATGGAGAGCCATTGAAGTGTGCTTAAATGGATGGAAGTGTGCTGTACTTCTGAGTCCCTAAATTAAACAGGCTGCAGTGTTTTTATTCACCGCACAGGGCAGATCAAGTATTGGGAAAAGCCAGACAGCAAAGAATTACAATAGTCAGGATGAGAGATAGTTATAGCCTGGTCTGTGACTTTATAATGAAAAGCAGGGAGTAGATGCAGAATTTTGTTTAACGCTTTTAGGAAAAGGAAACCAGCAGATGTCACCTTGTTCATGTGATAATTAAAAAGAGAGCTGAGAACCAAAGATTACACCTAAATTACGGACGGAACAGACAGGAATTGGAAGAATTCCCATGTTTGCTGGGCAGCAGGCACTGTACCATGGGAACGCAAATTCACCATAACAATTTTATGTTCTATCAGAGTTCATTCATAAGGAACACATAAGGAGCCTATGCCTTGCCCCATACCCTGACCCTCCCCTGATGCCGCTCGCCATGCCCCTTTCACCCACTAAGAGGGTACAGCTACGGAGATGCAGATACCCGAAGCGGGGTGGACTCGATTATCATTCATTCACCTGTAGGGGCTTGGGCTGTGATATTTTGCACAGTTGTGATATGCTCCTGATCGCCACTGTAAAGTCGCCCGCTGGGCTCTTTCGGCTGTTTCATGGTACACTCTCTGTACACCTCGTAAGGAGTGCTTGATTATCTTCAAGGCACAGCTCTGTTATTATTATCACTGTTATTGTTACAAATACAATAAACAAATAATGAAAAAAAGGAATACGTAAGGAATTGGCATCCATCTAAGCTGTGATAGAACACGTGTAATCTTTAGACTGATTTTTGAGCCAAGTATGGTCTCCATTCAGTTGGATGCTCAACTGTGTATCATTGGCTTATGCGTATAACACTATGTGTGTGTATGTGAATTAGAGTATCCAAAAAGGCTAGGTAGATGTTAAAAAGAGTGGGATTGGAAGCTGCACCCTGCTACACACCATATATTACTCTCTTTAAGGCAGATTTATCGAATGGGGGAAATTGAAGGGACACTGTATTTACCCCACAACTCAGATTCCTGATTTGTTGCAGTCTCCTCTGCTCAACACATTAAATGCCTCAAACACTGCCTGCACCCAATCCAGACCTGGAAGGTCAGTGACTACCATCAGACTGGAGACAAAAAAGTGCAAAATAAGGCAACATGCTTTCTCCAACTATGCACCCAGGATCTAGAACAACATCCTTGTATCCATCAGGACAACCTCCAAACTTGCTCAAATTTAGACTAGAGCCGAAGACAAAACTTTTTAAAGAATACAACATTATGATGCAGTAGCAATCCACTCACGCTGTACATGCACACACATGTTAAACTAAGATTCTTCTAGTTAATGCTGCTTACTTGGGTCAGATATTCTCAACCTCGTCAGTTGCAGTGGTAGTAGATGCTGCGCGAGGAGGCACTAGAATTTAAGGCACTCTCCAAAGAAGATCAATTACATTTTTGTTTTCCAAAACAGTTATATCAGTTCTATTAGGACGCATACACAACAGGCGCATGTGACTTGTGTTTGCTTGTCACAGCTATGTTAGCATTTTGATTGGGTGCTCTTTTGTTCCTAGTGCTACAGGAACACCAACTCATTTACTTGTAATCCCGTGGCCACAGTTACATTTTATAGTTTCGGTTTGAATGTTTTAATTCCAACATCAATATTTTAAATATATTACAATTTGTGTTTTCACATTTCATTACAATTCTGAATGCATTTTACTTCTAAGGTATTCCAAATGTATGGTGCACCCCTTGTGGTAATACTGTGCACTATTTAGTAATATCAAATTAAATAATTGGGTGCTAGCATTCGCTTATTCACTGCTTATGCAAATTATTTTCACATTTATAATGATTTGAATTAGTTTTTGGCCACTAAATTGAGAAGAATCAGATTACTATTTTTACAAATGAGAAGTTAGTTGTAGTTTACTCAAATCGACCAACAAGAATAAAGTTGCGTTGTGCAATCGGTATTTGGAGCCATGTAGTAATTGTGTACCCAGTGTGCACTATAGCAATGTTTTATTTAGTTCACAGCGACACTCAAGCCCAAGAGTGTCCCCTTCCAAAGTCATGAACAGTAAATACATTGGCTTCCAGGTGTTGATGAACCACGGGGACGTAGGCATCCCGTGCCAGTAGTTTTAAATCTTCTACCTCTCCATCTGTGGTATGCTTTAAACAGTACACCACACAAAATGTTGATATCCGCTTTATCCATTTACATGTGACCAAGTTAAGTGTAACATGCAATGCAGAATATGTATATGGCGCTAGCCAAGTCCGTTTGATTTTACAAAAATTATATGCATACTAATCTTGCAGGGGGTTTAAGTCAGCCCTCTTTATCCACTGGTCTGTTATTGTTGGGGTGACCAGATTCTCAAAACAAAAAACCGGGACAGGTGTCATAGACATAGAAGTAGGACTGACAGAAGTACCCATGGCTTTAAGTGGGATGAAAAAACAGGGGGGGGGGGGTCTCTCAAGGGGCATGGCCGATGTAATTAAGGACGTGGCTTAAAACACATAAGCTAAAAAAATCTGTACTTCGCATAGCGTCCCGCCCGAAAAATGTGCTGCTTCTGTCATTGTATCCAGATAAATAATATAACGAGTAATATCACACCTAGAACAAGCCTGGACTATTTGGCTTTGTCAACAATATAACGAGTAACATCACACCTAGAACAAGCCTGGACTATTGGCTTTGTCAACAATATAATGAGTAACATCACACCTAGAACAAGCCTGGACTATTGGCTTTGTCAACAATATAACGAGTAACATCACACCTAGAACAAGCCTGGACTATTGGCTTTGTCAACAATATAACGAGTAACATCACACCTAGAATAAGCCTGGACTATTGGCTTTGTCAACGGTTGTTAGCTGCATAAGAGAAATAAGCAACAACTTTGGCTTAGCTGTACATAACATTGAAAATGCCTCAGTTCTGGAATGAAGAGACAGACTGTGAAAAAACTATAACGGGTCTCTTTAAAAGCAGTGAAGGGTGGTACTGCTGCAGCAGTAAACTTGTTTTTTTCTCCGTGAGGGCAAAATGGAGAGCCCAATAGAGACCCGTCTCAGCACCTGTGAGAAGTAAAGCAGGCGCACCGAGCGAGACACTATTTAGAAACCGGGACATTTATCTGTTTAACCCGGGCACTACGCAAAAACCGGGACATTTCTTTAATTTGCAGCAACGTGTCGGGACACCGGGACACTGCTCCAAAAACCGGGACCGTCCGGGGAAAACCAGGACGTCTGGTCACCCTAGTTATTGTGCCATTCACATTCTTTTACCACTCACTACAGCACATAACATTGTGGTAGTGAGTCAGGCCACTTAATCCATGGTATCTGTTCACAGTGAGTGATGACATTCCTCACTTTCACAGTGAGTACATCCACACAAAAGTAGTTCCCTCTGGTGTCAGGGGCTACTATGGCAAGGTGTGCTTTTGGAGTCAAAAAAATATTTGTTCTTTTAGCCATTGTTTGTATTTTAAGGTCTGGCATTAGCCAAGACCATTTTTTTTTTTTTTTTAATATACGTACAACATACTTATATAAGGGGGCTTTCAGCCAGCTTTCTTCATCCATTGGGCTTTTGGTGTGTCAATCATATTTTGCTTCCGCCCACTACAGCATACAGCATGGGGCAGGGAGTCAGCCCACTTCAGCCACTGGATCACTTCACTATGAGTGACTGCATTTAGCTTTTTCACAGGGAGCATATCAGCACACAAGCAAGTCCCTTCTGTGCCAATGTTTTTGTCTTTAATTTATTACTTTGATGTTGCCTTTATGTTTTACAGTCTAATGTGACAGCTGGACGATTTATGCCAGATGTAAACACAGGCCACATTCAACACTTTATCAGTTCCTGACTCCTGCCAATGCTGCTGTAAATTCCTTTTGGAGTGTCCATTATCTGACTGCTGGTATTTCACAGCATATTAGACTGCATCTATTTGAAACTGTTCTGTATTACGTTATGGAAAGCTTCAAGAATATACATGTGAATTCAAAAGCAAACAATTATTCAGAAAAAGTTTATTCTGAACTCAATTTCACCAATGGTTCTGTAATAAACTTTGCACAGGAAGAACATCAGCCTTTATCATGTTTAGTTTACAGCACTTGCAACACTTTGTTTTCCCTTCTTTCTTTCCTTTCTTCTTCCTTTCTTTCCTTTTTCCTTTGTTTCTTTTGTTCTTGCTTTCCTTCATCCCTCTGTCCTTTTTTTCTTTCATTCCTTAATTCATTTTTTTCTTTCCTTCATTCCTTCTTTCCTTTTTTCTTTAATTCTTTCATCCCTTCTATCTTTTTTCCTATTTTCTTTCACTACGTCTTTCTTTCCTACTTCTTTTATTCCTTCATTCCTCTTTTCTTACATTCCTTCTTTCTTGCTTTCCTTTTTCTTTCAATTTTCATTCCTCCTTTTCTTCTTTCTAGCTTTCCTTTCATTCCTTCTTTCTTGCATTCTTTCTCTCTTGCCTTCTTTCTTGCTTTCGTTTCCTTTTTCTTGCTTTCTCTATCTTTCTCTTACATTCTTTCTTCCTCTTTTTCTTTCACTTTCTTTCATTTTCATTCTTTTGTTTTCATTCTTTTTCTCTCTTTCTTTTCCTTTCTTTCATGCTTTCTATCTTTCTTTTCCTTTCCCTTCCTCCCTTCTTTCTTTCTGTCTTTCTATTCTTTTTCCTTCATGCTTTCTCTCTTTCTTTCTTTCTTTCATTCCTTCCTTTTTTCTTTCTTGTCTGTCTTCTTTCTTGCCTTCTTTCTTTCTTGCCTTCTTTCTATCCATCTCACCTTCTTTACTTCCTCCCTTCTTTTCTGTTTCTTTCTTTCCTGCTTTCTTCCTTCTGAAAGGCAAGAAGCTGCCAGCCAGTGGCACAATGACTGGCTTTTTGAATTCCATGTTTGCCAAGACCTTTTGATTTGACTAAAATGATGTGTGTGACATAGTTACTTATAGGGGTTTTTAGCCACACATCATCCATTTGTCTGTCTTTGTGTCATTCACATGTTTCTGTAAACCACTCGAGCACACATCAAGGGGTAACACATTGTCCCACTTTAGCCATTGGCTGACTTCACTATGAGTTACAGAATGCTACCCTTTCAAAAGGAGCACGTACACACACACAAACTAGTTCCCTTCAGTGCTAGGGGGTACTATGGTAATGTGTGCTTGTTTGAGACCAAAAATCTTTTTTGAGTTTAGTCCATTTTTTTAGATTGACAAATGCCCGGCAGCTTCCCAAACTATCAAGTTTTGCAAAAGCCATGACAAAACAAGAATTGCCAAAAGGCCAATGGATGACGCCAGACCTATTGGCTTTATCAATGCTTGTTTTAGGTTGCCGAGGACTCGGCAGCTTTACCAACAATAAAGTTTTGTAAAGCATCATGGCTCAGGGTTAATTTGCGTGTGGCTAATATATGCTTCTCCACGTAGTTCTTTAACAGAGCCCAGCGGTTGTTATTCATGTACTCTGCAGACACTGGAGTGCAGTCAATAAACTTAGGACGTGATTCACAAAGGTCCTGCGCACTCGTGGTGGAGGCCCCGCTGTCGTTGGGTAGTCTCCGCAGTCCGGGCAGAATAATTCTCATTGCGAAGATTCCGCCCCGAGTGTGAAGACTGTGGGCTGCCCGACGTCCACGAAGGGGACCCTCCTAAGAGGGCGGCCCCTTTAGTGCCACATTATGGCACACGGGACAGCCCAGCGTCGCGAGACCCCTTCGGGGTCCCGCTCGTCATTTCAGGCCCAGGTGGGGGAGGGGGAGAGGTATAAGTTCCTCCCCCGCCCACCTAGCGGCCTCTTTTTCCTCACCCCTGACGCCGTTGTGTCATCTCTCGGGAGCCACGCAACTCTAATTGCGCGGTGAGTGCATCCCATGGGCCCCTACCTCGCCCGGCTCCATAGGGGGTTGCAACCAGGGCAGGGCGGCCCGGCCATGGTTGCGGGCCGCCTGGGGGGGGGTTTGGGACAGCTCCCGAGTAGGCACGGGCGTCTCTGTCGGGCGGCCCCCGGGCCCGAGGGGGCTCCGGGGTGCGAGTTATGTGGAAGGGGGGAGCCAGCTGTTTGCGAGCACCCCCACTTCCCTTCGTCTGTCCGAGGGTGGAATTAGAGGCGCTCCCCCCTCCGTGGCCGGGGGGGGGGGAGCCAGCTAGGGCCAACGGGGGCCACTGCCCACGTGGCGTTGGGCCTAGCCCGCTTAACGGGCCGTATTCACTGGGGCTGTAGGCCCGGTGTCTCCTGGCAGGGTCTTGGGGCGTTGCAGCCTTTCGCCCCCGGCTCAGGTGGCATTGCCCAGGTCGTCTAGGGGTCTGGCCAGCCCCCCCCATGCCCAGATCGGGTAATGCCGGATCTCCCGTTTCCGCTCACGCGGTGCAGTGCCTGCCAGCAACTGAGTCTGGCGGCCGCATCATCACCCCGCAGACCTCGGCAACAGAGTATGGGGCCTCATCCTCACCCCCCCAGGCCTCGGCAAGTTAGTATGGGGCCTCATTCTTACCCCCCCTCCCCAGGCCTCGGCAACAGGGTCCGGGGCCTCAACGTCACCGCCCCACCCCCCCCGGCCTCTGGTGCGGGCAGCGCTGCCGCAAATGTGGTGGGCGGGCCACATGTCTGAGAGCAGTTCAGATTGCCTGCAGCTTTCCGGCGATGGCTGCACTCAGATGCAGAGAAGGTGCGCGTATCTGCAATCCTCGGCTTTGTCCCACTTTGCGTGCACTGCCCACGTGGTGGACCGCAGTGGGGGTGCTGAGGGGCTATTATTGCGAGCTATGCCCCGGAAGCCCGGGGGGGGGCGGAGTCCCGTCGGCACCGACCAGCGAGATGAGCAGAGACAGGCATGGTCGGTTTTGGTGGTGGGAGGCGTGCTGAGCAGCCTTGGCTTTGTCCGGTCTTGGTGTCTCCTAAGGCAGATGACGGGTTGGGTCTCCCCTCGGGGATCACTCGGCCAAGGTCACTGGGCGGGTATTAGGCCTGTGCATTGTCATTAAGAAGTCGTAGTTCGGCCTCCGCCTTCCGACTACAGCGCGTGAGAGCGAACAATACAATTGTTGTCCTGAGTTGCTCCCTGATACACAAATCTATCTCTGGGCGTTTAGGATATGATTTTGCCGGGGGGTTTTCTTTGCGGTTTTCCAGTTTCACGGGCACAGTGCTTGACCGGAAGGCTGAGGGGGCTTTCTGGAGGCACAGTGGGGGCCGTGGTTCCTTTCTAGGTAAGATAATAGGATTGCAGGGGACTTACGAGGCAAAGCCTTGCTTCCGGCCATATCCCCGGAAGTCGAGCACGGATGGTGCTGGCCAGTATCGCAACACGTTGGGGTGTTTTCTGTTTTTGACCGACCCTTGGATAAGGGAGCTGTAGCACCGATCCATGACTATCCAGCGGGCGGCCATGTGTGGGGACAAGTTGTCATATTGCTGATGGTCCAGTTTAGTGTTTTGCCTCATAGGCGGTCCAGGTCCCTGCATGCAGGTGAGCAGCTTCCCGCCTGCTCCCCCCTGTGTGTATTGGTGGGAAGTATCAGGGGGATGCATTCATGTACAGGAGGCCTTGGACCCCACCCCCTTGACGACCCGTGGGGGGGGTTAAGTTTAACGCGCCTCAGCCTGGGGCCTTGCGCAAGCGCACTGTTTTAGTATATCGGGGCGCTCCAGTGCTGCGGCCCCAGCTGCGGCAGGGCCAAAACTGAGTCCCACCCCCGTCGTAGCAGCCGCAGGTGGCCTTGGCGGAGGGTACGCTCGGGGTGCGTGCACGTGATGATCTGAAGGAAGTGGTAGTTTGACGGGTTTGGTGATTGATACAACCTTAAGGGGCCATTGGCCCTGCAGGCTGCGTCACGGGGCTGCGGCTCCCTGCAGTCGATTGATGTACAGATGCAAAGGGGGTCCGGACGGGACCTCCTGAGTTTGGATCTTTACGTCCGTCACCACCGTAAGTTTGCTAGAACTACGTTCACTTTTACGGGGCATAGATGCCGGGGTAGCTGCTCAACAGCTATTGGAATCATGTAGTTATTGGGAGACCATCGCGATACGCACACTCCCACAACGCATATTAAGGAGTACGGTGGGCGCCGCTTAGACATGCTTACGCGTGAACTGGCTCTGAGTTCCTGCGGTTCTCTTCTTACTGTTTGCGATAGAATGGTTTTGCTGAGAGTACTGCTGGGTAGTCTCAAATGTCTTCCGGAAAAAATGTACATTCTTGTGATGATGACTTCTATCACATCCTGCAGCTGACAGTAAATGAGGTTGGTCCAATTGCGCATCTTGGCACGTGGGAGCAGCAAACGGGTTCCCTTGTTCCCCTGTTCTGCACCGCATTCTTACATGAGCTTTGTCTCTCCGTGAGTTGCTGCTAGGTCCAGCTAGAAGTGTCAGAGCAGAACTTCTATCATTTCTCCCAGGGGTCGGTGTGGGAAAATATCTCAGTTCCACATTTCAATTTTATCACAACAGTTGCCTATTGTTCCCTAAAGTGACGGTGGGCAATGTATTTGACCCACTGTAGTCATAACATCTCAGGGCGCCTTGCGGGTGTGGAGGGTATTTATGCGTAGGTTTTCGAATTTTAAAATACTTGAGGTTGGGGCATGTTGTGCACCACCTGCCATGGTACCTTCTTCCCTATACATGAGCTAGTTTACAAGACACAGTAACATTATGCTGGTGAAATAAGCTGGCATTTCCACCTCCTGGAATTTCTCTTAATTGTCCGTTGTGGGTACAATTCACCTGCCTTCCTTAACATCCAAACTGTTTTCGTTCAGGCTGTATAGAGATTTCGATGCTGGGTGGCCATATGTCCCGGTTTTTTAAGCTAGGGATTAATGAGGGTGCACTTTTGTTAAATGTTGTGCATCCACACATTTCTCTCTCCCTTACACACAGCACGCACAAGACAAAAGTTACTCAATTGTTTTAAGGGGTACCCGGCGGGGCTGCCGGGGGACATGTGTGAAGTACAAAAGGTATTGAGAGGTGTCCAGAGTTGAGGACACTCCAGCATAATACAGGACTGACCTGCCTTCCTCTGACTTCATCACACTAGATGGAGGATAGGTAGGGAATAACTTTCCTCCTTTGTACTTACCTCATAGGTTTTATTTCACTGATGCATGGCATTCATTTTAATTAAAAGTAAGTGCCGGGGCACTCGCAAGTATCCACTCCAGCTGCTGCCCAAGACATTACTATAGCCTTGGGGGCCTGGACCAGACTGAATCGCCACACCCGCTCAAGTGTTAGGGTGTAGGTGATGTTTCAGGGGTTTGACTGCACGGCTGGAGCAGTGTGCGGTGCAGCCGGGATTGGCCTCCTGCCGTGAGCCCGGGCACCTGGTGGGTCAAGTGTCAGGGTTAGTGGTTGGGTTGTTATTTTACCGGCAGCACGCTGGTAATTTCCCTGCGTTGGGGATACATAAGGATACGTTCCTGTCTTACCGCAGACGCGGGGCTCTCAGCTTAGTGCCTGCCCCAGTTTTGTGTTCCTAGGATAATTTACCATCTTCCCCCTGGTACATCTTACCGCCTGGTTATGCTCAGCAGTTCTTGGAGAGAAAACTATTGTACTCTGCAGATCAGTGATGTTTCTGTTAGTTGCTTATTATAAATATTAGACACAGGGGTCATGTCTTTTCCTCCTAAACAGTTAAACATCCATGGGCAGGGCCATGGAATAGATGGACATAGGACAGAAGTGCCAGAGACTACATCCTCGGTCGCCTGTCCCTTAATTAGATGCAGTGTGATGTACAAAGATGACTATCGCATTTGCCATCTTCAGATCATTTTGTTGAGATACAATTGGGAATTGAATATTGCAGAGGGAGGGAAACAAACATATTCCCCCTGCCACAAATAGTCACAGTGACGCACAAGTTCATATTCGACCCATGCTTTATATTTACAGCCTCTTCTTTATTCCACACTGTGAAAACGTTGCCCATGAACATTATAAAGGGCTGCAATGGCCTTCTACTGCCTTATTCAGCAGATAGTTTACCTGGCTAGATTGGACCGGGTGGCTTCTGGTGCGCGGATAGGAAAAACACATACAGCATGGGAATTTTATTCGTGCGGTCCCTACATAACCCCAGCTTAGTTTGCTCCATCGTGCGGACAACATTAAGAATTCTTTAGAATGTTTACACCAAATGGGCCAATAGGGATGGATGGTTGGCCAACTTGTCGGGTTGTCCAAAATCCAGAGATTCCCACTCATGTGGGTGTCCGTACAAACGTGGGTAGTGAAGTAAACACAAAGTGGAGATCCATAATTCAGAGGAATGAAAGGTATAAAAGGCATCCCTGGTCTCCTGCACCTGAAATGGATTAACATTGTGGGGACATGGATGACTGTCATGCTTTTATCCACAGATCAGTATAAGTGTTTTCAATTACGTGGGCGTTGTGTGAGAAGATATTAGTTAATTTGCAGGGATATATTGTGCTGGTCCCACGCAACATCCATAATAAGTATCTTAGACCAAAATAGGACTTCAATTGAAAATTGGTGAGGTCACAGATTTTGTGCAGTGATATTAGGAGCTGCTGCCGTGTTCCAATGTTGAAAACACAAGTCACTATCCCTGTATATATTGATGCTTATCGGCATCCTATTCTTTGCATATTGCCCGCCTGGTGTTCCCAAACTCCTCACCGCTGAGACGGCTAAGGGTCTGTCCATGGTTAATTACGTGGCCAGTTATTGTTTTCTTTTCTTGGAGCGTCAGGCAAGGGTAGTTCGCAAGCAGGTATTTAGTTATGAGGTGAATGGCAGAGGGGTCTTTCGGACCCACAGAAGGGGGTGGCAAAGCATGAATCTGGGAACCTTAGAGTCCGACACTATTCTTGGGTTCTGATACGCAAGACGCTTTGGAAGCGTTGGACACTAACCCCGGTTGGGTTGGCTTCTACACAGGGGCGAGCTGACGGCGCGTGCATTCACGCGTCATGCTTGGCACTTGCATTCAGGTTTCCCAGTTATGGGACTCTTGTTCATGCTTCAATGGAGGGTCAGAGACCTGTAGGGCCAGTGTCAGCAGCATGTGTACCATTCCTGTTTGTGTGAGGCAGTCCCCCCTACAGGACGCAAGGGAGCAATGACCTATGCTAACCCTTAGTGCGAACACGTAGCTTGAGAGGGTTGGACATCTGCAAGTGTGCGCATTCCTTGAGTTAGAAAGACGGTAGCTTTGGGACTATCACATCCTCGGTAGGGGACTGCTCTTACCAGGGGCTCAGGTGCAGCTCCCAGCATGTGTACGGCACTCATTTTAAGACCTTGAGCAGTGAACCTGTACACATCTTAGATGGGTAGTTTTCAAGGGTGAACAGACTAGTGGGTATGCCTGTCGGGGCTCTGAAACACTCCAAACGAATGGGAGCCTCCACTAGGAGTATGCTGAACACACGGACCGAGGTACATTTAGGTCAAACATCTCCTCCAAGCTGCAGGGTAGCATGTTTTGCCAGTTGTCCGGGTGTCCGGCAGCACAGTAGGGAGCAGTTTTCTTTAACAAGGTTACTTGCAGGGGTTGAGGAGACACAGCGGTCCCACATTGGGTGGGCCGTGCCGTAACACTATTGGATGCTAGCGAATTAGGGTCACTACAAAGGGGCGCAGTGACTGCAATGGGGCTCAGTACAAGTATTCCCCCTATCCAGAGTTGTCACCAGCCACGGGTTCGCCTTGGTGTGGCAACCATAAGGGGCTGTGCATGTGTCGGGGCCATCTCAGCAAAGCAGTGCACATAGGCCCGAGGCCAGGGTTTAGGTTGCTTCAGACTAACCCCCCTGCCCTGTTGGCCAGCCCAGCTAGCCCAGTTTCAGAAGGTGACTATATGAGGGGGCTGTCCCATGTTGGGGAAACAGGTATTACACACTTAAGGCCACAAGGTATCAAAGGAAGTTGTGAGGCACCAGAGGTTTTAGGGGGTGCAGTGTTTGGTACAACTAGGTGCAAGCTGGAGTAGTGGATTAAATGGAGTGCAGTGCTCATTAAAGGGAGTTAGCAACGGGCATTTCTTTACTTTGCCAGGATCTTTGGCCTGGGTGAAGGGCCGTCCGTGCGTCCTGTGAACGGCACGACGGGCGGAATTCAAGAAATGGAAGCTTGGGGGTTTTCCACAACTGAGTTTGTTGGGTGGGAGGCCCATGCATGCCCTGGGACAGCTTGCTATAGATACGGCGGCACACTACGGAGACAGTGGGTTGGGGGTCCCAGGCATGCGCTGGAACAGCTGGCTGTGTAGCTGCGGCACAGTAAGTTATGGGGCCACAATCAACCACTCGTAGAGTGTGGTGAGGCACCAGTGGTTTGAGGGGGTGCAGTGGGATTGTCCAACTAGGTGCAAGCTGGAGTACTTGCAGATATGGAGTGCAGTGCTCAATAAAGGGTGTTAGCGACGTAGCATTTCATTACTTTGCCAAGATCATTAGCCTGGGTGAAGGGCCGTCCGTGCGTCCCGTAGTGGCACGACAGGCGGAATTCAAGATGGAGGCATGGGGTTTTGCATCACTGAGTTTTGATGGGTGGGAAGCTCAGGCAGGTGCTGGGACAGCCTGCTAAAGAAGCGGAAGCACACTACTGAGATAGTAAGGGTTGGGGATCCCAGGCATACGATGGAACAGCTTGCGGTATAACTGTGACACAGTCCAGGGGGATGCCCCCACCCAACATTTTGTTCTACACCTGGGAGGCAATTTTGACTTTCCGGGGTAGGAGGGCACTGTGCCAGTAATGAATTCCGCTGGTGTAAGTTATGCAACGTGTTGTGGGCCTGGGGGCGTCATGTTGGACAAAGATAACCCCACTGGTAGTATGGTGATGGCCTGGTTAGGGGCTGCCGGGAACCCTCACACAGGTGAAATCACATTGCCATGCACAGAGTCACGGAACAATGGGGGTTTCTGTTGTTCAGGCTTGGCCTGCAGCATGCCAAAGTCCACAGGGAGTCTTTAAGAGGATGGGGTGTACCTGTCCAGTATGGGACTTGCTCTTGCTGGACCTGGAGGTGGCCCTAGAAAAACAGCAGGATGTAGGTAGGAATGCCGGCCTTGGTGGGGGGCCCTGGCTGCGACGGTTGCCACACCCAGGGCTGTGGCGGAGTTACAGGGCGATCCAGAGGCGATCCAGAGGCAGAAAGGTACTCAGGGGTACCCTCTTCAGGAGCACAAAGGGTGCTGAGGCCTAATATCCCCAGGAAGTCTTTGCGGTGGACCCTGAGGTGCGACGGCGCCCCGTCTGTCCTACGGGCGGTTGGAAACCTGTACAACCGGGGGTCGCTTGAATGCTCCGCCCCTCGTAGGGGGCGTGAGTAATGGGATGGACCGACGGTTCACCGGAGGGTGGAGGGGCTCTCCCTCACCATAACCGCTAAGCACCGATTGGCTAAGGCCACGATGCAAGTTGGCCCATCAGGTGGTAGGCCGTGAGGTGCGGCTTGCCTTTGGATCGCCTGTAAGATAACCCACCATGTTGGCATAGTTGGTATGCTAATAAACCTGCAGCAATTTTCTCCACAAAAGGTGTTGTGTCTATTTATTTTCGGTATGATGCTGCATGAGGGGTGGTGAGTGTTGCCGATATTGGCACTATGTGGGCTGCCCGACGTCCACAAAGGGGACCCTCCTAAGAGGGCGGCCCCTTTAGTGCCACATGATGGCACACGGGACAGCCCAGCGTCGCGAGACCCCTCCACATGTCTGAGAGCAGTTCAGATTGCCTGCAGCTTTCCGGCGATGGCTGCACTCAGATGCAGAGAAGGTGCGCGTATCTGCAATCCTCGGCTTTGTCCCACTTTGCGTGCACTGCCCACGTGGTGGACCGCAGTGGGGGTGCTGAGGGGCTATTATTGCGAGCTATGCCCCGGAAGCCCGGGGGGCGGAGTCCCGTCGGCACCGACCAGCGAGATGAGCAGAGGCAGGCATGGTCGGTTTTGGTGGTGGGAGGCGTGCTGAGCAGCCTTGGCTTTGTCCGGTCTTGGTGTCTCCTAAGGCAGATGACGGGTTGGGTCTCCCCTCGGGGATCACTCGGCCAAGGTCACTGGGCGGGTATTAGGCCCGTGCATTGTCATTAAGAAGTCGTAGTTCGGCCTCCGCCTTCCGACTACAGCGCGTGAGAGCGAACAATACAATTGTTGTCCTGAGTTGCTCCCTGATACACAAATCTATCTCTGGGCGTTTAGGATATGATTTTGCCGGGGGGTTTTCTTTGCGGTTTTCCAGTTTCACGGGCACAGTGCTTGACCGGAAGGCTGAGGGGGCTTTCTGGAGGCACAGTGGGGGCCGTGGTTCCTTTCTAGGTAAGATAATAGGATTGCAGGGGACTTACGAGGCAAAGCCTTGCTTCCGGCCGTATCCCCGGAAGTCGAGCACGGATGGTGCTGGCCAGTATCGCAACACGCTGGGGTGTTTTCTGTTTTTGACCGACCCTTGGATAAGGGAGCTGTAGCACCGATCCATGACTATCCAGCGGGCGGCCATGTGTGGGGACAAGTTGTCATATTGCTGATGGTCCAGTTTAGTGTTTTGCCTCATAGGCGGTCCAGGTCCCTGCATGCAGGTGAGCAGCTTCCCGCCTGCTCCCCCCTGTGTGTATTGGTGGGAAGTATCAGGGGGATGCATTCATGTACAGGAGGCCTTGGACCCCACCCCCTTGACGACCCGTGGGGGGGTTAAGTTTAACCCGCCTCAGCCTGGGGCCTTGCGCAAGCGCACTGTTTTAGTATATCGGGGCGCTCCAGTGCTGCGGCCCCAGCTGCGGCAGGGCCAAAACTGAGTCCCACCCCCGTCGTAGCAGCCGCAGGTGGCCTTGGCGGAGGGTACGCTCGGGTGCGTGCACGTGATGATCTGAAGGAAGTGGTAGTTTGACGGGTTTGGTGATTGATACAACCTTAAGGGGCCATTGGCCCTGCAGGCTGCGTCACGGGGCTGCGGCTCCCTGCAGTCGATTGATGTACAGATGCAAAGGGGGTCCGGACGGGACCTCCTGAGTTTGGATCTTTACGTCCGTCACCACCGTAAGTTTGCTAGAACTACGTTCACTTTTACGGGGCATAGATGCCGGGTAGCTGCTCAACAGCTATTGGAATCATGTAGTTATTGGGAGACCATCGCGATACGCACACTCCCACAACGCATATTAAGGAGTACGGTGGGCGCCGCTTAGACATGCTTAC
Organism: Calotriton arnoldi; assembly: GCA_963921515.1. Taxonomy (NCBI): domain Eukaryota; kingdom Metazoa; phylum Chordata; class Amphibia; order Caudata; family Salamandridae; genus Calotriton; species Calotriton arnoldi. The sequence continues at coordinate 1,480,510 of CAWUFW010003000.1, read as the reverse complement.
GCGTGAACTGGCTCTGAGTTCCTGCGGTTCTCTTCTTACTGTTTGCGATAGAATGGTTTTGCTGAGAGTACTGCTGGGTAGTCTCAAATGTCTTCCGGAAAAAATGTACATTCTTGTGATGATGACTTCTATCACATCCTGCAGCTGACAGTAAATGAGGTTGGTCCAATTGCGCATCTTGGCACGTGGGAGCAGCAAACGGGTTCCCTTGTTCCCCTGTTCTGCACCGCATTCTTACATGAGCTTTGTCTCTCCGTGAGTTGCTGCTAGGTCCAGCTAGAAGTGTCAGAGCAGAACTTCTATCATTTCTCCCAGGGGTCGGTGTGGGAAAATATCTCAGTTCCACATTTCAATTTTATCACAACAGTTGCCTATTGTTCCCTAAAGTGACGGTGGGCAATGTATTTGACCCACTGTAGTCATAACATCTCAGGGCGCCTTGCGGGTGTGGAGGGTATTTATGCGTAGGTTTTCGAATTTTAAAATACTTGAGGTTGGGGCATGTTGTGCACCACCTGCCATGGTACCTTCTTCCCTATACATGAGCTAGTTTACAAGACACAGTAACATTATGCTGGTGAAATAAGCTGGCATTTCCACCTCCTGGAATTTCTCTTAATTGTCCGTTGTGGGTACAATTCACCTGCCTTCCTTAACATCCAAACTGTTTTCGTTCAGGCTGTATAGAGATTTCGATGCTGGGTGGCCATATGTCCCGGTTTTTAAGCTAGGGATTAATGAGGGTGCACTTTTGTTAAATGTTGTGCATCCACACATTTCTCTCTCCCTTACACACAGCACGCACAAGACAAAAGTTACTCAATTGTTTTAAGGGTACCCGGCGGGGCTGCCGGGGGACATGTGTGAAGTACAAAAGGTATTGAGAGGTGTCCAGAGTTGAGGACACTCCAGCATAATACAGGACTGACCTGCCTTCCTCTGACTTCATCACACTAGATGGAGGATAGGTAGGGAATAACTTTCCTCCTTTGTACTTACCTCATAGGTTTTATTTCACTGATGCATGGCATTAATTTTAATTAAAAGTAAGTGCCGGGGCACTCGCAAGTATCCACTCCAGCTGCTGCCCAAGACATTACTATAGCCTTGGGGGCCTGGACCAGACTGAATCGCCACACCCGCTCAAGTGTTAGGGTGTAGGTGATGTTTCAGGGGTTTGACTGCACGGCTGGAGCAGTGTGCGGTGCAGCCGGGATTGGCCTCCTGCCGTGAGCCCGGGCACCTGGTGGGTCAAGTGTCAGGGTTAGTGGTTGGGTTGTTATTTTACCGGCAGCACGCTGGTAATTTCCCTGCGTTGGGGATACATAAGGATACGTTCCCTGTCTTACCGCAGACGCGGGGCTCTCAGCTTAGTGCCTGCCCCAGTTTTGTGTTCCTAGGATAATTTACCATCTTCCCCCTGGTACATCTTACCGCCTGGTTATGCTCAGCAGTTCTTGGAGAGAAAACTATTGTACTCTGCAGATCAGTGATGTTTCTGTTAGTTGCTTATTATAAATATTAGACACAGGGGTCATGTCTTTTCCTCCTAAACAGTTAAACATCCATGGGCAGGGCCATGGAATAGATGGACATAGGACAGAAGTGCCAGAGACTACATCCTCGGTCGCCTGTCCCTTAATTAGATGCAGTGTGATGTACAAAGATGACTATCGCATTTGCCATCTTCAGATCATTTTGTTGAGATACAATTGGGAATTGAATATTGCAGAGGGAGGGAAACAAACATATTCCCCCTGCCACAAATAGTCACAGTGACGCACAAGTTCATATTCGACCCATGCTTTATATTTACAGCCTCTTCTTTATTCCACACTGTGAAAACGTTGCCCATGAACATTATAAAGGGCTGCAATGGCCTTCTACTGCCTTATTCAGCAGATAGTTTACCTGGCTAGATTGGACCGGGTGGCTTCTGGTGCGCGGATAGGAAAAACACATACAGCATGGGAATTTTATTCGTGCGGTCCCTACATAACCCCAGCTTAGTTTGCTCCATCGTGCGGACAACATTAAGAATTCTTTAGAATGTTTACACCAAATGGGCCAATAGGGATGGATGGTTGGCCAACTTGTCGGGTTGTCCAAAATCCAGAGATTCCCACTCATGTGGGTGTCCGTACAAACGTGGGTAGTGAAGTAAACACAAAGTGGAGATCCATAATTCAGAGGAATGAAAGGTATAAAAGGCATCCCTGGTCTCCTGCACCTGAAATGGATTAACATTGTGGGGACATGGATGACTGTCATGCTTTTATCCACAGATCAGTATAAGTGTTTTCAATTACGTGGGCGTTGTGTGAGAAGATATTAGTTAATTTGCAGGGATATATTGTGCTGGTCCCACGCAACATCCATAATAAGTATCTTAGACCAAAATAGGACTTCAATTGAAAATTGGTGAGGTCACAGATTTTGTGCAGTGATATTAGGAGCTGCTGCCGTGTTCCAATGTTGAAAACACAAGTCACTATCCCTGTATATATTGATGCTTATCGGCATCCTATTCTTTGCATATTGCCCGCCTGGTGTTCCCAAACTCCTCACCGCTGAGACGGCTAAGGGTCTGTCCATGGTTAATTACGTGGCCAGTTATTGTTTTCTTTTCTTGGAGCGTCAGGCAAGGGTAGTTCGCAAGCAGGTATTTAGTTATGAGGTGAATGGCAGAGGGGTCTTTCGGACCCACAGAAGGGGGTGGCAAAGCATGAATCTGGGAACCTTAGAGTCCGACACTATTCTTGGGTTCTGATACGCAAGACGCTTTGGAAGCGTTGGACACTAACCCCGGTTGGGTTGGCTTCTACACAGGGGCGAGCTGACGGCGCGTGCATTCACGCGTCATGCTTGGCACTTGCATTCAGGTTTCCCAGTTATGGGACTCTTGTTCATGCTTCAATGGAGGGTCAGAGACCTGTAGGGCCAGTGTCAGCAGCATGTGTACCATTCCTGTTTGTGTGAGGCAGTCCCCCCCTACAGGACGCAAGGGAGCAATGACCTATGCTAACCCTTAGTGCGAACACGTAGCTTGAGAGGGTTGGACATCTGCAAGTGTGCGCATTCCTTGAGTTAGAAAGACGGTAGCTTTGGGACTATCACATCCTCGGTAGGGGACTGCTCTTACCAGGGGCTCAGGTGCAGCTCCCAGCATGTGTACGGCACTCATTTTAAGACCTTGAGCAGTGAACCTGTACACATCTTAGATGGGTAGTTTTCAAGGGTGAACAGACTAGTGGGTATGCCTGTCGGGGCTCTGAAACACTCCAAACGAATGGGAGCCTCCACTAGGAGTATGCTGAACACACGGACCGAGGTACATTTAGGTCAAACATCTCCTCCAAGCTGCAGGGTAGCATGTTTTGCCAGTTGTCCGGGTGTCCGGCAGCACAGTAGGGAGCAGTTTTCTTTAACAAGGTTACTTGCAGGGGGTTGAGGAGACACAGCGGTCCCACATTGGGTGGGCCGTGCCGTAACACTATTGGATGCTAGCGAATTAGGGTCACTACAAAGGGGCGCAGTGACTGCAATGGGGCTCAGTACAAGTATTCCCCCTATCCAGAGTTGTCACCAGCCACGGGTTCGCCTTGGTGTGGCAACCATAAGGGGGCTGTGCATGTGTCGGGGCCATCTCAGCAAAGCAGTGCACATAGGCCCGAGGCCAGGGTTTAGGTTGCTTCAGACTAACCCCCCTGCCCTGTTGGCCAGCCCAGCTAGCCCAGTTTCAGAAGGTGACTATATGAGGGGGCTGTCCCATGTTGGGGAAACAGGTATTACACACTTAAGGCCACAAGGTATCAAAGGAAGTTGTGAGGCACCAGAGGTTTTAGGGGTGCAGTGTTTGGTACAACTAGGTGCAAGCTGGAGTAGTGGATTAAATGGAGTGCAGTGCTCATTAAAGGGAGTTAGCAACGGGCATTTCTTTACTTTGCCAGGATCTTTGGCCTGGGTGAAGGGCCGTCCGTGCGTCCTGTGAGACGGCACGACGGGCGGAATTCAAGAAATGGAAGCTTGGGGTTTTCCACAACTGAGTTTGTTGGGTGGGAGGCCCATGCATGCCCTGGGACAGCTTGCTATAGATACGGCGGCACACTACGGAGACAGTGGGTTGGGGGTCCCAGGCATGCGCTGGAACAGCTGGCTGTGTAGCTGCGGCACAGTAAGTTATGGGGCCACAATCAACCACTCGTAGAGTGTGGTGAGGCACCAGTGGTTTGAGGGGGTGCAGTGGGATTGTCCAACTAGGTGCAAGCTGGAGTACTTGCAGATATGGAGTGCAGTGCTCAATAAAGGGTGTTAGCGACGTAGCATTTCATTACTTTGCCAAGATCATTAGCCTGGGTGAAGGGCCGTCCGTGCGTCCCGTAGTGGCACGACAGGCGGAATTCAAGATGGAGGCATGGGGTTTTGCATCACTGAGTTTTGATGGGTGGGAAGCTCAGGCAGGTGCTGGGACAGCCTGCTAAAGAAGCGGAAGCACACTACTGAGATAGTAAGGGTTGGGGATCCCAGGCATACGATGGAACAGCTTGCGGTATAACTGTGACACAGTCCAGGGGGGATGCCCCCCCACCCAACATTTTGTTCTACACCTGGGAGGCAATTTTGACTTTCCGGGGTAGGAGGGCACTGTGCCAGTAATGAATTCCGCTGGTGTAAGTTATGCAACGTGTTGTGGGCCTGGGGGCGTCATGTTGGACAAAGATAACCCCACTGGTAGTATGGTGATGGCCTGGTTAGGGGCTGCCGGGGAACCCTCACACAGGTGAAATCACATTGCCATGCACAGAGTCACGGAACAATGGGGGTTTCTGTTGTTCAGGCTTGGCCTGCAGCATGCCAAAGTCCACAGGGAGTCTTTAAGAGGATGGGGTGTACCTGTCCAGTATGGGACTTGCTCTTGCTGGACCTGGAGGTGGCCCTAGAAAAACAGCAGGATGTAGGTAGGAATGCCGGCCTTGGTGGGGGGCCCTGGCTGCGACGGTTGCCACACCCAGGGCTGTGGCGGAGTTACAGGGCGATCCAGAGGCGATCCAGAGGCAGAAAGGTACTCAGGGGTACCCTCTTCAGGAGCACAAAGGGTGCTGAGGCCTAATATCCCCAGGAAGTCTTTGCGGTGGACCCTGAGGTGCGACGGCGCCCCGTCTGTCCTACGGGCGGTTGGAAACCTGTACAACCGGGGGTCGCTTGAATGCTCCGCCCCTCGTAGGGGGGGGGGCGTGAGTAATGGGATGGACCGACGGTTCACCGGAGGGTGGAGGGGCTCTCCCCTCACCATAACCGCTAAGCACCGATTGGCTAAGGCCACGATGCAAGTTGGCCCATCAGGTGGTAGGCCGTGAGGTGCGGCTTGCCTTTGGATCGCCTGTAAGATAACCCACCATGTTGGCATAGTTGGTATGCTAATAAACCTGCAGCAATTTTCTCCACAAAAGGTGTTGTGTCTATTTATTTTCGGTATGATGCTGCATGAGGGGTGGTGAGTGTTGCCGATATTGGCACTATGTGGGCTGCCCGACGTCCACAAAGGGGACCCTCCTAAGAGGGCGGCCCCTTTAGTGCCACATGATGGCACACGGGACAGCCCAGCGTCGCGAGACCCCTCCACATGTCTGAGAGCAGTTCAGATTGCCTGCAGCTTTCCGGCGATGGCTGCACTCAGATGCAGAGAAGGTGCGCGTATCTGCAATCCTCGGCTTTGTCCCACTTTGCGTGCACTGCCCACGTGGTGGACCGCAGTGGGGGTGCTGAGGGGCTATTATTGCGAGCTATGCCCCGGAAGCCCGGGGGGCGGAGTCCCGTCGGCACCGACCAGCGAGATGAGCAGAGGCAGGCATGGTCGGTTTTGGTGGTGGGAGGCGTGCTGAGCAGCCTTGGCTTTGTCCGGTCTTGGTGTCTCCTAAGGCAGATGACGGGTTGGGTCTCCCCTCGGGGATCACTCGGCCAAGGTCACTGGGCGGGTATTAGGCCCGTGCATTGTCATTAAGAAGTCGTAGTTCGGCCTCCGCCTTCCGACTACAGCGCGTGAGAGCGAACAATACAATTGTTGTCCTGAGTTGCTCCCTGATACACAAATCTATCTCTGGGCGTTTAGGATATGATTTTGCCGGGGGTTTTCTTTGCGGTTTTCCAGTTTCACGGGCACAGTGCTTGACCGGAAGGCTGAGGGGGCTTTCTGGAGGCACAGTGGGGGCCGTGGTTCCTTTCTAGGTAAGATAATAGGATTGCAGGGGACTTACGAGGCAAAGCCTTGCTTCCGGCCGTATCCCCGGAAGTCGAGCACGGATGGTGCTGGCCAGTATCGCAACACGCTGGGGTGTTTTCTGTTTTTGACCGACCCTTGGATAAGGGAGCTGTAGCACCGATCCATGACTATCCAGCGGGCGGCCATGTGTGGGGACAAGTTGTCATATTGCTGATGGTCCAGTTTAGTGTTTTGCCTCATAGGCGGTCCAGGTCCCTGCATGCAGGTGAGCAGCTTCCCGCCTGCTCCCCCTGTGTGTATTGGTGGGAAGTATCAGGGGGATGCATTCATGTACAGGAGGCCTTGGACCCCACCCCTTGACGACCCGTGGGGGGTTAAGTTTAACCCGCCTCAGCCTGGGGCCTTGCGCAAGCGCACTGTTTTAGTATATCGGGGCGCTCCAGTGCTGCGGCCCCAGCTGCGGCAGGGCCAAAACTGAGTCCCACCCCCGTCGTAGCAGCCGCAGGTGGCCTTGGCGGAGGGTACGCTCGGGGTGCGTGCACGTGATGATCTGAAGGAAGTGGTAGTTTGACGGGTTTGGTGATTGATACAACCTTAAGGGGCCATTGGCCCTGCAGGCTGCGTCACGGGGCTGCGGCTCCCTGCAGTCGATTGATGTACAGATGCAAAGGGGGTCCGGACGGGACCTCCTGAGTTTGGATCTTTACGTCCGTCACCACCGTAAGTTTGCTAGAACTACGTTCACTTTTACGGGGCATAGATGCCGGGGTAGCTGCTCAACAGCTATTGGAATCATGTAGTTATTGGGAGACCATCGCGATACGCACACTCCCACAACGCATATTAAGGAGTACGGTGGGCGCCGCTTAGACATGCTTACGCGTGAACTGGCTCTGAGTTCCTGCGGTTCTCTTCTTACTGTTTGCGATAGAATGGTTTTGCTGAGAGTACTGCTGGGTAGTCTCAAATGTCTTCCGGAAAAAATGTACATTCTTGTGATGATGACTTCTATCACATCCTGCAGCTGACAGTAAATGAGGTTGGTCCAATTGCGCATCTTGGCACGTGGGAGCAGCAAACGGGTTCCCTTGTTCCCCTGTTCTGCACCGCATTCTTACATGAGCTTTGTCTCTCCGTGAGTTGCTGCTAGGTCCAGCTAGAAGTGTCAGAGCAGAACTTCTATCATTTCTCCCAGGGGTCGGTGTGGGAAAATATCTCAGTTCCACATTTCAATTTTATCACAACAGTTGCCTATTGTTCCCTAAAGTGACGGTGGGCAATGTATTTGACCCACTGTAGTCATAACATCTCAGGGCGCCTTGCGGGTGTGGAGGGTATTTATGCGTAGGTTTTCGAATTTTAAAATACTTGAGGTTGGGGCATGTTGTGCACCACCTGCCATGGTACCTTCTTCCCTATACATGAGCTAGTTTACAAGACACAGTAACATTATGCTGGTGAAATAAGCTGGCATTTCCACCTCCTGGAATTTCTCTTAATTGTCTGTTGTGGGTACAATTCACCTGCCTTCCTTAACATCCAAACTGTTTTCGTTCAGGCTGTATAGAGATTTCGATGCTGGGTGGCCATATGTCCCGGTTTTTTAAGCTAGGGATTAATGAGGGTGCACTTTTGTTAAATGTTGTGCATCCACACATTTCTCTCTCCCTTACACACAGCACGCACAAGACAAAAGTTACTCAATTGTTTTAAGGGTACCCGGCGGGGCTGCCGGGGGACATGTGTGAAGTACAAAAGGTATTGAGAGGTGTCCAGAGTTGAGGACACTCCAGCATAATACAGGACTGACCTGCCTTCCTCTGACTTCATCACACTAGATGGAGGATAGGTAGGGAATAACTTTCCTCCTTTGTACTTACCTCATAGGTTTTATTTCACTGATGCATGGCATTCATTTTAATTAAAAGTAAGTGCCGGGGCACTCGCAAGTATCCACTCCAGCTGCTGCCCAAGACATTACTATAGCCTTGGGGGGCCTGGACCAGACTGAATCGCCACACCCGCTCAAGTGTTAGGGTGTAGGTGATGTTTCAGGGGTTTGACTGCACGGCTGGAGCAGTGTGCGGTGCAGCCGGGATTGGCCTCCTGCCGTGAGCCCGGGCACCTGGTGGGTCAAGTGTCAGGGTTAGTGGTTGGGTTGTTATTTTACCGGCAGCACGCTGGTAATTTCCCTGCGTTGGGGATACATAAGGATACGTTCCCTGTCTTACCGCAGACGCGGGGCTCTCAGCTTAGTGCCTGCCCCAGTTTTGTGTTCCTAGGATAATTTACCATCTTCCCCCTGGTACATCTTACCGCCTGGTTATGCTCAGCAGTTCTTGGAGAGAAAACTATTGTACTCTGCAGATCAGTGATGTTTCTGTTAGTTGCTTATTATAAATATTAGACACAGGGGTCATGTCTTTTCCTCCTAAACAGTTAAACATCCATGGGCAGGGCCATGGAATAGATGGACATAGGACAGAAGTGCCAGAGACTACATCCTCGGTCGCCTGTCCCTTAATTAGATGCAGTGTGATGTACAAAGATGACTATCGCATTTGCCATCTTCAGATCATTTTGTTGAGATACAATTGGGAATTGAATATTGCAGAGGGAGGGAAACAAACATATTCCCCCTGCCACAAATAGTCACAGTGACGCACAAGTTCATATTCGACCCATGCTTTATATTTACAGCCTCTTCTTTATTCCACACTGTGAAAACGTTGCCCATGAACATTATAAAGGGCTGCAATGGCCTTCTACTGCCTTATTCAGCAGATAGTTTACCTGGCTAGATTGGACCGGGTGGCTTCTGGTGCGCGGATAGGAAAAACACATACAGCATGGGAATTTTATTCGTGCGGTCCCTACATAACCCCAGCTTAGTTTGCTCCATCGTGCGGACAACATTAAGAATTCTTTAGAATGTTTACACCAAATGGGCCAATAGGGATGGATGGTTGGCCAACTTGTCGGGTTGTCCAAAATCCAGAGATTCCCACTCATGTGGGTGTCCGTACAAACGTGGGTAGTGAAGTAAACACAAAGTGGAGATCCATAATTCAGAGGAATGAAAGGTATAAAAGGCATCCCTGGTCTCCTGCACCTGAAATGGATTAACATTGTGGGGACATGGATGACTGTCATGCTTTTATCTACAGATCAGTATAAGTGTTTTCAATTACGTGGGCGTTGTGTGAGAAGATATTAGTTAATTTGCAGGGATATATTGTGCTGGTCCCACGCAACATCCATAATAAGTATCTTAGACCAAAATAGGACTTCAATTGAAAATTGGTGAGGTCACAGATTTTGTGCAGTGATATTAGGAGCTTCTGCCGTGTTCCAATGTTGAAAACACAAGTCACTATCCCTGTATATATTGATGCTTATCGGCATCCTATTCTTTGCATATTGCCCGCCTGGTGTTCCCAAACTCCTCACCGCTGAGACGGCTAAGGGTCTGTCCATGGTTAATTACGTGGCCAGTTATTGTTTTCTTTTCTTGGAGCGTCAGGCAAGGGTAGTTCGCAAGCAGGTATTTAGTTATGAGGTGAATGGCAGAGGGGTCTTTCGGACCCACAGAAGGGGGTGGCAAAGCATGAATCTGGGAACCTTAGAGTCCGACACTATTCTTGGGTTCTGATACGCAAGACGCTTTGGAAGCGTTGGACACTAACCCCGGTTGGGTTGGCTTCTACACAGGGGCGAGCTGACGGCGCGTGCATTCACGCGTCATGCTTGGCACTTGCATTCAGGTTTCCCAGTTATGGGACTCTTGTTCATGCTTCAATGGAGGGTCAGAGACCTGTAGGGCCAGTGTCAGCAGCATGTGTACCATTCCTGTTTGTGTGAGGCAGTCCCCCCCTACAGGACGCAAGGGAGCAATGACCTATGCTAACCCTTAGTGCGAACACGTAGCTTGAGAGGGTTGGACATCTGCAAGTGTGCGCTTTCCTTGAGTTTGAAAGACGGTAGCTTTGGGACTATCACATCCTCGGTAGGGGACTGCTCTTACCAGGGGCTCAGGTGCAGCTCCCAGCATGTGTACGGCACTCATTTTAAGACCTTGAGCAGTGAACCTGTACACATCTTAGATGGGTAGTTTTCAAGGGTGAACAGACTAGTGGGTATGCCTGTCGGGGCTCTGAAACACTCCAAACGAATGGGAGCCTCCACTAGGAGTATGCTGAACACACGGACCGAGGTACGTTTAGGTCAAACATCTCCTCCAAGCTGCAGGGTAGCATGTTTTGCCAGTTGTCCGGGTGTCCGGCAGCACAGTAGGGAGCAGTTTTCTTTAACAAGGTTACTTGCAGGGGGTTGAGGAGACACAGCGATCCCACATTGGGTGGGCCGTGCCGTAACACTATTGGATGCTAGCGAATTAGGGTCACTACAAAGGGGCGCAGTGACTGCAATGGGGCTCAGTACAAGTATTCCCCCTATCCAGAGTTGTCACCAGCCACGGGTTCGCCTTGGTGTGGCAACCATAAGGGGGCTGTGCATGTGTCGGGGCCATCTCAGCAAAGCAGTGCACATAGGCCCGAGGCCAGGGTACAGGTTGCTTCAGACTAACCCCCCTGCCCTGTTGGCCAGCCCAGCTAGCCCAGTTTCAGAAGGTGACTATATGAGGGGGCTGTCCCATGTTGGGGAAACCGGTATTACACACTTAAGGCCACAAGGTATCAAAGGAAGTTGTGAGGCACCAGAGGTTTTAGGGGGTGCAGTGTTTGGTACAACTAGGTGCAAGCTGGAGTAGTGGATTAAATGGAGTGCAGTGCTCAATAAAGGGAGTTAGCAACGGGCATTTCTTTACTTTGCCAGGATCTTTGGCCTGGGTGAAGGGCCGTCCGTGCGTCCTGTGAACGGCACGACGGGCGGAATTCAAGAAATGGAAGCTTGGGGGTTGCCCCCCACCCAACATTTTGTTCTACACCTGGGAGGCAATTTTGACTTTCCGGGGTAGGAGGGCACTGTGCCAGTAATGAATTCCGCTGGTGTAAGTTATGCAACGTGTTGTGGGCCTGGGGGCGTCATGTTGGACAAAGATAACCCCACTGGTAGTATGGTGATGGCCTGGTTAGGGGCTGCCGGGGAACCCTCACACAGGTGAAATCACATTGCCATGCACAGAGTCACGGAACAATGGGGGTTTCTGTTGTTCAGGCTTGGCCTGCAGCATGCCAAAGTCCACAGGGAGTCTTTAAGAGGATGGGGTGTACCTGTCCAGTATGGGACTTGCTCTTGCTGGACCTGGAGGTGGCCCTAGAAAAACAGCAGGATGTAGGTAGGAATGCCGGCCTTGGTGGGGGGCCCTGGCTGCGACGGTTGCCACACCCAGGGCTGTGGCGGAGTTACAGGGCGATCCAGAGGCGATCCAGAGGCAGAAAGGTACTCAGGGGTACCCTCTTCAGGAGCACAAAGGGTGCTGAGGCCTAATATCCCCAGGAAGTCTTTGCGGTGGACCCTGAGGTGCGACGGCGCCCCGTCTGTCCTACGGGCGGTTGGAAACCTGTACAACCGGGGGTCGCTTGAATGCTCCGCCCCTCGTAGGGGGGGGGGGTGTGAGTAATGGGATGGACCGACGGTTCACCGGAGGGTGGAGGGGCTCTCCCCTCACCATAACCGCTAAGCACCGATTGGCTAAGGCCACGATGCAAGTTGGCCCATCAGGTGGTAGGCCGTGAGGTGCGGCTTGCCTTTGGATCGCCTGTAAGATAACCCACCATGTTGGCATAGTTGGTATGCTAATAAACCTGCAGCAATTTTCTCCACAAAAGGTGTTGTGTCTATTTATTTTCGGTATGATGCTGCATGAGGGGTGGTGAGTGTTGCCGATATTGGCACTATGTGGGCTGCCCGACGTCCACAAAGGGGACCCTCCTAAGAGGGCGGCCCTTTAGTGCCACATGATGGCACACGGGACAGCCCAGCGTCGCGAGACCCCTTCGGGGTCCCGCTCGTCATTTTCGGCCCAGGTGGGGGAGGGGGAGAGGTATAAGTTCCTCCCCCGCCCACCTAGCGGCCTCTTTTTCCTCACCCCTGACACCGTTCCCTCCCTACCGCTTACCCGGCGTAATCAGGGTGTGGGGGGTGGGGGAAGGAAGTTCTAATCTGTTTGTTTTGTGTTGCAGGCGGAGTTACAGGGCGATCCAGAGGCAGAAGGATACTCAGGGGTACCCTCTTCAGGAGCACAAAGGGTGCTGAGGCCTAATATCCCCAGGAAGTCTTCGCGGTGGACCCTGAGGTGCGACGGCACCCCGTCTGTCCTACGGGTGGTTGGAAACCTGTACAACAGGGGGTCGCTTAAACGCTCCACCCCTCGTAGGGGGGGGCGTGAGTAATGGGGTGGACCAACGGTTCACCGGAGGGTGGAGGGGCTATCCCCTCACCATAACCACTAAGCACCGATTGGCTAAGGCCACGATGCAAGTTGGCCCATCAGGTGGTAGGCCGCGAGGGGCGGCTTGCCTTTGGATCGCCTGTAAGATAACCCACCATGTTGGCATAGTTGGTATGCTAATAAACCTGCAGCAATTTTCTCCACGAAAGGTGTTGTGTCTATTTATTTTCGGTATGATGCTGCATGAAGGGTGGTGAGTGTTGCCGATATTGGCACTATTCCCCATGACTGCGGGTCCTCCGCCACGAGCGCTGAGGCCCTTTGTGAATCAGGCCCTTAGATTGTGAAAGGGCCCTTATGTTGCCCTTACAGAACTGTTGAGCATGCAGTGACGCATGAATAATGCATTAGTGGACAGAACCCAGTCTACATTCAGAAGTAAAGGATTGCCCCCCAAAAAAATCTGACTCTTGACGGGCAGCAACTTACAGACGCTTCAGGCAAACCTGAATTTTACATCACTGCTGCCAGTTGACCACTGCCCAGGAATCCATTCCCTCAGCAGACAATTTTTGCTTCATTAGATTTTTACAGGAGGCCCCCCCCCCCACCTATAACTTTCTATATTATTTAAAGCAAAAGTGGGTTACACTAGGCCTACACATTTTATTTTTATGTCTTTTTCCTAGGGGGATTTTCACCTCCGTACACGGCCCTTTAGTGGTTCTGGGGGATACCTCTGTGATCAGATCCTCTTGGTACTTGCCCTGGTAACACATACATTTAGAAACTGTATTTTTATAGGAGGGCCTCTTCTTCTTAGTGTTTTCTTTCCTGGGGTTGTTTTCCTTTCCCCTTGTGCAACAAACTTCCTTTTAAGAGTGAGGCAGGTGGGGAGCTCTTGGCATGCCAGTGGCATAAGGGAGAGCTCGCACTTCTACCCTGGGGGTTTCAGTTTCTATTTCGGGCAGTGTTGGCATGCAGCAGATGCAGAATAGGAGCTGTTTGTTGATGTGTGCTTGTGGCAGTGTAACGGAAAGTTTGTCTGTTGCAGGACTTCTACGGTCGGGATATATATGATTGTGCAGTCAGACTGTAGCTATGGGCAAGGGAAAAGAGGTCAGAGGAAAACCTCGATGTGTGGAAAGTGGACACACTAACAACTAATGTGGAAATCGACGGCCGGATAAACGAGTTTTGTGAACGCGCCATTATGCAGTTGTAAAATAAATCTAACTCTTGTTTTACTTGCTGACGCTTGAAATAACTATCTGACCTAATATTAGTTCTATTAAATGCCGAGGCGGTTATTGTCGCTTTTTATTTCCCATTTAAGAGAAATGTTGACCATTCTGTGATGTAAATCATCTAATGATGCTTGATATACAAATAAGGTAGATTTGATAGGTTAGCATTCTTCCTCATCCCGTACTTTTCTTAGTATTTCCCTATTGGACTATGTTACAGAAAACCATTGCAGATGCTGAATGCAGGGTCTGTCGGCGCTCACCCCTCTGTCTGGTTTTGGCTGGCCGCCATGTCTCGCTGAAGCCTGCACGAGCTAACTATTCTTCTATGCTATGTAAAAATGTGCTCGATAGATGCCATTCCTGAATTACAGGTTCTCTTCCTTATGTAGCCTGCCTTGCTATTTTTAGCATTTTCTGGATAGAGTTTACAAAGGAATCCGTTTTTCCTGACACAGCGGTTTCTTTTCAACTCTGGATATACTGTAATTATTATACATTTTTTGTATTGCGAAGCATGTCATGTGGCTGAAAGCAGCTGCAGAGCGCCTAGGATGCAACATAAAGAAGGCTATGGACTCAGGAATCATTTCTGGATCCACTGAGTGGTGAGTCTGGTCTTAGGCATCTGACCATCCTGAGGTGCTTGTGTTACTACAGGCTGAAACAGTCTGCCACACTAGTGAGATTTTTGGAATCGTCTGAGCGAACCGCGTGAGACATTCAGGCTGCCACATATTTTGGGAAATCTTTCTAGGGTCTTAGGTGTGTGGTCAGGTAGCATCCTAGTAACTTGATCTGAGAGTAAGTCCTTAGTACCTATATGGGCAGTGTTAGAAATGGGGGTCTCTAGTTGGCAGAGGTAGGTACCTTTGACCAAGTGGGGGCCCTTGCTTCTAGTCAGGGTAAGGGGGCTAAACTCCTAAAATAACCCCTGCTCACCCCCTTGGTAGCTTGGCACGAGCAGGCAGGCTTATCTCGGAGGCAGTGTGTAAAGCATTTGTGAACACATACAGTAATACAGTGAAAACACTACAAATGGACACCACACCAGTTTAGAAAAATAAGTAATCTTTATCTAGATTTAACACAAGACCAAACGACAAAAATCCACAATACAGTAATAAAAATATGACTTTCAGATGGTAGAAATAGCTTAGTTCAATGTAGATGGTAAATGCGACTCTTTACTCTCAAAGTACCTTGGATGCGTAACGCAAAACAAACAAAAGGGTCGCAGGGAAGGTGATGCGTCGGTTCCTTGCTTCCGGGGAGGTGATGCGTCGGTTCCTTATTGCAGCACAGGGGAGGTGATGCATCGGTTCCTTACCGGAGAGGAGGTGATGCGTCGGTTTCTTACTGTGTTCCGGTTACGATGCGACAAGATGGCGCCTCGATGCGATGCGACGATCCGAAGCGATGCGACAAAATGGCGTCTTTGATGCGATGCAACAACTTGGATGCGATGCGTGCACGCCCGACGGCCATGCGGCGAAATCGATGAACTTTGGAGCCGCGACAGGCCCTGCGACACACTTCTCCGTTGATGTGACGGTAATCTCTGCGGCACGCATCTCCGGTGATGCGACACGCTTCCTCGGCGATGCGACGGTGAACAGCTGCGACGGCAACTGCTGCGGCGGCGACACGCTTCTTCCTTGTTGCGTCGCGCTTCCAGCTCCCAGCGACACGCAGTCTCCAGAGGGCCTAAAACAACAGCAGGCACCTCTCTGCAGGTATAACTCCCAGCAAGGGAATTCTGGGGGAGCTGGTGGTGAAGTCTTTGTGTCCCTGAGACTTCAGAACAGGAGGCAAGCTCAACTTCAAGCCCTTGGAGATCTTCCTCAAGATAGTAAAAGTACACACAAAGTTCCTTTTCTCCTTTCCTTGGCAATGAGTAACCACTGCAGGCCAACCCCCAAACAGCAAACCACACAGGGGCAGTCTCCTCCTTCAGCTTCCTTGGTTTCTCTCCTTGGCAAAGGGTTCGTCTTGATTCCCAGAAGTGATCTAAAGTTCTGGGGTCTGGGCCCCAATATTTATACTGCAAAATCCTTTGTTCTCTGAAGGCAGAGAGTGTCTGTGCCCAGCCAAAACCAGTTCTGTCCTCCCTGGTGCAGCTTCCTGGCAGGAGGTGGAGACAGCATTGTTGAAAGCAGACCTGGCCCAGGTAGCTGAAAGGAAATCTCCTCCCCTACTCTCTATTCTATGAAGGCTCAGGCAAGTGAAAGGAAATCTCCTCCCCCTACTCTCTATTCAATGCAGGTCCTATTCAGCCCAGCCCTGACCCATCAGACTGCTGGAGCCAAAGCCCTCTCCAGCCCCCTGTCACTCACAAACCAGACATGGAATACACAAACCTAGCAGAGGCATACTGGATGGTTAGGCAAGAAAAGACCTACTTTCTAAAAGTGGTATTTTCAAACACAGAATGTAAAAATCACCCACACTAAAAGATGTATTTTAACATTCTGAGTTCAGGCATACTAAACTTTATTTTCCGATCTTGTTCCTAGGGTCAGTTAGGATTAGAAGATGTTATAATCAAACTGCCCATTCTGGCCTATGGGAACAGATAGCCTTGCAATAGTGAAAAACGAAATTGGCTGTAATTCACTATCAGGACATGCCACACACACCAGTGCATGTCCGACCTTTCACATACAATGCACCCTGCCCTTGGGCCTACCTTAGGGGTGACTAAAATGTAGAAAAGGGAAGGTTTAGGGACTGGCAAGTGGGTGCACTTGCCAAGTTGACATGGCAGTCCCAGACTGCACACAGGCTCTGCAATGGCAGGCCTGAGCCATACTATACAAGCTGCTTCTGTGGGTGGCACAGTCAGTGCTGCAAGCCCACCAGCAGCATTTGATTTACAGGCCCTGGGCACTCATGGTGCTCTTTACTAGGGTCTGACAAGTAAATCAAATAAGCCAATCATGGAGTCACTACACCATTACAACAATTTACAATAGGGAGCACTTGCACTTTGGCACTGAATAGCAGTGGCAAAGTGCCCAAAGCACCTAGACCAGCAAAACATAGCAAAAATACAGGAGGCAACAGCAAAAAAATGGAAGGGGGACCCACGCCAATGGTGCCAGGTCTAACACGCGTCCCCTCCAGCTGAAATGTGGGGAGAACTACCCACCCTCTTGGGAGTTCTCTTCACTAAGGCGGAAAAATCTGGACAGACCATCAGCATTGGGAAGTTCTGTACCAGGGCGGTGTTCCACCGTGAAGTCCATCCCCTGTAGGGAAATGGACCACCTCAACAGCTTTGGATTCTCACCCCTCATCTGCATCAACCATCTGAGGGGCCTGTGGTCTGTCTGAACCCGGAAGTGAGTCCCAAACAAGTATGGTCTCAACTTCTTCAGTGCCCAGACCACAGCAAATGTCACACACTCAATTGCACTCCACCTCTGTTCCCGTGGAAGTAACCTCCTACTGATGAAGGCTACAGGTTGGTCTAGGCCCTCCTCATTTATCTGTGAAAGCACAGCCCCTACACCATGCTCTGAAGCATCTGTCTGCACAATAAATTCTTTAGAGAAGTTGGGTGCCTGAAGCACGGGTGCTGTGCACATGGCAGTCTTCAGGGCATCAAAAGCTTTCTGACAGGTGTCAGTCCAGTTCACTTTCTTGGGCTGCTTCCTGGAAGTCAGCTCTGTCAAGGGTGCAACAATGCTGCCATACCCCTTGACAAACCTCCTGTAGTGCCCTGTGAGTCCTAAAAAGGCTCTCACCTCTGTCTGGGTCTTGGGGGGTTCCCAAGCCAGGATGGTATCAATCTTGGGCTGTAGGGGCACCACCTGGCCGCTCCCAACCTGGTGTCCCAAGTACACCACGGAACCCTACCAGATCTGGCACTTACTCACCTTGATCATGAGGCTTGCCCTCCGCAGTGCCATCAACACTTCCCAGAGGTGGCGCAGATGTTCTTCCCAACTGGCGCTGAACACTGCAATGTCATCCAGGTAGGCGGCACTGAAATCTTCCAGTCCAGCCAACACCTGGTTAACCAACCTCTGAAAGGTGGCAGGGGCATTCTTCATCCCAAAGGGCATAACCTGGAATTGGTAGTGCCCATCTGGTGTGGAGAATGCTGACCTCTCTTTTGCCCCATCAGTTAAGGCAATCTGCCAGTACCCAGACGTCAAGTCAAACGTACTGAGATACCGGGCAGCCCCTAACCGATCAATGAGCTCATCTGCTCTGGGGATGGGGTGCGCGTCAGTCCTGGTGACTGAATTGAGTCCTCGGTAGTCCGCACAGAACTGGAGTTCGGGTGTGGCACCAGGCGCGGCAGCCTTTGGGACCAAGACCACTGGGCTGGCCCAAGGACTGTTAGAGGACTCAATCACCCCTAATGCAAACATCTTGGAGACCTCCTCCTTGATGCAAGCTCTCACCCTGTCAGTCACTCTGTAAGTTTTGTGCTTTACAGGAGGACTGTCCCCAGTGTCCACATCATGGACGCACCAATCAGTGACACTGGGAGTCAGGGAGAACATATCAGGAAACTGTCCCAACAGTTGGCGACGGTCATCTTGCTGCTCAGGGGTCAGGGTGGAAGAGAGGTTTACACCATCCACTGACCCATCTTGCTCTTTTGCAGACAGGAGGTCAGGAAGAGGCTCAGTCTCCTCCTCCATTCCATCATCTGTCGCTAGGAGCATGCCCACTTCGGACCTCTCCAAGTGGGGCTTCAGGCGGTTTACATGCAGGACCCGCAAAGGGTTCCTAGGAGACCGCAAGTCCACCAAGTAGGTGACATCACTCTTGCGCTCCACCACCTCAAATGGTCCGGTCCACTTATCCTGGAGCGCACAAGGCTCCACGGGGGCCATGACCCACACTTTCTGACCAGGCTGAAACTCTGATCAGAGTGGCATTCTGATCATACCACCGTTTCATCTCCTCCTGGCTGGCTTCCAGATTCGCCTGAGCGAGTTGCCTGAAACGCCTAGTTTGGTTTCTGAAGGCCAGCATGTAGCTATATACATCCTGGGGAGGTTTACTGGGAGCTTTCTCCCAGCCTTCTTTTACCGAACTCAGAGGTCCTCTTACAGGGTGACCATACAGCAGTTCAAAGTGGCTGAACCCTAAGGACTTCTGTGGCACCTCTCTGTAAGCAAACAGAAGGCATGGCAAGAGGACGTCCCACTTACACCTCATAGGTTCCTCAAGATCCATAATCATGCCTTTTAGGGTCCGGTTGAATCTCTCAACCAGCCCATTACCTTGGGGGTGGTAAGGAGTGGTGAACTTGTAGGTTACACCACACTCCTGCCACAGGGACTTCATATACTTGGATATGAAGTTGGTACCACGGTCTGACACCACCTCTCTGGGGAACCCCACACGGGAGAAAATCCCCATCAACGCACGTCCCACCACGGGGGCCGTCACAGTCCGGAGAGGGATGGCTTCCGGGTGGCATGGTCCACCAAGACCAGGATGAACCTGTTGCCAATGGCTGTCTTGCAATCCAGAGGCCCCACAATGTCAATGCCCACCCTTTCAAAGGGGGTGCTGACACAGGGAATGGTTGGAGAGGAGCCTTTTGCTTCCTCCCACTGTTACCACTTGCCTGGCAAGTCTGACAGGTCCTGCAATGAGTATCTGAACTCTTGCACATTTGGGGCCGATAAAAGTGGGTGACAAGCCTTTCAAAGGTCTTGTCTTGCCCCAAATGTCCTGCTAACGGTACATCATGAGCCAGACCCAGTAGGAAGGCTCTGAAGCGCTGGGGTACCACCAGCACACGGGCTGACCCAGGCTCAGCAACCTTAGGCTCGCTATACAGGAGACCATTCTCCCAGTAGATCCAATGTGATCCAGACTGATCACCTGCTGCCTGGTTTGTGGCCTGTTGCCGCAAACCCACAAGAGAAGGGCACTTCTTCTGCTCCTCGCAGAACTCTTCCCTGGAGGGTCCTCCTTCCTGCTGTCAATGGGTCAGCTCAGGCAGGTCCCCCAGTTCAGCTACTTGCTCCCCTGTAGGTTCCAGGGCATCCCCCTCAAGGTCTGCCTCCTCCTGGACCGTGGGAACGTTGGGGGCTGGTTTCCCGTGCCCCCTACCTCTTCTCTTTAAGGCAGGCACCTGGGCCACTCTTTCAGGCTCCAGGTCCTCTTGAACACCCTTACTGGCTGACATGGACCGAGTGGTCACACACGCCCACTCAGGCAGACCCAACTGCTCCAAATGAGCTCTTCGCTCCACCTTAGCCCAAGGGGAGCTTTCCAAAGCATTGCCTAGCAGACAGTCAACAGGCATGGCTGGCCTCACAGCTACTTGAAAGGTACCTGAGACCCCCCCCCCCCACTCAAAGGGAACCTGGGCCACCATGTAGTGGCTCTCTGAGTTGTCAGCGGCAACTACAGGGTAAAATGCATGGGGGATCACCTGCTCTTCAGACACCAGCCGACAACTGACAGCTGTCACACTGGCTCTGGTGTCTCTCGGAGCCTCCACCCTTTGGCCATTGATGGTCACCCACTGCCTGTATTTCTTAGTGTTATCAGGCAGCTGGGTCCTGGGGACCATCTCACTGTCTCCTGAAGAGACTAGGGACATCTCTGCGGGACCCCACCCACCGTGGGCACCCATCTCCTCTCCCAGGGCTACACTAGCCATCTGCCTGGGCGGTGCACCAGTGGGTGCTGTTTTACCTTTGTTGGGGCACTGAGGCTCCCAGAAGAAGTGGCCCACCTGACCACAACTAAAACATCTCTTGGGACCCCTCTGAACAGGCTTATCTGTCAGGCCCCTGACTTCTTTTCAGGGGGAGGCTGGGAACCCTTCCCTTGGTTCCCTTGGGGATTACTTTGGGGCCCTTTCTAGAACTCCCTCTGTTTACCCTTGTCCCCCCCACTCTTCTGCTGGGGACCCTGCCCACCTTTGGCGAAGTCTCCCACATGACCCTTGTGGACCCGGGTACTAACCCAGCGGTCCGCCTCCTCAGCAAGCTTCCTAGGGTTAGTCAGCTTAATATCAATCAGGTGCTGGCGTAGCTCTCGAAAACAATTACTAGACAAGTGCTCCCATGCAATCAAATCATAGAGCGCCTCAAAATCATTCACTTTGCTACCCTTCACCCAACCATCCAATACTCTGCAAAAAAAAGACACATATTCCACCCAAGTACTTGACTCCAGTTTCTTACAATTTCTAAACCTTTGTCTATAAAGCTCTGGGGTCAACCCATACCTGGTCATTAAGGCTTCCTTCATGTGGACATAGGAATTCTGGTCCTCGGAGGGCAAGTCTAACAAGGTGTCCCGCCCATCCCTGAGAAACCGCCTCCACAACCCCGCTCCCCATTCCTTCTCAGGGACCCGGTGCAAGGTCATATCTACTTCATAGGCCTTAAACCATTGCCCAATATCTTCATGCTTGTGGAACTCCTTAATTACATTTTTGGGGATGAATACTCTTGTTTCTACAGGCACGGATGGTGTGCTGCCACCAGAGGGAGTAATTTCTAAACTCTTGGCTTTCAACTCCGACTTCCTCAACATCCTCTCATGCTCCCAATGCATTCTCTTTTCTTCCAAGGCTAACTTCTTGCTTTCTAATTCCATCTGACCACCCAGATTGAGCTTGGCTAGCTCCATCCTATGCATTCTATCCTTCTCCCTGTCCTCCAGCTCTTCTGGGGACAGGCCCTTTGAAGAAACACTGCTGCCTGCCCTGGAAGGTACTTTCTCCCCGGTCAGGCCCAAAGGCCCATCCAGCTGCCCATCTGTATTCTCTGCCTCATCCCTAGGCTCTTCAGGATGCTCAGGAGCATTTCTAGATTCCAACCAGGCCCTCAGCGCCTTTTTTAACTCTACCGTCTTGGTGATGCCTTTCACAGGGATTTTAAATCTTTTACAGAAGGTTTTAAGCTGTGGCACAGTGTAGGTATCAACCCTATCTTCAAATTGTAGATCCATAGATGTGTTGGATACTGCTTTGCTCATGGTAACAAGGATTGGCAGTTTTTAGCAAAAATAGACGTCCCAAGGAAAAAATTCTACCAAAATGTATGTGGTCGCGTTATGGTCTGCACTTACTAGTAGTGTACACCAATCACTGTATATGAGTCACAAGCGCAAGTCCAAATCCCACCGCTGCCACCAATGTTAGAAATGGGGGTCTCTAGTTGGCAGAGGTAGGTACCTTTGACCAAGTAGGGGCCCTTGCTTCTAGTCAGGGTAAGGGGGCTACACTCCTAAAATAACCCCTGCTCACCCCCTTGGTAGCTTGGCACGAGCAGGCAGGCTTATCTCAGAGGCAGTGTGTAAAGCATTTGTGAACACATACAGTAATACAGTGAAAACACTACAAATGGACACCACACCAGTTTAGAAAAATAAGTAATCTTTATCTAGACTTAACACAAGACCAAACGACAAAAATCCACAATACAGTAATAAAAATATGACTTTCAGATGGTAGAAATAGCTTAGTTCAATGTAGATGGTAAATGCGACACTTTACTCTCAAAGAACCTTGGATGCGTAACGCAAAACAAACAAAAGGGTCGCAGGGAAGGTGATGCATCGGTTCCTTGCTTCGGAGGAGGTGATGCGTCGGTTCCTTATTGCAGCGCAGGGGAGGTGATGTGTCGGTTCCTTACCGGAGAGGAGGTGATGCGTCGTTTTCTTACTGCGTTCCGGTTACGATGCGACAAGATGGTGCGTCGATGCGATGTGACGATCCGGTGCGATGCGACAAAATGGCGTCTTTGATGCGATGCGACAACTTGGATGCGATGCGTGCACGCCCAACGGCCATGCGGCGAAATCTATGAACTTTGGAGCCGCGACAGGCCCTGCGACACACTTCTCCGGTGATGCGACGGCAACCTCTGCGGCGGCTGCACGCTTCTCCGGTGATGCGACACGCTTCCTCGGCGATGCGACGGCGAACAGCTGCGGCGGCGACACGCTTCTTTGGCGATGCGACGGCAACTGCTGCGGCGGCGACACGCTTCTTTCTCGTTGCGTCACGCTTCCAGCTCCCAACGACACATAGTCTCCAGAGGGCCCAAAACAACAGCAGGCACCTCTGTGCAGGTAGAACTCCCAGCAAGGGAATTCAGGGGGTGCTGGTGGTGAAGTCTTTGTGTCCCTGAGACTTCAGAACAGGAGGCAAGCTCAACTTCAAGCCCTTGGAGATCTTCCTCAAGATAGTAAAAGTACACACAAAGTTCCTTTTCTCCTTTCCTTGGCAATGAGTAACCACTTCAGGCCAACCCCCAAACAGCAAACGGCACAGGGGCAGACTCCTCCTTCAGCTTCCTTGGTTTCTCTCCTTGGCAAAGGGTTCGTCTTGATTCACAGAAGTGATCTAAAGTTCTGGGATCTGGGCCCCAATATTTATACTGCAAAATCCTTTGTTCTCTGAAGGCAGAGAGTGTCTGTGCCCAGCCAAAACCAGTTCTGTCCTCCCTGGTGCAGCTTCCTGGCAGGAGGTGGAGACAGCATTGTTGAAAGCAGACCTGGTCCAGGTAGCTGAAAGGAAATCTCCTCCCCTACTCTCTATTCTATGAAGGCTCAGGCAAGTGAAAGGAAATCTCCTCCCCTACTCTCTATTCAATGCAGGTCCTATTCAGCCCAGCCCTGACCCATCAGACTGCTGGAGCCAAAGCCCTCTCCAGCCCCCTGTCACTCACAAACCAGACATGGAATACACAAACCTAGCAGAGGCATATTGGATAGTTAGGCAAGAAAATACCTACTTTCTAAAAGTGGTATTTTCAAACACAGAATGTAAAAATCACCCACACTAAAAGATGTATTTTAACATTCTGAGTTCAGGCATACTAAACTTTATTTTCCGATCTTGTTCCTAGGGTCAGTTAGGATTATAAGATGTTATAATCAAACTGCCCATTCTGGCCTATGGGAACAGATAGCCTTGCAATAGTGAAAAACGAAATTGGCTGTAATTCACTATCAGGACATGCCACACACACCAGTGCATGTCCGACCTTTCACATACAATGCACCCTGCCCTTGGGCCTACCTAAGGGGTGACTAAAATGTAGAAAAGGGAAGGTTTAGGGACTGGCAAGTGGGTGCACTTGCCAAGTTGACATGGCAGTCCCAGACTGCACACAGGCTCTGCAATGGCAGGCCTGAGCCATACTATACAAGCTGCTTCTGTGGGTGGCACAGTCAGTGCTGCAAGCCCACCAGCAGCATTTGATTTACAGGCCCTGGGCACTCATGGTGCTCTTTACTAGGGTCTGACAAGTAAATCAAATAAGCCAATCATGGAGTCACTACACCATTACAACAATTTACAATAGGGAGCACTTGCACTTTGGCACTGAATAGCAGTGGCAAAGTGCCCAAAGCACCTAGACCAGCAAAACATAGCAAAAATACAGGAGGCAACAGCAAAAAAATGGAAGGAAGACCCACGCCAATGGTGCCAGGTCTAACGCGTGTCCCCTCCAGCTGAAATGTGGGGAGAACTACCCACCCTCTTGGGAGTTCTCTTCACTAAGGCGGAAAAATCTGGACAGACCATCAGCATTGGGAAGTTCTGTACCAGGGCGGTGTTCCACCGTGAAGTCCATCCCCTGTAGGGAAATGGACCACCTCAACAGCTTTGGATTCTCACCCCTCATCTGCATCAACCATCTGAGGGGCCTGTGGTCTGTCTGAACCCGGAAGTGAGTCCCAAACAAGTATGGTCTCAACTTCTTCAGTGCCCAGACCACAGCAAATGTCACACACTCAATTGCACTCCACCTCTGTTTCCGTGGAAGTAACCTCCTACTGATGAAGGCTACAGGTTGGTCTAGGCCCTCCTCATTTATCTGTGAAAGCACAGCCCCTACACCATGCTCTGAAGCATCTGTCTGCACAATGAATTCTTTAGAGAAGTTGGGTGCCTGAAGCACGGGTGCTGTGCACATGGCAGTCTTCAGGGCATCAAAAGCTTTCTGACAGGTGTCAGTCCAGTTCACTTTCTTGGGCTGCTTCCTGAAGTCAGCTCTGTCAAGGGTGCAACAATGCTGCCATACCCCTTGACAAACCTCCTGTAGTACCCTGTGAGTCCTAAAAAGGCTCTCACCTCTGTCTGGGTCTTGGGGGGGTTCCCAAGCCAGGATGGTATCAATCTTGGGCTGTAGGGGCACCACCTGGCCGCTCCCAACCTGGTGTCCCAAGTACACCACGGAACCCTGCCAGATCTGGCACTTACTCGCCTTGATCGTGAGGCTTGCCCTCCGCAGTGCCATCAACACTTCCCAGAGGTGGCGCAGATGTTCTTCCCAACTGGCGCTGAACACTGCAATGTCATCCAGGTAGGCGGCACTGAAATCTTCCAGTCCAGCCAACACCTGGTTGACCAACCTCTGAAAGGTGGCAGGGGCATTCTTCATCCCAAAGGGCATAACCTGGAATTGGTAGTGCCCATCTGGTGTGGAGAATGCTGACCTCTCTTTTGCCCCATCAGTTAAGGCAATCTGCCAGTACCCAGACGTCAAGTCAAACGTACTGAGATACCGGGCAGCCCCTAACCGATCAATGAGCTCATCTGCTCTGGGGATGGGGTGCGCGTCAGTCCTGGTGACTGAATTGAGTCCTCGGTAGTCCGCACAGAACTGGAGTTCGGGTGTGGCACCAGGCGCGGCAGCCTTTGGGACCAAGACCACTGGGCTGGCCCAAGGACTGTTGGAGGACTCAATCACCCCTAATGCAAACATCTTGGAGACCTCCTCCTTGATGCAAGCTCTCACCGTCAGTCACTCTGTAAGTTTTGTGCTTTACAGGAGGACTGTCCCCAGTGTCCACATCATGGACGCACCAATCAGTGACACTGGGAGTCAGGGAGAACATATCAGGAAACTGTCCCAACAGTTGGCGACGGTCATCTTGCTGCTCAGGGGTCAGGGTGGAAGAGAGGTTTACACCATCCACTGACCCATATTGCTCTTTTGCAGACAGGAGGTCAGGAAGAGGCTCAGTCTCCTCCTCCATTCCATCATCTGTCGCTAGGAGCATGCCCACTTCGGACCTCTCCAAGTGGGGCTTCAGGCGGTTTACATGCAGGACCCGCAAAGGGTTCCTAGGAGACCGCAAGTCCACCAAGAAGGTGACATCACTCTTGCGCTCCACCACCTCAAATGGTCCGGTCCACTTATCCTGGAGCGCACAAGGCTCCACGGGGGCCATGACCCACACTTTCTGACCAGGCTGAAACTCTGATCAGAGTGGCATTCTGATCATACCACCGTTTCATCTCCTCCTGGCTGGCTTCCAGATTCGCCTGAGCGAGTTGCCTGAAACGCCTAGTTTGGTTTCTGAAGGCCAGCATGTAGCTATATACATCCTGGGGAGGTTTACTGGGAGCTTTCTCCCAGCCTTCTTTTACCGAACTCAGAGGTCCTCTTACAGGGTGACCATACAGCAGTTCAAAGTGGCTGAACCCTAAGGACTTCTGTGGCACCTCTCTGTAAGCAAACAGAAGGCATGGCAAGAGGACGTCCCACTTACACCTCATAGGTTCCTCAAGACCCATAATCATGCCTTTTAGGGTCCGGTTGAATCTCTCAACCAGCCCATTACCTTGGGGGTGGTAAGGAGTGGTGAACTTGTAGGTTACACCACACTCCTGCCACAGGGACTTCATATACTTGGATATGAAGTTGGTCCACGGTCTGACACCACCTCTCTGGGGAACCCCACACGGGAGAAAATCCCCATCAACGCACGTCCCACCACGGGGGCCGTCACAGTCCGGAGAGGGATGGCTTCCGGGTGGCATGGTCCGCCAAGACCAGGATGAACCTGTTGCCAATGGCTGTCTTGCAATGCAGAGGCCCCACAATGTCAATGCCCACCCTTTCAAAGGGGGTGCTGACCACAGGGAATGGTTGGAGAGGAGCCTTTTGCTTCCTCCCAGTGTTACCACTTGCCTGGCAAGTCTGACAGGTCCTGCAATGAGTATCTGAACTCTTGCACATTTGGGGCCGATAAAAGTGGGTGACAAGCCTTTCAAAGGTCTTGTCTTGCCCCAAATGTCCTGCTAACGGTACATCATGAGCCAGACCCAGTAGGAAGGCTCTGAAGCGCTGGGGTACCACCAGCACACGGGCTGACCCAGGCTCAGTAACCTTAGGCTCGCTATACAGGAGACCATTCTCCCAGTAGATCCAATGTGATCCAGACTGATCACCTGCTGCCTGGTTTGTGGCCTGTTGCCGCAAACCCACAAGAGAAGGGCACTTCTTCTGCTCCTCGCAGAACTCTTCCCTGGAGGGTCCTCCTTCCTGCTGTCAATGGGTCAGCTCAGGCAGGTCCCGCTGTTCTGCTACTTGCTCCCCTGTAGGTTCCAGGGCATCCCCCTCAAGGTCTGCCTCCTCCTGGACCGTGGGAACGTTGGGGGCTGGTTTCCCGTGCCCCCTACCTCTTCTCTTTAAGGCAGGCACCTGGGCCACTCTTTCAGGCTCCAGGTCCTCTTGAACACCCTTACTGGCTGACATGGACCGAGTGGTCACACACGCCCACTCAGGCAGACCCAACTGCTCCAGATGAGCTCTTCGCTCCACCTTAGCCCAAGGGGAGCTTTCCAAAGCATTGCCTAGCAGACAGTCAACAGGCATGGCTGGCCTCACAGCTACTTGAAAGGTACCTGAGACCCCCCCCCCACTCAAAGGGAACTTGGGCCACCATGTAGTGGCTCTCTGAGTTGTCAGCGGCAACAACAGGGTAAAATGCATGGGGGATCACCTGCTCTTCAGACACCAGCCGACAACTGACAGCTGTCACACTGGCTTTGGTGTCTCTCAGAGCCTCTACCCTTTGGCCATTGATGGTCACCCACTGCCTGTATTTCTTAGTGTTATCAGGCAGCTGGGTCCTGGGGACCATCTCACTGTCTCCTGAAGAGACTAGGGACATCTCTGCGGGACCCCACCCACCGTGGGCACCCATCTCCTCTCCCAGGGCTACACTAGCCATCTGCCTGGGCGGTGCACCAGTGGGTGCTGTTTTACCTTTGTTGGGGCACTGAGGCTCCCAGAAGAAGCGGCCCACCTGACCACAACTCAAACATCTCTTGGGACCCCTCTGAACCGGCTTATCTGTCGGGCCCCTGACTTCTTTTCAGGGGGAGGCTGGGAACCCTTCCCTTGGGGATTACTTTGGGGCCCTTTCTGGAACTCCCTCTGTTTACCCTTGTCCCCCCATTCTTCTGCTGGGGACCCTGCCCACCTTTGGCGAAGTCTCCCACATGACCCTTGTGGACCCGGGTACTAACCCAGCGGTCCGCCTCCTCAGCAAGCTTCCTAGGGTTAGTCAGCTTAATATCAATCAGGTGCTGGCGTAGCTCTCGAAAACAATTACTAGACAAGTGCTCCCATGCAATCAAATCATAGAGCGCCTCAAAATCATTCACTTTGCTACCCTTCACCTTACCATCCAATACTCTGCAAAAAAAAGACACATATTCCACCCAAGTACTTGACTCCAGTTTCTTACAATTTCTAAACCTTTGTCTATAAAGCTCTGGGGTCAACCCATACCTGGTCATTAAGGCTTCCTTCATGTGGACATAGGAATTCTGGTCCTCGGAGGGCAAGTCTAACAAGGTGTCCCGCCCATCCCTGAGAAACCGCCTCCACAACCCCGCTCCCCATTCCTTCTCAGGGACCCGGTGCAAGGTCATATCTACTTCATAGGCCTTAAACCATTGCCCAATATCTTCATGCTTGTGGTACTCCTTAATTACATTTTTGGGGATGAATACTCTTGTTTCTACAGCCACGGATGGTGTGCTGCCACCAGAGGGAGTAATTTCTAAACTCTTGGCTTTCAACTCCGACTTCCTCAACATCCTCTCATGCTCCCAATGCATTCTCTTTTCTTCCAAGGCTAACTTCTTGCTTTCTAATTCCATCTGACCACCCAGTTTGAGCTTGGCTAGCTCCATCCTATGCATTCTATCCTTCTCCCTGTCCTCCAGCTCTTCTGGGGACAGGCCCTTTGAAGAAACACTGCTGCCTGCCCTGGAAGGTACTTTCTCCCCGGTCAGGCCCAAAGGCCCATCCAGCTGCCCCTCTGTATTTTCTGCCTCATCCCTAGGCTCTTCAGGATGCTCAGGAGCATTTCTAGATTCCAACCAGGCCCTCAGCGCCTTTTGGAACTCTACCGTCTTGGTGATGCCTTTCACAGGGATTTTAAATCTTTTACAGAAGGTTTTAAGCTGTGGCACAGTGTAGGTATCAACCCTATCTTCAAATTGTAGATCCATAGATGTGTTGGATACTGCTTTGCTCATGGTAACAAGGATTGGCAGTTTTTAGCAAAAATAGACGTCCCAAGGAAAAAATTCTACCAAAATGTATGTGGTCGCGTTATGGTCTGCACTTACTAGTAGTGTACACCAATCACTGTATATGAGTCACCAGCGCAAGTCCAAATCCCACCGCTGCCACCAATGTTAGAAATGGGGGTCTCTAGTTGGCAGAGGTAGGTACCTTTGACCAAGTAGGGGCCCTTGCTTCTAGTCAGGGTAAGGGGGCTACACTCCTAAAATAACCCCTGCTCACCCCCTTGGTAGCTTGGCACGAGCAGGCAGGCTTATCTCAGAGGCAGTGTGTAAAGCATTTGTGAACACATACAGTAATACAGTGAAAACACTACAAATGGACACCACACCAGTTTAGAAAAATAAGTAATCTTTATCTAGACTTAACACAAGACCAAACGACAAAAATCCACAATACCGTAATAAAAATATGACTTTCAGATGGTAGAAATAGCTTAGTTCAATGTAGATGGTAAATGCGACACTTTACTCTCAAAGAACCTTGGATGCGTAACGCAAAACAAACAAAAGGGTCGCAGGGAAGGTGATGCATCGGTTCCTTGCTTCGGAGGAGGTGATGCGTCGGTTCCTTATTGCAGCGCAGGGGAGGTGATGCGTCGGTTCCTTACCGGAGAGGAGGTGATGCGTCGTTTTCTTACTGCGTTCCGGTTACGATGCGACAAGATGGTGCCTCGATGCGATGTGACGATCCGGTGCGATGCGACAAAATGGCGTCTTTGATGCGATGCGACAACTTGGATGCGATGCGTGCACGCCCAACGGCCATTCGGCGAAATCTATGAACTTTGGAGCCGCGACAGGCCCTGCGACACACTTCTCCGGTGATGCGACGGCAACCTCTGCGGCGGCTGCACGCTTCTCCAGGTGATGCGACACGCTTCCTCGGCGATGCGACGGCGAACAGCTGCGGCGGCGACACGCTTCTTTGGCGATGCGACGGCAACTGCTGCGGCGGCGACACGCTTCTTTCTCGTTGCGTCACGCTTCCAGCTCCCAACGACACAGTCTCCAGAGGGCCCAAAACAACAGCAGGCACCTCTGTGCAGGTAGAACTCCCAGCAAGGGAATTCAGGGGGTGCTGGTGGTGACGTCTTTGTGTCCATGAGACTACAGAACAGGAGGCAAGCTCAACTTCAAGCCCTTGGAGATCTTCCTCAAGATAGTAAAAGTACACACAAAGTTCCTTTTCTCCTTTCCTTGGCAATGAGTAACCACTTCAGGCCAACCCCCAAACAGCAAACGGCACAGGGCAGTCTCCTCCTTCAGCTTCCTTGGTTTCTCTCCTTGGCAAAGGGTTCGTCTTGATTCCCAGAAGTGATCTAAAGTTCTGGGATCTGGGCCCCAATATTTATACTGCAAAATCCTTTGTTCTCTGAAGGCAGAGAGTGTCTGTGCCCAGCCAAAACCAGTTCTGTCCTCCCTGGTGCAGCTTCCTGGCAGGAGGTGGAGACAGCATTGTGGAAAGCAGACCTGGTCCAGGTAGCTGAAAGGAAATCTCCTCCCCCTACTCTCTATTCTATGAAGGCTCAGGCAAGTGAAAGGAAATCTCCTCCCCCTACTCTCTATTCAATGCAGGTCCTATTCAGCCCAGCCCTGACCCATCAGACTGCTGGAGCCAAAGCCCTCTCCAGCCCCCTGTCACTCACAAACCAGACATGGAATACACAAACCTAGCAGAGGCATCCTGGATGGTTAGGCAAGAAAATACCTACTTTCTAAAAGTGGTATTTTCAAACACAGTATGTAAAAATCACCCACACTAAAAGATGTATTTTAACATTCTGAGTTCAGGCATACTAAACTTTATTTTCCGATCTTGTTCTAGGAGGTCAGTTAGGATTATAAGATGTTATAATCAAACTGCCCATTCTGGCCTATGGGAACAGATAGCCTTGCAATAGTGAAAAACGGAATTGGCTGTAATTCACTATCAGGACATGCCACACACACACACCAGGGCATGTCCTACCTTTCACATACAATGCACCCTGCCCTTGGGCCTACCTTAGGGGGTGACTAATATGTAGAAAAGGGAAGGTTTAGGGACTGGCAAGTGGGTGCACTTGCCAAGTTGACATGGCAGTCCCAGACTGCACACAGGCTCTGCAATGGCAGGCCTGAGCCATACTTTACAAGCTGCTTCTGTGGGTGGCACAATCAGTGCTGCAAGCCCACCACCACCAGCATTTGATTTACAGGCCCTGGGCACTCATGGTGCTCTCTACTAGGGTCTGACAAGTAAATCAAATAAGCCAATCATGGAGTCACTACTCCATTACAACAATTTACAATAGGGAGCACTTGCACTTTGGCACTGAATAGCAGTGGCAAAGTGCCCAAAGCATCTAGACCAGCAAAACATAGCAAAAATACAGGAGGCAACAGCAAAAAAATGGAAGGGAGACCCACGCCAATGGTGCCAGGTCTAACAGGCAGGCACCAGGAACGCTATGGTAGGCTGACGTCTGGCTCCGGGGGAGTTGCAATGGCTGAAAAATACTACCGAGAGATGTTGGTGTTTAGCCTCACAGTGTCTTATCGACCAGGTGCAGTGCTATGAAATGCGATTTTTCTAGATGTGGTCCAATTACACTGTTTTTAGGATTGATGCGATACGGTCAGGCCATCTCTCCCGAAGTCTGAGCTAGGGTGCCTCATTTTTTAACCTTTTTATTTAGTCCTGAGTAGATATCGTTGCTGAGGTCAAGCCAAGCAGTTTGCTTCACTTTGAGAGTCTCCAGGTTCTTCATCTGATTTTGATCTTAAGGTTTTTTAATAGTGCACCCAATGCCTTATACTTTACAATATGCTTTACATTAAACAACACCAAGGAATAAAACAGTTGGCAAAGTGATAAATCGAGAGAAAAGCAGGAATCATCGGTGAACAAGAGAGGCAAAGAGGTGAAAAGCTTAGGAAGAGGGACACGAGAGTGCAGGATGGAAAGAGAGAGCGCAAATTAGACGGATCTGTATTAGAAAAAAACAGAATAGGTGCCTCTATGAGCAGATCTTTATGTTTTGTCAAAGTAGACCTGGATGTTGTCTTGTGTACATAAGTTGCCAACGTGGTGACTATCAAGATGCATATTAGCGGGATCATGCAGATGTTGCGAAAGACCTGTGTTGAGGCCACACTGTGCGACCCCTCTATCAATAGTATTGGTGTCCGAGTGATAGGAGCCTGACTTGGGTGCGACTTCTCATGAAGAGTGTGAAACAGGATTGTGTTGCTTTTCGGATTCCTTGGTGCCTTACTGGCATTTAGAGCAATAGATTGTAGTCAGTGGTTTACAAGATTGCTGAACGTTTCAGAGCTCAGGGTAGGTCTTGGCCATTAGGATCTTGTAGCTACTCTGATGTTTAGCGGTGTTGTTTCTGTCCCTAAGCAAAGCGTGAATCCTAACTGTAGATCTCTTAAAAAGACTGTCTACAGTTGTGAGGAAAAGTGAGAAGATGACACTTTTTTTTTTAGCACAGTGGAGATGTATAGAAGGCCTGATATGGGGCAGATGTGGGAAAGGAATCTGGCATGAAGTGGAATGTAAAATGTATAATTTCACGCCATTGCTTCCCCCTTAGACCTCAATCATTTTTGCATTGCAGTGCTCTCAAAGTAGCGTTTTTCTTAAACTTGCAGTTAGGATTTTAAAGACCTCCAGATATCTACTGTTTTTTTTCTTTCTTGATTTATTTGAAAGTGCTTCATAGCGACACATTGACATAACATTATTAATATCGAGCTGCTGAGCTGCTACACTGACGAGGGACTGCTTTGTGTCAGAAAGCAGGATTCATCAGACCCACTGTATGAGCACAGTTCAAACCTTCTGTGACAGAGACGTAATTCAAAGTGTTTTTCGTCATCCATTGCAAGATGTGTGTAAATATAGGTTTATGCACTTGTGCATTCAACAATTCTGTGTTATACTTGCGAAGGTATAGTGACTGGGGCCCTGTCTCGCGTCCCATGAACTAAGCCTTATGGCTGTTGCATCCTGCCTGACTAATTTTTGGGAACCAGCACTTATTTTTCCTCATGAAACTTTCACCCAAAGCAAAAAAGAGACAAACACAAAAGGGGTAAAGAAAGGTGGAAAAACAGTGACAATGGGAGAAAGCAGGGTTGATAACCTGCAAGAGTGAGAAAGGTGCAGGGAGTGTCCGTTGGTGGATAACAGAGGTATGAGGTGTAACCAAGACTATGCAGCCTTGGTTTTCAGAACCCCTTATACTCATAGCGCCAGCTGCGGACTTTGTAGCAACAATTTGCACCCCAGCACTTCTTGTTTTACAAATTAAGCACAGAACTGCTCATAGAAAAACTTAGGTGGAGAATGAGTATGGTCTACAAGAGTAGAAGGCAAGGAGATGGGAAACTAGATGGACCTGGTGGTCATTGCATGTGTGCGCGTGTTCACATATAGGTATGTACAATGTCACTGAAGTATAAGAGCAGAGGCATCCACAAGCCTCAGCTCCTAAAGCAGGAAGGAAAATCTGCTACTTCATCAAACAAACCCAATCAGAGAGTTACAGAGGTTTTTAGGTCAAGCCTGGGCAGCGCATGCGCTGCTGTACGAGGCATGCTGTATTCAGGTATGGACTTGAAGCTCCGCCCTCTCTCTGCCCATCTTTTCAATTGGCTGCTGTGACTGCCCTTTGTAAATGTTGGCTTTTGATTTGTTAATAGGCTTATTAGTCCCTCCTTAGCACCTCCTTGTCTGCTGTAACCTCCCATCAGCTTTGGCCCTTTTACATGTGTCCTTACTGTACAGCTTGCATTAGCCCTTCGGGAGAACTCTTTGCTTAATTAATCTAAAGTGCACTGGTGATATGCCCGCTTTAGCTATGGCGGGTGCTTTTTTTTTGTATTTGCAGCACGCTATACGTGCTTTCACTTTCACAAGGGGGCCGCACGCATCACTCGCGGGACTGGCCGCGCAGCTCGCCCAACTCGTTTTTCTTTTTTTTTTTTTTACATTAAATCATGGCGGCCGTGCGTCTTATTGTGCGCAGCTTGCCCAACTTGTTATCTTTAATTATGTCAGCCCGTGCGGGGCCCTCCTCCCGCCACCACGCCCCACGGTACGCCACTCTTTGTTTATCTATGGTGGACCGTGGGGTGCCCTCCACTACCACCCCCGCGTGTTATGAGCTTTATGTGTTTTATAAAGCCCCATTGGAAGATGGCCACCTTGTTGCTGGTAGATGCGCAGCGTTAGTCCCACTTCTCTTTCCAATTGCAGTTTTGGAGCCAGTGCCTTTCCCCCTCTCTGTCCTGGCTTCCATTCACTCTCATGAAAGGCTCATCTTGAGGTCAGTCAGCGTTATGGCCGAGGTGGAAATCGATCCAGAGGGCACCTTCATGTAGTGCCTGGACGGAGGAACACCGGGACATCGTGCGGTAAACTTTGCAATTTTGTTTAATGTCGACAAAGCTTGCTTTTTGGTGCGAAATTGCACTGCACTAACAAATGTCTCTCCCTTCCTACTTTCATACTTGCCTATTCCTTTACTTATCTTTTCACCTCTGGAATGTTTACACAGGTGTCTGCTGCATCTGTAGTCTGCAGGGTTTGCAGTGCCTCAAGCCATCGTGGAATTAACCATTGTTTTTTGCAGTCCTGCAGTTCAATGCAAGGCGGCAGTAACTCCGCCTCTCTTTCAAAGCCCCCAGGTTCATGATAGTGATGGAGCAAGGACTCACAAATGAGACTTTCTCGAATACAACCTCCTCACAGTATTAATTAATTAATTATGTATTGTGTATACTAACTTTGCATACACTACATGAATAGCAAGGAAGCTTGCCTATGTGTTCTAACTAACAAATAACGCTTGTCTTTTTCTAAAATGGCCGCTAAAGCGCGGGAACCTTACTGCGCATGTCTCATCCATATCACATGGTGTGACGTCTTTCTTTGCTTGGTGGGAAATTTCTGCTTCTGCGCAGTGTGCATTAAAATGGCTGCTTGATGTTTTCACATGCTTCAGCTTGCTCTTGTGTTATTATTAAATTGTCGTTTTCTTAACGCTACTAATGCGGGATAGATTTATAAGTAAATGGGGATAGAGTAGAAAGAGTGGGTATACAGTGAAACATATTATTTTGTGATTTTAATATTTTCTTCTTTGACTTTTGTTAGTTCGTAAACTTGGGCCTGGGGTTGGTGATCTGAAACTCGAGAGACAATGATTCTGCGCATGTGTCCTGTTTGGCTGCCAAAGAATAAAAATGAAGTCAACCTGGACGTCGTCCAAGGCCATGACCTGATGGCCGAAGCTGCTGTGCTCTTGCCTTTCCTGTTGAAAATTGAAACTTTGTATATGAAGAATATATAACATTTGTCGTGAGACGGGTGGGAAATAAAGCAAATGTATAAAATTGGATGGGCGGTAGTTTAAAGACAATGGCCTACAGAAAATGAACTAAAATCATATGGTGTGAGAATCCACCCCCTGTCCCTGTCCAATCAGAAGTAGTGGTCCCATATTTTAGCAACATTAAGGGGAGGTACATGGCATAGAAGGGTATAATAGATATAGAATTAGCTAATTAGTTAGAAAGGAGATGCTGCAGACGGAGCAGACGTACACACGAAGAACAGGCGTGCATGCTGTTAGGCTAGAAGAGCTCCAGACCGCCAAGCTGATCGATTGCAGACTGAATCCGCTGTCCAGAGAGGTCCTGAGGAGGGGGCGGCGGAGTCCATTAGAAGGAAGGCACGGGAGAATCGAGGAGAAGTCAGAGTATCAGAGAGGGGAACGACGCAGGCGTCATTGTAGAGAGGTCACCGGTCCTGTCCTGAACCTGGAGGAGGTCTTTGCTCTTCATCCTTCCTGGGTCCTATTCTTTCCAACTCCTTGGCCAAGGGGTTTGGTTCTCGCACTTAGGTAAATATAAATGCAACCTTTAGTTGCGCTGCTGTCTCTATCTTCTCCTTTCTGAGGGACCGTCATTAATCAATAATTATTATTCTATGCTTCACCTGTGATATGCGATTAAGTACCATGTGGTTATGTAATTTACTCTGCTAAATCTTTAGATAAACATTTTAAAACTTCCTGACTCAGTGGTTATTTCAGGATTATGTACTATAATGAATGTCACTCATTTTAAACTTCCCAATTAGCAAAGGATTCATTGGTAAGTCATTACTCTTCAATCGGAAGGTAATTGGTAGCAGGGATTTTGATAAAGAGTAACAACTGATAAAACCCAGCGTAAGTATTAGCGTAGTATGAATGTATGGGCCCAAGTGAGTATCTGGTGTATGAATGCTGTTTGCTAATATCGCGCTGGATCAGTTTTCTGGTAATCAGAGGATGGTTACTCTTTGTTAATTGGGTAATGAGAATTTTATTTTTTATGAACTAACATCCGTGTATTCAAAGTTTGTTTTATGTTGTCTAGAATCCCCGGGGAAAATTGAATAGCGGTTGGTAAGTGGAAGCCATACTGCAGTGAGGTTATCTGTCAGGCAGAAATAGTGCTGAAAAGTTAAGCAGGACTATCAGTACTGGTTAGGGAATCTATGCGTGTGAGTAATAGCAAAAGAGTACGCTGGTGAAAATTTGATGTTATATCACCTAGAAAGGGTAACATAGAAGAAGTAACAGGTACTTCTGGAGCTTGTGTGAATAGTAAATGGAAGGGTTTTACTCATAGTGTATGTTTAGTAAACGGAAAGGTTTTACTAAGTGTGAGAGAAAACTATCTTTTCTAAATTAGAGAAACTGGCACGATAGCGAATGTTTTATGTTGTTACTGAAATTTAATTAAGATTTATAGAGAAAATAAGTTTGCGTAAGATTTTGTAAAGGGAGGGTCAGCTGCCGGAGAGGGAGCTGACGTCACAAACGCCGCGCTGGGATTGGTTGAATCAGCGGGTGTGGAACGACTCTTGTAAAGGAGGGGTCAGTAGTCAGGAGTAGTACTGACGTCACAGGTGCCGCGCTGGGATTGGTTGAACCAGCGAGGGACAGAGAAGCGCAGATTGTAAAGGAGGGGTTGACAGACTAACGTCACCAGAAAGGCCGCGCTAGGATTGGTTCAGAAATAGAAGAAAGCAGACACTTGATTGGTTGATATTCATAGAAGCTAAAATCTTAGTGGATAGAGATTGCATGTTAAAACGCGATCCGACTTTAACAGGAACTCGTCCGGATAGGAGATTCCTAGGTTTTGCAGAATATAATTTTATACACCGAAGATTAGACTAGAATGTACGGAGAGAAGAGAAAAATGTCCTTTCTGCAAAAGATTAAGAACTATTTTAAAAAGGATAAACCAATCAAAACTAGAGAAGGAATTATCATTCCACCAGCTAAAACGCCCGCTTCATTCATGATGATGGAGAGAGGTTATCATACTTGTGTATGGATAGAGAATTGGATAGAATATACCAAAAATGATGGAATATTAGCATTTCCCGAGAATGGTACCTTCAATGGAAGAATTCTTCAAAATTTGAGATTAAGGATGAATGACCTAGAACCCAGACCTAGATTAACTCAATACGAAGCCTTAGAGGAATGGGAAACCGAGGCATTTGAGCGTGACCGATCCAGGAGTAATAGGGGTTATCGAGGATTTTTCCCAAGAAACCAACATGAGAATAGGGATGGTCAGATGAAACAGTGGAGGAGAGCAATGCTTACAGAAGGATTATATCCAATATTTACGGAAGAAGAACTGTTAGGGAAGAAATGCACAGAAAAGACAAAACATTTAATGAGAAATGGAGATTCGGAAGATGAATTTATAGAAGAAATATTAAGGAACCCCCACCGTATCAGGAAGGGACAAGTGGATGCACCCCAAGTGCCCCACTGTTAAAAACTCCATTAGTACCACAAGTAATGCATGATTTCACCCCCAGTAGGATACTTCACGATAAAGAGAAAGAAGCCCTAGAGAAGACCAGAGCAGAATTAATACAGAAAATAACACAGATAAAGGTACATCCTGATTCTTTGACCATACCTGTAACAATTGGTCCGGTAGTTCCATTATATGGTGGTCAGGGAAATTGTCCTCCACCGTTAGTTATGCCTACTCCTGTGAATATTCCTAAACCTGAAGCAACAGTAATGGTTGAGGATCATTTTAGTGATTGTGAATCAACAATATCATTAATGGATTTACCAATTCGAGATTCTGTCAATAGTACTCCCAGAAGAACTACACCTGGGTGCTCGAAAGAGATAAACTTGATAACTTCATCAGGAGCAAAAAGTGTCACTGTAGTTAGTCCAGAAGACTTAGAAAGGTGGGCACAAGGATCAGAACAGCAGTGTACACCTCCAAAAATTTTGGATATTTATAAATTAAAAGTCGAATTAGAAGAAATAATAGCAGGAAATGTAGGGCTAGATCGCCTAAATGCTTACAATGAAGAAGAATTATTGTTCGTATGCAGAAGTATCACCAGAAATGTAAAAATATTCCATGAAAAATTATCAGATTTGGCTCTGCAGATGGGAATTGAAATAGGGAGATCAAAGGTGTTGCAGAAACCCTATAGAGCAGATTTCTCAGACAAAGATTTAGAAAATATGAATGCTTCTGGAAGGAAGTTACAAGTAAAAGAGTTCATGATAGTTTTGCAAAAATGGGGAGATCTAGATAAATGGAGAGTTCGATGGGCAAAGAAAAAGGAAGAGGCACGATCCAGTAGAACAGCCTCTGAATATGTGATGAAAGAAACCGGGAAGACAGATCAAATGTACCCGATGCGAGAAGTTCCAGGAGGAGGCTATGTACATGTTCCATGGAGTAGACAGGATATTTTGTCATTTACGAACGATTTTCCAAAATTGAGAGAAAAACCAATTGAATGGTACAAGCAGGTTGAGAGGTTTGTGAAGGTATCAAAGGTATTGTTGAAAGATTTAGATGGGTTGTTTGACATAGTGGTACCTGCCGATTTGTGGACAGATTGTAAAATTACAGTTGATTGGCCAAGTGACGAGTATCCTAGAGATCCGAAGACAGGTGCCCCGTCAAATGATGTAATGAAAAAGTATCAGCAGGTGATAACTTACCTGAAAGGCAAAATACCACCGAAAGAAACAGATTGGGTGAAAATAGACCGAACCACCCAAGAAGCTAGTGAATCGGTACACGCCTATTATGAGCGTTTATTGCAGGTATTTAAGCAGTATAGTGGATTTGAGGACATTGGAGACAAGAACATGAGTCAGTTTGTGTATCGATTTGTTTATGGTCTGAAGCCAGAGATTTGTCAGATGATTAAGCAGCACATGTTGTGTTGGCAAGGGCAAGCCCATAGATGAAATTCTGAAATATGCGAAATACTGTGGAGACGATATTGAGGATAGGCACAAGAAATTGCAGGAAAAAGTGATGTGGGCACAGGTGAAAATGGCTGAGAAACAGGGAATTAATTTGGATAATCCAAGTGAAAATCAAGGAAAGGATTCTGGAACGAATGGCGATACTGGGAATGGTGGAAAAGTGAGAGGACGAATGAGTAGAGAAGAAGCTAAAAAGAAATTTCCTTGTCATGGATGCGGAAAATTGGGGCATTGGAAGGATGAATGTAAAAAGATTCGGAATAATAATGGCCCAAATCAAAATTTAAATCCACAGACGCAGAATGACTCACAGCAGGGTGTAAATCCTCAGAGTCAGTTGCCACCTGCACCTATTCAGGGTAATGTAAGCAGAGCAAACCACGGTACAGACGTCGGATATCAAGGAGGAAGTGGTAAGAATGATTATGTAACATCACAGTTTCTTTTACAGGACGATTTCTGTCAATACAGTTCATGACGGTGCCTAGGAGAGGGGGAGAAGGAGTGCGTACTTGGCGCATCCTTATCGGTAGATCAGTCAGGTCCATATGTTGAAGGGAATGTGAAGGGTAATGATATTACTTTTCTTTTGGACACTGGTGCTACCCGGTCTACTGTGAGAACAGCAGACATTCCAGACCTTCCTCTCTCTGGAGAAGCTATCCAAGTAGTGGGAGTAGCTAATAGAAAGATTAGAACACCTCTTACCGAACCAATGGAAGTTAAAATTGGAAATTTCAGAGAAATGCATCAATTTGTAGTGTGTGATTCTAGTCCAGTAAATTTATTAGGTCGTGATTTGTTGTGCAAAATGAACTGTACAATTTTCTGCACACCGGATGGTGTGGCAGTTCAGACCCCAGATGAAGATCATGTATATAAGTTTATGATTGCAAAACAAGGTACAGAAGTAGATGAGATGTTTTCTTTGATAACAAAAGATGAGTTGCCAGAAGAATTAAAAACTACAGTAAACCCCACAGTATGGGATTTCACAGGAAAGGAAGTAGGACTTATGGCCAAAATAGACCCAGTTAAAATTACCGTAAAGGAAGGTGCGATTTTCCCAAATACTAGACAGTACAAAATGAGTGCAGAAGTAAAGACAGGAGTCATTGAAGAAATCAATCGAATGGTAGAACAAAACATACTAAGAGAAGTAATGAGTAGCCCATGTAATTCACCAATAATGGGTTTAAAGAAACCTAGCGGAAAATATAGGATTGTTCAGGACCTGCGCAAAATAAATAAGATTGTGGAACCTTGTTGTCCTATAGTACCCAATCCTGCAGTAATCCTATACCAGATTCCTTGGAGTGCAGGATGGTTCACAGTGATTGATTTATGCCAAGCGTTCTTTTCAATACCATTGCATCCAGACAGCCAGTATCTTTTTTCATTTAAATTTGAGAACAAAGTCTATGTATGGAATCGTGTTCCTCAGGGGTACACGGAAAGTCCTTCTATTTTCAATCAGTTATTGAAAAAGTGCTTAGAGAAACTAGTGATGCCAGGAAGCTCAGTCCTAGTGCAATATATCGACGACTTACTGGTGGCATCGAACACCAGAGAGGACTGTGTTGTTGATTCTATAGCACTATTAAATCATTTGGCTGAAGAAGGGCATAAAGTCTCACCAGAAAAATTGCAGTTCTGTACAACAGCTGTTAAATATCTGGGACACCAAATTGAGAGGGGAAAAAGAAGAATAACCTCGGAAAGAGTACAATTGATTAAGAAAATGCAAATGCCTGTAACACAAAGAGAAGTGAGAATGTTCCTAGGAATAGTAGGATACTGTCGACAATGGATACTAGGATTTTCCTTGTTAGCGAAGCCCCTAATTCAAATGACAAAAAAGAAAGCAAAGGACCCAGTTGAATGGGATGATGAGAGTGTAGGAGCTTTTGTAAAATTGAGAAATGCTCTGTGCTCAGCACCAGCCCTAGGCATGCCCGACTATAAGAGAAGCTTCGCATTGTTCTGTCATGAGAGAGAAAATTGTGCACTTTCAGTCTTAACACAAAGACATGGTCTAGACAGACGTCCTATAGCATATTTTTCTGCTACATTGGATCCAGTGGCAGCCGCGTTGCCAGGTTGCTTAAAAGCAGTAGCGGCTACCTGTTTAAGTATTGAACAAAGTGAGTCAATTGTGATGGGACATCCTGTGAAGGTGTATGTTCCACATGCGGTTGTAATTCTGTTGACAAGAACACGAACTCAGCATCTTACTCCTAGTCGGCTGACTAAATATGAGAGAATAATAATGGGTGCTGAAAATGTGAACATAGTGAGGTGTACAATAGTAAATCCCGCAACCTTACTACCAGACCCATATCATGAGGAAATTAAAAATGACGAAGAAGAAGAACATGATTGTTTACAAGTCACAGAGTTATGCACGAAACCACGTCCGGACATTGAAGAACAGCCCCTTAGAAAGCCAGACAGGGAGCTGTTTGTTGATGGTTCATGCCAGAGGCATGAAGATGGTAAACTGACTGCAGCATATGCAGTATGTGAATTAACTGGAATAGTCGAAGCATCCTATTTACCAGGAGTAAAATCTGCACAAGTAGCTGAATTGATTGCTTTGATAAAAGCGTGCAAAATTGGGAGGAATCAAAAGGTGACTATATTTACAGATAGCCAATATGGTTACGGGGTTGTGCATGATTTTGGCCAACTATGGATGCAGAGGGATTTCATGACTTCTTCAGGATCCCCCATTAAAAATGGACAATTTGTAAGGGAATTGCTGGAAGCAATACAATCACCAAAAGAATTGGCTGTGGTGAAATGTGCCGCACACCAGTCAGGAGATGACTGGGTGGTAATTGGCAATCGATATGCAGATCTTGTGGCTCAACATTGTGCCAGAAATAGATTGTCAGTCAATAAAAGGGTGGAAAGAATGGGAATCAGCTGCCAACTTATGCTGTATATGCCACCAGAAACATG
This sequence comes from Calotriton arnoldi, assembly GCA_963921515.1. NCBI lineage: Eukaryota > Metazoa > Chordata > Amphibia > Caudata > Salamandridae > Calotriton > Calotriton arnoldi. The sequence goes on along the minus strand of CAWUFW010003000.1, from coordinate 1,438,065 downwards.
GAATGAGGTTCGAAGATTGCAAGATGGTGCTGATGAAAGTGAGAAGAAAACATGGGTCAAAGTGGGTTGTTCCCAAAGGGGAGATGATGAAGTGTGGATTTGTGCTGATGGCAGACCAGTCATGCCTGACTGTCTGCTCTCTCAAATGGCCAGGATGTACCATGGAGACACACACATAGGGAGAGATGCAATGATTAGACTTTTCAGACAGAACTGGTACAATCCCAAATTCAGAGCTGTTGCCGAGAGCCTTTGCCAGAGATGTTTGACTTGCCAGATGCATAATCCAGGGAGAAAGACAATAATCGGGTTTGGGAAGATTGGAAAGGCAGAGGGTCCATTTATAAGACTCCAGTTCGACTTTATACAGTTACCACCATGCAGAGGGTTGAAATATGTACTAGTCATAGTATGTCTGTTTTCAAAGTGGGTGGAGGCTTACCCTACCAGGAGGAGTGACAGCATTACAGTCGCAAAGCTGTTACTACGAGAACTCATTCCTAGGTTTGGTTTCCCAGTAACTTTGGAATCAGATAGAGGAAAACATTTTAACAGTGAAGTGATTCAAATAATTTGCGGAGCATTCCAAATTGAACAAAAATTGCACTGTGCATATCGTCCAGAGGCTTCTGGAGTGGTTGAACAATTGAATGGCACTATAAAATCAAGACTGGGAAAAATGTGTGCATCAACATCATTGGAGTGGCCAGATGCATTGCCACTTGTCTTAATGGGACTAAGAAGCATTCCTGATAGAAATACGGGATTGAGCCCACACGAGATAATGATGGGAAGAGCAATGAGACAAGCACTTGTTCCCATAAACAAATTGCTGAATATATCTGATGATATGGTTCTGGATTATTGCAAAGGATTGGCTGACCTAGTGCGTTCTATCTCTCATCAGGTCGGAGAAGACGCAGTTTCAAGGCAGCCTGAACAAGAACATGATCTGAATCCTGGTGACTGGGTGGTAGTGAAGAATCACACCAGAGAGACGTGTCTATCACCCAGATGGGGAAAACCTTGTCAAGTTATACTGACTACCAACACAGCAGTGAAGTGTGCAGGATTTCCTAATTGGATTCATGTAAGCTACACCAAAAGAGTACCAGACCCTGAAGAAGAAAATCCTCAGCATCAATCACTGAGGGAGCTGAAGGTTGCCCAGCTGAAGAATCTCAGGCTCGAGATTCAGAAGAAGCTGCAGAAGAACAACCGAGCACAAGTCAGGACTGGATACCGGTGGTAGAAATTCCTGAAGTTTACTACAGAACAAGAAGTCAAACAAAATTGGAAGAAACCGAAGAAGATCAGATAGGTGAAGAAGAAGCAGCTCAGGAAAACGAAGAACATACAATAAAAGAACCTGAGCAGGACCAGATAGGGAAAGGAAACTGGGCTCAAAATAACGAAGAACCAACAAGTTTTGAGCAGGAACAGACAGGTTTAGAAGAATCCGGTCAGGCTGCAGAAGTACAAAGTGCAATAAGCCCTGATGAGAACCAGTTAGATCAGGAAAATCACACAGAAGAAAAAGATCTCGAGAAAAATGAACATGAAGAAATAAATCAAGCACAAGGTCAATTATTGGAAACTCATAGTGGAGCTGCTGAAGAAAAACAAATCAGACCTGAAAAAGAGCAAGAAAGAAAAACAGTAATTACAGAAAACGAAAGTGTCAGACAGTGAAAATAAAGAGATTGCTGAAGACAAAAATAAAGAAACAGTGCAAACAAAGAAAACAAGAAAAGGTGATCATTGGCCTAGTGTCATTAAAAGAGTAAAATACCACATAACAACCAGAAGTGAAGATCCAGATCAAGTAAATGAAGTAACAAGTCAAACCGAACAAGAAAACAGAACTAAGAAAAGAAGAAGCAAGAGACTGAAACTTGTAAATAACAAATTCAAGGGTCCTGATTGGACTTACATTATTCTTGAAGATTACGAGAGCTCAGAGTCAAGTGAAAGTGGTGACGAAGGAACAAGTGCAGAACTAACGTACGAGAAAGAAACAAGACCACCTTGACTAAGCAAAAGAGTCACATAAAGAAAAGCGAAAAATAAGATAAGAAGAGCAATCTTCCTTGTCGAAATGTCTGATGATAGAGTTGCTGGGAGACCAAAACAGAGATGTTGTAGAAGATGCTGTGCAATATGCATATGTAGTCTAGTAATGGTGCTTATAGTTTGGTTAGTCCTGATCGTAGCAGTTCCTTACCTTATGATAATGGATAAAAAGATTAATAACGAAACTAAAGGAAGGACAGCACACATGAAGGGAAATAGAGTAGAACTAATGGCAGAAAATGAACCAGAATTTCATCATGAAATAACTGATAACGACACTAGTTTAAATGTTTTCACAAAGTTATTATTTCAGTATGTAGATACCATGGAAGTTAGTAATTGTTATGTCTGTATGAAGTTACCCGAATCAGTAGCAGAAGGATTAACATATCATCACTTACCATTGACATATGGCATATCATGTAGTGTATTAGCTAGTTTATTTTATAGAACAGGGAGACTTCAATATTATTATTCAAACATAGATGTGATATTTTCAGAGGTTCCGATTCGAAAGAGTATGAACCCAGTGCTTAGTAGTCAAGACGCACAGTTTATGGGAGAATTTTTCTTAACAATGAAATCGATAGACATAACACATGCACATAGACACAATCTAACATGTTCTTTACACGAAGAAGAAAAGATATTTTTGAATTTAGTAGAAGATAGAAGACAAGATTTTCAAAAGAAAGCTTCTGAGCATAAGGCTCATTTACCACCTTGGGCTGAGAAAGAAGGGAGTTACACACCTGGCAAGGCTCAAGCTGCTATGGCTCTGGATTTTGTAAAGACAGGGAAAATTTGTCTACATAGATTAAAGACTGATTATAACAATGTTTTCATCGGTACCAGTGAATGTGAACACAATTTCTTAATTCTTGGAGGTTGGGGAATAAAAGGAGGAACAGATTCAGTTTTTCCTGGAATCTATTATGTATGCGGGAATAAGGCTTACTTTAGGCTTCCTGCACGGTGGTATGGAAGTTGTTATTTTGGAATAGTATTTCCAAAAATATACCACGTAAAAAGAAACACTGGGAGCAATGAAAACTATGGCGAATTAACACGTAGTAAAAGAGCTAGTTTTTCTGAAATTGTAGGTGATATATTTGGTGCATTGATACCTTCGGTGGGAATAATTCTGAACTCAAGGAAAATATGTAAATTGTCTACAGTGGTTGATCGTTTATCAACGGATACTGCTGGAGGATTTCTAATGATTAATGCAGAGATGGTTGCGATTAGGTCTATGGTTATGCAAAATCGACTTGCTCTTGATATTATATTAGCAAAAGAGGGCGGAGTCTGTAAATTACTGAAGACGAAACATTGTTGCACTTACATTCCTGATAAAAGTGCAGAAATTGGAACGTATATACAGAATATAACTAAACTTGAGAAGGAACTTAAACCACTGGAAGTTGATAGTGTATGGGAAAGATTGACAAATAGTATCTCGTCAATTGGTACCTGGTTTGCTAATGTAGGAAAAGGACTTATAGGTCAAATATTAGTACCCCTAGCAGGGTTAGCAATAGTAGTACTGACAATAATAATATGGTGCAAATGTTGTAGAAAGAATGAATCGTATAGTGTGACAGGAAGAGGAAAGAAGAGAAAGGTTGATGAAATTGAACTTGAAGATTTGAGAAGTGAATTATACAAGAAATTGAAAGGGGATGTTAAAAATAGAAAATGTAAAAATGAGAATGAAACTATTTGCTAGAAGTTGGCATCTGATTGAGGGTAGTATTTTGATGGCTCTTAAACGCCATCAGAGAGGGGATTGATGGAGCAAGGACTCACAAATGAGACTTGCTCGAATACAACCTCCTCACAGTATTAATTAATTAATTATGTATTGTGTATACTAACTTTGCATACACTACATGAATAGCAAGGAAGCTTTCCTATGTGTTCTAACTAACAAATAACGCTTGTCTTTTTCTAAAATGGCCGCTAAAGCGCGGGAACCTTACTGCGCATGTCTCATCCATATCACATGGTGTGACGTCTTTCTTTGCTTGGTGGGAAATTTCTGCTTCTGCGCAGTGTGCATTAAAATGGCTGCTTGATGTTTTCACATGCTTCAGCTTGCTCTCATGTTATTATTAAATTGTCATTTTCTTAACGCTACTAATGCGGGATAGATTTATAAGTAAATGGGGATAGAGTAGAAAGAGTGGGTATACAGTGAAACATATTATTTTGTGATTTTAATATCTTCTTCTTTGACTTTTGTTAGTTCGTAAACTTGGGCCTGGGGTTGGTGATCTGAAACTCGAGAGACAATGATTCTGCGCATGAGTCCTGTTTGGCTGCCAAAGAATAAAAATGAAGTCAACCTGGACGTCGTCCAAGGCCATGACCTGATGGCCGAAGCTGCTGTGCTCTTGCCTTTCCTGTTAAAAATTGAAACTTTGTATATGAAGAATATATAACATTTGTCGTGAGACGGGTGGGAAATAAAGCAAATGTATAAAATTGGATGGGCGGTAGTTTAAAGACAATGGCCTACAGAAAAGGAACTAAAATCATATGGTGTGAGAATCCACCCCCTGTCCCTGTCCAATCAGAAGTAGTGGTCCCATATTTTAGCAACATTAAGGGGAGGTACATGGTATAGAAGGGTATAATAGATATAGAATTAGCTAATTAGTTGAAAGGAGATGCTGCAACGGAGCAGACGTACACACGAGAACAGGCGTTCATGCTGTTAGGCAGAAGAGCTCCAGACCGCCAAGCTGATCGATTGCAGACTGAATCCCTGTCCAGAGAGGTCCTGAGGAGGGGGCGGCGGAGTCCATTAGAAGGAAGGCACGGGAGAATCGAGGAGAAGTAGAGTATCAGAGAGGGGAACGACGCAGGCGTCGTTGTAGAGCGGTCACCGGTCCTGTCCTGAACCTGGAGGAGGTCTTTGCTCTTCATCCTTCCTGGGTCCTATTCTTTCCAACTCCTTGGCCAAGGGGTTTGGTTCTCGCACTTAGGTAAATATAAATGCAACCTTTAGTTGCGCTGCTGTCTCTATCTTCTCCTTTCTGAGGGACCGTCATTAATCAATAATTATTATTCTATGCTTCACCTGTGATATGTGATTAAGCACCATGTGGTTATGTAATTTACTCTGCTAAATCTTTAGATAAACATTTTAAAACTTCCTGACTCAGTGGTTATTTCAGGATTATGTACTATAATGAATGTCACTCATTTTAAACTTCCCAATTAGCAAAGGATTCATTGGTAAGTCATTACTCTTCAATCGGAAGGTAATTGGTAGCAGGGATTTTGATAAAGAGTAACAACTGATAAAACCCAGCGTAAGTATTAGCGTAGTATGAATGTATGGGCCCAAGTGAGTATCTGGTGTATGAATGCTGTTTGCTAATATCGCGCTGGCTCAATAGCACACGGAGCTCCACTTGTGTGCACAGCCGGTCTGTATTTACATCTGTTCAGGCTCGAGGGGATGTGTACAAGTCTGGGGTTTGATTCTAGGTGTATCCCTCCTCTTGCTGCCTGACTGAGGATGTGACTGCACTTTCTATACCCACTGTAGCTGTACCAGGCTTTCTGTCCCCACTCTTGTTTATCCTGTGCCCACAGGTGACTGCACAGATTGTTTTCCCACCCAAATGCTTCCCTCTGTAACTGCACCTCATGCCTATCTAGAGCCACTTATGAGTACAACTGCAGCTGCCCTGAAACCACATCCATGTCCCAGCAGATTGGCAACTTCACCTTCTGCTTATCTACCCTTCATGGCTGGCTGCAGCATGTGGCTGCACCCCTCAGGCCTTTTTAAAAGAAATAACTCAAGTGCCATATTGTGTGCATCAAGTGTGTTTACGGTGTCCATGGGTAAAAGACATGGTCATTTACAACGCCAACAGCTCTAACTCAAGCAAATGTGAGGCCTATTCCATTTGAAATGCTTGTTAAACATGTTTTTGTATACCTAAATAGGAGTGCTCAAGCACTACCTTTTTGTGGATACTTTACAAAACCTTTTAGATATGGAAATATTTTATGCCGCTCTAATAGACTCACCCCCGGCATTACACCAAGCATGGTGAGATTTCCGGCTTTGGAGGAGATGCCTCAGGGGAGCTACCAGGTGGGAGTACAGGTATGACATCTACTGTGTCCCGGGCTTCTCATCATTGGTGTCATGCTCCCTTTTCTGTGCAGGATTGGGGAAATATGTGGGGAAAACCAAGAAGTAGATTTTTGGCACCCAAAAGCCCTTACAATTTTGGGACAGGAGGAAATCCTGAAGATATCTCACCCTAAACTGATTCTGCAAATGGATGGGGGGGATATCTAGTCATTAAAGGTGCTGGACATCCACCAACTCAGGAGTATGTCTAGCTCACAAACTCATTAAAATGTATCAGATGAGCGTAGAATCTTGAATAGGCTCATTCTCTGTACATACTAAAATGTACAAGGATATGTTGTGGCCAGTTAGTTAGGACAGCTCGACATGTTTCCTCTCTATGTAAATGAAGCGGTTTCTTCAGGACACGAGGATAGATGAAAGTGTGTCTCCTAGAAAGTGCACCTGCAAAACAAAAGAAAGGTTTTGTCAGTCAAAATTATTTAAAACATTTTAAATCCGAAAACAGAGCCTAATCATTGAATAGACAAGCAGAAAGGACACAGTAGAATAATAAGTTTAGTACCTTGACCCAAGAGGCAATCAATATACCAGGTCAACCAGGAGTTTCAATGCTACGTTTTCCTCAGTGTAGTACAAGTTCATGCCTGCACTTTTATGTGTAAAATCGCACACTGCCCCCCACCCCTCAGTCTGTGCCAGCTGCAGTCCATGAGGGGCAACTGGTGCAGATCAGAACAGTGTGCCATTGTACGTAGTAATGCCCTATGTGCATTTCTAGAGATACACATGATATTTGCTGAAAAATAAGTTTACTGATCCTACTTCTTTGTATCAGGATCTGGGGATTCTAGGTGCTATACTGACTTTTGTTTTATGAAGATAATGACAAGAGGGCGACTCAGTTTGTAGAGGGGCCCGGGTAGATCAATAGTATACCAGAACAATGGCTCTTCCACAATTATCCATTTTTAATGATGTTCTTCCTATGTCCCAGAACACTCCTTATATTTTCTTAAAAGTCAAGCAACACAGCACAAAAGAATTGTTACAAAAAAGTTGTATTCAACCCACAGGTAAATGTACTACAATAAATAAAAGTGCAATGTGAACGACGAAGTGCTCAGTGCAGAAGGTGTAAAACAATAATTGTGCAAGGATGCACCTCTCTCCAACGCAAGGAGCAATTGGCTGGATAAAAAGACCAAAATCTCCAGTGACTACATTATGGGCGGTGAAAAGATGCACATGTGGCTCTTGCATAGAGTCAATATTTTGACCCTTTAGGATTAGTCAAGGTGTCTTCAGCAGGACATTGCTATATTTGGAGAACATCTGAGAAGATATTTAAATAAGATACCCATCTGTCTGTCCCCATGAGCATGCGTCAAGCAGAGCAAAACACTTCCTGGTTCAGTAAGAACCAGGAGCTTTTAAAAATGTCTTCTTAGTATTTGAATCAATAAGTAAGCATTCTTAAAAAATTGAACACGAACCGGGGGGGAGGGTTTGGTCCTACTGTGATGATTATATAGGCAATAGTGCTCTACCTGCCACAGATTGTTCAAGCAGCACAGAGACAATGGATCATGAGAAATCAGCATTTGTGGAAGCCACAGGAGAGCAATTTTCTTTCAATTTCTGTGCTGTGGTTATGTGCTCCAGAGAGTCTGTTATATTTTAAACCACCATGGCAGCACTTTGCCTGAACCTCAAAAACTCAGCGAGGAATCACTCAGCAAGCCCCCTTTCAGCTTTCTGACTGTACCACTCTACATTGCAGTTTTCAGATCTGGACGAGTCAATTATGTGGAATTTGAGTAAAATCTAAGCTGCTGTTGCCCCTGCCCTGTGCATATTGTGTCCCACTGTGACAAACACAGCACCTCTTCCGCATTTGTGTTGATGGAGGCGCTTCCTTGAGGGGTTTCTTTCCTGGAGTATTTTACATATCCTAGATACGAAGTGTGCCTCACTGTCTACCTGTCTAAGAAGCGTCTTAAACTGCATCAAGCAGTGAATTGCTGCGTCTCTATTTTGGTGAATCATGACCCAGTAATGCAACTGGGTATAATTTAACCTTTGGCTTTCTTCAAATCCAAATCCAAATCCTCTCTTTAGTTGCTCAAATGGTTTAGATCAACCCCTTGTTGGACATGCTGACCAAGTTGTTGCATCAGGCCTCCTGCCAGCACCAAAAGGCATTCCTACCCATCCATGGCCGTGCTCAGCATTTCTCAGGATAAGTGTATATGGAGTGACAATGTTGCTAGACCCGACAAGCCTTTGTTCTATCCCACACTCTTAAGTGTGGCTCTGGTTGTCATAGGCTTGCTCATATTAATGGGTCTCACCATCGTGGGTAACCAGGGTACCTCCCAAGCAGTTCTCCGTTGGCGTATTTGTCCAAGAAGCACCAATGCTTTTTGTTCTCCACCATAGAACATTCTAGAGAAAAGTGTAGGTGAGTCGACTGAAAGTACAATAGTAAGTTGGGTATGCCCAGACCCCCTTTGGAACGAGTCTTGGCGCCAGTCCTTGCAGGGATTCTCGTTTTCTTCCCCTCAATGTAACCATACCAAATGCACACTAGGAGGGCTACGTATTTGTGCTCTAAATATATGAGCATTGTCTGGAACAGGCAGAGAAAACGCAACTGAATCATCATTTTTATCTTAGCTGCCGGCCCTAGCCAGGACAGGGCCGGGTTGTTCCATTTTTGTAAATTGCTCCTAATCAACTCGGTGAACTGGGGAAGTTAGCTGAGAACATAGCCAGTATAGTTGATGTGAGCTGTATCCCAAGTATCTAATGGAAGTGCACCACATAAATGGGGAATGTTGTGTTAGCCAGGCCAGGTCCTTCCCTGTGATATAAAGGCTTAGGGAATGTCAAGGCAGTCTACATCGCCTGCCTTTTGATTCGCTTCTATGATCCCCTCCAGGCCTTAACCAGATCCGACACGAGACAATGCTGTTTATTGAAACAATGTGTGACCGTTTGCATCATGATAAATGTTGTAAAGCGCTCTGATACCTTCGGGTCTGGCCAGCGCTATATAAGATTCTTAAATTAATAAATAATAAGGCAGTGCTTATTTTGAGCCAGTGGTTTCCGGTGCTCAGCACTGGCACTTAATTGTCAACACCGGCTCTTGGGACAGTCTGCCACAAGGTGGCGCTGTCTGGCTGATTCAGAAGTGACCACAACAGTTAATTATTTATTCAATATTCATTAAAAATTACTATTACCTGCCGCCAAGCCATCCTTCTAGTTTTGGGGGCCTGAAATAGTCCAAATTGCCACACTTGTAGGAGTGTGATAGTTAGTAGTTGTTACTATGATTAGCAGCATGGCAGGGGCAATGTGTGGTGCTAGCTGCAGGGGCCTCCTGACCAGACCCCTGGCACTTATTTATTTTTATAAAGTAAGCAGTGGGCCAAGGGCCTCTGAATTGTGCATGTTCAATTTGAAACTGGACACCGAGCAGAAACAGGCCGCTCCTCCAACAATGGCCGAAGCAAGTTCACCAGACCACCAAGGGAGATGAGTATATCATCAGCAAATAATATGAACTAGAATTCATCGATCCCTAGTTTCAGCCTTGCGAATATGCTTTTTGTGAATCATTTGGGTGTGGGGTTCCACACAGAGAGTAAAGAGTAGTGGTGAAAATGGGCACCCCTGCTAGTTCTGCGTCTCATATATATTTTCTCGGCATCACTGCTGTAGCGGGCTGGTAGAAAGGGGCAGGAGACAAGGCAGGGGTAGAGAAGGCTTTATTGGATTTAGAACACGTCTCCTCTGTGTAACCAGTTTCTTATAGGGTGATGTGGATGTGGGTGGTTTGTCCTTGGAGTCTCGGTCCCTCGACGGGGTCCAGCCTCTCCTCATCCGGTCCGGAACGAACCCGTGTAGTCGTCAATTCGGGAGGGTCAGGATTCAGGGTGATGAGGTATAGGGAATAAACAGATACCTTGTATCAGTATGGTGGAAATGGTATACAGTGAATGGGAGGGGGTGTGAGGGAGCACACGGTGCAAATGCCACGTCAAGCCTTAGTGAGGGTGAAGTGCTCAGGAAGGGTATATCAGGGAGAGGGGACACCCTACGCATTCGAATCGGGTCTCTCCCTTCTTCCCACCCAGCCCGCAAAACGCTCGCGTACCTGCGAGAGCCACGCTCCTCCTGGAACGTGGCTGGGCGAACCACGGGGACGTTGGCCTCCTGGCTTGCTGGCGTCTCTCGACCTCTCCGTCACCTCTCCTCTGCTTGCTTCCGTCCGTGTAGCTTCGTACTCGTTCCTCTCCGGTTCCTCTTCCGCGTCTCCTCCGGTGTTGTCACACACCGGCTTCCGTGTTCCTCGGGTTCTTGTGGGCCAGGTTCCGTCGACGTCATCACTGGGGGCGGGGCCTTCCGCGATGTCCTCCCAGTTAAAGGAGCCGCGTCCGAGTCCCTCGTCTCCCTCGTATTCACGTATGTCCGGGCAGCTCCATTCGTCTTGCTGCTGTGAGAGAGGAGGGGAAACGGTGGGTGACACACTCCACCAGTCCATAGTCTGCTTTACACCCCCCTGGGCCGGACCCGCCTCGTGACACACCATCCCACCCGGATTCTCCCGATCGGGGAGAGGAAACCTGGACAGGAAATCTGCACTACCATTGTCCGTGCCCTTACGGTGCTTCACTGTGAAGGAGAAGGGTTGAAGAGACAAGAACCAACGTAGAACCCTGTGGTTTAGCGCGATGTTACGGCTCATCCACTGGAGGGGCGCATGGTCAGTGTACAGGGTGAAAGGGCGACCCTCCAGGTAATACCTCAGTTTGTCGACAGCCCATTTGATAGCTAGGCATTCCTTCTCTATAGTGGGGTACTTGAGTTCTCTTGCGAAGAGTTTACGACTAATATACAATATGGGGTGGTCTATCCCCTCGGGTGACAACTGGGACAGGACCGCTCCTATGCCATAGTCGGAGGCATCGGTATGTAGGAGAAAGGGTCGGGAAAAATCAGGGTAAGACAATACAGGACTGGTGGTTATGGCCCGTTTCAGGGAATTACGCAGTCCACATCTGTGGCGTGGGGTGTAACAGTCTCTGGGTTTTCACTTCTTGTCGGAGTGTATCTGTTAGAGGGGCGGCTACCTCTGAGAACAGGGGGATGAAACGGCGATAATAACCAATCAACCCCAAAACGCTCTTATTTCTCTTTTAGTGCTGGGAAAGGGGTCTCGGCTATCGCCCTGACTTTCTCTATCTGTGGCTCGATCATACCATGCCCCAGTACGTAGCCCAAATATTTGACTTTTTGATATCCAACGCGGGACTTCCTTGAGTTGATGTGTAATCCTGCTTGTCGTAACGCCTGAAGGACGCGTTGCAGGTGTTCCAGATGGGCCTCCCACGTTGGACTGAAGATTACTATGTCGTCTAGGTATGCAGAGGTGAAGGACTGATAGTCCCGGAGCACTGAATTCATAAGACGTTGGAAAGTTGCTGGTGCCCCATGGAGGCCGAAGGGGAGTACAGTGAATTCGTACAATCCTTCGGAGGTGGAGAACGCTGTTTTCTTCCGATCTTCTTCTCTTAGGGGTACCTGCCAGTAGCCTTTGGTGAGGTCCAAGGTCGTGATGAATCTGGCTTCCCCCAATTTTTCGGTGAGTTCATCAATACGAGGGATGGGATAGGCATCAAAAGAGGAGATGGCATTGAGTGCCCTGAAGTCCATGCAGAATCTTGTGCTACCGTCGGGCTTGGGCACCATAACAATCGGGGAAGACCATTCGCTCTTCGATGGTCTTACGACTCCTAACTCTAGCATGTCCTGAACTTCTTTCTGAACGGCGGCCCTCTTGGCTGCTGGTATCCGATACGGATGCTGTTTTATAGTTTTTCCGGGTACTGTCTCAATGCAGTGCTCTGCTAAGGTCGTCCTGCCAGGTTTATCCGAAAAGAGGGAAGAAAACGGAGACAGCGTCTTTCGCAGGGTGGTCTTTTCTTGCTCCCTTAGGTCTTCATTGACCACCAAGTGATCCAAAGTATCCGTAGATGGGGCATGGGTGGGTAACGCCAGGTGGGCTGTTATGTTATGTTATTATAATTTATATAGCACAACGTATACCCTTGGGTGTCTTGGCGCTTCCGGTTCTCCATACTATAATTGCAGACCACTATTGCTAAAAGAGCCATGTCTTTAGTTGCTTTCTGAATTCGAGGAGAGAGGGAATCTTCCTAAGATATAATGGAAGGGAGTTCCATTCTTTTGTGGTATTGTAGCTAAAACTCCTCCCACCCCAATTCATTTTTTTGATCCTGACAGTCGGCATCAAATTGGTGTTGGCCGATCGTAGGGGTCTATTGGGTAAGTACCATCTGAAAAGGTCCCATAAAAATTCCGGGCCTTCTTTGTGAAGCACCTTGTGAGCAATGCAGAGCGCCTTGAATTTTACCCGCTGCCCAACTGGCAGCCAGTGCAGGTCACGAATACCTGATCTAACAGATTGATATTTGGGAATATCTAGTACAAGTCTTGCAGCGGCATTTTGTACCATTTGCAGCTTTCTGAGAAGAGTGGATTGGATATTGATGTATAGGCCATTGCAATAGTCAAGTTTCGATAAAACCAGAGAGGTCACGACCGTCTTCCTGGTTTTTATGGGAATGAAAGGGAGTATTTTTCTTAGAATTTTAATCATAAAATACGCGGAAGACACCACCTTAGATACTTGGGGCTTCAGACTCAATTTATCATCTATAATAACGCCAAGATTCTTGGCTTTGGTTACCGGTGTGGGGGGGGGGCCAAGATTGTCTGGCCACCACTCTGGGGACCAAGGCGGAAAGAGATTACCAAACATGATCACTTCCGTTTTGCTAGAATTCAGTTTCAGGCAATGATTGCCCATCCAATCACTTAATTTAATCATACAGTCGTGAAGTTTTTGAGAGTGATTGATATCCTTATCCACTGTCGAGATTACAAGCTGGGTATCATCGGCGTAGGAGGTAGGAATCAAATTAAAACTTCTAATCAATGTGGTTGTGGCTGTGGTTGGTGGGGAACCTAACCACTTCTTTAAGATGTTGATATGATACGTTTGGCTCCTTCTGGACGTTATCTGCACCCGGTAACTGGTCCTTCCAATAGTGCCCACTACTTTGTAGGGGCCCATCCATTCGGCCTGGAACTTTCTTGTGGAGGAGGGTAACCGCACCAACACCCAATCGTTGACCTCCAGTTTTCTCCACTTCTTCCCTCTGTCATAACATGTTTTCTGCCTCTCTTGTTTCTTTTCCAGGTTGGAATAAGCCAGGTCCCTCAACTTTCCTATCTTGGACTTCAAGGCCTGTGTGTACTCCAGCATATCCCTGGTCTCTTCGGCCTCTTCCTTCTCCCATGCTTCTTTGGTCATTTCTAACAAACTCCTGGATTGTCGAAGATATAACATTTCGAACGATGAACAACCCAGGCTGCTTTGGGTTTGACCTCGGATGACGTATAATGCCAGGGGTAGCAGTTGATCCCATTCTTGTCCGTTCACTGCGAGCATCTTCTTCAGGGTAGACTTCAACGTTCCGTTATACCTCTCGACGAGGCCATCGGTTTGAGGGTGGTACACCGACGTCCTGATGTGTCGCAGGTCCAATATCCGGCAAACCTCTTTCATCAACCGTGATACAAACGGCGTACCCTGATCGGTTAGGATCTCCTTGGGAAACCCTACTCGGGAAAACAATTCCAGGAGCTTCTCGGATATGAGGCGTGAGGTCGGGGCTTTGAGGGGGAAGGCTTCGGGGTATCTTGTAGCATAATCCACTATCACCAGAGCATACTGGTTTCCTTTTCGTGTTTTGGGGAGGGGCCCTATTAGATCCATCCCTACCCTCTCTAATGGGGTCCCTATTATGGGAAGGGGTTGTAGAGGGACTGGAGGAGGGCGGTGGGTGTTTTTTTTCTGGCATATCTCGCAGGTCTGACAGTGGGTTTTTATATCTTGATACACCCCAGGCCAAAAGAAGTGTCTCAGAACGTTTTGTGTTGTCTTCTCGCTCCCTATGTGACCTGCAGTCAAATGAGAGTGAGAGAAGAACATGATCTGCTCCCTAAAAGAAAGGGGGACCAATAGCTGGTGGGGGTCACCTCCGGAACCCTGACGATACAACAGACCTTCCTTAATAAGGAACCGGGGAAAAGGAGCTGAGGTACAGTCCTGGGTCCTGTGTGCCTGTTCCCATGCATTAAACAAGGTGGCGTCATTGGCTTGGGCGAATCTGAAACTTTTATCTAGCAACCAGGGCTCAGACATTATTAACGCCGGAACAGGGGTATCCACTGTATTACCCACCCCCCCTTGCTTGGCCTGCTTCTGTACAGTCTGTAGAAAAAGGTCTAAAAACTCAGGGTTGTCTGTGCCTATAATGAGCTCCTGTGGTAAGTTCTCCATCACTCCCACCCGGATAACATAGGTCTTACCGTTGGGTGGTGAAAGGGATACTGCAGCCACCGGGTACGGTTTAACGTCCCCGTGGACACACCTGATCTGTACTGAGGTATCTGGAATAACCTGATTGGGCTGTACGTAACCCCTCTGCATCACGGACTGCCTACAACCCGAGTCTAATAGGGCCTTTAACATATTCCCGTTCACCCTTACACTTACATAAAATGCGCTCCCCATCTCAGCAGTAAAGAGAATGGACTTGGGGATATACCCCACCTCCATGGGTTCTTCTGTCGATCTTCGTCGGGGACACATACGGGCAATGTGTCCCCAGTCCCCACACTCGAAACATTGGGGTCCCTTGAACGATGGTATCTCGGGTTTGACAGAACGTGGTTTTGTAGGCTCTGGGATTGCTCGGGCTCTTTTCTCATACTTCATGGCCAGATGTCGGATGGGTTTCTCAGGTTCCCACCCAGAGGATTTGGGTTGGGCTCTGGAATAGGTAGTGGCCATAATCAATGGCTTGTTCGGTGGTCAAGTGAGTGTGCTGGCGTAGCCACCTTTGGGTGTTAAAAGGGAGGGCGTCCAAGTACTGTTCGAGGTAGATCCTATCCATAATCTGTTCTTTGGTGCTTACGGCCGGGGTGAGCCATTTATCAGCCGCCATCTTCAATCTAAAGAACAGTGTCTTGGGGTTTTCTCCTGTGGCGCCCCTTTCCTTCCGGAAGCGCACCCGATACGCTTCCGCGTCAAGCCCCAAGTGGTCCAGGATTAAGATTTTGATATCCGCGTATGGGGTATTTCCGGTGGCGTTCGCCACCTGATACGCGGCTTGAGCTTCCCCAGTCAGGAGTGGTGCCAGGAAGAACGGCCACTTCTCAACCGGCCATCCACAGGCCCGTGCCGCACGTTCAAAATTAAGTAAGAAGGCGTCGGGGTCTTCCCCTGACACATACTTCTGTAGCGAGACCCCAGAGGGACCGGGGGTTACAGGCCGGGGTTCACGTGGGTCAGGGGTGGGTTGCTCTAACGCCATCTTTTGCAACCCCTCGATCTGCGCGGTTATGGTGTGTTTGAAGACGTCCCTGTCCGCCTGGGCCGACGTCATCTGCCGTTCGATGGCCCATTCCAGCTTCTCCTGTCCCTTCACTGGGTGTTGGATAAGGGCGTCCATCGCGGGTGTTCCGATGGGAGGGTCTATACCCGCATTCTCGACCACTTGTAGCGGGCTGGTAGAAAGGGGCAGGAGACAAGGCAGGGGTAGAGAAGGCTTTATTGGATTTAGAACACGTCTCCTCTGTGTAACCAGTTTCTTATAGGGTGATGTGGATGTGGGTGGTTTGTCCTTGGAGTCTCGGTCCCTCGACGGGGTCCAGCCTCTCCTCATCCGGTCCGGAACGAACCCGTGTAGTCGTCAATTCGGGAGGGTCAGGATTCAGGGTGATGAGGTATAGGGAATAAACAGATACCTTGTATCAGTATGGTGGAAATGGTATACAGTGAATGGGAGGGGGTGTGAGGGAGCACACGGTGCAAATGCCACGTCAAGCCTTAGTGAGGGTGAAGTGCTCAGGAAGGGTATATCGGGGAGAGGGGACACCCTACGCATTCGAATCGGGTCTCTCCCTTCTTCCCACCCAGCCTGCAAAACGCTCGCGTACCTGCGAGAGCCACGCTCCTCCTGGAACGTGGCTGGGCGAACCACGGGGACGTTGGCCTCCTGGCTTGCTGGCGTCTCTCGACCTCTCCGTCACCTCTCCTCTGCTTGCTTCCGTCCGTGTAGCTTCGTACTCGTTCCTCTCCGGTTCCTCTTCCCCGTCTCCTCCGGTGTTGTCACACACCGGCTTCCGTGTTTCTCGGGTTCTTGTGGGCCAGGTTCCGTCGACGTCATCACTGGGGGCGGGGCCTTCCGCGATGTCCTCCCAGTTAAAGGAGCCGCGTCCGAATCCCTCGTATTCACGTATGTCCGGGCAGCTCCATTCGTCTTGCTGCTGTGAGAGAGGAGGGGAAACCGTGGGTGACACACTCCACCAGTCCATAGTCTGCTTTACACCCCCCTGGGCCGGACCCGCCTCGTGACAACTGCCATTGACTCGTACTCTTGCCGAAGGGCATAAATAGCCAACCTTAACCATCTGCAAAACAAATTGGACCCAGACCTCTCTCCTGTTAGCGAATTTCAAGAAGCCCCAATTAACCCCATGAAAGTGCTTTTTGGCATCTAGTGAAAGAAGAAGTACCTTTGTGTGTTTATTTGCTATATCAATTGGGGCCGGGGTGAGGGCAACTTGTCTGTTGGGTATAAATCCAGCTTGGTCGGGATGTATTATGTGTGGCATTAACTCATTGAGCTTAGTTGCCAGAACTTTGGCAAATACTTTTACAGCTGTATTTCAGAGCAGAATGGGGTGATGTGACCTGCATTTTTCTGCATCCTCTTCAGAAGGACTGATATCCTTGCCTCAATCATTGGAGGACTGACATCTTCCTTTGCTGCAGAGTTATTAAACAGCCTTGGTGTCACAACCCTGTTTGGAGCAATATAGGAGAGGGCGGTCCAGTGCTAGTCCACCATTCGCCATTAAGTAAGTACAGTAAGCAGAGGATGTGAAGTCCCCAATCTACTAGTTCATAACAAGGAAAAATGAGGTTAGGGAAGAGAAGAGAAAACCAATGGACTAAATGGCTTGTCTCACAGGCTTTAGATCTGTTACGGCTCGGGCGTACACTCTCTCCCATGGAAATCTTTAGGGGATCTTGCACACCACAGCTACAACCAGTCTGACTGCAAACACAAAGGTAGATGGTAAGTAAGGGCAAACATATCAGTTACATAACAATCCCCATTCATTTCACTCTTACCTGATGCCGATAGTGAACCCAAGACGTATCTAGCAACCTTCCCTGAGCTCCAGAGCACCAGGAGATGCTGAGAAGTGGTGGTCGCATTGAACAACATAAGTGACCGGGAACACTACAACTAAGCAGTTGCGTGGCACTGTGCTGCTTCTACCAGGCTGTTACCTGTAATGCAGTCCTACTGCAAATCTGATTGGTTGCCCTTCTTTGTCTGACCTGAAAGACCTGACCCCTGTCTCTCAGCCGCAGCCTCCCATGAATCGGACACCACAGTTTCCACTCTATTAGCGTTCTCTTCAAGGCCGGACTGAGAACCAAAACCGGCCCTGGCAAAGTGCTCGGCTGGCCTCCCCCGGGGCTTGGGAGGTGAGGCCGAGCTGTTTGCCAGGGCCGGTTTCGGCCGATTTTGTTACAAGGGCCGATATTTTAGCTATGCTGCAAAAACGGCTCTGGAACAAAAAAGGCCCACAGGGGCCCAAAATCGGCCCCCACCCTAGCGGCCCACCGGGAAAACGCCCGGTGCCCGCTATGGCCAGTCCGGCCCTGGTTCTCTTTCTGTCTTTCTCCCATGTTCTTCTTCCCAAAATATCCAAATCTTGCCTGATCTTCCTGTGTTTTGCAGACAAGCTCACTATCTCCGTTAGTTCTTGGCGCACCAGCAGCAATGACACAATCATACTGCAGAGTAACAAGTTTAAAAAAAGAAGAAAAAATCAACAAGGCAGCAAGCATTTTTCATTCTATGCACCCAAGATCTGAAACAACATATCTGAATTCATCAGAACTGCTCCAGCATTGCTTTGTATTAGGAAAGAGTTGACTAATCACTTCTATAAGGATGTCGCAGTTAGACTTATCCTCAGGATCGTGTCGCTGCTCAGAGGTGTCCACCTCTCGACAACCTCAAATCTGAGTTGCTATAGTAGCGCAGACTTTTGAAGTGATCAAGCGGGGGAAGGGAATGGCAGCGAAGGAGATCTGGAAATAGAAAATAATAGGTATAACATATTAAAATATACACTATGCTAAGATGAGACTGGCAGTATGATCCAAATATATATATATATATATATATATAGTTTCTGAGTTAGGGCTCCTTCTGCCTTCCCCCGCCCTCCGCAGAGGATCGCCGAAAGTTGGCGGAGCACGCCAAACATCCGATTTCTTACAATATAACAATAAGGCGATCACTCAGAGGTCTGCATACACCAGTGTTGGATTTATTCTCGGTTACGCGTTTCGCCTGCACAGCAAGCTTGGTCACACAGTGATTCAGGGGAAAAGACAGTCAATACATACGAAATGTAGAAATTAAAGAAGGACCAAAAAGTAGTGATCTTCCTACAACCAAAGTGGCATCCATTTTGTAATGTGTTATTTTTGCACATAAATATATCAAAATGAATTTAAAGGGTGTATTATGGCATCAATACAATTCCCAAGTGGGTTATGGGTCCTGCCCGTGCATAAAAGTTAAATCACTTTTATCACAAAAAGATTAGGTGCAGCAAGAAATACATATTACATTCAAGACCCAACGAATTGCGGCAGCCATTTTGTAACGTAGAATTATCATCATAATATATACAGTTAGACATTCGTATCCTGCAGCTGCAATATTCTCTGTATAAAATTCTACTATTTACCACATGTAACGGCAATGATGACATCTATTTATAATCCTGGTATTTTCCCTCTCGAAATCAAAAGTAAGATGGAATACTTTCACTCGGCACAGTGCCTAATGTTGCCTTCTAATAGAGCTGTATTGTATATAGGGGTACCAAAATGTATCTCTACTAAAATTGTAGAGTCCAAAGAAAAGAAAACCTGCGATAGACTATTATGGCCGAAAGTATCCATATGAACCATCCACCACCACCTAGCCTTTACATTTCACCATGTATACTGCCTTCCCCATTCCATCAACACTATCTCCAGTAGTCCACCAAAGAACAATTAAAAGTTATATGTATATGAAAATTAATAAAGTTGTGTAATTAAACATAAGACTAAAGAGAAAAAGATGAACAAGTCTCTTATCTGTCTAGTCGAGCCCTCCACCATAACGATAGAAGAAAAGGGTAGGGGTGGGTTTCAGTAGAGATGTTTCTAGATTCTGCCCCTTCCTTTCCTCCTGTATAAAAAGGAGAGAAAAGAAACCATTAAAATCCATGAATATTCTCATACTAAAGATTAAAACTTCTTTCAAAATTTGAAACAAAAATTGCCAGGTGTGCAGTATTTACCATAAAAACATATCACAACAGAAAATTATACTATTCATTATTCATGTAGATGAATACTTATTTCTTCATCTTGATTCAGCCCTTCCGGATTTTTTGTTTGAAGGTTAATTATATGCCAAGATTCCTTTTTACGCAATTGCAGGACTCTATTGCCCCCTCTCTGTGTGTGTTCAATCTGTTCTATAGCAAAGAACGTAAGAAGGGAACTATTGGAGAGATGGTACTCAGTAAAGTGTCTGGCCACCGGGTAATGGACATCCTTGTTAGTAATTGCCCTCATATGCTCCAGCACCCTTTTCTTTGTGGCTAAGGTGGTACTACCCACATACCTTTTCTTGCATGGGCATTCCAGAATATAGATTGTAAATATTGTGCCACATGTTAGAAATTGTTTTATTGTTCTTTCTCCTGTTGGGGTAGAATAACTTTTCCTCATGGAGCTATTCCTACAAGCCTTACAATGGCCGCAGGGAAAGAAGCCTTGAAGATTAATCTGTGTGTTTCTGCTAGTGTTAGTGATATACCCTTTCACTAAGAGATCTCTGAGATTTCTCCCTTTCCTGTAGGTGATCTGGGGTCTCTCCTGTACGGTATTGCCAATAATAGGGTCACTGGTTAAAATATTCCAGTTACGGGTCAATATTTTAGAAATTGCCTTTGACTCCTTATTGTACGTGAGAATCACTCTGGTTGTGGTATCTTCCTCAATGTTGGTTTTGTCTCTCAGTGTGTCCTCCCTTTCAACCTTGTTAATTTTGTTTTTAGCTCTCTTAAGAACCCAATCTGGATACCCTCTTTCTCTAAATCTTGTCATCATGTTTTCCTGTTCGTTTAAGAAACTTTCTTGTGTACTGCAGTTCCTTCTCGCTCTCAGCAGTTCACCAAATGGAATACTCCACTTAAGTGTTTCAGGGTGACTGCTGAGAGCGTGCAGGAGGCTATTTCCTGCTGTTGGCTTCCTGTGCAGTCTAGTAGTCATCCTGTTGTCTAAGACCTCTACCACTACATCCCAAAATTCGATCTGTTTATTACTCATGGTGTATGTCAGCTTAAGGTTAAAAGTATTATTGTTTAATTCTTTGATCATATCAATGGCACTTTCCTCACTGCCTTTCCATACCACAAAAAGGTCGTCAATAAACCTAAACCATTTTATCACATTATCGTGGGTGGAATCTTGCCTAAATTTTCTGAGGACTTCCTCCTCCCATACCCCCAGAAAAAGATTAGCAAAACTGGGGGCAAAGCAAGTACCCATCGCAGTTCCGAGGATTTGTTTACACATTGTACCATTGAATAAAAACATATTGTTAAGGAGACAAAATTTCATGAGTGTTAATAACATTTCAGTGTGCTCCAGGTAACAGATTTCTCGTGTGTTAAGAAAGTATTGACAACACCGAACCCCCAGTGAGTGGTCAATAATAGAATACAATGAATTCACATCTAAGGTAATCATCTGATAATCTTCTTCCCATACAATATCCTTGATTTTATCCAGGAAGTCTTTGGTATCTCTTATATGTGAGGGAAGTTTTTCTACATAGTCACGAAGAAAATAATCAATGTATTTAGAGATGTTTTCAGTGACACACCCAATGGAAGATACAATGGGTCTGCCTGGCGGTACTCTAGGATCCTTATGTACCTTGGGTAACAGATAAAAAATGGTAGTTCTGGGATAATCACATTTCACCGTCCTTGATAATTAAAGGAGGCCGTGGGTCGGAACTGGATCCGGACCCATTTTGCGGCACGGCGAACTGTGGCGAAAATCACTTGCACCTTGTTCTGGGGCCCACTAAGGGTGGAGAAAACATGCTTGGAAAGTGATGACTTCATAGCAGGACCTACTAAAGGTGTTATTTGTTCTGGAGGGAACTACGGGACCCAGCATTCACCGAAAAAGTAAACCCACTGAGGGCGGGGCATGCTATAAATAAAGTATACCAGAACTGCCTGTTTTAGTCATTCCAAGAGCGACCTCTGATGAAAGGCAGCAGCCTAGAAACGCGTCAGGTCTGTGACATGTTACCAGCGAACAATGGTGCAAGGTTGTGCCAGAAAGTGAAAGCCAGGTGGTTCAGCTTGCCGAGTGTGCGCTCTCAAAAGTTCTCGGACCTTTGGTGGAAAAATGTATCACGCGGCAGTCCTGTCGCGGGGAGCAGCACCGTCCTTGATAATTAAAGGAGGCCGTGGATCGGAACTGGATCCGGACCCATTTTGCGGCACGGCGAACTGTGGCGAAAATCACTTGCACCTTGTTCTGGGGCCCACTAAGGGTGGAGAAAACATGCTTGGAAAGTGATGACTTCATAGCAGGACCTACTAAAGGTGTTATTTGTTCAGGAGGGAACTACGGGACCCAGCATGCACCGAAAAAGTAAACCCACTGAGGGCGGGGCATGCTATAAATAAAGTATACCAGAACTGCCTGTTTTAGTCATTCCAAGAGCGACCTCTGATGAAAGGCAGCAGCCTAGAAACGCGTCAGGTCTGTGACATGTTACCAGCGAACAATGGTGCAAGGTTGTGCCAGAAAGTGAAAGCCTGGTGGTTCAGCTTGCCGAGTGTGCGCTCTCAAAAGTTCTCGGACCTTTGGTGGAAAATATATATATATATATATATATATATATATATATATATATTCCAAACGAAGAAACCCCCGCATCCGGGGATAAAACGAGCCCACCAGCCGGTAAGTAGCATCACATCTCTCTGTAATAGGCAGAATGTTTGTTGCATAACGCGTTTCGACACTCCTGTGTCCTAATCATATGCACCATGTGATGTGGTCAGTTGTTCACCTTTTAAATCCATAGTCATGGGCACTGAAGATGGACTACACATGACTTGTCAGCACATATTCAATTTTAGTTTTACTATAGTAGTCACAATTTGGGAACTTCAGTCACTAGTCGCATTGCTTAGATCATGTATTCATGTCCATTAATTGGCATCACAGATGTTATTTCATTATTTTTATGTTCGTTTAAATTGCTTGGACCACAATAACCATAATGCATCAATTCTGCTCGAATATGTCCATCATGGATTTTTTGCCACATGTCTTTCCCCCTGACAGTTTTATGGCACCTCCAGCCACTTTCAAATCATCATTGCATTATATGTGCCTCAAAAAGAAACCAATTTCATGTAGGGCAATCCAGTGATGTAATCAGTAAGACTCCGAAGGCACCATCTCTGCCATTACACATGATTTCATTTTGGAAAGCTCTTCGTTTCCTCCAAACCTTCTCTGCATCATGATTTATTCAAAGCTCCCGGCACGCATAGAGGACACTTCCCCTGTGAATCCTGGCTGGCAAAAAGTGTTTCAAAATCAATGCATTTTTGGGCGGGCCCACCGTCCTGTTTGACAGTGGCTTCACCTCGAACAATTGTTTCTGTCCCCACTCTGCAGCCGGTGGGCGTCCTTTGCCATACAAATCCAAACGAATTTTGACGCTAAAAAGGACGACCTTCCCGGCAGATCGGGGCTTGTAAGAGGAGCGTCACCGCTAATATATTCCAAACGAAGAAACCCCCGCATCCGAGGATAAAACAAGCCCACCAGCCGGTAAGTAGCATCACATCTCTCTGTAATAGGCAGAAGGTTTGTTGCATAACGCGTTTCGACACTCCTGTGTCTTAATCATATGCACCATGTGATGTGGTCAGTTGTTCACCTTTTAAATCCATAGTCATGGGCACTGAAGATGGACTACACATGACTTGTCAGCACATATTCAATTTTAGTTTTACTATAGTAGTCACAATTTGGGAACTTCGGTCACTAGTAGCATTGTTTAGATCATGTATTCATGTCCATTAATTGGCATCACAGATGTTATTTCATTATTTTTATGTTCGTTTAAATTGCTTGGACCACAGTATCCATAATGCATCAATTCTGCTTGAATATGTCCATCGATTTTTTGCCAAACGTCTTTCCCCCTGACAGTTTATGGCACCTCCAGCCACTTTCATATCATCATTGCATTATATGTGCCTCAAAAAGAAACCAATTTCATGTAGGGCAATCCAGTGATGTAATCAGTAAGACTCCGAAGGCACCATCTCTGCCATTACACATGATTTCATTTTGGAAAGCTCTTCGTTTCCTCCAAACCTTCTCTGCATCATGATTTATTCAAAGCGCCCAGCACACACAGAGGGCACTTCCCCTGTGAATCCTGGCTGGCAAAAAGTGTTTCAAAATCAATGCATTTTTGGGCGGGCCCACCGTCCTGTTTGACAGTGGCCTCACCTCGAACAATTGTTTCTGTCCCCACTCTGCAGCCAGTGGGCGTCCTTTGCCATACAAATCCAAACTAGTTTTGACGCTAAAAAGGACGACCGGCTTCCTGGCGGATTGGGGCTTGTAAGCGGAGCGTCACCGCTAATATATTCCAAACGAAGAAACCACCGCATCCGAGGATAAAACAAGCCCACCACCCGGTAAGTAGCATCACATCTCTCTTTAATAGGCAGAAGGTTTGTTGCATAACGCTTTTCGACACTCCTGTGTCTTAATCATATGCACCATGTGATGTGGTCAGTTGTTCATCTTTTAAATCCATAGTCATGGGCATTGAAGATGGACTACACATGACTTGTCAGCACATATTCAGTTGATTTTGAAACACTTTTTGCCAGCCAGGATTCACGGGGGAAGTGTCCTCTGTGCGACATTAAGATATGTCTAGTCTCATGGTTTATAATGTTAGTCATCTAGTTAACTGAAGATCCCCACAGAATGAATAAAGCCGAACAAGGCTGAATCCCAAGCCCAAACTATCTTAACTGGGGGTGAGCCAGACTAGAGGGAGGGGGGTGAAATGGTTGAGATTGTTGTGTTTCTATTTTGACTCTTGAATGGACAAATTAGCTAGCAATAGTGCTATTATAACTGACTGATATTAAATTACCAATTTCTTATATGAGTTAGCATATATCCGCTGCCTGTACCCTGTTGGTATTCACATATTCATGCCCAATTGTCGTTCGCTTAATTACCTATGTACCAACTGTAATAATATTTGCGAGCTGCATATCAATTTTATAAAATCAATAAAATATGTTTTTTTTAAAAATGTTAGTCATCTAGTTTTTCCTTTGGATTTTTTTTTTGCAATTCCGCTGTTGGTGAGGCGTGCTGACCATGCTTCTCATAAGTGTGCTTTGTTTACACAGTTTTTCGTTTTCGTAGTCAAGCCCATGCTTAAACAGACCTATTCTAACTCTCCTTCCGGGTAGTAGGCTGACATGTAAGGGTAAGTTTAAGGGATTCCTGTCTTCTCTCATTCGGTCTAGGTGCAGATGTAGGACATGGCACAATTTTTCAGTGGTCTCTTGGATTACAAAGTGCTCCCCCCGAAGTTGCCTTACACAACTCCCAATGGGAAGGCTGTCCACCTGGGACAACTTCTCCTTTTTGACACTGTTACCACCTCCCTTGAAGAGCTGGCAATTCTTCATTGGTTTGCAAATCATTGATACATACCTTTCTGAGCTGCAATTAGAATGGATCCCCTTTCACACCCAGGCGGTCTCAAACCCTATGATTCTGCAAATGACAGGGGTTGTACCGCAAACTGGCTCAAGACCTCCCAAACTCCTCTTACGTCCTGGCTTCGTACTTCGCTATACAGCCGTGGCTTGTGATTACCCTTTACACTAACACCTCACTGCACAAACATATCTGCTCTTTTCATACCATGAAGATGTACTCAGAAGTTGGCATTAACTCTGTCTTATGTGATGGAGAGATGAATGGCAGGAGAATGGTTTGAAGAATGGATACATAAATTTGAAATGGGCATCGGATGATGATTTGGTTGAATGGAAAACCAATTGCAATTCTCTTTGCATCATTACTGATAAAGTGTTGACTAGTAATACGCTGCATATTGTTTGGTTGTCTGGTAATGGCACCTCAGTGAGACACCTAGGAAAGACACACACTGAAGTGGTCCAAGCACCATTCACATTATGAGACCACATTTGGGTATGGGGGTCAGTGTTCAATCCTATTCAGAGACGTTTTAATGCATGGGCAAAGTGGGCTCTGGCCCAGGGCCCCAGCCTTTCAGGGGGCCCCGCTGACAGAGTCAGCTCCGTTCTCCGGAGTTTTGCCCCAATGACCTTGAATATTTCTTAAACAGATTGTTTTAAATACTGTTTTCCTTTAATTTATTTTTTATGTACCTGATGTGTGAGAGTCTAGTACAGCCATTTTGCAGAGAAATGTGTGTTTACGTTTCATGCAATATACATAAAAAGTTTCTTTTAGATCAAAACAAGGCCTAACATATAAGAAATGGGAGGGTGTCACAGAGATTATTTGCAGTAATATTGGTGAGCTGCTGCTGTGTTACAATATTGAAAACACACATAACTATCCCTGAATATTATATGTAAACACATTTAGGGCCTTATTTATGAGAAGTGATGCATCGCTGTGTGAAAACAGGGATGCGACATTTCTTAGTGCGTCCTCCTTGCGGATGGATGGATGCGTGATATTTACTGTATGACGCATCATGTCGCAAGGAGTTACAGATATGTCAGTATTTCTGACGTATCTGTAGGCGCAAAAGTGATGCATTACTGGGGTGTGTCTGAAAATAGACGCAACTCCAGCAATGTGTCCTTTCACATGGGGCAAGCCCCATGTGAAAGGGCCTGCATCAGTCTTACGCCTGCTGTGAGGCAGGTGTAAGATATTGACGCAATGGCGTCCTAGAAGTGGTGCACTGAGTTCTCATAGATTTCAATGCGCCACTTATACGAGGCTTTTTGCGGGGGAACACCCACCCTGCATACATTATACCTGGCGCAGGTATAATGTGGTGCAGGGGTTTACAAAGTGACGCATCTGCCTAGAAGCGTCACTTTGTAAATAGGGCGCAACATGGCACATTTTTACGCTGCCGTGCGTCACAAAAAGTGACGCACTGGCGGCATAAAAGTGAAGCAAGGCCTCATAAATAAGGCCCTTAGAATTTGGACGAGTGTTCCTTTGCACTGTCAGGGACCTAATGAAATTAAATGAAATAGTGTATTTAATAAAGCGTGCAGCTACTCAGACTAGAGTGTCCTGGCGCGTGACAGCGGGAGGAAAACGTGCGTAAAAGACCCATCAGTTATTAAAAAGCCAGGTTTTTAAGTTCTTCCTGAAAGAGAGTAGGTCTGTGGTTAGTCTCAGAGACTCAGGGAGTCTATTCCACAATTTTGCGCCTAGAAAGCCAAGGGATCTGCCTCCAGTGCGGGCACGGCATATTTTAGGCACGATGGCCAGGTTGGCATTGGAAGCTCTTAGGGGTCTAGATGTTGTGTAGCGATTAACGCGCTTATTTAGGTAGCCGGCTCCTAAGCCGTGGAAAGCTTTAAAGAATATGGTCATCGCTTTGAAGTCGATCCGTTCTTTTATGCGGAACCAGTGTAGAGACTTAAGAATAGGGGTCATTCTAGATCTGGGTTTAGGTCTCAGGATGGCTCTGGCCACCGTGTTTTGTACCACTTGTAAGGGATAAGGGATTTGGGAAGACCGAGGTACAAGCTGTTGAAATAGTCAAGCTTTGATGTCACCAGAGCCTGCACCACGATCTTTCTACTATCAAGCGGTAACAGTGGCAGGAATTTTTTTAGCATCCGGAGTATGCCAAAGCAAGCGCCAGTTAGATTTTGGATTTGAAAGCTCATGGAAAGTGTCTTGTCTATGACAATTCCTAAGTTTTTGACTTTCTCTTTTCCGCGGGCGGGGCGGCAGATCTTTTGGCCACCAAGAGCTCCCGTCAGGCGTTTCTGGATTACCAAAGAAAACAACTTCAGTTTTGTCAGGATTGCACTTCAGCTGATTGATCTTAAGCCAGTTAAAAACCTTTGCGAGGAAAGACCTAATCATTGCCCCGTCAAAGTCGGTTCCTTTTTCGCAGGTAAAAATCAGCTGTGTCTCATCAGCATAGGAAACAATTTTGGCGCCCTCTTCCTCTACCAGAAATGCAAGGGGGGATAGATATATATTAAAAAGGGTAGGGCTGAGAATGGAGCCCTGAGGGACACCTACATTCATGGGATGAGAAAGGGGGGAGCCAGATGTCCTGAGATCTATTTGCCACGAAGGATGACATCCATGTTAAGGCGGTCCCCCCCAGGCCGATGTTAGCAAGTCTCTCCAGGAGCCTCTCATGTGGGACCGTATCGAACGCCGCCGACAAATCGAGCAGTATCAGAACAGCCTTGCCTCCCTGGTCCAGCTTACCCTTGAGAAATTCAGTCACTTCCTGCAGAGCGGACTCCGTACTGTAGTTAGCCCTAAAACCGGATTGGGACTCATGAAGGAGCTTCCCATCTTCAATGTGTTTTTGGAGGGCCTTGTTTACATGCTTCTCTAATACTTTGGAGAGGGCCGGAAGAAGGGAGATTGGCCTGTAGTTGGCAGGGTCCGTCGGTTTGGCGTTAGCCTTTTTATCAGTGGAAGAATCTTAGCATTCTTCTATAATTTCGGCATGTTGCCTGAGGAGAGGGAAGCATTAAAGAGCTGGTTTACCGTGGGGTTTATGGTGGGAGCTAATAAGTTCAGGATATTCGCTGGACATGGGTCGGTAGGAGAGCCAGACTTAATGCTTTGGAGAAGGGTCAGTGACTCTTCAAGCTGAAACTCAGGGAAAGCTAGTAAAGATGGAGGATCCAAGAGGTGAAATTTGCTATTAGAACTAAGGTAGAAGGTCAGTTCTTCCTCTGAGATGTTAGTGAAGCTTGTTGGATCACGGATATATTTTTGTGGAAGAATTGAGCTATTTGCTTAGACCATTGTTCCGTGCATGGCCCTTCCTTTGTGCCGGCTTTCGGGCGGTAAAGGATTTAACAATGCTAAAGATGTCCTTACTCTTATTTTGGGCATTTGCTATCTTGGTTTGAAAGAAGTTTTTCTTGGCTGCCTTCACGAGAATGTAATATGCTTTTAAGGTGTCTTTATACACCTTCCTGTCCTCAGGTAGATAGGATTTACACCATTTCCATTCCATTTTTCTACAATTTCTTTTGCTAGATCTGAGGGAATCGTTAAACCATGGAGCTGGTGGGGCCGACCTCATTGAGGAGTGGGAAACAACCGGACCCGCTGCACCAATGTTGGTTTGGAGCCATGAATCTATTGAGAGGGCATCCGAGTCGGGGCAGCCAGACAGCTCCGGTGAGGAACGACCGAGGGCGTCTGCTAACATCGGGATGGATATTTTATGGAACGTCCTGTAATTAGGGACCCTCTGCTCCTGCGTTAGCCCGAGGGGCTATGGCAGAGTTGGGAATGACGAATTTTAATAGGAGGTGGTCAGACCAGGTAATGAGAAGAGGTAGGCTTACTGATATGTCAAAGTAGTGAAATATTTGGTCTAGGGTATATCCCTTCTCATGGGTGGCCGAAGAAATAGATGGACACATGTTGCAGGCCTGCAGCGTCTCCAACAAGGACATTGTTTGAGGGTCTTTTCCATTGTCCATATGTATATTGAAATCTCCCAGAATAAGGCAGTTGTATTTTAAGGCCAGGGAGGTGGTGGCTGTATTAAGCGTAGTAATACAATTTCCAATTGCACCAGGAGGTCTGTAAATCAGAAAACCAGCTATGCTATGATGGGGGATAATGTACAGCGGAAGCCTAAGGACTCTGCGCCCTCGATTTCCATCGGGATGGGAGAGCAGTCTAGTTTTTGATTGTAAATTATGGTGACACTGCCCCCTTCCCACTCGGTCAGTCCCTCCTAAGGATTTTATAACCCGTAGGGATGGCCGAGGTGATAGTAGGGTTGGAGGTTTCAGACAGCCTGGTCTCAGTGAGAAATAAAAGATCAGGCTGTTCGTCTAAAAGTAGGTCATAAATGTGTGGTTCATGCTTTGGCATACAGCGACAATTTAAAAGGGTGGCCTTTAAGTCCTCTGTTTTCTATTGCTTTTACACTTATTGTTCGGTGGGAGGATCTTGGGTGTGAGTTTCCTGGGCTGGAGGAGAGACCAGTTGCACTTATTGCATCGAAAGCCTACCTCCAAGCTCGGATTAGCCGCTGTACACTGACATAATGGTAGCTGCCTAAGGCTAAGCAGTTTTTCTCTATTGTAATATAGTGGAAGAAACTCACCGGAGGGGAACTGGGCAGCATGGCTGGCGCCGGATGCCTCCGGGACGCTGACGGGCGCAGATGGGCTTGCCTTTGGCGCGCCAGCAGCGCGCGTCCTCTGCGCGCGTCCGTTTGCATCGGGAATTTATAGGCTAATGCCTATGATGCAAACTGGATCGCTAACGCAGCTGAGGAAGCGGAAACTGCGTGGGCGGAAGTGAGGAGCCCGATAGTAGCCCCAGCCCTCCCCACAATCGGCGTATCAGCCGCGGCGGACCAGGACTGGAGGAAAAGCGAGATGCAAATCGGAGCAGCTAAGGAAGTGTAGGCAAGCAGAATCAAGTAAAGTGCAAGTGCGCATAGGTAGGAGAAATTGTTAAAAAGCACAGAGTAATTCAGCCACACATATACAATTTAAAAAGTATTAAAAACCTAGTAGCAGGGCAGGAAACACTAAATCCTACCGCTGTCAGCTGCGCGCGTCCGTTTACATCGGGAATATATAGGCTAATGCCTATGATGCAAACTGGATCGCTAACGCAGCAGAGGAAGCGGAAACTGAGTGGGTAACAGGGGCTCAAATTGGATCATAAATTCAAAGCTGTTCTGAACAGGGGCCCCCAAAATATGTTTGGCCCAGGGCCCCCAAAATCCTTAAGATGTCCCTGATCCTATTTAACGTTCACAGGCTTTAGATATTGTATCATGATGGCTGTATCTTCAGACAGGGTCATCTGTTTCTCCCAGGATGCAGTGTGATGGTAAGCATAAATTACACTTCTGTGTTCTCTTTAAATGCAGGATAAGCCACATCGTCCGGTGTAGTCGTACCGTGTAACATTTCCTTTTAGAAATATTATCAACAAAGATAATGGATGAGCTACAGACTCAGTTCTGATAAATCATGTTTTGAAGTGGGCATGATCACTCGTTTAAGTCTGAATTAAAGGTTTTCCAACTCTCAGAGACCATTTAAGGACACATTAGGTGAACATGAACCTTTTTTCTTCAACGTAGAGGTTGCCCCTGACTAATTAGGACGTGTGTCCAACATACCTTAATGAGATGTCCATTATGATGTCAGCCACAAGAAAGCTTTTCTTATTTTAAAAGTCAGGTGTCATTTAACTTCTTAGGCTAGAGTACTGTTTACTGTAACATAACGGTAGAAGGTTTTTTTTTTACCTAGACACAGCTTATCTGCCTCGCCAGCTTCGTATAATCAAATTCATAGACAAAAAACATATACTTAGAGCGAATTTGGGTCAACCTTCTTCATGCAGTGGTCTCTTTAGCTGCCTTTCAAATTTTGCCTATGTCCACCACAGCATACGGCATGGGGCAATGGGTTAGGCCACCATTGGCTCACTTGTATTGTAAGTGACACATTTTACCTGATCATACGTGCACATTCACCTAAAAAGAAGTGCACTTCAGTGAAAGGACTGGTGGCCAATAATTTACTTTGCCAATACGTTTTTCTCTCATTTATCATGTTTATTTTTTGTCATTCTTCCTTGTTTAAACTAATTTTTCAGATGTTAGAAATACAAAGCTGTGAGTACAGTTTATTTGCACTAATACGAATCCAATTTTCATGTGATGCACAGATGGTGTCCATGCTTGTGAGAAAGCAAAAGACACACAGATGATGGACAGAATGCAGAGCAAATTAAACATTCACCCCAGTCAATAGATCTGGGATAAATCCATTGTTCTTTTGCTCACCATGCCACCCCAGTTTAGACCCAGCCATATGCAAATCCGTCTTGACCTTGTGCCTCATGGGAACAGTCCAGCCCGAACTGCCAAGCCAGGTACTCCCTGGACCGGAAACAAGCATCCTTGGACCGGTTTCGGGGCATCACCCCTCATCAGCCAGGCTAGCTTTAATCCAGTGGCACAGTGAGCCCGGGACCCACGTCTGGGCATACCCGGCGCACTTAGGACAAGAAAGCAAAAGACACACATATGATGGACGGAATGCAGAGCAAATTAAACATTCACCCCGAGCCAATAGATCTGGGTTAAATCCATCGTTCTTTTGCTCACCATGCCACCCCAGTTTAGACCCAGCCATATGCAAATCAGTCTTGACCCTGTGCCTCATAGGAACAGTCCAACCCGAACTGCCAACCCAGGTCCTCCCTGGACCAGAAACAAGCATCCTGGGACCGGTTTCGGGGCATCACCCCTCATCAGCCAGGCTAGCTTGAATCCATTGGCACAGTGAGTCTGGGACCCACGTCTGGGCATACCCAGCGCACTTAGGGAGAGAAAGCAAAAGACACACAGATGATGGACGGAATGCAGAGCAAATTAAATATTCACCCCCAGTCAGTAGATCTGGGTTAAAGCCATTGTTCTTTTGCTCACAATGCCACCCCAGCTGTTAGAACTCTAGCCTCCTGTCGAGCACTTGTGCTGTACTAGTCCAATTATGTGCAGTGATTAAGTTATTTTAAATTAAATTTTAAGGCAAGGATAAGGCATCATGTTTAGGTCATGGAATTTTTTGTGGGAGTAGACTTGCAATAAAAATATATAATGAAAAAAATAACCATCTCACCAGCTTGCTAGCCAAACCTGCTCGTTTTGATTATGCTTGTTTGATGTTGTCTTTGTCTTGGTTTAAGATCTCTTTGTTGTAGAGCCCTAATGTTTTTCTCATTTCTGTACTCTGACTTTGTTCTGTTTAAAAGGTAGGCCCTACTGTTACATTTTCAGGAGATGAGTCTCCTTTGAAAAGCTCCAGAGCTATAGCTAAGTCTAATCATAAGATGATATCAAAATATATGTTTCTGTAGCACGTACCAGGCACAATGTCATCTAAATACTTTCCAATAATACTTTGAATGATCATGATGTAAGATTTGCGTAGAACAAAGGAGAAAGATAAAGAACAATATTGTGAAAGTATAATATTTTCAGAAAAACATTCATGTGGTGTTAGGCTAGTATAAAGTGTTAGGCTAATGACAACAACATTAGTGGGGTATTGAATGGTAATCTGGTGTTAAATCAGTGAGGGTGACAATGGCGAAGGCAAACATTTGTCTCACAATAAGAAGTGATGGTATTTTGTTTTTTAAAGCACTTCTCATCCAGTTTACGGGAAGAATGTTTGTGAGAGATTGAGGATGTGAGGGGTTTGGGAGGTATGGAGCAGGGGACTTTCTGTTAGATAATTTTTGCAAACCTGCACTGTTAGAAATTGGGTCTCTAGTTGACAGAGGTATGCACCCTATCCAAGTAGGGACCACAATCCTAGTCAGGGTATGTCAGTCACACACCATAAGTTACCCTGTGTTCACCCTCTGGTAGCTTAACACTGAGCAGGCAAGCTTAACTTAGGAGGCAATGTGTAAAGAATTTGTGCAACATAACACACAGTAACACAATGAAAACACCACAAAAAGACTCCACACCAGGTTAGAAAAATAGATATGATTTTTATAAATAAAACAAGACCAAAATGTCAAAAATCCAGCGAGTACAAGTCAAGGTATGAATTTTTAACCGCGGTGGCAATTCCGCGGCGGTGCGGCAGTTTAGCGGAGTGGGCGGGGCTGCGTCGGCCAACGGACGTGCGCAGCACTACGGAGGTAGTGCTCGCGACGTCCGTTGGCCGACGAACGCAGCGAAGGGGTTAAAGAATAAAAGTAAAAATATCGCTTAGAAGCAATAAGCACCTATGTGGGTTATCTGGTTGCGCTGGACCGGGGCAAAGTCAAGAGTTCAGGCCGACTGCGATGGAGCGTGTGCTAGATACAGGAGCCACGCATACGCGCTGAACACAGTACCTTGCTCCTGGTTGCAACAGTAAGATACGGGGTGCATCTGAGTGATGCGTCTGTGTCGAACCCACAGTTGAGGTGTTGTGTCTATTTCCTTCATGCAGTGGCAGTGATGCGTCAGTTCCGAGAATGATGCGCCGAGCTGAGAGTGGTTGGTTCTGTAGATGATGTGTCACGTTTCTCTACGCAGTCAAGGGGGTGCGTTGATCTTCCCTCACTACAACGGCGGCAATTCGTTGGTTCTGATGCGCCGGTTCTTTAAGGCAATGCACTGGTTCTGACTGCGATGCGCCGATTCTGCTCCTGCAACAGGGTCAATGTGCCAGTATTTCTAAAATAGTAATGTAAAATCCAACTTTTCCAGTAAAGAGGATTTGTCATCACCATTTCAAAGATATAAAACATGGTATAGCTACTCCTTTCTAATCAGGAATTACAGCTTAAAAGTGTAATAAGGAATTCCCAATGTTAACCTATGAGAGGAGTAGGCCTCACAATAGTGAAAAATTAATGTAGGTGTTTTTCACCACCAGGGCATGCAAAACCTAAAAGTACACATCCTACCTTTTACTAACACAGCACCCTGCCCTAGGGCCTACCTTAGGGGTGACTTGTGTGTAATAAAATGAGAGTTTAAGGCTTGGCAAAAGGTTTTAAATTCCAAGTCGAAGTGACAGTAAGACTGCACACAAAGGCTCTGTAGTGGCAGGCCTGAGACATGTTTAAAGGGCTACCTGTGTGGGTGGCACAATCAGTGCGGCAGGGCCACTAGTAGCATTTAATTTACAGGCCCTGGGCATTGGTAGTGCACTCTACTAGGGACTTACAACTACATTTTATATCACTATTGCCGATTTACCGAATGTAACCATGTTTAGGGGAGAAGCACTAACACTTTAGCACTAGTCAGCAGTGGTAAAGTGCTCCGAGTCCTTAAGCCAATAAAAAGAATCAGCACAAAGAGAAGGTAAGCAGGCAAAACGTTTGGGGGAAGACCACCCTAAGGCGGACAGGTCTAACATGCACGTTGCCACCGTTATTAATTAACATGCTCTGTTAGTTGTTCACATTCTCTAAGGGTAGTTCTGTCAGACTGACTTTTTGTTGAAGAAGGTGGTCATATGGAATCCAACTGTTGATTTTGATCAAGTTAGAAATGATCTTTATTTCACCAACATACTTATTCTACCATAAGATTGTGTTATCATTAGTTGTGATAATGGAACTTTCACAGATGTATAATTCTGTAAGCAGCAAAAGGGTCTAACCTCTGACAACACAACGTGTCACTCCAGTCGTTATGTAAGAGCTATCTCACAGGTTTCTTGGTGTTACTATTTTTGGTGAAGTGTTAAGTGTTCCAACAGGTTTGCAAGTTTTCTGCCATCACAAATTGTTCCTCTTAATCGAACAGCAACTTCAAAATGGGGCGAGCATAAACAGCCAGGTGACCGTTTTGGATATGTGGAACATTCATGCCGTGCTGTGAAGTGCGCCACTGAAATTTTCAGAGCCACCCAATAGTAAACCACTTATAATGAACAGATTTCAAAAACATATATTATTACCACCATTTGCTATTATTCTGTGCTTTATTACCAAGTAGAATAGTGCTCAGAGATTCATATTATGTGAAGAAAACTTTGGAGACGGTGATTGTCCATTGTGAAAGACTAAACCCCCCCCTGAGTGATGGCTGCAGACAATAGATGAGCGAATCGAATGTCGAAGTAAGGGGCGGGGACGCCAGGTGTAGAGCCCCATACTCTGACTACATTCCCCCCTTATGGATTCTCTGTGAGAGGAAGTTAGTGTACCTTTTGATTCCATGCCTAACTAAATGTGACATATCAGATCTGTATAACCTTGTAATTGATATTCACCAGAGGCCCCTATGACACCGCCCCACCCTACTCAGGAACTAGTCGAGTCACACCTCCATGGGGGGGATAGGGGAGACAGATACTACCATATGTTAGGGTCTGTCTAAATGCCGAATAGATACTGTATTGTACTGCCACCGCCAATGGCTGCCAGAGTTTATTGTTCTGTTTATGTTAATATAATTGGTTGAGCCATGAGACAATGCAGTTTGTCTGAGATATAATAATGTTTACTTTGATAGTGACCAAGGGCATGTGCTTGGTTGTTTATGGGTGAGACTGTTTATGTCAATATGTGATTTGTAATATGTATTGTAACGGATATATCAACCTGACACATTGTAATTGCAACACCTATGTAATTGCCCAAGAAGTTATGACATGTACTACAAATTTAATATCTTTACCCCGGCAAGTGCCCAGGATACCTACTGTACATGTACTTGCGTAACTGTCCTTAAGATTAAATGGTCAAAAAATGGTAAAAAAAAAAAAAAGACTAGACCCCATATGCAACACGCACATTCCTGATATCCCTGCTCTTAGATGACTCCAGGGATAAATGTCTTAGTCTGCACAAAAGCATGTTGCTGTATGACGAGTCCTGTCTGAAATATGATCTTTATAGGAATCCAATGCGAACGCAATGGAACTGCGTTGTTCAAGTCAGTGTCTGAGCCAGTCAATGAGGTTCAAGAAGGTACGCCATGCACTAATAGTTAAAAGCACACAAACCAATTACGAGTTTGTGGGTGGGCTGCATTTGAAGGGGCTTTGATGATGTGCAGTCGAAGTCTAGGAACTTTGTGCACCAATAATGATTGATATCCCTCATTCAGGAGGTCAAGATGAATATATATCCGGAGTCACCAGCTCTAATAATATGTAACCTACCAATTAAATGCAGAAATGCATGAAGTGCATATTCAGCATGGCCTCCTGGCCACCTATTGATGTGAACGGTGGTCTGCTATCCATCAGTAGATTTCAAGTGAATGCTCAGCATCAGAAAATAGTTTTCCTATGTTTGACTTCTGCCTATTTATTAATATCTGTCAGCAAGTGAAGGGTCTCTCAAACTTCACTAGAATCACTTGTATGTGCTAGTGACAAAATATGTACATTGTTTCCCTGGCATCTTTCAACAATGTAATTAACTGTGGTGGCAACAAAGTAGCACACGTACCAGAGGTAGAGTATTCGCTCATAAAGGCTGCACCCAGAGGCCAGGGGCAAGGGATACGCTTCACCCTATGTCAGCAGTCACAGCACAATTCGGGTTCTTAGATTACTCCTTATCAGCAAGACACAGTGTCTGAAGTGCTGACCTTGCTTTTACAAACCATTGTTACTGTGTATGCTACTCTGGTTCATGAAATTAAGTGAGGGAGGACTGCAACATAGAGAATTAATTTAAGTGGAATCCCAGAGTTCTAAAGATTTTGCCCTGCCGACATGGACAGTTAGCAGCCCTATCTACACTACACGCATCACTGTTTTTTGGGGGGGTTTATAGAGCGCGAACTAGACCCAAAGGTATCAGAGCGCTTTACATGAGCACCAGTTGCGTTACAGACGGACACATTCATTTTTTGTTAGGCACGGGGAGATTAAGTGATTTGCCCAGAATCACAGAATGTTGAGCGTCCCTGTCGAGGGTCGAACCCAGTTCATTTATGAGTATGGGAAGTATTACTGCGAGGAGTATTCTTTTATGTAGTCTTACCATGCCGGAGCAAAATTTAAATTACACTGGCGTAATTTGGGGAATTTTGCGTTTCACTTGCTACTCGAAATTCCTGAAATTATGCCATGTCATGTAATGAGTGTTACAGCAAACGGGAAGACCAGCAAGAGGCTGGTCTTTTCTTGCTTAGTGCACACTCACCTTGATCGGATCCGTCCATCAATTGTTTCTTTTGCATTTGTCGCCCTAAGTGGGAAGGGTATGCCCAGACGTGGGTCCCGTGCTCACTACACCACTGGATTCAAGCTAGCCTGGCTGAAGAAGGGTGAGGCCCTGAAACCGGTCCTCGGATGCTTATTTCCGGTCCAGGGAGGACCTGGCTTGGCAGTTCGGGCTGGACTGTTCCCACAAAGGAACAGAGTCAAGACTGATTTGCATATGGCTGGGTCCAAACTGGGGTGGTGTGGTGAGCAAAAGAATGATGGATTTAACCCAGATCCTTGTGACTGGGGGTGAATGTTTGCATTGTCCAGCATTCCGTCCATCAATTGTTTCTTTTGCATTTGTCGCCCTAAGTGGGAAGGGTATGCCCAGACGTGGGTCCAGTGCTCACTACACCACTGGATTCAAGCTAGCCTGGCTGAAGAAGGGTGATGCCCTGAAACCGGTCCTAGGATGCTTGTTTCCAGTCCAGGGAGGACCTGGCTTGGCAGTTCGGGCTGGACTGTTCCCACAAGGAACAGGGTCAAGACTGATTTGCATATGGCTGGGTCCAAACTGGGGTGGTGTGGTGAGCAAAAGAATGATGGATTTAACCCAGATCCTTGTGACTGGGGGTGAATGTTTGCATTGTCCAGCATTCCGTCCATCAATTGTTTCTTTTGCATTTGTCGCTCTAAGTGGGAAGGGTATGCCCAGACGTGGGTCCCGTGCTCACTACACCACTGGATTCAAGCTAGCCTGGCTGAAGAAGGGTGATGCCCTGAAACCGGTCCTAGGATGCTTGTTTCCGGTCCAGGGAGGACCTGGCTTGGCAGTTCGGGCTGGACTGTTCCCACAAGGGACAGGGTCAAGACTGATTTGCATATGGCTGGGTCCAAACTGGGGTGGTGTGGTGAGCAAAAGAATGATGGATTTAACCCAGATCCTTGTGACTGAGGGTGAATGTTTGCATTGTCCAGCATTCCGTCCATCAATTGTTTATTTTGCATTTGTCGCCCTAAGTGGGAAGGGTATGCCCAGACGTGGGTCCCGTGCTCACTACACCACTGGATTCAAGCTAGCCTGGCTGAAGAAGGGTGATGCCCTGAAACCGGTCCTAGGATGCTTGTTTCCGGTCCAGGGAGGACCTGGCTTGGCAGTTCGGGCTGGACTGTTCCCACAAGGAACAGGGTCAAGACTGATTTGCATATGGCTGGGTCCAAACTGGGGTGGTGTGGTGAGCAAAAGAATGATGGATTTAACCCAGATCCTTGTGACTGGGGGTGAATGTTTGCATTGTCCAGCATTCCGTCCATCAATTGTTTCTTTTGCATTTGTCGCCCTAAGTGGGAAGGGTATGCCCAGACGTGGGTCCCGTGCTCACTACACCACTGGATTCAAGCTAGCCTGGCTGAAGAAGGGTGATGCCCTGAAACCAGTCCTAGGATGCTTGTTTCCGGTCCAGGGAGGACCTGGCTTGGCAGTTCGGGCTGGACTGTTCCCACAAGGAACAGGGTCAAGACTGATTTGCATATGGCTGGGTCCAAACTGGGGTGGTGTGGTGAGCAAAAGAATGATGGATTTAACCCAGATCCTTGTGACTGGGGGTGAATGTTTGCATTGTCCAGCATTCCGTCCATCAATTGTTTCTTTTGCATTTGTCGCCCTAAGTGGGAAGGGTATGCCCAGACGTGGTTCCCGTGCTCACTACACCACTGGATTCAAGCTAGCCTGGCTGAAGAAGGGTGATGCCCTGAAACCGGTCCTAGGATGCTTGTTTCCGGTCCAGGGAGGACCTGGCTTGGCAGTTCGGGCTGGACTGTTCCCACAAGGAACAGGGTCAAGACTGATTTGCATATGGCTGGGTCCAAACTGGGGTGGTGTGGTGAGCAAAAGAATGATGGATTTAACCCAGATCCTTGTGACTGGGGGTGAATGTTTGCATTGTCCAGCATTCCGTCCATCAATTGTTTCTTTTGCATTTGTCGCCCTAAGTGGGAAGGGTATGCCCAGACGTGGGTCCCGTGCTCACTACACCACTGGATTCAAGCTAGCCTGGCTGAAGAAGGGTAATGCCCTGAAACCGGTCCTAGGATGCTTGTTTCCGGTCCAGGGAGGACCTGGCTTGGCAGTTCGGGCTGGACTGTTCCCACAAGGAACAGGGTCAAGACTGATTTGCATATGGCTGGGTCCAAACTGGGGTGGTGTGGTGAGCAAAAGAATGATGGATTTAACCCAGATCCTTGTGACTGGGGGTGAATGTTTGCATTGTCCAGCATTCCGTCCATCAATTGTTTCTTTTGCATATGTCATGTAATGAAGCTGCTGTCTGTGGCAAAACTATAGTGTTGGAGGGTGGGAACCACGCAAACAACCACAATGTGAATCATGTGGTGTGGGATTGCTTGGCGCTACTGCCGGTGTGGGTGCAGGTGTTGACCACCACCTCAGAGATAGTGGACCGTCAGATCCCGTGTACGCCTGAGCTCTTCCTGCTGGGGCTCATGACTCAATCGATTGGAATGTAGGTGTGTGGATCTGGCGCTGGTTCTGTTTAAGAGACGAATCGCCATGGCCTCGAGAGGGCCGTTTCTAGGTGTTTTGCCGCCCTGGGCGAGAATTGAAAAATGCCGCCCCCTCCCTTTTACTACCATCACTCTCTCCCCCTGTCATCCAGGCTAGAAGAATGAATGCATTAGATATAAACCTCGCTAATCAAGCAATCA
This sequence comes from Calotriton arnoldi, assembly GCA_963921515.1. Classification (NCBI taxonomy): domain Eukaryota; kingdom Metazoa; phylum Chordata; class Amphibia; order Caudata; family Salamandridae; genus Calotriton; species Calotriton arnoldi. Next base: position 1,397,906 of record CAWUFW010003000.1, on the reverse strand, counting down.
AAAAAAGAGTGCCGCAACACCACCACAGTAGATGATCTTGTGGCTAAAGTCAACAGGTAGAGATAGTTCTCAAAGATTTACTTCAATTCTGGATTTCACTAGCTTCTGCTAGATCTAGATTCTTGGTACATGACAATATTCTCAACTCAAGTTGCCATTAGGTGACACAAATGCCAACGTTTCTGCATCCCCAGTGTTGCTGAAGTCTTCTAGAACTAGATCCAGGAAGTGCTGCCAGGGATAGCAGGTGCCACCAGAGCACATCCCGACCATTGGGTGGGCAATGACCAGTGCCAATTCCTACAGCCTCCTTGAACTAATCGATAACTAGACTAATTAAACGTCATCCAGTCTCAGCCAATGAAATTATCCCCAAGCCAGAAAAAAATGATGGCCACCTACGAACTGTTTCAAGCACTGAACGGACAATTGGCCAACTGATCTTTCGTAAGACCTGAAATTTCTCAGGATACAACACCAATGCCTCGCACCCAGGTACCTGCAGCTAACGAATGAAGCAGAGCACATAATGCCCACTATCAACTAGGTGATCTGTATAGCTGGGACAGAGGGTGAAAATCTAGAGTGACCATACAAATTGTTTTGCCTGAAGACATACACATGACACACACAATCACTAGATGCACTTCAATCTTTTTGGGTATGGGGTGTCTTGTGACTGGTTTCAGACATCACCACCAATGATAAACGCTCATCCTGGCCAAGTAATAGAACATCACAGGTAAAAAAACAGAACCAGTTTGGGTTGTGTCCAAGGTTCTAGTTTATGATGTGGCGACCCAAGGCATCACCTTAACGGGCGTTTGGTAATTGCTACCCAGGTGGTGGATAATGATCCAGTCTTGTATGCCTGACCAGTGAGAGTGACGTTTCAGTGAGGTGGGAAAGTGATAATGTAATCTCTCATAAAAGAGCATTCTCAAAATGGATTCCTACAGTTCTTCACTCATCATCCTAAATGCACAGCAGGCTTTTGCAGCATCAATGATAGTGTGATGGAAGAAAGACTGGATGGTGGCATACTGCCAGAAAACCATTGACATCAGATCTTGAAGTCACCTTTCTTCTTCATCCTCAAGATGTGTCTCGAGAATCCATAGAAGTTTGCCCAGTCTCTAAATTCTCAACCCCAATACATTCTGCAGCCACAACCCATTCAATCCCAAAGCCTCTAGGAATTTACAGCATAACCATCCTTTTCTAGCAAAGAGACTTCCTCCACTTCACATCTAGTTGGCAACTGCACTGCCACCCATGGGCACAGCCCAGTCGCACCCACTTTTTTTTTTTGCAGAGTTTTTTATAGCGCGAACTTGACTTGAATCGGGTATCAGAGCGCTTTACATAGCACCAGTTATGTTACATTAGGACACACATTCATTTTTGTTAGGCACGGGGAGATTAAGTGATTTGCCCAGAATCACAGGATGTTCAGCGTCATTGCCGAGACTCGAACCCAGTTCCCCAGGTTCGAGGTCGGACGCCCTAGCCGTTAGGCCAACTCCTCTCACTTTATTTTTTGCTCGCTCGCTGCCTCCTTCCCAACAAATTAACCCATTCTCCTTCCAAAGAGAGACTTGTATTTGTTTACCAACCAGTAGAACAAACTAGTCATCCTTGCATCCTAAGATTCTGTATACCTTTTGTCAGGCTCTAACTGGTAGAATGCAAGGGCTTATGTAGTGATGCAACCAACCAAGACATTATATTTATTTTGGCAAGCTGAATGAGCAATTTCCCAACAGTCCCTTCTGGTATGCACCTACATAGGAAGAGCGAACAGGACAGAAACTTCATTGAACGTCAGAAAAAAAGGGTTGGTGTTTGGGAGCCCCAAAGCAGGTTTTTGACTGGTATCACTCACATACAGGTTCAGTGGAGCATCAGGAAGATCAGGTGTCTTTGAAAAAGTGAGTTTATGAGGAGAGACAATACAGACTTCATGAATTTGTGAACCACACGGTCATTAGTTCATGAAAATTTAAGCAAATATATTATTGCCCGATTCATTCAAAATATAAATTCACTATATTCAAATATTTTAACGAAATCTTCAACTTTTGTCGACATGAAATTCAAATCAGAATCAACATATATACAGTGGTGGTCAATGGCGAACATTTTCCATGGTCATTGTGAGGTAAGCTCCATGATTTTGCCACAATGCATTTTGGTCCATGTGGTCCTTCAAGAGGTGGTTGCTAAAAATAGAACAAACAATGTCTGTTTTTGTCGCTACAAATGCACCCTTAATGATAAGTTACATTATTTACACCCATATTCCCCATTACCTCTCAGAAGAACGGATGCTCCTAGAAGCGGGCAGGCACCTTGGGGTCAGCACAGGGTGCGACCACAGACAGAGGTCCGACTCCGATCGGGTCGAGAGCGAATCGGAAGTCGGAAATCGGCGCGCATGGCCCCCACCCGTGGCGCCGAACGTGACGTCGAATTGTAGAAGGCGCTACCCAATGCGCTTTCGAGGTCGAAGGCCGTTCAAGGGGATTCCCAAACTCATGTTTTTTGCCGCCCTCCCCCTTTTGCCGCCCTATGCGGCCGCCTAGTCTTGCCTAATGGTAGAAACGGCCCTGAGCCTGGAAGATGTCGACACCCCTGGAAATTGGCTTATGGACACGAAATTTATTGGGCTAGGGCAGAGGCTGATGCGTTAACGTTGCTTCCACTGCGGGGTGGTCGTGCACCAATGTGGCCAATGTGGGATGTCCATGTTGAAAAACTGGTGGCTAAGGATGATGTAAGACCACCCTAAACTGCGGGTTGGACCTCTGGTGCCTCTGTTGTGTAGCATTCTACAGGTGAACCAGGTGGAGAGGATGATGGTGTGCTGCTGGCGACGGAAGGACGGAAGTGTACTGGTGGTTCATATGGGACAAGTTTATTTGGGAGGTGATTCTGCATGGTTGCGCAGTTGTATCATTGTTTAAAACGCAATAAAACAAATAAAAAATACCCAGAATGCGAGCCACTTTTGTTCACAGTATTTGTCTTTTTCCTAGGCATTTTAGCTCAAAATGCGTCTTTGTGTCAAAAATTAACAGAAAATATTGTGTTAAATGACGGGTTTATATTTTGCATATTTATGCGTAATTTGTGTCGTTTTCCCAAAATTTCTGGATATTAGTACGAGCTGAAAGAGTCACAGGCCTTCCAATGTGGTATTAATTGTATGCAAATACTCCTATTTATATTATAGTCTACTTATATAATAATCCAGTTTTATTCCCATGTTCGATGTTTTTGGGCCAACTCATAATCTATGTAAGAGTACGTAAAACAGTACTACAGGCGTACTCTTTTACTTACTCTGGCTGCCTTTATGAATCGGTCCCATCAACTTTTAAAAGTAACTGCCACCAAAATAAGAATCTGACACGTGCCCGCGTCAGAGCCGCCAAGGCAGGTGTTCATTAAAGCTCCTGCTGTTTCCATAAGTAAGTACATAAAGCATGTGGTTGTCCCAGCGCCCGTGTACATTTGGGTGCGGCTGGTGTTCAGCTTACCCACAGATCTTGCTTAGCTAATCATTGTGCAGCTGTTGCACAATATATCAAATGCCCTTTCACAGGGTCACAATGCATATATTTATTTGCATGCATTTATGATTGTGATATAGTATGTTATGGACATTGTTCTTAGAAAAAAGGCTGAGATGGCCAATAGAGGATTTTATTGTCCTTGAAGCCACCCAGGCCAGTATAACACGATGAATTTGGTTGTTTCCTTCCTTTCTGGCATCCTGTGACATCTTGCTGCTGCCTGCTGGTGATTAGCTGCTTAGAAGATGGCCAGCATGTTATCAAGCGCCCGAAAGTTAAGACATCACTGGTGATTGCTTGTCTCAAGCCACTACTTTTGACGACGAAAATACCGCCTATTTATAAACGTGGGAGGGTCTCTAGCAATTATATATTAGAGATATTTTTGTATCCATTAACATGATATTGGGGTTAATCACAGAAAAATATCTACTTTTACGGTACCGTGTGTTACCACTCTTGCATCATTAAGCGCTGTGCTCGGGAGATGATTGCATTTTTGCTTTAGGACTCGGAGGACAGTTGGATGGATAACCGTGGAAGGCTTAGTTTGGGAAAATAAATGAGTGAGCAGCTTTCCGTTTTGCGGCCACCTGTCCCGTCCTGGATGATTAAAGGATCACAATTGGGTTTGATATTTTCATGGGCATTCCTAGTTCATAGGATTTGTGTCTTCAGCTTTCTCAGTGAGGAGGTTTAGTAATGTTCATTGTTCTTCTAATTAGAAGCAGAAGAGTGCAGGCCGAACACATTTTGTGTATGGAGTCATAGAATAAAATAAATCCGCAGAGAGTGTTTTTGTCCACGATCTCTTCTTTATTGTGCCCACTCTCCGCATCCTTCTAGGGTAGTGTGAAGGAGGCCACGCCTCCACAGGTCTATGACAAGCGTCGTGCCGAGGGAAAGAAAGATGGGTTAGAATATGGAACGGCGGCCCCGGCTAGTACTATGATTTAGGGGTGTGTAAAATTGCATATTTATTCTGTGATAGTTCACGAAAACTAGCCAAATAGGTTTGAAATGTGGTTTGCTGGTGCCTCACCTTGGACTTCCATGAGGGCTTGATGGTCTACCTCGCTGAAAACATAATGTAGGAGATTGGTTTTAACAGAAAAATTGTCAGAGGCGTTTCCTTCTCGAATCTCGAACCAGTTTCACCAGGCGAAATAGATACAAAGTGGGCTGTTTCGTGATTTTCATATAACGTAAAGACTGCAAATTTTGTGAGCGTAGTTTAACTTTTGCACAGACCCATTGCAAAATCCCCTGTGCGAAAGTGGGGGGTTCGGGATTTTTGCATCAGACTCCCGAGGTCTACTCATGGGAATCTTACCCAGATCTCTCTTCCTGGACCTGCATTTTATGAACTGACGCTGGGCTATTGATAAGGAACGGGCGCTGGCCAATAAGCAAAAATACAGCAAAACAGACGATGCTTTTTCCAGGTGGCTATGAAGGGTGTGTACCTAATGTACAAGAACTGTCTGCTCCTTGATAAAACTGAGGTGAACTTTTGTCTTTGTGATTTTATAGGGCCCAGCCACCATTTTTGTGGTCCTCTAGCGCAGGTACCATGTCGCAAGGTGTGGCGGACTAGTGATGAAGAGGTGTGTGTGTTAAGTGTATCGTATTTAGGAAAGGTTCTGCGATAATCGTGCATGAGTGTGGTGCACATATTAAAGTGCTGCCTTCCTGCTGCTCGATGCAGGTTACAGAACGAGCTTCTGTTTTGCTGTTAGCCTCCCCTCCCCTTCCCCCCTCTCCCCTTCTTTCTCAGAAAACAGATGCGGTTGGCAAAGTATGATGGGGTTTTATTTATCTAGGGCATCCTCGAGAGATGTAACTGCATGACAATCCCCTAATTTCTGAAAAACACTTATTGTGGCTTCAGGCCAAATCCGGGCATTTATTCCCTGGACAGATGGCACCGCCTCCAAGAGCGGCGAGCGCGCGCCTGCCCTCTGACCTGCATTCAGCTGCGTGTGATTGCTCCCTGGTCGCCGCGTGCCTCTGGAGCACAGGTGGTCGGGGCGCGTTAAGCAACACAGGAGGCCAGGCCCAGCAGGGCTGTTATTTTAAAGGATCAATGGGGCCCGGCAGTGTTCTTATTTTAAAGGGTCACTGGCCTCAGATTGCGTTTTATTGATTTATGAACATGCAGTTGTAATTCTGATTTTTGTTTTCTGTTGAAATCTGTTGCCCGTTACAGCACCGGGAAGGCCACATGTTGACTTTTGTACTCCTGCTCTTGTCTTGTTGCATTGACTTGCTGTGTTTGGAACGGTGATGGGCATAGTCTATAAAATGGCCATACAGTTTTTTTTTTTTACTTATCTGCTTTAAAGGAAAATAAACTTATCAGTCAACAAATCGTGATTCCATATTGCGGGTTTCTGATTAGATCACATGCCCTGGCTCCAAAGTTGACAGAACAACAAACTGAAACTTGACCCACTGGAAATACTTTGAATTGTTGGACGCAGCCAGTGCTTCATTTGAGCCGATGGTAGCCGGTGGGGCTCCAGCACTCAGTTTTGGGGACAGGCACTTTTATTTTTCCTAATCGGAAAGCAAAAAGAGAAAAACGTCACAAACTGAGAAAGTAGGGACTAAATGGGCAGGGAGTGCCTGGTAGCCGGTTAAAAAGAGGTATAAGGTGGATTCCAGACTATGAAGCCTGAGTATTCGGCGCACCGGTGCCGACCGCAGGCTTCTGAGCAGAGCTCCTGGCGCCAGTACTCATTCTTTTCCAAATTAAGCACTGGAAGCAGCTAAAGCAGAGGTGTTGTAAGACCGCAACTGTGGAGCAGTGTGTCTGCTCTCCGCTTCTTTTGACGCATGTTTTTGACCAAATGGCCCAAGTAAAAGTGCTAAGCAGCCATGAAGACATTTGGGGATTGCTTGGTTTAACACTAGAAGTGCAAACTTGGTCTAAGGTCAGCAAAACACAAGAGAACAAGAAGACGAATATGGAACAATCAACATAAAAGTAACAGATAGGCACCAAAGAAAACGCATAGACCCAGCAGTTCTAATCATGGGAGAAAGGCCAGGCAGATTGTAGCTGGACACATTGCATAAGTCACAAGGGGATGTGGAGAAATCATAGCTTCATCCAAAGTGTCTCTCAAATAAGAGGATTTTGAGATCCTTTTTAAATGTGGCAAGGGCTGGTGGGAGGGATTTCTAGATCCTTTTTGCACTGCCAGAGAATGCTTGTTTCATATAACATTTGTGCCTCAATGTTGGAGATTCCAGCAGGTGTGCTTCAGCATTTCTCCATACCCCTTCGAGTGCTAGATGTTTTCAGTTTTCCAACCAAGTGGGAGGGAGTGGCGCTGTGGAGGGCTTTGTGGATGACGCATGCAATCTTAAATTGGGCTATTGCTTAAATGGGCCTTTGTATTGTGCGAAGAATAGGAGACGTGATCACATTTTCTGTGCCTTGACACAAAGCAGAGAGCTGCACGACACACAGCTTTCCAGAGTGACAGAAGTGCTTTAGTTTGGGGAGACCGGAGAGGAGAGAGTTCCCATAGTCCATTCTGGAGAGTACCAGCACGTGAACTACAATTTTCAGATCCTGCTGGAAAATTAATTGCCTAATGTTCCACAATAGTTTAAATTGGTGGTGTTCACTCCTAGCCATGGACAAGATTTGCTTCTGAAGGTTATTGTCAAGTATAAATCCCAATGAGTTGGCATTCTTCACAATGGCCGGTTTACAGTTCTTTGGAGAGAAGAAATTGAGCCACTTTTGGGCAGGGAGATTGAATTTGTTTATTGAAATTAGAAAATGCATTTTTTGTTGGATTGAGTTATTAGTGGTGTTTGGCCATCCACCTTTGGGTCTCCTCAAAAGTATTGCAGAGTAGAAGGATTTAATTTGAGAATCTTCAGGTAGGTCTGGGTATCATTCGCATACTGGTGCTAGAGGATTCCAGAGTTACTTGGACTTTCTTGAAGTGGTTCGAGATAAAGAATATAGAAGGTTGTTAATAGGATCTAGCCCCATGGATCCTCTTGCTTTATGTCAGTCTTGCTAGAAAAAGAGCCTCCTGTTTTAACAAACTGTTAAACAAATTGGAATCTGACCAGTTTAGGACTGCACCATCAATGCCCATTTGTTCCTTCGGGATGTTAATCAGAGCAGAAAGGTCCAACAGCACAAGTAAGCAGAAGTTACCTGAATCGAGGAAGCGGAGGGAATCAACCACAATTTGCAGAAGGACTGTTTCAATGCTGTGGTCTTGTCTGAAACCAGATTGGAAGACATTGAGAAGGTTGCTTGCCTGGATTTGAAGGGATAGTTGTGAGACATCACCGCTTCCTAACATCTTCCCTAAGAAGGGAAGTGTTCATAACAAGTGGACGCTGTTATTGATGTTCGCTGTAGGCTTCTTTCGGATGGGGAGACCTGGCCAATCTTGAAACATTTGCGGAAAACTCATTGATACAGTGAGGAATCGCCAAGGATGTCCAAGGTGATTAAAAACAATAACTAAGCTCTTTGATTTCCTCTTCTTTCGTTCAGTCACTTGCCTCGAACAACCCTAATCTCCTCTGTCAAAAATACAGCTCCTACTCTGTCAAAGCCATTGATGATCTCGTCCCACTCCAAAGGAAAGCCAGGAAGAACACCAAAGCCTTTAAGAGTTTCTCATTCACTCTCGGTCTCAAAAGATGGTCTATTAGAAGAGCAGACAGGTTTTGGGGAATCTCTAAAACTCATATGCCATTTATCCAGCTCAAACTAAAGTGAAAAAGCTATTCTGTCAGTGACAGCAGTATGCCTGAATTCTGAAATAAACTTCTCTAGGAACAGACCCAAGAAATTATTTGTAATTATTAAAACCAAAACTCAAACCAATACATTCTCTCTTTCTGGTGCAAGTTGCTCTAAAGCAGTGAATTTGCCTGATTTGTCTGTGAAAAAATTACCAAAATGAGGCAGGAAATTGTTATTTCTATTGACAACTTTATTTAAGGTAGAACCCTCTACGATCCTTTCTCATGTTTCTTTAAGCCATTCTTGCACCACGCAGATCCCATTGGAGTTCTTTCTGTTCCGTCTGTGAAAAAATGCTCTGTGGTCTTCTGTACAGACCTTCATCACATTCCCATGACTCTGTCCTTCCTTCCATTGCCAAAGACATTGTTCAGGTCTTTCTTCCTCATTTTTGCTCTTTACCAATTCCTCTTTCAAAATGTTTTGTACCAAATTGCCTCAAAACTACACATGTAAACCACTTCCTTAAATAACATTTCTGGCCTCCCCTTTCTGGCTAAGGTTATCGAGAAATAGGTTTCCTCCCAACTAATTAAGCATAGCCAGGAAAGTGATCTTAGAGGTATGTTTCAGTCCCGTTTGTATAGTACCTTGGCATTCAAAAGGACAGTTTGAGTGGCATATAAACAAAGCTGGTCATATAATTATTGTTCTTATTATTTATGATGTTGTCCCCTATAGGACTAGTTTGAAGACTTTAAAATTTTATGCAACATACCATATGTTGGAATGCTAAATTTGAAAATGTTTTTTTTAAATACATATAATGATTTGATCCTGTCTAATTATCATTATCATTGGAATTATATGATGCTGTAGCTTTGTTAGCAGAATTGTGGATGGCGCCAGGCCACTCCCAAAAGTAAGTGTGCGCTTTATACATTTCGCCTCATCATCATTTGTTGCACTTGCCACATAATCCATCATTTGCTGCATAATCTGTTGGTAGATTTTAGCAAAAAAAAAATCGCATCTAGCTTAAACGGATCAAACGTTAGTAAGAATGTGGATAAATGTGTTCCTGCACAGTGGAGGGCCCTTCACGAATGTTGCCTGGTTTCAGTTTCTTATTGCTGCATTTGGGTGTTAAACTGGTACTAATGAGTTGACATTTTATCCACAGTGTGTATCATGTATGAAAAATGACAAAATAATAAAGTACTACTATCCCAAAATGTGCTGCATTACACTGCATAATTTGCCTTTCTTGCCGAATAATTTAATCAACCCTGCTGCATAATTTGGTTTCAACTGCCACATAATTCCAGTGGCTTTGCTGATACCATGCACCCTTACAGAAATAAAGTCCATACGGTTAAATGTCCCTCTGTGTATGGCCAGTCCTTTACCCATATCTATTTTTTGGACCTACATGACAATGTACAAAATAAAATACTAATTTGTGCCTTTAAAAATGCATTTTTAAATGTTGCTTATGTTTTATTTCAGAAACATCAGAAAGTATCCTCAGACTTCTTAATGCAAAACGGCAATGTAAGTACTGGAGATAACATTATTGTATAGTTTCTTTTATTAGGGTGTGACGTGTTATGATTATTTTGGTGTCAGACAATTGAATTCTTGTGTAGACATGTTGGATGTTAGGAAGAAAGAAGCATGCTAAGTATTCAATATGTTATGTTATGGGGATATGAGTGACAGTACAGCCTGCAATTAAGCTTTAACATTTTATTAATTTTCTTTTTACTTGCATCACAACATAACACTCCGACAATTCAGTGCTCAGTTGCAGAAATACGCTTTCATTTATTCATCACTTAGTCAAACTGCCTCATTCACCGTCATTTTGAAATACATCCTGTAAATACTGTAGTATTTTTTAGCCAAACCAAGACACTACGAACCTCATTTTCTGTGCCTTGACACAAAGCAGAGAGCTGTACGACGCACAGCTCTCCAGAGTGACAGAAGTGCTTTAGTTTGGGGAGACCGGAGAGGAGAGAGTTCCCATAGTCCATTCTGGATAGTACCAGCACGTGAACTACAATTTTCAGATCCTGCTGGAAAATGAATTGCCTAATGTTCCACAATAGTTTAAATTGGTGGTGTTCACTCCTAGCCATGGACAAGATTTGCTTCTCCAATAGAAGGCAGTAGGCCTGCAGTTGCTTTTTTGTTGCACCTCCACTAACACTCGAGCTATACAAGAGGTAGTATTACTACAGTACATTGTGGAAAAGAGCACCATGCTTAACCTGTGCAGAAAGAGAGCAAACTAGACCAGGCTGGAAAGGAGCTAGCTATAGTCAAACCACTGGGTCAGTTATTTTAATTGGTATACCTTTTCCGTTCTCACTTTTTCTGCTTCTCTTCTGAAATAAGTGTTATTTTTCCAAGCTGAAATCAGACATAGACCCTCCCAAGGAGTATGCAAGACTTTGGTGTGGGGATACCATAGAGCCAGAGTCTCTGATTCCGACCTGTACCCTGGGTGTCCCTGGAATGGGGAATCACGTTACAGACCCTGCAATAACGGGTCCTTTTTGTTAAATGTTTCCTGATTCTGTGGAGAAAACTGCTGACATTTTCCACATTTTCAGAGTAGGCGGAAAGAGTCAGCAGTAGGACTGTGGGGGGTGGGGGGAGTGCAGAAGGCTGTTCGGGGGGGGGGTTAGGGGGCAAGGCTCAAAGAAGGGTTGTGCATGGTCTGCTCCTCCCGCACTGCTGCAGGGGTTGAGCAGGAAGCGGGCAGTGCTGCTGCCACCCTGCCCTTGCCGCTGCAACAACATAGAGAGTGCCTGTGTCTCCGAACCCAGGATTATCTGGTGTTTATCGATCACATAATTCTGGACCTGAGGACACTCTGGATTGCTAGAGGAAGAATTCCACCCAGAGTTTTCGATCCAGATGAACTTCAACTACTTGCAATGAGGGCCTAAGCCTTATCATTGGTTGTCACATGCTGCTCATGTTGCTCTAGTCTACTATTGTAGGTGACAACTAAGTTTTCCGTAAGTAGTAGATTGAGTCACCTTTGCAAGAAAACTTTTCACCTATTTCCAACCAATTAAAAAATATTATTGAGAGACATTGGGCCACCCTAAGTACAGGAGGAGCAGACCTCTTTAAGCCACTCTTCTCATAAAGGAGGGGTAAGAGCATAATAGATCGCCTGATTCATACTAGACCAAAATGGACTAGAGATTCAGTGTCACAAACCACTCAATGTGCCTTACCAAGTATTCAACTCTGCCACCCTTGTGTCACAGAATCGTGTACCAAACTGGGCCTGGGCTTTAAGAACCCGTGGAGACAGCTGGTGCACACAAATTGCAATAGCAAATATGTGATCCATAAGATTAATTGTCCTTGTAACTTAAAATACATTGGGAAGACATCACGGAAAGTCAAAATAAGGATTATTGAACACCGTAGTACTCCCAGAACAGGAAAATTAACAACCAAAGGAGTCACACACACTGTAAAGACAGTAACTGAAAAAGTGTATGGTAGGGATACAAGCACACTCTATTGGTAAAAAAAGAGATGAGCCTTTAGACTTGCAACACATAACGTAGGATTAAATGACAGCATGGAATGAGGACAAATATAGCAACCCGTTTGATCAGCTTCTTTGTACCTAGGTACTCCCCCCTACTCTTAGGACAGTATATTTAGCTATTGATGTCTTTATCCCTCTAACCTGGTGTCTAGCCTCAACCTTTCTATGTGACAGAATCGTGACATAAATTTTAGCCTGACTCAGTGTATGAAGGAAGTGACCCGATTAGGGCCACCCGGGTCACTCACGACTGCCTCTCTGCCTTCCAAACAAAGAAGAGTTGATCAGACAGTAGAGAATACAAACCAGATTATTTATTAGTATTGCACTGCAGCGGAGCCCAGTCTCACCAGTCTCCTGAGATGACTGCCGAGGGAGTGCCTTTCACAAGCATAAAGGTCACAATTATACATTCTGCAACTGGGCAGGAACACGCCCACCTTGTAACTTTCCACAGGGAGGCAGTTTAAACAAAGGGGCACACAAGTATGAGCTAAGAGTCTGAGACCGGGCACACACTATCTCTCTGGCAAGGTCATTCTGTCTGTGCCCGCAGCTGGAATAGTGGGAGCGAACCTCTATCTAGAGCAGAGGTCTTCAAACTTTTTGATGCCGAGACCCCCCTATCAAACTTTTTAGGCTTAAAGACCCCCTCCTGACAAAAATTTCTAGAACTTGGTACTCTTCTTCATTGACAACTATCGACAACCATAAACGCCCCCAATTCCCACACCAAATCATTTTTACAGTGGGGAAATAATATTAAACAGTGTTTAGCAAACCAATGGTCAGTGAGTGTGGGGCGTAGTCAAAGGTGTGGCTAAAAACAAAGGGCCTTTTTTATGAGGAATTGGCATAGGGCAGCGCCGCAAGTCTTCTTGCTGCGCTGCCCTACGCCAATGTGAAAGGGCAGGAATGCACCTTATTTATGAAATATGGTGCTTTCCTGTCCTTTCCCCCTGCGTTGGTGCACAAATTGCTGTCTAACGCCAATGTAGGCAGGATTGTTTTTGTGCAGGAAGGGGCACCTTCCTGCACTAAAACAATCCCAAGAGGAAATAACGTGGAGAAATGAAAACATTTCTCCTCATTTCGCCTGCAATGGGGAGGAGTAAGGTTTTGGCGCTGCCACATGTTTACATGGTTTTGTAAATCTGGGGCAGCGTCAAAATCCATAGGTGTTTCGTGGGAACACCCATCGCAATGCCCATGGAACGCCTACTTGACATAGAGTAAAGCAACGCAGCGACTTGCACTGCTTTTCTTACTCCATATCTATGAGGACATGCAAAGCCACGCAGAGTGACTTTGCGCTGCCTCATAGATCTGATTGAGATGCTTGTGACGCCGGAGCTTCAAAAAAAGTGACGCTCCGGCTGCGCAAGCCTCTCATAAATTAGCCCCAAAATATTTTGTTAGTTCTTTAGGTCTTTCACCATCAGGTAGCTACATATAAAATAATGGGTAGCTTAAATGAAAAATAAATGTAAAAAAGTTGCTACTCAAAGGGAAATGCACTGTAGTACATTATGAAACCTCTATTAGTTAATGCACTTTAGAGGTCTCTGTATAACCAGAGAGCAACAGAATGAAATTTGGTTGGTGCAGAGGAGAATAGTGACTTGTGTATTTTTAGTGCTACAAGGTCACAGCCTGTGACAGAAAGCACCTTGAATGTGTAAGTCATTATTTTATGCTTGCATTACACACATTATAAGATAGACTGCTATAAACTGTGCAGATTGTTTTAGTATAAAATGGAGCTTCCACAATGTAGATTTTAGTAACACATGACCATAAGTAATGCATTTTGTTTTTGCATAGCTATCCCTTCAACACCTCCTCAGGGGTACTAAGCGCTGTGTAAATACAATTGCGATTAAAAGCATGCACTTCACAGCCCAGTTGTAAAACTCTTAGTACTACCACTCAAAAAAAACAAATCTTTGTCATCACAATGCTTGGAGTGAATCGAGCAATTAAAGCCAGAACTGTTCCCAAGCACCTTTTACATTTGCAGATTAACTCATAGCGCAAGTTTGCATTTTATTCAGGAAAGCAGGCACCCTGGCATGAAGGACTGTTTTACCTGTCTGCCAGGCCTCTTCATTTCACAGCACAGAAGCCTCAATTAAATTAAGCTGAAGCATTTTAAAGATCAGAATGAAGCGTCCCAGACCGTGAGCACATGTTCTGGATTTCAGGCAGAAACGAGGCCTGGAAATTCTCGACCCCCTTTCCAAGACTCCACGCCCCCCTGGGGGTCGCGCCCCACAGTTTGAATACCTCTGATCTAGAGGGAAAGGTATGTGCTAATGAGCAACTTTCTCATGCTTTCAGCGAGGCCTAACCTTGGAGACACAAATGCATCACAGCAGTTTTCTAGCTGAGAGAGCAGAAATGAGCTTCGGTCAATAAGACAAAAGGGCGTCCATTAATAAAATGGAGCCATGAATGCTAACTTAGTGCAGAACAAAGCATGAGCAATAGGATAATAATATTTCAATTCTAACAGACCCTCCTTTTAGCATTCATGCTAAATTTTATTGTTGCCATCAGGTAAGGGTCTTTACAATTCTAAAGATAGGGAAAATTGCTCGAGCATAGGCAGCAATATATCAAGAATGGCTCATATAGCAAGGAAAGCATTGCTAGTATATCATTATGCAAGCATTATTAATATTCAAAAATACCTTCATCAATATTGCATCATTTTAGCAGTCCTGCTAAAGCTCAATTACAACATGCGTATTACAGACTGGCGCTAACTAATCTGGGATGAGAACTTTAACAGAATGTGCGCAACAAACTGGGATGAATGCATACAGGGGCATGTCTTTTTGTGTCAGCAATCCTTTGGCTCGGGGCAGAAACATACTTTCACGTTGTAGATGATCGAATGTATGATACATAGACGAGGCAATAAGTAATGGGGAAAAAGAAAAGAGGCAACATCTGTCAGACCATTCCCTCATAGGCCAAAAGTGAATTTGTGATCCATAGGTAAAGTAAACATTATGAAGTAAGATCTGAGGCAGACTTGTTGTCAAGCAATCTATAAGTGAAGTCACATGTGCTCTTACCCACCTTAATCTCCCTCGCCCCCCTGGATACAAAACGAACTGCCATATTAACCACTATTACAGACATCTGCCCAATGTACACATTCATTTGCAGTGCGGAAATCAATAAATGTCATATCTGGAACAGAAGAAAAGGAATTGAATGTGCACCAATCGAAACAATTGAATTGTCAGTGTATGTCTTCCTGTGCTCCCCTCTGTGAGGAATTAAAGTATCAAACATGTGTTCAGAGGGAACAGGCGTCGTACCAATTAAAGAATGCACAGAATATCTTAACAGACCACCCTGACCAAACAGGCCCATTTTTCCCGGAACGCCGGGTGGCAAAGAGCTGTTCTTCCTCCCTAATGGAGCGACCAAATGGGTACATTTTTTTGTTCTTGAATCAGAGAAAAGGACATGCAATGGAGCCAATGGAGATAAAGCAATGAAATGGGACAAAGTTCTCAGCGTCCATCTGGGTCCCGCTGGTGGACCCCTATTGTTCATCAGGCGTAGGCGCTGTTGAGCACCAGCGGTGGAGCTGTTCGTCTAGCTCAGATCCAGATCCCACGTTGCAGGGCTAGTTATTTTTTCTTCAGAAACGCAGTCCGTTCGCCCTGTTCGTTGACTGTCCAACAATGCACCAATCTCCCTTTCCCTAAGCTATCGTTGGTACCACGGGCAGGGTACATTCGCCCTATTCTTCAGCAATGCAATCCATCCATACTAATCTGACTTCCCCTTTGGTGCACTGTTCCTCCTTCAGGGGCGCAAATTGTACCTCAACACTCCAGGCACAGAGGGGTCAGGAAAAAGGGGGTCAGACTCAAGGGGACCAAGGGGCAGAGGCTCAAACACAGGCGAGCCCACTGGCTGGGACACAAGCACAGGTGGACCAACAGGCTGGGGCTCCTGCATAGCCTTTCTCTCTTTTGTTTTTCGGTGGTACTGCCTCATCCAGCACTTCATTGCTCTGCAGCTCCGTCTCAGTCTTATTCACTTCGAATTGCCCATAACAAGCAGCCAGGCTGGGCATCGCGTCCGGGCCCCTCTGATGTGACTGCAGGGCGTCCCGGACCTATTAGTGGATAGAATACAAACTTTCAGTTAACTGGCAAAGATAAAACTTTATATATATTTTTTTCTCTTTCAACAATGAGTAGTGGAGTAAGCCTCAATCCATTTACTAAACTCTTAAAGAACAATCAGGACATCCTTCGAATTATTATATCCGTCTATTCCTATATTATTCATCTGAAGAACCTCAAAAAGAACAAGCATTTGCAATGCAATAGGTCTCGCATTTGCGAGAGTTTAAGCTATTGGCCTTGTAAATGACAATGCCTTTTATTTACTGGTTTTAAAAAGAAAGACATAAATAAAAGACATTGTCATTTACTATGCCAATAGCTCAAACTCTCGCAAACGCGAGACCTATTGCATTGCAAATGCTTGTTTTTCTTATGTTAATCAATGCGCATCTAGCTGTTACTTACATAATTTGCATCTTAATGAGTTAGCATTCTCACCTGCGTTCAGAACACTTTAAACAGTTAAATAATCAACAACCCTTGTCTGCTTGCCAACGGATGAAGTGGCACGATCCATTCTGCATGCTGTTGTGGGCGGCAGAAAAATGTGAACAGCACAATCAGACCAATTGCTGAAGAGAGATGGCTGAAAACCTCTTTGTGTAAATATACACATATATTTTGTATTATGTTTTTAAACAAGAGGCTGGCAAATCAGCTGAGTTCTAGGCCAGACATAAACTGCTGGAAATGTATTTATTTATTGATGCATATTTATATAGCGCTCACATTACCCAAATATCTAGAGCCCTTTACAGGAGACATATTTAGTTACATCAAAGTTGAAGATGGTTTGAGATAAACAATACAACTATAATTACAAAATTGAAAACAAAACAGGTAGATCATCACATAAAACAGAATATACAAAAGCCGTAAGGTTTAGGTAGTATACAAAATTTACAAAAGGTACTAAGAATGCTCTGTTCCAATAATTGTTATAAATATGGAGCACAGTTCTTATCAAACATACACCACGTACCACACATCTAAGAAATCAACAATTGTTATTTAGTTTAACCACTACGAATCCACACGATGAGAAGGGAAAGCACTACAAAACATCGTGGTAGTGTTTTTCTGATCACTGAAAACCTTAGAAACTATTTTAACAAAATTAATCAATCTGATTCAAAAGGCTCAATGACAAAGTAATCAACAGTCGGGGGCAGACGCGCTGGCCCATAAACGTTGCCATGCCCAGTGACCAATCATTAACTGATCACAAAACTTCTACACGGAAGCGGCCAACAGAGTCCAACCGGAAAGGAGCTTACATTTCTTCCAGACACATGTAGCTGCCACCTACTGGCTCTTCGAGCAATCAAGGCTCTCGTACGTAGCACTGTCACTGACAAAAGGGCGGAGGAAGGCACGGCGTGACTCTAGCTAGCTGGTATAATGGCTTTCCTGGCAGCGGGAGTGGGACGCCGGTTCCTGTCATTCACACGTTCAAACAGGTGACCTGTTTTCCGTTACTCGTTTATCTCAGTTTTGTTCTAGAGGTGGCCTTCAAACTATATCGCTAGTAGTGTCATATAGGTTATTTTGTTCTTTGAAAAGCACGAGCAGGGTTATGTGGGTCATCGAAAAAGGTCATTGATTTTATTGTAGAAAAAAGTTTTAGAAAAAGCAAAGTGCTGCTGCAATATCCACCCAGCTTTTTATTTTAACGTTTACATGGCAGTGCTGAAAAGTAAAAGAATACTCTCGGGCATGGGCACTTCCGAATCGGATGTATGAGTGTTTCCGCATTTGGGGGGGGGGGCGGATTCTGAAGGATTAAAATCCCAAGGAGGTGTTCATTGGCTGACATAGTGGCCATTGTTATTATTATAATATTTTTTTTACAAACTTTATCCCCCAAAGGAATCGCCACATCGAAAATGTGATAGTTACCCTGTTTTACTTAATTGCACATAAATCGCCTGGGTTTTACGGTATCTTAGTTAATGTACCTGCTTCAGAGGTCTATGCTGCAAGCTGTAATACTGGCAAAACAATAAAGACGATTTATGCTCTTGATAGTAGATATCTGTGTAGTGTCTGATCAGGGGTTTGAATCATTAAATCGTTCAAAGAGTCTGTGTCTGTTGCAGGTAGTTACATTGTAAGACCTCATTGTAAGACCTCGTCTATTACTCCGCACCAAAACCTCAACAAGCACTGAAACACAAGTGCGGCCCGCGCTGCGAAAGTGAAACAGTACTCCGGGTGGAGGGGTGGGGGGGAGTGCGATTCCCTTGCGGGAGCGAGCGGCGCCAGGAGCGATAATTGCTACCATATGGCACCAGCTGCTCGCTACCGCAAGTGAATCGCCAAACGTGCACGCGTTGCCATTGAAGGCAATGGAACGCGTGCACGTTTTTGGCTGAAAAGCCGAAACGATTGCAAAAGGTCTTTTTGCCTATGCAGCGCATGCGCGCTGCGTAGGCGAGACCTAAAAATATGTGGTGCGAAATGTCCGTGGGCATACGGGTACCCTTTCCAGGATTGTGCGTCATGCGCACCATAGAGTACACGGGCTGGGCAATGTCTCATCATAACGGGAAATACATATGCATCTGGCAACATTCTTTTTTCTTCCCTGGCCTATTAATTCACTATCCCTCGTCCCTTAAATTGTGCCGTACTTTCAACTTAAACATCGTGACTTCCAGTTCCCACCAAGCAGGGCCTGCTACAAACATTCTTTTCATTTCATTTTGATCATTTTCCTCAGCTGTCTGATCTGCAAACACATTATCCCTTCCCACATCATCAATTACTTTCCGGTGGGCCCTACACTTACTTACAATTCACAACCCAGTTACTCGGGCTAACTGATAAGGGACTCGTGATGTCTCTGCGACTGTATGTAGTGTTGCGGTAACATGAGCAATAGTGGTGGTGCCACCTGAGAATTTAAACAAGAGCCATCGACATAGTTCCCCTTGAGGATCAGATAAGGGAACATCAGTCTAGTCTACCCGTCCTTTCATCTCCTTTTCCTTTTCAATTCCATCATTTGGCAGAAGGGAGGGACAGTAACATGGCTGACTTCAAGGTGGCACATCCTTTAAGCACGATTTTTTTGCGAACAATGCTGATTTGTAGCCAGTTAGACATGCACTGGTAAGGTGCTGTGTCTCTTTTTTATTCAAAGGCGTGGTCGGGGTCACCATATCTGTGAAATCATTGGCTAAAACGAGTCCAATCGATTGTCTTATGGAAACGGCCACCGTCATGACCGCCCCTAGACAGCTCGGGAGGACTCTTGCGGTGGCGTCAAAGACAGAAAGCGCACAACAAGCCGTCTCGTGTACTTACAACACAAAATGGCACGCAACAATTTGTGTACCAAGCACAGGAGCCGGAGAAAGCGCAGTTTGTTAGTTGCCCAAGTGTTAGTTGCCCAAAAGACTGTTTCAGGCATTCAGGATAAAGGCTCATGCACCTCATGCACTTCTTTAATGTGTTAGTTCGCCAGGGAGCTTATCTCCTACCCTCCTTCGACAGTAGGTGACCTAAGTAGGTGACCTCCTGTCGACAATACTTACCTTTTGAAAAGCATTCTTCATGGCCATTCGAAGCTAAAGGCAATAACTATTTAACTATACTGTCCCTATAACTTTTCCCTCTGTCTGAAACGATGAGCAAGTAACTAATCTTTCCCCACATTTTTTTTTTTTACGATAGATGCTCTGTCTTTCTGCATAGTCCTAAGAAGCGCAGCAGAACCTATGACTCCTACAATCCAATGTGAATCCGGACTAAGACCTAAAATTGAAATAAATAGTACTGCCAAAGAATGTATTTCGGAACAGTGACAGAAAAATATTGAGCAGCAGGAGGAACCATTAGCAGAAACATAGCAATGGCTAGAGCAGCAGGAAGTTGGAGAACCACATTTTCGTTAACTTCACACAACTCAGTCACAAAATTGTAAACACAATCGAAATAATGGGGCTATTACAATTTAACAGTCGTCTCCTCAACCACGCCTTTCTCAACCAAATCCTGCAACATGCACAACAAGGCTCGCTGCCCCTCCCATTGTATCCGACAGTAAGGGATACGAGGCAAAGTAGCATTGCCTATTGCTTAGATCCAAACCGGCGATATCTGTAGCAATCCCACCTCTGCATCACATGTTGCCCACAGAGTGAATGGCGCATCTGCAAAACTCAGGGGGGGGAACAAACACTATTCACTACTTACATTAAGACCCATCATCATACATTCACCTGCCGGAGAGCAGTAGCAGTAGGATGCCAAACCCATCACATTTTCACCACCATTAGACATTAACACAAATGGAGAATCCACAGTAAAAGGACCAATAGGCAAAGCAAGAGGGCGCAAAATGTGTCACAGCTACTACATCCGAAAAAAAACACCGAAACAATCATAATATCGTGCTATGCTAAATATGTAACAGAAAGAGGCAATGCAGACCAAATACTCTCAAATGTCTATAACCAAGTCGCTATTTCAGAGAACACATTAGAAACGAATCTGTGAACAAACAACCAAATCCCCTTTCAGGAGGCAACTCCTGCCCACTATAATCTAGGCACACCTTCAAGTCAAGTAAAAAGAACCACGTCAGACACCCTCTTATCTGTCCTCTGGCGACAAACCGTTAACTTTCCCCCATCCTCTTTCTCGGCGGAATAAGAGAGCCCAAATGCATGACAATGCGGCCCAGCAAAATAAGTATCCCTGTTAATATCACACAAAATCTGCGGTGCAGCATCTTTGAAAACACTGCTCCTAGAAACCAAGTAATACAACCGTCCTATTCCTAAGGACAAGCTGTTGCACAAAAGGCTCATAATTTTTATCACATTTCACACACCTACCACACGAATCCACTGAGCACCTTAATTGGCTAGTACCCTCTTCTCTCCTTTTCCCACTTCAAGTCACACATACGGACCCTCACGTTCCTCCAAGTTCGTCCAGTCTCTATCCTCAAATCCACATACCCATGTCCCAGTACTCACTAATGCCGGGGGATGGGAAAAAAAACACAGTGGGAGTAGCAACAGAAATAATAGACATGATCATCGCTGCTGGCTGTGTCGCAAGTATAAGTGTTAGCAAAAACAAATTTAATGCTCTCTGACGCTGTATTCATTAGTCAAGTATCAATCACGTTACAGAATTGAATATAGGACAAAATATAAGTGATACAGAACATGTTATGTATTGCACACCAAACACTCTTTGAAGGAAGGAAACCCTGTTTCCATGGAAAGTGAGGCATTAAAAGTCAGTCAGGACTCTTAAAGAGTGCAGGAAATATGGTGCAAGTGTTATTTTAGCACATAACCAAATCAATTATTAATAATTGCAAAATCTCCCATGAAGAGAAATAAATGCATAGGACAAATTAAAACCTCACAAAGCTAGTTAGTCAAAGCATAAAACTTTGTTGTTTTTTTTTTCTTCCATCTAAATCTGCCCTCATTCCCTCAGCTAATTTCCTCTCTCCTTTTTTTTTTTTTTTTCTTCTTCGCTGTTCATCTCGGTCTGCCTCTTTGTGTCTTCTCACAGACGCTGCCCAATGAGCCCCTCCTTCCTGCTGCAGAACTAAAAGATAAAAAAAAACTGTGTATTTCTGCATGCGTCCTTTTCATGAAGAGACAGAAACAGAGAGAAATTCCATTCGTATCTCAAGGCCAAACAGTGAGCCTTCCAAAGCAGACTAAATCACGAGCTGTGTATTTCAGCTCTTCTCCTACACTTTAAAATGCGTTCTTATTCAGCACAAATACATACTACCTTAAAAGTTCAAAACACATTTCCTAAATTAAATGTACATTCTATAGTGAGGTGAAACCTAAATTAAATCCAGCTATTGATTAGACTCACGCACTCCCAGGTGGATCAGTAAATCGAGTTGAGTAGTTTGTGTGGTGCTGATTGGTGAATCCTCCTGAGTATGAGGATGAACAATTCACTACATGCGCTATCCCCAGAATCTGGGGGCGTCCCCAAATCGCACTCAAATTATTTTCAATAAGTTCTTTAAATGGTGCAAAGTTTTTCACAAAAATTCATTTTATTTGTTTTTGTTGATTCTTCTCAATAATTAAACTTTCTTCATATGATAACTTCCATTGAAGTAAGAATTCTCATACTCATGTGTTTATAACTTAAATACGCCCAATGCATTTCGGGCAATGCCCTTCATCGGGGCTAAATCCTACAACATAGAAGAAACTTAAACTTAGTATTTTCGAGTACATTATATATCGTATAATCAAACAATCAACATTTGTGTGAAGTGAAAAAAATTCAACTCATAACATCTCCAATAATTCATGCTAAATGTTTCATTTCGCCAGACAGATCGGCTTCATAACAATTTCAGAAAATACGTAACTCTTTTGATAGGTACCCGTGTTACTGGTTGTGACCATGTTAAAAAAGGGTGCGAAAGGTGATAATAAATCCGTATCTTTCACATCGGTGATCCTTGACCACTAAATAGTGAAATAATCATGCAAATGTTGTCCAAGTCTGCTCCTGCCAGTGCCGGTGCCTCAAAGATGGTGACCGTACGCGAAACGTGATGTACACGCGGGTGCAAGCTAAGAGAAAATGAAAAGGTGAATAACAAGATAATTTCTGTTAAATCGATGTTTCCCAAGTTAAACTCTTGAAAAAGACTCAAATGAGTACTGTATCCTCGTGCGTAAAGGTTTGTGCCGGTGACCGTGATACACGTGCAATAAAAATGAACCAAACTTACTCGGACGGTAGGGACGCATGAAAACTCGTGTCTGTATTCCGTTGTTTTTTTAAAAATTAAACCTGAAAGTAACATAGATGCATGTTGCCAATAAGTGATAGTGCCCATACTAAAAAGCCATTTTAACAGTAGTAAGTTTGGTTCATTTTTATTGCACGTGTTGTAGGATTTATCCCCTGATGAAGGGCATTGCCCGAAATGCATTGGGCGTATTTAAGTTATAAACACATGAGTATGAGAATTCTTACTTCAATGGAAGTTATCATATGAAGAAAGTTTAATTATTGAGAAGAATCAACAAAAACAAATAAAAGGAATTTTTGTGAAAAACTTTGCACCATTTAAAGAACTTATTGAAAATAATTTGAGTGCGATTTGGGGACACCCCCCAGATTCTGGGGATAGCGCATGTAGCAAACCTAAATTAAACACACTCAAATCAATCATGAATTAATTAATTGAGCATCATTTTACATTAGACTGAAAGCATCTGAGCAGGCCTCATTCATTTTCTCTTTTTTTTCTCTCTTGTCACGCACCGAATTTCTGCATGTCACTTTTAGAATGCAACTTATATCTGAGACTCAAAGCAGCTTTTGTCATTGAACAATGCCTAAAGCTATAGATGAAATCTGGGTGCCATAAACTTGCCCCCTTTTTGTTTTGTTTTTTCTTTCTTTTTTCATCATGCACTATAACTTTCTGATTTTGCATTCATCCCTTTTTTTACATTCCTTCTTCCTTTCTTAAACCATTCGTCCTATGTAAAAACAGACATATATAAATATATATATTATTACTTTTTTTTTCTGTTCAAAAGGGCCCATCAACGGCCATTTCAACTTGGCATTGTCCCTCATATATTTGTGCCATAGTGTACTAAACATAATAGGGCCAAGACCATTCTTCGCGCGCATCAATATTAACAGTGCCTCCTGGAGGCGCCGGCTGATCTTCTTCCAATGGGCATCTGCAGAGCAACAACGACAACAAGAGACCAAATTAAGCTCATTCCAGGCATTTTCAAGAAGGGGCCAAATTCATTATTTTGCCTGGCAAAGCAATTGCAAGTGCTTTTCCCCAAAAGACAGTCCTCAGACCGTACCAAAAACAAACCAATGGTGCACCATGTTCACAAAGAACCCAAAGAAATTCAAGCGCTTGTTCCAAAGAAGGTCCTCAGACCGTGTCAAAAAAAGAAAATCACAAGTCAGTCCTCAGACTGCACCAGAGAGACAGGCTCAAGCCCAGGCATTTTCAAGAGTAAGCCAAATTCACTAAGTTGCCTGGCAGGGTATCCGTAGACACCCTGTATCTCTATACGGTCCACAGACCTACCAAGTTCAGGCAAGCCAAGAAATGGTCTCCTGACCATACCCAAGATTATTCAAGATGGCGCCATATTTACCAAGAATCAGGACAAACTCACCTGGTGCACACAGGTCAAACAAAGTTATTCTCCACTGCCGACTCTTTGGACCAAACGGTCAGATCCAAGGGTTTCGCCTTTCAGGACCTAGCCGGGATGACCACTGGGCGAGGCACCGCCCGATCAGACAGGCGGGGCAGCTGCAAGAACTAAGCTCTGTCTTGTGGGGATCCCCGATCTGCCCATCCGACATGACGCGGCCCCGTCCTCCACACCCGGTTGCGGGCAAGGCGATGGGTCCCTGTTCGGGCTCCAACTGAAGGAAGTGACCAGATTAGGGCCACCCGGGTCACTCACGACCGCCTCTCTGCCTTCCAAACAAAGAAGAGTCGATCAGACAGTAGAGAATACAAACCAGATTATTTATTAGTATTGCACTGCAGCGGAGCCCAGTCTGACCAGTATCCTGAGATCACAATTATACATTCTGCAACTGGGCAGGAACACGCCCACCTTGTAACTTTCCACAGGGAGACAGTTTAAAGAAAGGGGCACACAAGTATGAGCTAAGAGTCTGAGACCGGGCACACACTATCTCTCTGGCAAGGTCATTTTGTCTGTGCCCGCAGCTGGAATAATGGGAGCGAACCTCTATCTAGAGGGAAAGGTATGTGCTAATGAGCAACTTTCTCATGCTTTCAGCGAGGCCTAACCTTGGAGACACAAATGCATCACAGCAGTTTTCTAGTTGAGAGAGCAGAAATGAGCTTCGGTCAATAAGACAAAATGGCGTCCATTAATAAAATGGAGCCATGAATGCTAACTTAGTGCAGAACGAAGCATGAGCAATAGGATAATAATATTATTTCAATTCTAACATGTATCCAAAATTAATAGAAGTCATATATAACGGATGTCCCATAGTACCCTGTCTTGGTATATCAAGTAACTTGCTCATAATAAGTGGGAATCAATAAACACGCCTACGGCAAAAGAGTTTTAATGCATCAACTATAGAAAGAAATTATGTTTTTAGCATTGGGTTCGTAGAATTGTTGTGTGCACCACACTTCCTCACCTACGGGGAGAGGATGTTATTAAACAAGTGTATATTATGCCGATAGGTCACAGAACCTGACGCTGCTCCGTTCCAGCACAGATGCAGCCTCTTCAATAATCTCGTTTTTCCTTCCTTTTCCACAGAGAAATCGAATAGCCTGACTGTGCTAGTGAAGGCTAGGGCTAGAGAAAGAGGTTTGGATCAGTCTTGAAGAATGCACCAGTCCTGGGTAGGGCTATAAGTGAGGAGGCATAAACATGTTGATTTTACACCAGGGGTTTGCATTACACAAGCTCCTTAGGACAGTGATTGTTACCCATGCAGTAGGAGGCTAATACATAAATCATTTAAATACTTATCGACCCTCATCCACTTTTAACCTGAATAGGTTCCAACCAACTCTCCAGTAGAGAGGTGCACTGTTTACTGCGTGTCAAAAAGAATCTCTCAGCCACTTCAAAAGTTCAGATAGAGCCCACAATGGAATTAATTTGGAACCACAGTGAGGAGGGGCCCGAAGATGACGCATATCACTTTGGTGGGTGAGCGTCACCATCCTTTCTTGGGAATAACCAGCTTAACTAATACACACATTTCCAGTTCACACACTGTCTTTTTAATATAAGATGATCCGGTAGACCGTTGGTTTCATGTCATGGCATCTGTTTCCACACGATGGGTTGGAGTGCTAACCCAAATTATTGTCGGTGGTTAGACTTTTTTTTGTTGCAGTTTTTATATAGCGCGAACTTGACCCCAAGGTATCAGAGCGCTTTACAAGAGCACCAGTTGCATTACAGACGGACGCATTATTTTTTTTTAGGCACGGGGAGATGACGTGATTTGCCCAGAATCACAGGATGCTTGAGCCTTCCGCCAGACTCTAACCTGATTCCCCAGCTTCAAAGTTGGCTGCTCTAGCCGTTAAGCCACATCCCATCCCAACTAATTGCAAGCATCCTCTCACTACCTTTTGTGTGTTTCATGTACCGCCCTAAGTGGCATGGGTGGGCCCAAACGTTGGTCCCATGCTCACTGTGTTTCTGGCACCAAGCTGTACCCGGCTGATCAGCCCATAACTAGGGCAAAACTGGTCCTGCGTTGCTTGTGTTCCGTTTCAGGGAGGACCTGGCTTGACAGTTCGGGCTGACTGTTCCCATGAGGAACAGTGTCAAGGCTGATTTGCAGATAACTGGGTCCAAACTGAGGTGGCATGGTGAGCAAAAGAACGATGTGTTGGACTTATTGCAAGCAGCCTTGCATCACCTTTTGTGTTTTTCGTGGTATCTGTTTTTTGCAGTTACTGCCGTTAGGGACGATACACAATGGGCACTTTTCAACATCTGTTTAAAAACCCCTCGTTCCACAGTTTTTTTTTTTTTGCTTGAGTAGCCTTCTTGATAAATAACACCAAAAGTGTAATATTTGTCCTTTTGAACTCTAATATTAGCACTTTTGTTTTTTGCGATGTCCTAAATAAACATTAAATTTAGCACTGTGGGGCTGAACCAGAGTAAAGAAAGGATGGTGCTGAATTGCTTTGTTGTGATAAAATGACTCTACTCTTTGTAGAACCGGTAAATCCTGTTTACAGTAAGTTGTCTTGAAATAGCATGTGCTGACGTCGAAAGACTGTGTAATTGTTATTTTATGAAATATATGCCTGTGACCCGTGGATTCTTTCCTGAAAATTCTGGCATTTAATCAGTTAAAATGTGTAAACATTTTTGCGCAGAAATATAAAAGCAGTCCCGCCAGTGTAAAAAGCTTAAATGGTGGTAACTGGAAACACGTTGTCACCTGCTTTCACAGGATTAACAATATCATGTGGTAAAGATTATCATACCAAGGGTGTTTTCCAATGGGCGTGTGCTAGAGAGAGTTACTGCTACTTGTTAAATATTGAGGCCTGGTAAACAAAGACCTGCCCAGGCTCACACCGGCTTCATGCAGTTAATATACCTCAAAGGTGGAGCGTCTGAAGGAATCCTGACAGGCAGTGCTGGAACAGGTGCCCTACAGAGGCGGCGGCACCTTTGGCACGCGCTTGGTAAGTAAGTCAGCTTCCTGAGTCCACATCTTCCCTCTTTTCCTCACTCTTGGTTCCTCTTTTGTCCCTCCTCCGTGTGTCAGTCCCTGCCCAAGAGTGGAACATAAGCGCATTCAGGCATTTTGTTACACTCTTCCTTTTTGGGAAGGCAGTAGCATTAATATGTTCCAATCTGTGATTTACTGCTTTTCCTCACACATTTTTCATTTTTTCTTGCGTTCATTAGAATGAGAAAAGTAGCATTTATGAATTTGTAGATTTGGTGAAACAGGTTTATGGTTGTATTGATCTCTGGCTGTGGAGACACATAATTGTCCATCACTCTTCTGAAGTACCTCAATGGTGAGCAGGATTGGTATTGTGGCTTAAAAAAGTGCACCTGGAAGATCCATTTTTCAATATTTGCTAGCTTGGTAGGACCAGAGATCATCGCTTTTGGTATGTCGGCCTTTAGTTGCAGCTCTCCAACGTTAAGCCAAAGCAGCTAGATTTTGCCTTCCAGGATCAACTATGTGAAGATAAATGTGCCTGTTCACTACATATGGTGCAAAGATTAGACCATTTTCCTTTAGTAAAAAGGAGCAGGGGTTTAGTAAGCATGTAGATCAATGGATATAGCTGAGTTCTCTGCATCAACGCCTGGCCCTCCAATAGGTGGGTATGGCTTACTGTATCAAAAGGCATCCCATGATCAGGGAAGAGCAACTTGAAAATCTGTTTCAATCTGGTAAACATAGGCACCCTGATCGGTTGTAAATAAAAAGATGATTGGACTCAGGAGG
Source organism: Calotriton arnoldi (assembly GCA_963921515.1). NCBI lineage: Eukaryota > Metazoa > Chordata > Amphibia > Caudata > Salamandridae > Calotriton > Calotriton arnoldi. The sequence goes on along the minus strand of CAWUFW010003000.1, from coordinate 1,369,856 downwards.
AGTTTGTGAGTGTTTCACTGCTACCTTTTAAAAAATGTTTGCCGGAATCGGCAAAGTGTCTGACAGATATCTGTTTTACGAACTAGAATGTATGGAAATTGACAACATTGACCTCGTAGAAAAAAGCAGAGGTCCAGTCTGTCACTACGTACAATAAAAGTATATGTTGCTGAGTTGCAGAATATTTTACTTGTATTAAAGTAATGTTGAAATGGTTTACAATTGCTGTGGTGTCTCACTGGTCCTGAATTGCGTTCCTGCTTCCATGCTTGTGGCATAAATTATTGCGGATTCTACCTTCTTGGACTGCCACAGATCCCATATATTTAGTTAAGATGTTCATCTAGGCAGGGGTGGATACTACATGAGGGTGTTAGGGACAGGGTCCTACCAGCCAGAGAGCAAGATGATAATTATACAGGCTAGCTGCTACATTCATACTACTGAGGCAGGCAGCAGGAGGGCAGCAGAGCTGTGTACAGGCACACACTAGGCCATTCATTTTGCCTCAATCTTGCATGCTTAGCAAGTGCTTAATAGGTGGTGGTGAGGACATTTGGTCAAAATCGAGGAAGGTATTAACTTGCCACTACTAGAATTTCACACCTAATACAGAAGAGGCTTTGTGCCTTAGTTAATGAGCTTAAAATCCACGCCCTGAAGAGATGGCCTTTAGGCACAGTCATCAGCCTACAAAGAACCTGGAAGTTACAAGAGCAGCACTGTTCAATTTTGCAAGCTGCTTATACAGCTGCATACAGCGAGTTATTTGCAGTTAGGTTTGCAAAAAGAAAATCAATCCTTTATTGCCCTGTTAGTAGTGAAATAATGAATGAAATTATAGTTAGCTACAGCTAGCAGAAACACAGTCATATAGAAATTAAAGGACCCAGCTCCACTACAGACGTATTTGAGACCGTTAGGTTTTGATCTTTTTCCTGAAAGCGTGATGATTGGAGGAGTTGCCTATACGCAGAGGGAGTGCTTTCCAAAGTTTGGAAGATAGCAATGAAAATTATTTACCTTTTGTTGTCTGGAAAGCTTGTTTCTAGGGATCACCAAGTGTAATAGGGTGAACCACATTGGGGGCAAGAAAGAAGATAGCATAAGCATTTCTTCTTGATAGAGAGTAGGGCCGTATTGTGCACTGTTCTGTGAATGAAGCAAATAGCTTTAAAGATTATACATTTACTTTTTGTGAGCCAGGGCAGGGCTTTTAGATTTGCTCTAACTGAACATATCCTAGGGATGTTCAATAAGGTCTGATCCGCTGCATTTTAGACTACCTTTAGGTCCGTTAGTGGGCTAGGAATGCCTAAGTATAAGGAATTGCCGTAGTCCAGTCTGGACGAAAAAAGATCTTGGATCAGGATATTCCAAGATCAGATGAATAGCAGGGGAAATATTTTACACAATACTGGAAGAATTTGGAAACCCGTAGCTACCATGTGTGAAATTTTTGTTGAAAAAGATAGCTGATCATGAAAATAGATGCCTAGATATTTTGCAGAACTGGTAGGTTTTGGCGGGGTGCCGAAATCCTCGGCCACCGTTGGAGTGTTCATGCAGGAGATTTTTTTGTCAAAGATGATAATGTCTGTTTTGTCTTTATTAAGTTTTAAGCAATTTTCATTCATCCATGATGCCACTCCTAACGTGCTGACAAAAAATGAGTTTTGTAGAGTCCGGATCCTCAGAGATAACATGATTATCAGTGTGTCATCTGTGTAAGAAATAATGTTGAAGCCAAAAGATCTGACTAAGGGGGAGAGAGTGAAAATATACACATTGAAGAGTGTATGGCTGAGCTAAGAGTCTTGAGGATACTGCACTTGAGAAAGAAAAGCGTTGAGTCACGGGGAAAACATATAGCCGTGTGTGTTCCCACCTTCAGGAAAGCGTAAAATCAATCTGCATAGCTGATCCAGCGGGTTACTAGCAACGAGCATTCATACACCAAATACTCACTTGGGCCCATACATTCATACTACGCTAGTATTTTCCGCTGGTGGGTCAGTTGTACTCTTTATCAATATCCCTGCTACCAATTACTTTTCTGATTGAAGAGTAATGACTTACCAATGGACCCCCTGTTAATTGGGTAGTTTAAAATGAGTGACATTCATTAAAATACATAATCCTGAAATAATCACTGAGTCAGGAAGTTTTAAAATGTTTATCTAAAGATTTAGCAGAGTAAAGTACAGAACCACATGATACTTAATCGTATATCAAGGATGAAGCATAATAATCAATTAGCATTCAATGACAGTCCCTCAGAAAGGAGAAGATAGAGACAGCAGCGCAACTAAGGTTTGCATTTATATTTACCTAAAAGTGCGAGTACCAAACTCCTTAGCTAAGGAGTTGGAAAGATAGGACCCAGGGAGGATGATGAGCAAGGACCTCCTCCAGATTCAGGACAGGACCGATGACCTCTCTATCAATGACGCCTGCGTCGTTCCCCTCTCTGATACTCCGCTTCTCCTCGATTCTCCCGTGCCTTCCTTCTAATGGACTCCGCCGCCCCCTCCTCAGGACCTCTCTGGACAGCGGTTCAGTCTGCAATCAGCCCGTTCGATACGCCTGCTCTTCTGTGTCTGTCAGCATCTAGTCTAGTCTCTCTAATTAACTAATTCTATATCTATTATACCCTTCTATGCCCATGTACCTCCCATTAATGTTGCAAAAATATGGGCCCACTACTTCTGATTGGACGGGGACAGGGGGTTGATCCTCACACCATATCGATTTGGTTCAATTTCTTTAAGCCCATTGTTTAAAAATACCGCCCATCACAATTAATACATTTGCTTTATTTCCCACCCGTCTCACGACAAAGTTTATACATTATTCATATAAATTGTTGCTTTTCAGTAGGGACATCATGGGTACAGCAGTGTTGGCCATCAGGTCACGGCCTTGGACGACGTCCAGGTTGACTTCATCCTTTCCTCTGGGCAGCCATGTAGGACGCATGCGCAGAACCATTGTCTCTCGAGTTTCAGTTCACCAACCCCAGGCCCAATTTACGAACTAATAAAAGTCAAAGAAGAAAATATTAAAATCACAAATAAATTGTTTCACTGTATACCCACTCTTTCTACTCTATTCCCATTTACTTATAAATTCTATCCCACATTAATAGCATTAGAATACCACAGTTTAATTGCAACATGAGAGCAAGCTGTAGCACGTGAAAACATAAAGCGGCCATTTTAATGCACACTGCGCAGATGCAAGAATTTCCCACCAAGCAAAGAAAGACGTCACACCACGTGATATGGTTGACACATGCGCAATAAAGATTCCCGCGCTTTAGCGGCCATTTTAGAATAGACAAGCGTTATTTGTTAGTTTAAACACATAGGCAAGCTTCCTTTCTACTTATGTTCGTGTATGCAATTATTAGTATGAACAATACAAAGTTTAATAAATTAATACTGTGAGAAGATTGCCTCCGAGCAAGTCTCATTTGTGAGTCCTTGCTCCATCATAGCCTATCTGCATAACTCAATATTAAACAACCTAGCGATGAGCACCAAGTGAGATACAGTGTTAATGGCTGCTGAGTGATTTAAATGACCTGAACAGCAAATTCCCCTGGTCCAAGATCTTCCGGAGATCGAGTGTCACTGTTAGTAGGTTTGAACGTCTCCAGGGAAGACCCTGATGGAGATCAAGAGTTTTTCCGTGGAAACTCAGAGAAGGCTGATGAGAGGATTGCCAAGAAATCCCTATAAATTTGTCCTGTCTTTCCTTTAAAAAAATATGGCTAAATTGTTACATAGCTCATGGATAGGCAAAATGGTGCTTTGTCCATCTTAGGGCTGCTAAGTTGTTTTACTAGAAAGAACTGCTCACAAGTGGGTGTCTTTGAATTGGTAATAAGTGAGTTATAATGGGAAGGGTTAGCAATTTTAATCAGATGTTTGTAATTACTAATGGCTTTCTTATCGGGGGCTTTGGCTGCCTCAGGAAAGGCAATTACGCTCAAGACTTTTGCTCACTCTTGTTCTTCTCCTATGTTCCTCCGTATACCAAGGGGCAGAGGGAGACAGTCTTAAAAGGTCTGAGTGGTCACATAGAGGGTATGATGTTTAGAGCTGAATGAAGCCAGTTGTCAAACTCCAATGGTCTTTTTTCGATGATGAAGCAGTTTTTACCAGGTATACGGGCTGTTTTAAAGTTTTTTGCTTCAGTTTATACCATGGGTGAGCTAGAAGAGGAGGATTGTGGCTCCAGTTCTTGAGAGACAGTGAAGTGGTAGTAGTGGAGAAAAGGACTGCCACAGACTACACCAAGTTAGTCTCAGAGGTTTATCCACCTTTACAGAGTCATAATTAGAAAACAAATAGTGTCTAGTGTGTGTCCTGCTGTCTAGGTGGGGGTTTTACTACCTTTTGGAAGCCCAGAGAGGAAAGAGAGCCAATGAGATTAGAAACATGTGGCTCAGAAAGGTCATCCAGGTGAAAACTTAGGTTACATAAAATTATCAAATTAGCCGACTTAAGCACAAATGGATAAAGGAAGGAGCAAATAGTGTAGCTAAAATCCAACCTAGGGACTGGAGGGCAGTATATAAATGCTCCAGTAAGTGAAACGGTGGAGTTAAGTTTTAAAAAGAATATCATTCCTTCAGAGCGGTGGGGGGAAACTATTATCATAGATTGAAGATATGAAGATCGAGTGACATACAATGGTTACTCTCTTCCCGGTTTGTTGGTGCGGTTGGGCCTAGTGATCCGATAGGTGGAGTAGTGGCTACCTCTATATCTGGGCCAAAGCATTTTCTTACCTAAGTTTCCGTTAATGTAAGAATATCTAGTTTAAAAGACTATTAGATCATATATTTCTAGCTTGTTATTGGGTAATGCGTTGATAAGGTAGCATGAGAATACTTGGATTTACAATGACAGTACTATTTTTCGACTTTGAGATTCCAAGGAAAATTAAGGATAATAGGTGTAAAAGTAGAAGCTGCATGAATTATATTTAAGAGACTGCGAGTCTTGAGGGTTTAGAGAGATGTGATCAATGAAAGGACTGCCTCTGGTCTGTAATGCATGGAGCTGGTCTGCAGGGTAAACAGGGAGGCGGTAATGGATATTCAACTGGCCAGTGTTTATGGAGCAACCGTGGACTGGCACAGACTGGCTTGACTTTGTCCTGCCTGCTGTACATGTCCGCTGTGCCATCTTCATCAAGTTGTAGCTCATCATGGGAAAGAGGAGTGACTGTACTGGTAACAAATTTGCTTCCTGAATAAAACAAATTGGGGATAAAATAAAACCTAACTGGAGCCTAGCCACTCCAACCTCCCAGGGAAGTCTTCCCTTCAAGTGTAGTTTACTGGGAAATTAAAATAAATTAAAATAAAAGTGACAATATCAAAACATAAAAGAAAATAAAACCTAAAAGTGACTCCTTTGAAAAGGTGGGCAAGTTACCCGTGAAGCCAGGCATCTGCAAAGGGCACAGGAAAATAAAATGATTGCTTTGTATGCTCCAAACCAGGTCTGTATACCTCCTATTATGACCAAAACGCGGACATGTTGCCTTCAGTATTTATTGCCCGGCATTCAAAGGGGTGTCCCTTTACTGGTAACAGGCTTGCATCTTGAATAAAACGAAGTGGGAATAAAATAAACCCTAATTGGATCCTAGCCATTCATTCCTCACTGGGAAGGCTTCCCTTCGAATGCGGTTTACTGGGAAATTAAAAGAAATTAAAATTATAGTGAGAATAGCAAAGTATAAACGAAATAAAACCAAAAAGTAACTCCTCTGAGATGGTAGCCAGGTTATCCAGTGAAGCCAGGCCCTTCAAAAGGGTGCAAGGAAAATGAAGCCTTCACCTCGTAAACTCCAGATCAGATCCATAATGGAAGCATAATTCATCTCCTTTCTGCATTCTCACAGATTTTTTGCCTCTTAGCTGGCTAGATTTTTGCATGCAGTTCATTGCAGAAATGATCCACATTTTTGAGTCACGGTCTGGTGGATTCATGTTCTTTATTACTAATCTTTTATTTTAACTGCAGATGTTCATCTTATGGTCTATAGTGTGCCATTGATTTCTTGCTTTTGGATTTCATATAAAGTCTAGGCAACAATAGTGTCTTCCCAGAGGCACATCTGTGTTTGGGTTGTCTGTCGTGTAGCTGAGCAAGCTACCCAAACATTTTTGGAAATACTACTTTCTGGATTCTAGCTGTGAAGCATACATTTAGTATGCTTAACTGTACCCTGAAATCATGCTTGTTTTAGAACAGGTCTTCGTTATTTTAATACCACCTAGGTTAGATGAGATCGTTTTGTAAGGCTCTACGTTCACTCAAAGGGCATCTTGGCGGTAAGAGAAAGCAAAGCCAATGCTTTCAGAAAAGATAATCTGCTAAACCAAATACGATAAGATTCGTGCTGAGTGGAGCAGGGAAACCGCACCAAAAAAGATTAAGGATCAGATGAACAACCATTTCATTTTGTAAGTCTCTAATTGCGATTTTTTTCAACTCGCAATTAGAGACTCGCAAAATGAAATGTACTAATGTGTCTCAGACACATTAGCGATTCCCAATAGGGTTGCAATGGACCTGCTGCATTAATATTCACGAGGCAGGTCGCAATTTGTGACCCATTGGAATGGGCAATAACACTGGGGTGGTGGCCTGCTGAGGACAGCAGACCACCATGTCTGTGTTTGCTTTTAAATCCAGCAACTTTTTTTTTTTTTTTTAATGCAGCCCATTTTCCTTAAAGGAAAACTTGCTGATTTTCAAAAAGGAAAATGAAACATTTATGTTTCATTTTTAGGTCTCACAGACCTAGCGCTGGAGCGCGCATGCGCTCCTCGCTCTGCGAGGCTTATAGTAATCGGGTAGATTTCTGTAGTGGACTTGTAGCCACGCCCATCATTTTGATTGGCTGGCGTCATCGTTTATGTTAAACGCTGGCCTCCGATTGGAAATGAGGCTTCTTGCTTATCGCCCTGTCTCCTTTTGGCCCCGCCCATCCGGACTGGATCGTTCTCTTGCGGCGATATACAGTCTCCTTTAAATTGGTCTTTAAGCACTTTTTGTCCAGCTTGTTTCATTCTGATTTGGCGCGCTGCTGCCGAGCGGCGTCCGCTAGGGACACCGTGCTCACTTTATTTATTTATATTTAGCATTTCTGTTCAGCGCGGCGTCCACTTCAGGGACACCGCGCTCTGTTAGTATTTTTGTTAACCTTAACTGGAAACATTGAGTTTCTAAATTGTATATATTCGTTTATTTTTAAAATATATTAAATAATGATTGCATTTCTCCTTAAATAGCTGAAAACATACGATTGCGAAATTTACGCTCCGTGGGTCCACTTTATCCAATCGTTTGTCTACGCAGTTATCTGATAGGTCGGACAATGTTTCCCGACACGCTGTGCGGCAACAGGCATGGCGGCAGCTGGTGCCGTTCGCTTCAGCTTCCTGCTGAGCGGAGGTCGGTGCTGGTCGCAGGCTTTGAGGCTCGGCACCAGGTGAGCTTTGTAACTGGAATAGCGGGATCCGGGGGATTGTTACAAAACATTCGTAGTGACCCAGTTCCGATGTGATCCCATTGGACAAACTCCATTAGAAGGGTGACCTTTGAGTTACTAGCGCCACAGCTGTCAAATTGTATTCTACTATTTATATACCGCTGTCTATCTACCTCTAAGTCGGGTGCTGACAATCTTGTCTGCTGTACCATGTAGGGTGTGTGTTTAGAGCAATGCTTTAAGTGGTAATAGTAATACTGAAGTGCATCTACTCACTATCCAGTGTACTTGTCTGGTGGCTCAGTGGACTAATGCGTCCATTGCAGGGGCCTGTGTTCGACCTCATGGTCACAGGTTCAAATCCCGGTGGGTCCACTCAGCCTTTCATCCATCTGAGGTCGATAAAATGAGTACCATTGAGTTGGGTAACAATGAACATCTGTTATTCAGCGCCAAGAGACCTCTGGGTGAACGTGCACTTTACAAATACACATGTTATGTTATGTCTGCTTTTAGGAAGTGCCGGTATTTTAAATGTATTGTAGCATAGCTCAGAAGTCTAGGTTCTCTCCCTTTCAAATTAAGGCTGTGGAGGTACTCAGAACAGTGTCTGTGTAACAAGATGAATGAATGCTCAGCGTAGGCAAGATGATTGAAGAGACTTTATTCCACATGTAAAAAAGCCCACGAAGCGGCACATACTTTTGGTGCGGATCCCAACAGCTAACTGCTTGCTGCCCTGTCCTTGCAACGCGTAACCTCAAAATAACCATGTTAATGTAAATTAGCAATACAGAAATTAACATTTAGTAAAGATTTAGCTAATGCCACTAAGGGTCCGGATTGTCAAGCACCTTACTCTCTGCACGCTCATGGCCCCTCATGGCATTGCAGTGTTTGTGGGCTATCCAGGTGGTGTGTTGGGCACCCGGCCATCATTTACCTTGTTGCTGTAGTATTGTATATGGTGAGTTAAAGTCACGATCTCAGCATTTCACAAACTAGTAAATTAACCTGCACCAATTATTAGGTTAAACGTTATTAGTCAGTGAAGGCTGTGTTAATTGCAGTGAAAGTAGCTGGTTAGGTAATGAGCAGGGTAATGCATACTATTTTACAGGAACGTCCGAGGCGTTCCATTGCACCTTTTTCTGCTGCATCTCTCCCCTTCCCAACAATCCTCTTGAAGGAGTCAGCTGCCGCTCAAGCATCTGGAAACCGATGTGCTTTGTTGCTCCATGTAACTTTTAGCCTCGCTCACTAGAGCATGGCTTACGAGATTTGCATTCTTTGCAAATTTTTCTTTAGATTGATGAATTTGCAGTGGGCTACACGTACCTCGGATGTAAACTCTGGGTGGAATGATATCTGGGACTCAGCATATTGTATATTCCCTTTTTTTCTTGCCAGTCTGAGAATTGCATCCCTATCTTTATAGTTTAGCAATACGAGCATTGATAGGCTTTGGATGATGTCCAGGTATTGGTCTCTATGAGCCCATTTATGTTCAGTATATGTTTCCATCTTTCCTCAGACTTTCTGTAACTTATTTTGTACAACTACTCGGCAAGCTACAACTTCCAACAAACCAGCTTATTTTTAATGACATAGGCGAAGCCTAATGCATTTACCAATGCTTTTTTGTTAGCGTGTGTGGGCTTTCATTCATCGTCTTGTTTGTGCCTCCCCTGGATAAGTGCATAAAAATTTTTGCTCACACTGTATTGTTCACGGTACAAAGAACCCCTGTAACTTTCCTCCGCCCAACCTCCTTTAGAACAAGCATTTGCAATGCAATAGCTCTCGTATTTACGCGAGTTTGAGCTATTCACATTGCAAATAACAATGCCTTTTATTTTTGTTGGCATTGTAAATGAGAGTGCCTTTTATTTAAGTTTTAAAAACAAAAACAAAAATAAAAGGCATTGTTATTTGCAATGTGAATAGCTCAAACTCGCGTAAATGCGAGACCTATTGCATTGCAAATGCTTGTTTGAGTAGCCAGTGGTCCTTAGAACCGCTGCCTGCTCTTAAAAAACGTTTTCACTGCCAGTCACAAAGGAGACTGGGTCCCATGGGGACCAATTCCCGTTTGCGACTGGCTTACCACCTACTTGAAGTTGGTGGTAAACTGCGATTTTTTTGCGACCGCATTCCGTCGCAGAACAATTGTACACCCCCTTGTGACTTGCTATTAGGAAGGGACGCCCTTGGCAGGCCCCTTCCTAATATCGACTCGCAAACCCTATTATGCTATTACCGGCTCACAAAATACGGTTTGTATATAGTAAACTGCATTTTACCAGTCGCAAACGGCCTGATGGGCCATTTGCGACCGGTAAAATGCCTCATACATCTGGCCCAAGTTTCCTATTTTGTAGTGCATGGAAAAAGCCAGGTCTACTCTAACAGTGTTACAGTAATCCAGGCAAGTCGAAATAATAGCATTCAAGATTTGTACTTTATAAGGGAATTAAAAAAGATAAAGAATGTGACTCTGTGGTGTGGCTGGCAGCAGGAGCGGGGAGGGAGGTGCGGTACCCCCCTGGCTGTCGGGATATCTCCTCAGTGATTGGAGCCTCGGCGGCGGGTGGGGACGGCGTCCGGGGGTGGCGGTGCCCTTCCCCACGCTGGGAGTTGCTGCGGGGGATCGGCGGCATAACCGAGCCGCGTGGGGAGATCAGGGACCTGCTACCGGTCCTGCCCTCTGCCGTTCTTCTCTCTCCCCCCCTGATATATTTTTCCCCCCCTAGGGGTCGCTTGCACCGGCGGTCGGTCGGGCCGCGCAGCCCCTGGGTGTGACGCTAGCGGCGCGGGCGGGCATCCCCTGTGGACCCCGCGTGCGAACACGTCGGCGGTCAGTCGGACCGCACGCGCTCTCCTCCCTGGGGGCACCCTTATCGACGGTCGGTCGGACCGCGGGGCCCTAGGGGTATTGCCTACAGCAGGACTGCGCGGCCTCTGACGTGGGTCCCTGAGGAGGCTTGCTGACCCTGGATCGGGGCGCCTCCCCTCCGGAGACAGCTCGGGACCCGGACTGATCGGTTCGTGCCTGCACTGAGGGAGTCGCAGCGTTGACGCCTGGCTGAGCTTCGCTCGTATCTGCGGGGCGGCCGCTGAGGGCAGACATGACGAGGGACAAGGGCAGTGGGGGCTCGACTAAGCATGGGCCCATCGATAAGTTCACTGGCCCGGGAGCGGCGGCTGGGGCTACTGGGGGTCAACAGGAGGCCATTCCAGACAGTGCGGCACTGATGGCGGCGATTACCCAATCCAGGGACATGTTCGACGCCAAGATCAGGGCGGTGGGTTCGGACGTTATGCTGCTGCGCCAGGACTTGCGAAACGCAGTAGCCCGCATTACGGAGGCGGAGACCCGCATCTCAGGAGTAGAGGACGATGTTGCGACTCTGAAGCAAAAGGTAGCGAATATGGAGAATATTCAGAAGGGTCTGGCGCTCCGGGTTGAAGATGCAGAAGGACGGGCCCGGCGGAACAACCTGAGATTCGTGGGATTTCCGGAGTGATGCGAAAATGGCAACATGGAACGTTTCCTTACCCAATGGCTTGAGAGCTGGCTTCCTCCGGAGGCCATGTCCCGGTGCTTCGTTGTGGAGCGGGCCCATAGAGCGCTGATCCAGAAACCCCCGGTGGGAGCCCGCCCGCGGCCCGTGATAGCTAAACTCTTAAATTATCTTGATCGTGATGCCATACTGAAACAGGCCCGGGCCAAAGAACCCCTGCTCTATGAGAATGCTCGTATCCTAATATTTCCGGACTACACACGGCTGGTCCAGCAACAACGTCAATCATTCATGGCCGGGGAGGGCCGACTACGAGACCTCAAGCTACCGTACGCCCTCTTGTTCCCGGCTCGCCTGCGGGTGGTGTATTGCTCCCGCACCCACTTCTTTGATACTCCAGAGGAAGTCTTTAAATGGACAGATGAAACGGTTCGAGTGAGGGTGCACACGCCGCCGGGGCGGGAGTCAGATTCCTCCTCGAGTGAAGCAGCGCCGAAGGGACTCCGAGGACAGCAGCGAAGGGGCGATAGACGATCCAGATCCCGGCGACGCTCCAAGTCGCGCGGGGCCTCCTCCCGCGGGGACTCTGCTCCTGGCCAGCAGACATTGGAACCTTGAACTATGTTATCCAGGTGGTGCCGCTGTGCTCTTCTAGCTGCTTGGGTGAATGCTTTGGATTAAATTGGTTGGGGGAGTCTTAACGTGGGCTGCATCCTTACCTGTTGGATGCTGGTTGGGGATGGGCCCGGAGGCCATGGGCTGTACGTTGGGGATCCATTGGCTGGGGTGGCCCTCGTCTCCCTGTTGGGGACTGGGTGCCCACCCTGCCGCGACAGATACTTCAGAGTTTTTGAGGTATGGGGTGGGGGGTTTGTTGGGGGGGGTTGTTTTAGGGTACGAGTTGCACTTCCACGAGGGGTTCACTACACTACACGCGCGCGCTTTCACGACCCTCCGTCCGTGCTATGGCACTATCCGTTCCCTAATGGCTGGTCGCTCTGAAGGTGGACGGGAGCCCCCGGGTACCCTCCGCATTGTCAGTTGGAACGTGCGCGGGGTTCTAGACAAAATTAAACATGGCGCTGTTCTGCGTCAGGCAAAGAGGGCCAGAGCCGACATCCTCTTGCTGCAGGAAACCCACCTAATGGGTACGAAGGCCCTGTGTCTGCAGCGATTATGGGTACCAGCAGGTTTTCCATGCCGGCTTTACGAGGGGCTCGAGAGGGGTAGCAATTCTAGTGCACCGCAGAATCCCATACGTACACTCCAAACAGTGGGCTGACACGCAGGGGCGCTACCTGTTCATCCGAGGCATGGTCGGGGAGGATCCCTTGATACTGGGTTGCGTCTACGCCCCCCCCTTACAGTGGTCACTGGTTGAGAAGCTGCTTACCTTATGGGCTGACATGCCCGATGCGTCATCTGTGGTGGGCGGGGACTGGAATGATGTAGTCAAGGACAGGCACAGGATTGGGGGGGGCCCGGGCGGTGGCCAGACCACGAAACTACATGATATGGCGGTGGGCCTAGATTGGGTGGACACATGGCGGCGCGTCCATGGGGACAGGCGGGAATATACGTATCTCTCGGCAGTCCATAAATCCTTTTCCAGACTCGACTACATTTTCGTTCCCCGAGTAATGGCTGGTAGGGTAGCGTCGGCCGAGATCCTTCCTCGCGGGCTCTCGGATCACTCTCCGGTGTCCGTTGACCTTCGGATGGGCAGGGGGCGGCAGCCATTCCGTTGGCGCCTCTCGGTGTGGCACCTACAAAAGGAGGATTACGGGAAACACATGAGCGAGGCCATTGCAAACTATCTCATCGTCAATGAGGGGTCTGTCTCCAGTGCCGGGACACTGTGGGAAGCTTTGAAGCCCACCCTGCGGGGGTGGATATAGCCTGGTGCATAGCGGCCCGTAAGCAGCGCAGGGCGGAGTTGGTACGGGCAGAGGCAGAGGTAGAGACGCTTGAGCGCCAGAGCCGGGAGGCAGGGGAGGGGCAGGCGGTGAGGCAGCTGCTCCTTGCGCAACAGTCCTATGCTGCCCTCCTGATGGACGAGGCTCGACAGGTTTGGCTGGCAATGCGTAGCAGGATATGTCAGTGGGGGGACAAGTCCAGCAAGATGCTGCATCGGCTCTGTCAGGGCACCTTCCACGCCCAGGCCCTCCCGGGTATATTAGATGAAGCGGGAGCTCCGATTACAGACCCGGTTGCCTTAGCGGAGAGTTTCGCTACATATTATGCGGAGCTATGCCCCCCGGGAGTGCCTACCGGAGTATATGGTGGACAAGTTCTTAGCGGGCTTGCCGCCCAAAGCGGTGTCGGATGAGGTGCGTGACCGGCTGGAACTCCCTCTGACTGATGAGGAATTAAGCACGGCCCTGGGTGAGCTCAGCTCTGGGAAGGCTCCTGGACCCAATGGCTTCCCAAGCGAATTCTTCAGACGATACAATCTGCAGTTGGCCCCTCACTACCGGGCGGCCTTGGAGGAGGCCAGGGAACAGGGTAGGCTTCTCCCAGATTGGAGGCATGCGGAAGTGGTGGTGTTCCATAAGCCGGGTCGGCCCCCGGAGCAGCATGCCTCCTACCATCCCATCTCCCTTCTGAATGTGGAGGCCAAAGTCCTGGCCAAAGCATTGGCCAATCGGCTCCTGCCTCACATCTCAGCACTTGTGCACCCGGACCAGGCCGGATTTATGCCCCAGAGGGCGACCAGGCATAATATACGGCGGGCACATGTGGCGATGGCGGCTATCCGACAGACCGGGGAGTAGGCGGCGTTCCTCCTAGCGGACATAGACAGGGCATTCGACTCTTTGAGCTGGGTCTATTTGTTCGCACTGCTGCCCCGGCTTAATCTTGGCCCCCATTTCATGTCCTACCTGACACTCCTATATACAGGCCTGACAGCATTGGTTCGGGTGGCTGGAGCGGTCTCTTCCAGCTTCTCTATCAGACGTGGCACCAGGCAGGGGTGCCCCCTCTCGCCGTATTTATTCGCCCTGGCTATGGAGCCGTTGGCGGCGTGGGTGCGCATAGATGCACAGCTAAGGGGCTTTGAGTGGGCTCCGGGGCTGTCCGACAGGATTGCTTTATATGCGGACAATGTCCTTTTTTTCCTTACGGCTCTGGACAGAACGGGGCCACGCCTCCTGCGGATCATGCAGATCTTTGGGGAATCGTCGGGGTTGTACATGAACCCCCGCAAATCCACGCTGTGGGCTCTGGGGGATCGGACAAAGGTAGGCAATTGGGCGTCCACGCTTCAGGTGGCGGTGGGGGGCCTCAAATATCTGGGGGTGTTCATCTCGGAGGTGCCAGCCATCTCTTGGGAGCGAAATCTGGTGCCGGTATGGGAGCGAGTCCGTGCAGATATTAGAACTTGGTCGCGCATGCCTCTGACACTTTATGGTAGATCAGCAATCTTTAAGATGGTGGCGCTTCCTCGGTTGCTTTACCAGCTCCAGAATCACCCGTACCCGATCCCGCCCAAATGGTTCCGGCTGGTGAATTCTGTGCTTGGGCAGTTCCTGTGGGAGGGGGGCGCTGTGCGTGTAGCGCTGCGCACATGCTTTCTTTCCACCTACTGCGGAGGACTTGCGACCTCGGATATTCTTTCATACTACCAGGCCTCGCACCTACTGGTCCTTAATGAGTGGTGGTATGGCGACAGGGAGGACCAGGCATATGCGTTGGAGCGTTATCTTATGGGGTCCCACACACTACACACTATTCTTTACTCTGCGTCGTTACGGGGCGCGCTGCCATTGGCCACACTGGTGGTGTTTCAAATATGGAGGCAAGCACTGCGTCGCATGGGGTGGTGGAATACCCTGACCCGAGAAACCCCCCTGTGGCATAATGGGCATCTGCCCGACCTCGCAGCCCTACAGGGCTTCCGGGGATGGGATGCTATAGGCATCTCGACCCTGGGGGATGTTATGAGGGACACGACACTCAAGTCCTTTCAAGATTTACAACAGGAATTTGGCATGCCCCGGTCCCAGCTCTACCGATACCTCCAATTCCGTCATGCACTGTCCCCTAGCCTAGAGGGACTAGAGTCTCTCCCTGAGTTTAGCCCCTTGGAGGCAAAAGTGTTTATGGGGGATCTAGAGATAAAGAAGATATCCCGGATTTATCAGTCCCTGGTTACTCATTGCTCCCCTACGCTACAGAGGCTCCGGGGGGAATGGGAAGAGGACGTAGGCACACTAGAGGAGGAGGATTGGAGGGAGGCTCTGGCCGCCCCTCAGGGTGCGGCCGTAACGATGCGTCTCCTCCTCATTCAATTTAAATACTTACACAGGGTCTACTTCACCCGGGTTCGACTGTGGCGGGCGGGACTGATTGCCTCTCCGGAGTGTCTTCGGTGTGGCCGGGAGGAGGGCACGTTCCTCCATACAGTCTGGCACTGCATATCCCTGGACAGGTTCTGGAGGGGGGTCTTTGCCTGTTTGTCGGAGGTGTTGGGGTGGGGGCTCCCACGTACGCCACAGTTCGCCCTGCTACACGTCATGGAGGGGGTAGGGGGCAACGTATATAAAAGACATCTTATGCAACTTGTCCTCACATTGGCAAAACGGGATATAGCTAAGGCGTGGAAGGATCCACGGGCCCCGTCGGTGGCAGCATGGAAAAATGGTCTAGACTTCTGTATGGGGTTGGAACAGCCAATCTTTGTTGCCAGGGGATGCCCACGTAAGCATTGTAAAATATGGAAGCGTTGGGCGGAGTACCGGGGCCTGTGGCTGGAGCCTCCAGGTGTGGCAGAGGACCTTCCGGGGGAGTAAATGATGGGACGCATGGGTCTGTTTTGTTGCAGGGTGGGGGGGGGGGGTTTGGGGGGCGTGTGTACGTATGCTAATATTTTTCTGCTCTATCAAGGTGGATCGTGGACTGGACTCTGTGGACATTGTGCGACTCTGGGGGGGGCGAGGGAGGGGGGAGTTGGGGGGGTTGGGGTCTTTTTGGAAAATTGAGCTTTCTATGCATAGTCATGTTTCTTATTTGTTCGTCTAAAAAGTCGATTGCTTCCCGGCTGATGTAATGTTTGATACTGCAGTTGTCTCTGGAGTGCAGAGCCCAGCAACATATGTGCAATTTGATAATAAACTACGTTTAAAAAAAAAAAAAAAAGATAAAGAATACGTCTTAAATTCTGCAACTGGATGAAGGACAAACTGACCACGGTATTCATTTGATTCTGCATAGTGAGGGCAGAGTCAAATTTAACGGTTCGATTTTTCGCAAAGAAAATTGGGGCTGGGTTTTGGGCAGGAGGGCCAAAAGCACAGTTCCCAAAAAGCGGGAAAGCTTAACTGGCTGAAGTCTTTCAGTGTTTACTCTGTTCAATTTCAGCCTATTACAGTAGATCAGTATTTCAACTTTGGCCAAGCAATGATGCTGGTTTGAGGCACAGCTGGTAATGTAGTCTGAGATTTTCCAAACTATTTGTGTGTCTTCTGTACATGTAAACAGGCCAAAACCGAGAGATTAATTAAGGTGGACCAGAGAGATGATATAAAGTTTAAAAACAAGTGGAGATAAAATGGAGACCCTAGGGACTCCACAAATGAGTGATCTGATGGAAGAGGTAAATTAGGAAAGAGCAACCTGCTATAATCTGTTAGTTAAAAAATTACCAAACCATGCGGGGATCAGGTCAAGATCAGCAAGCCTGGATAGCATGATCTGGTGTCAATAGCTGCAGACAAGTCTAGGAAAATTAACCCCTTCGATGCTCATGACGAGCTCAGCTCGTCATGCTGCGCGGTCGGCCTGTGCGCATGACGAGCTGAGCTCGTCACGACCACACCCGCGATCGGAATGTCCAGCACCTGGGCGGAATTCCGATCGCGGCGAAGCGGTTAAAGTAGCTCAGATGTCAATATTGGCACAACATTGCAGATCATGTAGTGTAGCCACCGGTTTCAACCAAAGTATGTGATATATCCGAATTTGAGAGTGATAATGCAGCAACTAGCAGATCATAAGCTGCATGCACAGCCTGTGGGGAACTAACGGTTAAGAGAAGGTACCAGTGTTTCACTAGCAGGACGGGAACTGGAATCTATTTTTATGGCATCACAAGTCATTCTTTACTAAAAGTGAAATACTGCATCCTCGTTTGTGAATACAATGGGAATAGAATAGCGTGTAATCAGTAGAACTAAGGTCATTCATAATCACAGCACAGTCATTACCTCCCGTCCCTCCCTCGCCTTCCTTCGAGGACCATTGAGGCCCCGCCTCCCAACCAGACCCACCCCCAGCATAAAAACTCTGCCCGCCCCCACCTCCACCTGTTTTTTTCTGTCTCCCCAGTGAGACTTACCTTCAGTTCCTCCCTGTGGCGGTGCCGGGGAGTCTTCGTGATGGTTCTCTGCGTCGGCGGTGCCCTCGGCAGCGTTCTCCCGGCGGTGCCTCCTCTCCTCATCTCCCTCGTGGTATGGGGGCGGAGCAGTGGCTCAGGAAGCCGCAACGGTGTTGGGCGGTCCTCCTGTGGCTGGGGCTGTGTTTCCGGGTCGGGCTGATGTGGCTGCCTCCTCCCGGACTACACTCTTCCCGGACTACACTCTTCCCGAAGACCTGGTAGGACGGGTTTGTGCCCGTTTTTTTGTTTTTTGAATTAGCGTTTTGGTTTATTGCCTGTTTTTGGCAGTTTTCTGGCCAGGGCTGTCCATTGGTTGCTGGCTGTTTTTTTTTTTTTTTCCCTACATTTAGTGGCGGGGGAATTGCTTCTCCATTATTCTGCTACCTTGGGTCGCAAGCGGGCGTTCAAAAGAAACAATCTGGTGTCTTCTTCCTCTTCTTCCTCTCCTGAGGATTCTCCTGTTCCCCCCAAGCGCCCTCGGAGTCCGGGCCTTTCTGGGGGTGATGTGCCTCTCATGTCCAAGGAGGAGGTACAGGGCATGATTGAGGCGGCAGTGACTAAGGCTCTCCTGGCTCGTCCGGTGCCTTCTGCTCCTTCTCGTCCTCGTTCGCTGGATCCTACGAAAGAGGTCTCAACGTCGGATGGTGAGGGTCCTTCTACCTCCTCTGGCGGAAAGTATATCTCCAGGGAGGAGAGGTGGGATGTTCTGGCTCATGTGCGGGACAATTTGGGGTTCCCTCAATTCCAGCTGGGGGAGAGGGATGGGAGTCTCTTTCCTCAGTATGCTGCCCCTTCCAGGTTGGGCATGCCCTTTCAGGGCCCAGTCAAGGACATGGTGTTGAGGGAGTGGCGTGAGGTAGATAAAATGCAGGTCCCTCGCTTCCTTCAGAAGCTTTACCTTTTGGAAGGGGTGGACCCCTTACCTCACAATTTGAAGCTGGACTTTATCTTGGCCACTGTGATTGGCAAGACAGTGATTGAGCCTGAAGATTGTACCCCGGCGGATGACACTGATAAAAAGGTGGACTCTGGCCTTAAACGCTCCTTTGCTGCTGGGAACTTGGCGCTGAGGGCTAGCCTTTTCTCTGCTTACTCGGCGCAGTCTTTGGAGCAGGATTTCGAAAAATTGGCTGCCGCAGTTCAGGAGGGCTCTGAATGCTCTGACCTACTGGCTGCTATGGAGCAGCAGGCTAGGCTGCTGGCGGACATTTCATCGGACGTGATTAAGTCTTCGGCTATGTCCACTGGGGCTTTGGTGGCGGCACGTCATTCCCTCTGGCTCCGGTCCTGGAAAGCTGATCCTGGGGAGAAGGCGGCTCTGTTGAAGTTGCCTTTTGATGGACTGGCTCTGTTTGGGGACCACTTGCCTGCAATGATATCGAAGGCTTTCAAGGAACGAAAGCATGCTTTGCCCTATAAAGGCGGATTGGCTCCATCTGGTAAACCTTGGAATAGGGCCCCTCGTTCTTCCACGAAGCGTGATTCTCATCAGTCTTTCCGCAGGCGACGTTTTCAGCCCCGTTTTTCTCCCAAGCACGCTGCCTCCACGCCTAAGGGCCCTGCCAAGAAGGGTCCCTGACAACTACTGTCTGGCCGGTTCCCTGCCGGTGGGTGGTCGTCTTCTGCATTTTCTTCCTCAGTGGCAGCAGGACGTTTCGGATGGCTGGGTCCTGAGCACTGTGGGTCATGGGTACGTGATCGACTTTGTGCAGGTTCCGCCGGATTCTGGGGTTCGGCTGACTCCGGTACCTGTCTCCGGTCCCCGCAGGGTGGCTCTGCTGGACGGGGTGTCCTGTTTGCTTGCCAAGAATGCCATCTGCCGGGTTCCTGTCGAGGAGATGGGGACGGGGACCTACTCCATTCTGTTTCTGGTACAGAAGGTGACCGGCGGCTTTCAGCCCGTCCTCGATCTCAAGTGGGTCAACTCCTGGGTTCGGCCCGTTCACTTCCGTATGTTGACCCTTCAGGCCATCATTCCTCTGGTTCAGCCTGGCGACTTCCTGGCCTCCGTGGATCTCGAGGACGCCTATCTCCACGTCCCTGTCGCCGCTTCTTCTCAGCGTTTTCTGAGGTTCGCTGTGGAAGACGCCCATTTTCAGTTTTGCGTCTTTCCCTTCAGCCTCAGGTCCGCGCCCAGGGTCTTCACGAAGGTCCTGGCGCCTCTCATGGCTCTCCTTCATGCAGATGGGGTTTTCATTCATCCTTATCTAGACGACCTCTTGCTGCATGCTGCAGGGGAGTCTCTTTTGCTCGATCAGCTCGGTGTGCCTTGGAGGTTCTTCATGGACACAGGTTTTTGGTGAAGTGGGGAAAGTCTTCTTTGGTCCCCTCTCAAGACAAGGTGTTCATCGGGGCTCGTTTTCAGACTTTGCTCGGCCATGTTACCTTGTCCGACAAGCGCCTGGTCTCTCTTCAGTCGCAGGTTCGGGCCTTGATGTCCCGGGAGGCTCCTCCGGCGGTCCAGTGGCTGCGGGTGCAGGGGCACCTGGCTTCCGTGGTGTTTCTGGTTCCCTGGGCTCGTTTTCATCTTCTCCGCCTGGCCAACTGGATCCTGTTGGGTTGGTCTCCGGGGTCTCAGAGTCTGTTGTCCCTGCTGCCCATGACGGACAGGATCCGGGGGGAGCTCTCCTGGTGGCTCAACCAACGTCACCTTCTGGCAGGGGTTTCGCTGGCTCCTCCGGCTCCGCTTGTGGTGACTACAGACGCCAGCCAGTCTGGGTGGGGTGCTTGGCTGGGGTCGGATCAGGTTCAGGAGTGCTGGTCCCTGCTGGACTCCCGGAGGTCCTCCAACTGGCGGGAGTTGAGGGCGATTGGGCTTGCCCAGGTGCACTTTCAGGACTCTGTGGGGCCGTTGGGTGTTGGTTCAGACGGACAACCTGGTGGCGAAGTCCTATGTCAACCGTCAGGGAGGGTCCAGGTCCTTGAACTTGATTGCCAGCGTCCTGTTTCTGTGGGCTCCGGTCTGGGTGCTGGGTCTGTCGGCTCTCTACATTCGGGGGGTGGACGATGTGCGGGCGGATCTGTTGAGCAGGAACATTCCGTCATCTCGGGAGTTCTCGCTCCTTCCCAGTGTGTTCGTCCAATTGGTGGATCATTGGGGCCTCCCTGTGGTGGACCTGTTTGCGGACCCGGGGAATGCCAAGGTGGCCCGGTTCTGTTCTCTGGGCGGGTGTCCCGGGACTCTGGGGGTCGACGTCTTAACCTGTCCCTGGCCTCGGGGTCTGCTGTATGCCTTCCCCCCCCTTTCCACTGCTCCGGTCCTTTCTAGTGCGGGTCCGGAGGGACTGTGCTCAGGTGTTGTTGGTGGCACCCGTTGGCCTCGGGCGAATTGGTTTCCTCTACTGACCGGGTTGTGTTGCGACCGGGAGTGGGTCCTTCCGATGGAGTTTCCGGCCCTTCCCCTGGACTCTCTGAGGAGGTTACACCTGACGGCCTGGTGGTTGAGCGGCAGGGCTTACCTGGGTTGGGGGTTCCGGCCCAGTTGGCGGTTACTTTGCAGGCTTCCCGTAGGTCCTCCACTCTGCTGTCCTATGCTAGACATTGGCGGGTCTTTTCGGCCTGGTGTGCTGGTAAGGGTGTTGATCCCACGGTTGCTGACCTCTTTTTGGTGATGCAGTTCCTTCAGGATGGGGCTCATCTGGGGTTGTCGGTGGCTTCTCTGCTGGTGCAGTGGGCGGCTATTCAGGCTTTTAGGGGCTCCTGGCGTAATTTGCGGGATGACGGGGGTCTGATGCCTCGTTTTTTTCAGGGTCTGTTGAATTTGTTTCCCCGCCCTGTTAGGTCCTTTCCTTCGTGGAATTTGCAGCTGGTGTTGGATGCCCTGTCCGGTCCTCCCTTTGATCCCCTTGAGGGTCTTGAGTTACGTCTCTTGTCTTTTAAGACTTGTTTTTTGGTCACCATCACCTCTGCGCGGCGCTTGGGGGAGTTGGGGGCCTTGTCTTGTAAGTTTCCCTTCTGCAAGGTCTTTTCGGATCGGGTGGTTTTGGTTCCAGTTCCGTCCTTTGTCCCTAAGGTCAATTCGGCCTTTCATCTCAGTCAGGAGGTGATTTTGCCTGAGTTCTGTCCTGCTCCTTCCTCGGCTGAGGAATCTCGTTTGCACTGTTTGGATGTCCGGCGGGCTTTACTGTGGTACCTGCAGGTTGTGGAGTCCTTCCGGGTGGGGGACTCTTTGTTTGTTAACTTTGGTCCGGCTAAGAAGGGTGTTAAGCCTTCCACGGCTACTTTGAGTCGTTGGATTCGGTCCACGGTCTTGATGGCTTACCATCTTAAAGGGGTGGTTCCTCCTGTGGGGGTTCAGGGGTGTTCCACTCGCAGTAAGGCGGCTACGGTGGCTGAGTTGCAGGGTACTTCTGTGGTGGAGATCTGTAGGGCTGCGACCTGGTCTTCTCCCTCTACATTTGTCCGTCACTATCGGATTGCGAGTCTGGAGCGTTTGGATACTGTTCTGGGCCACAGGGTCTTGTCCTCTATTGTAGTGTAGTTCCTATTTCCCTAATAGGCTCTGCGCATTGGAATAATATAACCTATAGGCTTGACATAGGACTGAGGTCGGTATGTCCCTATCTAGTATATTAAACTTAATTACTTGTGCCAGCTAGCTCAGAGGCCACTAGAAACTCCTTGAGAACAAGAAGGGAGTAGTTTCTGGCAACCGCATAAACATGACCACTTTGTTTCCCTTTAGAATCGGAACACGTCTCAGAATCGTGGAAAGAATAGATAACAGTTTCACTCAGTCAATCGTGCAGGCTTAGTTGCTACAGAGTTGCACAGAAAGGAAAGACGGGTGTTTCAATAAAAGGGTTTTATTGAACAGTCTTGTTTCTCGTGTAAGAGATATGTGCTGTTATGATCACAAGACAGTATGCAAGATAAATAATGTACAGCGTAAGCAGTAGAAATAAATAATACTGCGCTAGCATTATCTTTTAGCATATATTCACGTACATAAATAATATGAGCTAAAAATGCGAGTACTCATACGATGCGTCTCTAAGCTAGTTCTACCCCAATGTACCTAACCTAGTCTAGGTGTAGGGAAAGGTAAGAAGAAGGTGGAGTATTCTCTAGTATGGTATACTAAGAGTATGTTAAGTCTAGTATGCCAAGAGTCCCTCTAGGTTCTAGTCAGCTCCATACCTTGAGAATGAGAGAGGTGGGAATCTCTTGCCGGATCTGGAACTCTAACACCCCGCGAAGGGAGTCAGAACACTGGAAGCTGGATTCTTCTGCGTGCAGGAATGACAGCGTCTTCTCAGTGCGTCAAGCCGGGATACGGGCTCCTCTGAAGTCGAGGTCTCCTCTTACTTGCTTGGGGCGAGGGAAGGTATATTTATACCTGATAGGTGCCTCGGAATGTTAGCATTGACGTGAAGTCGGACAGAGGAAGACGTCAGGAATGAACCCTTAAGGTATAACGGTTCATACATAATAGATGAGTTCTTGGAGAAATCAATAGTCCTGTGCTAGGGGAACTCCCGAAGCTTAAGGGTCTGGTTTCTAGGAACTCGTTGTGATGTTAGGGTGGACGGATGTCGGTGACCATGCCTGTATTTGGAGTGCACGGTTAATGCCTAAATAAGGACAGGGATTCTATGCCTATATAAGGGCAATGCGAATTGTGCCTATATAAGGACATGATTCAGGAAAACCTATATACGGACACCTAAAGCGGAATACAACACCCACTCCACTTTCGAATGAATGATAATACTAAATGCTAAACATTTAAATGCTAAACATAAAATTGAGTACCACATGTTACTAAAAACATCCCTAAAAGCATATTAAAAAGAAGTTTAGAAAATAAACTGTTGAATGCAATAGGCACTGTACTTTTAAAGCATCGTTATCATTCTTTAGCATATGATGGAAGTAAATGCAACATGAATGAATAAACAGAAATATATGCATATGATGAAATGGTTGATAAGTTGTCAAAAATCAAAGCCATTGCATATCATGGTATTAAATTAAATGTTAGACACAAAGGTGACAATGTGTCCCTGGAAGTATTCAAAGAAGTCCGTTTCATAAGACTAGTTCTACTGTAAGCAGATTGTTTTTTGCCATGTCATTTCAAAAATTAAAAAAAGTTCAATTCTGTGAAAAGTTCCAAGTTTGAAAAATATGAAGGACAAATTTCATTGTTGCCCTGGTACACTGTGAGCCGAATCAAAGTCAGTGTATGGGTCTGGCGTAAACATGAGATCATCTATTTTCGTAGCCAAAATAACTTCCACCGAAGTTGGTGACATTTGGAACACCTCGTTCAGAATGTTAATTGCACAGAGATGAGAAACATCGCCTTCAGCAGAAGATGCAATGTTCCCGTCCGTTGTTACCTGTGTGCCTGTTGATCCATCTCGTACCTCAGCAGCAGCCGGAAGCGTCTGTGAGATCTCAATGAATGCCGTCATCAGGATTGGAAGCCTCTGCGGACAACACACAGCATGGGCCGTTATCGGGTCCAGCAGAGTATCGACATCCGTTGGCATGACTGATGGGAGTGTTAGACAGGTGTCTAGCACGCATTCTTCACCGCAAAACAGGCAGCGTAGAACAGGTAAGATGCAATCTTGCCAGATTGGTCTGAATGACAGGAACCACGTTGTATTAAGTTCCCGTAGACGAGGCATGCCCAAAAGCTGTACTATTCTCTCACAGCATTTCCGTTCAAGGAGAGCTTTCTCCATATCGCTCGGAGTGATGTTGGCGAATAGGCTTGCCATAGCGTAGTAGGAGGAATAGAAACAGAATTCCCGCAACTAGTGCTAGAATTAACGGCACACCACCAAACACCGAATGTGCGAAGTTTGGGATGATTCCGAGGACTGCCTGGAAAGGTGCTAATAGTCCGGAACAGATGGTCTTAAATGCATGTACAATTCCGCTCGTATCAGACATGTTTAAGATACATCCCATTATTTCTACGAAATGTATAGGGCAGTTTGTACGAATTAAAGCCTGTATCTCAGCCAAAGTCCTTGCAACTTGTAAATCATAAATTTCTTTGGCCGAGGTCACAGGCACTGTTTGTTGTATAAGCATGGCTTTCATTCTGCTTAAAGTATCAAATCGTATAAAAGAGACATTCAACGAAGGCCATAAAGGCGACTTCCTGACTGTGTCTATTGGGGCAAACAATACTTGCATACAGCAAGTGACCCTGGAGTCGACCGTTACTAGATATGGGATGCCTGGCAACATGCCACAGCAACTCTGATCATTCAACATAAGGTAACTCCCATTAGAAAGTTGGCCAAACGTTGGATTAATCACAGTAACCGGTGTACCCTGCTGGTGGCAGGACAAATTTGCCACAGAACCATTACAAGCCCCATGTAAAGAAATGTCCTGACAAATCAGTGAACCGCTTAGTGCACTTTCACAGTGTGTACCGCTCAGGAACACTTCACGATCCCCACTCCAACATCTATATGTGTAAGGTAAATTCCAGGATGTCTTAATGTATTCTTTACCCAACCTTTCATATTTGCCTGCTTGCGTTTGTTTGAGGTAATACTGAAACTGAAAAGTAGTCACAGGCAGAGTGATTTTGCCATGAATAAGCCATTCTGTAGCTGGTTTTTCTGCCACTGTGAATGGTAATTTTTCCAGTTTTTCAATGCTCAGCACTGTATACTTCGCTCCCCTTTGTGCCAGTTCGATCTGTTTATCAGTAAGATTGTATTCTGCAAACAGAGCCAACGTGTTGATAAAACGCCAAGGCACATAGCCCGCTCGCAAAGATTGCAGCGTCCAGCTTAATAACATAATAGAACGTAACTGAGATTGGCCCTGCTGTAACATGGCTAAATCTTGTTCCAGTATGTCAATAGCAGAGGATACAATGTTGTCCAATGAATAAATTCTGGATGACAAAGTTGTTAACCCATTGTCGACCACAGTGAGAGTTTTCTCTAAGTTAATACGATCAAGTTCACGTATTCGTTCTGCGGCCTCTACCTGTGACACTTTCCATGCTTCATTATAAGCAGCATAGATGCCGGCATATATGAAACGTTTTTGACGCGGTTTTCTTGGTCCAAGCAAGAATTCCCTAAGGTCTGGGTCTTCTTTAAGTAAAGATAAGTGTTGTTTCACATCCTTAAGTGTAGATTTTTGTAGCCAATCGAGGCATAAATTTCCTACACTGTATGTTGTTACTAACCCCGGATGTTGTCTTTGGACGTATCGTGGGTCTGGCCTATGAATAGTAAACCCCTGTGTTTTATTCAGGAATCTGTCTTGACAGATGTTTGTGTCTGTGGGCCAGATCAACCATTTTCTCCAATCAGGATTTGTTCTGTTGAATTGTAGTATTGTGTCAACTGTAGCCGCTGCCTGTGTATTGTTATTACTGGCAGGTGTTGGTACAGAAGGTGTTTTCGTGTCCTTGATTTTGGCTAAACCAAGACAAGACGTTTGTTGCACAGTGTCATTCAAAAACATTATTTGCTGAGGGATGATACATGCTCTAAATAAAGCTTCTATCCCCTGCACTTGCCAATCTTTAGTACCCCAGACAGATTTTGTGTCTATTGTGTCTTTCCACAAGTCGAAACCATGTCTAGACAGTTGGGCAATAAATGCTGCAGAATAAATCTGTTTTGTATTAGTTAACATAATTTTCAGTCCTGTTTTGTTTACATTTTTATAATAAAATGTTTCTGGATCAGATGTATTGTATCCTGAAAAATATGGACACTTTTTAACAAATGTTTTTGAACTACCTTTTGGCGGTGTAGGACAATGCTCCCATTGGTTAAACATAAACACATTTCTAGGTGTTGTAGATTTATGCAAAAAATGATGACCATAGTGGTTATAGCAATACAGCTGTTCATAGTCTGATGACCCCTCTAAATATTCATTATTAGAAAATGCAGCAGACTTTTCTAGGTCAAACATCATGTCATTTACAGTTTCAAAGTCCCAATCATCAGAATAGGTACTGGATGAAACAAAATCACTTAATGAAATCTTAAATAAATGTGGAATGTTCAAATGTTCCGCAGGGCCGAAAATATCGAAATCCGTTTTGTCCCACACTATACCATCCTGTATAGGAACGGCTGTGATGTTCACTGCAGACAAGTCTCTTGTTTCACGATGGGATGATTTGTGAGGTTTCAAAAGTAAGTTCACATTTTTACTTTCAATGTCCAAATGGATGTATCCGCCATTTATAAGCACGCTCATAGTCATAACCAAAGCTAGCCAAAGCAGAAAGAAAAATATTCCAGAAATAATCCATAGTTCAATCCATGGGGAAACCAGATGTCTTCCTCAAAAAATGAAAAAAGTCTTGTACTTGCTGTTTAAAAGTTTTTGATGCTGGCGACGTCTCAGGCTCACTCAGATCCTCAGAAAACGTATCAAAGTTAATGAGATAGCCAGAAGCAGTTCTGTCAATTGTTGGAATTGCATCAGGATTTGTAGAAATCGCTGGAACCAGTTGATCACTTGTTACATTGGTGTAGACCGGTGTATTTGGACGAACTGTTACTTGAGTTTCAAGAGGGATGAGTTCCATAGCATTGTTGCTCAGTCCTTCATCTGTTACTGCTGAATTCTCGATGGTTATCAGTCTTTCAGTCGGAACCTCTTGGATAGTAGCGAGAGGAGTGCATCTGCTACTAGGTCGGAGTCCACGAGGCCTACTATTTAGTATTGGCCACATACTGTGGTTTGATGAGGTCGATTGACACAAATCTTTTCTCCTTTTTTCCAGCAAGGGGCGGCAGAAGTACTGTTCTTGTTCCGTGTACGGCTAGGACAGGTACTGGTTGTCTGTAAGAAGGTCCAAATTCCTTCTTGTCCGCAATTTTCTCTCTGACTAGATCCCCACCTTTTGGAATCCAGACAAGCCTTCCTGGGACTGCCGGTTTTTCCCCAGTGGTGGTTGGCTGCAGGAACACGTTGCTTTGTTTCGATCTTAGTTCATTTAGATCCTGTAAAACAGCCAAACGATCTTTGATATCAAAGGGTTTATTTTCCACCACTGTGCCTTTACATTCGAGATCAGGCACCCACATTCTTGTCCCAAATAGGACCTCATATGGAGTGACCCCCCCTAGAGAACTTCTTGGCAAATTATTTAATGAGCGTTGGACCCCATAAAGATGTTTGACCCAACCATCACCCGAACCTAATACCCTAGCTGTTATAAACTGCTTTATGTCTCGGTTTTTCCTTTCCACAACAGAATTTCCCTCTGGATGAAACGGAGAGGAGTATCGCAATGCAACGCCCAGACTGGCCATGGCTTCTTTGTAAGCCCGAGAGCTAAACGCAGGGCCCTGGTCAGAATGTAGCGTGCCTATTGCGTATGTGCCGATAAAGGCTCGCAAATCTTTTATAACAGTTCGAGCGTCAGCCGAGCGCTGAGGCCATATCCATAGGAACCTAGAGCATGAATCCACTGCGACCATTATATATTTATAGTTACTGTCCCTTTGCAAGGGACCACAGTGGTCCAGGTAAACACAAGCTAATGGTTTGTCTGAAATCAACAGGGGTGTCTGCGCAGGACGTTTCACTGTGGAGACTTTCATCTGTTGGCAAATGTCACATTCCAGAACATAGTTCTTGGTCTGTTTCCTAATGCCAGGCCACCAATATCTTTGTTTCAGTAAAGATACTGTTGCAGAAATACCTGCATGGGCAGAGGCTATCCCCTCATGTGCTGCTAGGATTAGTCCTAATCTTCGTTCCTTGTTTGGAATTACCCTATCCCCCACTCCAGGGATTCGAGCAAAAGGAACGTTGTTCGCATCAATTACATAAGAGTACTTGAGTGGAAACTTTTTTGGTAACGCTGCACCACTGCCTTTGCTCGTAGCATTGACAGCCAACAATATCTCACTGTCTATTCTCGTCTTTGAACGAGTGATCGCAGCTACGGAAGCCGTCTGAACAGCCCCCTTTGCGGCTTCGTCAGCCAATGAATTCCCTGCAACGTGAACGCCATCACGTTGATGACTCAGCGTGTGTATCACTGGAGCCTTTGGTAGTTCGCTTTTTAACTGAACTACTTGTTCCCAAAGCGTTTTATGCTTTATTGTGCCACCTTTTGCATCTTTGAACCCATTTTCAAGCCAATTTTGTATATATTCATTATACGACTGCACACAATAGAAAGAATCGCACACTATCAGTGTGGGGAATTCGCGATCTGTACTTTCAAGTGCCAGTTTGAATGCTTGTAGTTCAGCTCACTGAGCTGTACAATCTCCTAGAGATTGAGTTTTTGTGACCATTGGTCTGAAGTTACCATCGCGCATGCGACCTTTAACGATTGCGCACGCTGCACTGTAAGCTTGCTTACTCCCTGTAGCGGGTTGTGCGGATCCGTCAGTGTAAATAATGAATTCGTACTGATCGAGAGGCAGAATTTCAGTAGGCAGAGGACATTCATGTTCATATTGCAGGAACGCTTGTGTTTTTAGATCAGGATCAAAAACATATTCAACATCTGTTGCAGCAAGAGAATTAACCCATTGTATCCATCTTGGATGTAATGCTTTAGCATTTGGAATGCTTGCTTTAGTTACCGCCTCTAATGCCGGTACTGCGGTTACGACAATAATGCGTTTCCCTTGGGCTAGAGCTCTTTCTTTTGCTACAGCGGTTTGAACTGCTGTCAGTATTTTTTCAGTTGAAGTGAAGCGCATTTCTGATTGTGTATACAAATGTGATTTGTATGCTATTGGTACTTTTTCACCCTCATTAAATGTTAAGTAGGTGAATCCGCATTGACCCGAAATTATTCGGATCACTAAGTTGCGTTGACTTACGCGTGTTTGTAAGTGATTTGTAGCTAACATGTTAGCTTGGAGTGAACGCAAGATTTCTGTGTGTTTTTGTGTCCAATTTTTGATTGAAAAATCAGGTTTGATTAATGCGTAGAGAGGTTTAACCCTTTCTGCGTAATTTAGAATGTACGTTCTTCCAAAATTTAGGAAACCCAGGATGGATTGTAAATTTTTCAGCGTTTTTGGAGGTTGAAGCAGCGCACACCTTTCTAAAACGTTGGCTGCCAAGCTCTTGCCTTCACTTGAAAGCTCATATCCTAGAAAAAGGACATTGAGATGGGCAATTCTGGATTTTTTAAAGTTGAACTTATAGCCCTCAGAGGCGAAGCCCAGTATAATGGTGCTCACCCTGTTCAAGTGCCTATCCAGGTCATCGTCTGTCAGATAGATGTCATCGACATATGACAATGCCTCATTATCATAAATTTGTAGTAACTCCGTTACCCTCGCTGAGAATAACCCCGGGCTGTTCTTGAACCCTTGTGGGAGTCGACAAAATTGGCGCTGGGTCCCCATTATTGAAAAAGCTGTTAAGTACCTGCTTTCAGGTGCTATGTTTTGACAAAAGAAACCATTTGAGATGTCTAATGTGGTTTTTTATTTTTTACGCACAATGTTATTCATTAATGCTGTACTATGTGCATTTTGCACTGCAAATGTTTTAGAACAAGTGTTTAAGTGTCTGTAATCCAAAACTAGACGATATGAATGGTCTGGTTTGGATACAGGAAACAAAGGATTGTTCATTGAAGAGGTGCATGTTTCAATCACCCCTTGGTATTCAAGTTGATCTAAGATCCCCTGACCTGCTTTTTAGCTTCTTGCTTTATTGGGTACTGCCTTTGTGCAGTAGGTTCATTTTTAGATGTATTTTATGGTGAGGTGAGTCCTCATCCCATCCTACATGATTTTTGTATAATGCTGGGGCCTGGTCAACTGCTCATTTCCTGGCATAAGTATATTTTAGGTGAATTGGAATATGGTTGGAGAAGGCAGGCATAATAATGTATTCACCATGTGGGCACTCCCTGACAAATTGTGGTGGCCAGTCTTTTTCTGCTAGAAGTATATCATAACCCCTTGAAAGTTTTTCCCTAAAGAGTGTTTTTACCTTTCTTGGTATGACTCCCTCCATTCGGAGTGTTATTTCATATAACTTTTGTGGAGTATTAACCCTGGTGTCTACATTCTCAACTGTAATGTACTCATTCAAGTCCACTATCTCCAGAAGTTCCTTCAGGTTCTGGCGAGCTATTGTGACTTCTGCCGCACTGTCCAGCATTGTCTGAGCCCATTCTCCGTTCTTGAGTTGTGTTCTCAGTATCCTCGGCATGTCTGATCTTCAGACCTGCTACCTTCTTTTTTGAGAATTGAGGTTTTGATTTATTTTTCGGAACGTGTTTGTCGTCTTTTGATTTCACGCGTTCTTCTCTATGTTCTGACCGTCCTCTTCTTTCCGATGTCTGTGACGATATCTGAAAGGTACGAGTGGAACGTGTATCAGTATCTTGATACCTGTCAGGCTTTTTCAAATTATCCCTATTCCTGAGGTTATACCTCCTTTCAGAGGGCTCCTTTTGAGGAGACCTACCTCGGGATTGAGAACGTTTCTCGTTCGAATTTTGTATATTAGTTTCCCACTTCTTTTTAGAAGATGTAGGAGTTTGTTTAATAGAGTCCTTCTCAGGACTTTCAGATAGTTTTGGCTTCAATGGTCTTCCACCCAAACTATCTCTGCCTAATTCTGCATAAGATTGTTCTATTATTCTGGGTAGTTCTGTTTGATGTTCTGTAACATCGAATTCCCTTAATCGTTGGCGGATCACCACTGCTGCTGCCTCCCCTTTAATATTAGATAATATTATTGTTGAGACCTGGTCGAAATTTTTCTGTAATTTCATACCTAAATTCAGAGCAGGCTCTGCCCCGTATTCGTTTTGAATTTGTTTCAGGACATCAGGTATTACTGCAATTGATGGAATACCATGTGTTTTAGTATAGATGGCAGCAAAGACTGAGCCCCAAGTGGTGCAGTCTTCCAGTTGTGGTGTGATCCCCATTGGTAAACAGATTGTTAGGATTCTGTGTTTCTCATAAGGGCTAGTATTAGGAAATACTGCTTCTATTTGAGTAATTTTTGAGCTATCCAGAATGGAATTTGCTCACGTTTTGTGGGCATTTTACCCATGACTGCGTATAAAGTCTGTGGTGTAATTTTTAGTGTATTCCCCTGTTGAGGGTTTGGTTTGGAATGGTCAATGGTGGTTGGACTGTGAAAGTCCGCATGACATATTGGGCCAATTGTCTGTAAATTTTTATTAACTCTGTAAGTTGAGTAAGTAATTCCTCGTCTGACATTATATCGATTTCAGGATGAGGAGTGTAGCCGGCTAGAATCGGCCATGTTGCTCCTGGTCTACCTAGTGGACCGAGCCTGGTAATGTTTCTGTGATGTTTTAGGGCGCCTTTAAACCAGAGCTGATGCTCCTGGTATGTTAATGGAATTTCAATATCCTCGAAAGGAATATATTCCTCTGGTGGTTCATCTTCTTTGTAGAAGTGAAACAGTTTTGTTACTGAATTTGATTCAGGGAATATTATCCATGAATAGAATACCTCTGTCTGAAAGGATTCGTGTGCCTCTATCACGAAAACTGCTCTACCGCCTCTTGGTGGTAGGCCGTGTTTTATAAGTTTTAGAGTCATGGCTCTTCTTAAGTTTGGATGGATGTCTATAACACCCTCCTCGGTTTCATTTAAACCTGTAATGTTAAAAGCTGTTACGACTGGTTGAGCCGCAGCTCCACCGGTTTCGGTGGCATTGTCCCCGCGTGTGGACATTTGTTTTTTGAAAAATGTAGAACAAGTTTCAAGGAAACAAAAGATAAGGTGCACAATATCTTGGAACACTGTATCCTTCAACGTTGAACAAACCAAACAACTAATATATAGGGTTTTTTTTGTCCTATTTAGTTATGGCGGATATTTAACCCTACCCACTCCAGACGTCTTATGGAGTATGTGAGTATGTGAGAGAAAAGCACGACTGAGTTACTCAGTATCTAGCATTAAATTACTGCCTTACCCAACGTTTGGGCGCCATGTAGTGTAGTTCCTATTTCCCTAATAGGCTCTGCGCATTGGAATAATATAACCTATAGGCTTGACATAGGACTAAGGTCGGTATGTCCCTATCGAGTATATTAAACTTAATTACTTGTGCCAGCTAGCTCAGAGCCCACTAGAAACTCCTTGACAACAAGAAGGGAGTAGTTTCTGGCAACCGCATAAACATGACCACTTTGTTTCCCTTTAGAATCGGAACACGTCTCAGAATCGTGGAAACAATAGATAACAGTTTCACTCAGTCAATCGTGCATGCTTAGTTTCTACAGAGTTACACAGAAAGGAAAGACGGGCGTTTCAATAAAAGGGTTTTATTGAACAGTCTTGTTTCTCGTGTAAGAGATATGTGCTGTTATGATCACAAGACAGTATGCAAGATAAATAATGTATAGCGTAAGCAGTAGAAATAAATAATACTTCGCTAGCATTATCTTTTAGCATATATTCACGTACATAAATAACAGAGCTAAAAATGCGAGTACTCATACGATGCGTCTCTAAGCTAGTTCTACCCCAATGTACCTAACCTAGTCTAGGTGTAGGGAAAGGTAAGAAGTAGGTGGAGTATTCTCTAGTATGGTATACTAAGAGTATGTTAAGTCTAGTATGCCAAGAGTCCCTCTAGGTTCTAGTCAGCTCCATACCTTGAGAATGAGAGAGGTGGGAATCTCTTGCCGGATCTGGAACTCTAACACCCCGCGAAGGAGTCAGAACACTGGAAGCTGGATTCTTCTGCGTGCAGGAATGACAGCGTCTTCTCAGTGCGTCAGGCCGGGATACGGGCTCCTCTGAAGTCGAGGTCTCCTCTTACTTGCTTGGGCGAGGGAAGGTATATTTATACCCGATAGGTGCCTCGGAATGTTAGCATTGACGTGAAGTCGGACAGAGGAAGACGTCAGGAATGAACCCTTAAGGTATAACGGTTCATACATAATAGATGAGTTCTTGGAGAAATCAATAGTCCTGTGCTAGGGGAACTCCCGAAGCTTAAGGGTCTGGTTTCTAGGAACTCGTTGTGACGTTAGGGTGGACTGATGTCGGTGACCATGCCTGTATTTGGAGTGCACGGTTAATGCCTAAATAAGGACAGGGATTCTATGCCTATATATGGGCAATGCGAATTGTGCCTATATAAGGACATGATTCAGGAAAACCTATATACGGACACCTAAAGCGGAATACAACACTATGAGGTACCAGGGATGTTGATCTGCTGTGTTTGGGGCACTGTATTCAATTTTGGTGTTCTTTATCACTCAGTTGTCCGTCTCTGTTTTCTTCTGCTTGCTATGTCCTCAATGGTACTGAAGGAAGGCGAGGGAGGGACGGGAGGTAATGCGTCCATTTCTATCAATAAGGGCATTACTCCTAGTCCTACTCCCTCGCCTTCCTTCGAGGACCCTCCCTCCCGGTGCGGTACATCTGAGTGTTAGCTCGGCTTGTTTACGTACAGGTGGAGGTGGGGGCGGGCAGAGTTTTTATGCTGGGGTGGGTCTGGGTGGGAGGCGGGGCCTCAATGGTCCTCGAAGGAAGGCGAGGGAGTAGGACTAGGAGTAATGCCATTATCGATAGAAATGGACGCATCCTTAAACCACATTTCAATAAGGCAGACAATGTTGACATTCTATTCAGTTATCAGGTCTTTTATGGCAGAACAGTTCTTAATTACAGAACACACATTAGTTAGGATCCCGGATAAGAAGTTAGAATTTATAACTGGGCCTTATAGGAGAGCCTTCAAATGAGTAAGGAAATGTGCAGAGAAGAGTTCCCTAGGTTTTAAGGATGCCTCCAGTAAAGAGTCGAATATGAAATTTGTAGAAAACATGCGCAATAAGATTTCATGATTATGGCATAAGAGCACCTTAATTAACCCTAGAAGGTGTAATATCCTGGCAGGGTGGCTGGATGCGGCCAGGTATTGACTGGCTTGCCTTTGGTGTGCTGCTGGTGCATGCGTAACATGTGTCGGCTTTATGATTGCATGTTAAGCTAGTTCGTCTGGAAGGAGGAAATAGCCAGAGGGGAAAACAATGGCACTACGCTGAATTGGGGAACACGTCCCCAAACGATGTGCCCGTTGGGGATATAAAGAAGGTTTTAATCAGTGACGTTCTGAAAAATGTCAAAGAAACCTATGTTTGAGCGAAAACAATTCCATAAAACCATTAAAAAAAGGTGTGCTTCCTAAAAATAGATAAAAAATTGCACACAACTGAATAGAAAGCCCATGAAACCAACTAGCAATCATTTTAAACAAAAACCGTAGCAAGGTAAAATCTATTGCGTAATACATCGCATTCTTCTAGCAGAATAATTGTCGTGCTGTAATCTGGGTTATATACCCGCCATCCGGCCAGCATATGACTAGTGTAACATCTATTGTGCTATTGGAAAATGGCGAAGGGAAGTAGGAAGGAACCAGAAGAGAAGAAATGTAATCTACACTTAGTCTAGGACTGCTCATTTGCCTGAACGAGATGCTGCTCAGGGGTTCAAAGACTGTTTAATCAGTGACACCCAAGTCCACTAACAATCAAGAAAAAAATATTTCTGGCATAATTTCAGGAATTTTGCATTATGCTTGTTAAGTAAAATTTCTGAAATTATACCATTACACCTCATCGGGTGATTACTCCATGTTTGCAGCAGAATTATAGTGCATGAACACAGGAACAACGAGAATGACTGGAATCCGTGCGGCTGTCATTTACAGTAATTGTGTTTTTGGTGCTACTTTTTAAGTGTAAAATGCGTTTTTGCATCCTGAGGACATATTTCGTGCTAAAATCTAGTGTTAAATGCCATATTTGCATTTTGTATACTTGAGACTAATTCATGTAATTTTTCTGAAAATTCACATAATTACGCAAAAGGAAATTATGCAAATTTCGCACACCCTTAGATAGAGAAACATTTTTTAGTGCCTAATTGATCATACCTTGTTGTCTTAGTTATCATGTAAGCAGTCTAAAGCAATCACAATAATTGCTTGTTTTGAGATGACTGCATTTAAAAACTGAGCCATCTCTGTGAACAGGATTTAGACTACTTCCTGAATATGAGTGAATAAAAAATGTTAAAACATTCAATCACATGATCTGTTTAGCACCTGCCAGGCAGTTCTCATGACAAACAATCCGAACGAATGAAAGTACAGGTGAAGCCAAGACATGTGATGCTGAGGGGCAGGGCACCACCAGGAAAATCAAGTATTGATAAAGCCATTGGCTGTGCCAATTTCTTTTGGCCATATTTTACAGCAGTGTGGCTGCTGTTCATCATGACTAAAAGTTAGTGGTGTGGCATAGAGGAGAGTGGGATAGAGGATAGAGGAGAGTGGAGTGGAGTGGAGCAAGACCACTGACTCATTGTCAGTGAAATTGCTCTCCCACCCTCGCAGCTCCACCATTAAGTGAGGCCTGCCCCTGCACTCTCGAGTGTTGTTGATCGAGGCCCTCCTCCACCCGCAGGTTTCCCTGCGCCTCATCCCTGGTGGTCCAGTGGACCTCTGTTTCCTTCCTCTCACTCTGCTCTTTCACTCGTTTTCTACCCTTTTTTATCTTTCACCTTTCTGCTCTTTTCTGCATCTCTGCTCTTTTGTGCCTTATTTCTGCTCATTTTCCCTTCCTCTCGCTCTGCTCTTTCACTCGTTTTTCTACCCTCTTTTAGCTTTCACCTTTCTGCACTTTTCTGCATCTCTGCTCTTTTGTGCCTTATTTCTGCTCATTTTCCCTTCCTCTCGCTCTGCTCTTTCACTCGTTTTTCTACCCTCTTTTAGCTTTCACCTTTCTGCACTTTTCTGCATCTCTGCTCTTTTGTGCCTTATTTCTGCTTATTTTCCCTTTTTTCTTTATCCCTTATTTCCTCCCTTTACCTTTCCCCGCCGCTGCTGCCCCCGCGGCCCCTCCCCCCCAGCGCGACCGGCCCAATCCAGCTCCCCTCCCCGCTCCCGCCTCCCAGCTGTCCAGCCCTCCCCGACCCCTACTTAATGGCGGCCGCTGCGGGGACAGGCGAGCAAGACCACTGACTCATTGTCAGTGAAATTGCTCTCCCACCCTCGCATCTCCACCATTAAGTGAGGCCTGCCCCTGCACTCTCGAGTGTTGGTAATCGAGGCCCTCCTCCACCCGCAGGTTTCCCTGCGCCTCATCCCTGGTGGTCCAATGGACCTCTGTTTCCTTCCTCTCACTCTGCTCTTTCACTCGTTTTTCTACCCTTTTTTATCTTTCACCTTTCTGCACTTTTCTGCATCTCTGCTCTTTTGTGCCTTATTTCTGCTCATTTTCCCTTCCTCTCGCTCTGATCTTTCACTCGTTTTCACTCATTTTTCTACCCTCTTTTAGCTTTCACCTTTCTGCACTTTTCTGCATCTGTGCTCTTTTGTGCCTTATTTCTGCTTATTTTCCCTTTTTTATTTATCCCTTATTTCCTCCCTTTACCTTTCCCCACCGTTGCTGCCCCCGCGGCCCCTCCCCCCCCAGCGCGACCGGCCCAATCCAGCTCCCCTCCCCGCTCCCGCCTCCCAGCTGTCCAGCCCTCCCTGACCCCTAATTAATGGCTGCCGCTGCGCGGCCGCGTTGTGGCCGCGGGCAGCAGGCGCGCCGCTGGTGCGTTGA
The DNA here is from genome assembly GCA_963921515.1 of Calotriton arnoldi. Lineage (NCBI taxonomy): Eukaryota > Metazoa > Chordata > Amphibia > Caudata > Salamandridae > Calotriton > Calotriton arnoldi. The sequence goes on along the minus strand of CAWUFW010003000.1, from coordinate 1,332,874 downwards.
AGGGGCGTCAAAGGCAAGCCCGCTGCGCCCATCCGCGACCCGACCGCGACCAGCGCCAGGAACCCTGGACCTCCGCCCCGCCAACGCTACGACCCAGCAGCACTCCACGCACTCAACCCAGGCCGCAACAACAACTGCAAGCTAGCATCACCAGCCGACACCCACGGACCCTTCAGCTGTCACCGCTGCCGGCACACCTGCAGCACCACCAAGAACACGGATCCAGCACAACCTGCCCACAAGAACACAACCGAACCGAAGACCCTGCAATGCATCCTCCTCAACGTCCGATCCCTCCACAAACACGCCACCGAAATCTGGGACCTCCTCAACAGCACCACCCCGGACGTAGCGTTCTTCACCGAAACCTGGACCAACACAACCTCGGGACCGGACATCGCCATCGCCATCCCCCAAGGATACAAGATCTCCAGGAAGGACCGCCGCACCCGCCCAGGAGGAGGAATCGCCATCGTCCACAAATACAGCCTCCGTCTGAGCACACTCCCCGACGAGCCCACAGAACTGATGGAACACCTTCACTTCAAGATACTGGCCAGCCCCACCGCCACCCTCCGAGGAACCCTCATCTACCGACCCCCTGGACCCCGCGGATCCTTCGCCAACTCCATCACGGACATTATCTCCCCGCAGGCCATCGCATCCACCAACTACACCCTGTTGGGAGACCTCAATTTCCAACTCGGAAACCAACTGGACCCCAACACCACATCCCTCCTGGACAACCTCCACAACATTGGACTCCGCCAGATCGTGACCAAGTCCACACACTCAGCAGGACACACCCTCGACCCCCTCTTCACTACAGGAAACTCCATCACCTTCAGCCACACCACTGAACTCCCATGGACCGACCATCGTTGCGTCCACTTCACCTTCAGAACACCCACCATCCACAGACACCAGCACCTGCTCCCACGAAGAAACTGGACCAAAATCACCGACGACCAGCTCACCTCCTCACTCAACAACTCCACCCCAACCATCACGGAAAACGACGACCCCAACACCGCAGCCCGAACCCTGCATGGATGGATCTCGGACAGCACCAACACCATAACCCCCCTCAAGAAAAACAACAATACCCGCGCCAAGAAAGCCAGATGGTTTACCACCGAACTTCGAGAGTCCAGACGCACATGCCGCCGCCTCGAAAAGGCCTGGAGGAACACCAAATCCACAGAAGCCCACAACAACTTCAGAGCCGCCACCAATGCCCACCATCAACTCATCAGAGAAACAAGGAAAAAAGCGATTGAAGACAGAATCTCCACCCACGCGCACAACAGCAAGGAACTCTTCAGCATCATCAAGGAGTTCGCCCAACCCACCAGCGAGTCTACCGACATCCCTCCCTCACAAGACCTCTGCGACAAACTCAGCACCTTTTTCCACCACAAAATCAAGAGCATCTACGACAACTTCGACGAAGGGAACCAACACACTGAACCCTCACCAACCACCCCTGACACCCGGAAACCAGTGATTGACGACTGGACAGCCCTCACCACCGAAGTCACACTGAAGACAATGAAGTCAATCCACTCGGGGGCCCCAACAGACCCCTGCCCCCACCACATCTTCAACAGAGCCGCCGACATCATCGCACCCATGCTCCGCCACACCATCAACCGTTCCCTGGTGACCGCCTCGTTCCCCGACGACTGGAAACACGCTGAGGTCAACCCCCTCCTAAAGAAACCCTCAGCGGACCCCACCGACCTCAAAAACTACAGACCCAACTCCCTGCTCCCGTTCCCAGCGAAATTCATCGAGAAAGCCATCAACAGCCAACTCGCCACATTCATTGAAGAACACAACATCCTCGACTCCTCCCAATCCGGCTTCAGAAAAAACCACAGTACGGAAACCGCCCTCCTCGCCGCAACAGTCAACATCCGCACCCTATTGGACAAAGGAGAAACAGTAGCCCTCATCCTCCTAGACCTATAAGTGTCGTTCGACACAGTCACCCACCGCACCCTAATACGCAAACTCTGGACGCAGGAATCCAGGACAAGGCACTCGACTGGATCCGCTCCTTCCTCTCCAGCAGGACGCAGCGGGTCAGACTCCCCCCTTTCCTCTCGGACCCCACACCTACCACCAGCGGAGTCCCCCAGGGCTCCTCCCTCAGCCCGACGCTCTTCAACGTCTACATGGCTCCACTCGCTCCCATCGTCAGAACCTACGGACTCAACATCGTGTCATACGCAGACGACACCCAACTCACCCAACAGACCCCTGCCCCCACCACATCTTCAACAGAGCCGCCGATATCATCGCACCCATGCTCCGCCACACCATCAACCGTTCCCTGGTGACCGCCTCGTTCCCCGACGACTGGAAACACGCTGAGGTCAACCCCCTCCTAAAGAAACCCTCAGCGGACCCCACCGACCTCAAAACTACAGACCCATCTCCCTGCTCCCGTTCCCAGCGAAATTCATCGAGAAAGCCATCAACAGCCAACTCGCCACATTCATTGAAGAACACAACATCCTCGACTCCTCCCAATCCGGCTTCAGAAAAACCACAGTACGGAAACCGCCCTCCTCGCCGCAACAGACAACATCCGCACCCTATTGGACAAAGGAGAAACAGTAGCCCTCATCCTCCTAGACCTATAAGTGTCGTTCGACACAGTCACCCACCGCACCCTAATACGCAAACTCTGGACGCAGGAATCCAGGACAAGGCACTCGACTGGATCCGCTCCTTCCTCTCCGGCAGGACGCAGCGGGTCAGACTCCCCCCTTTCCTCTCGGACCCCACACCTACCACCTGCGGAGTCCCCCAGGGCTCCTCCCTCAGCCCGACGCTCTTCAACGTCTACATGGCTCCACTCGCTCCCATCGTCAGAACCTACGGACTCAACATCGTGTCATACGCAGACGACACCCAACTCACCCAACAGACCCCTGCCCCCACCACATCTTCAACAGAGCCGCCGACATCATCGCACCCATGCTCCGCCACACCATCAACCGTTCCCTGGTGACCGCCTCGTTCCCCGACGACTGGAAACACGCTGAGGTCAACCCCCTCCTAAAGAAACCCTCAGCGGACCCCACCGACCTCAAAAACTACAGACCCATCTCCCTGCTCCCGTTCCCAGCGAAATTCATCGAGAAAGCCATCAACAGCCAACTCGCCACATTCATTGAAGAACACAACATCCTCGACTCCTCCCAATCGGCTTCAGAAAAAACCACAGTACGGAAACCGCCCTCCTCGCCGCAACAGACAACATCCGCACCCTATTGGACAAAGGAGAAACAGTAGCCCTCATCCTCCTAGACCTATAAGTGGCGTTCGACACAGTCACCCACCGCACCCTAATACGCAAACTCTGGACGCAGGAATCCAGGACAAGGCCCTCGACTGGATCCGCTCCTTCCTCTCCGGCAGGACGCAGCGGGTCAGACTCCCCCCTTTCCTCTCGGACCCCACACCTACCACCTGCGGAGTCCCCCAGGGCTCCTCCCTCAGCCCGACGCTCTTCAACGTCTACATGGCTCCACTCGCCCCCATCGTCAGAACCTACGGACTCAACATCGTGTCATACGCAGACGACACCCAACTCATCCTCTCCCTATCCAACGAGCCCAACACCGCCAGACGCAACTTTCGAGAAGGCATGGAAGCCGTCGCCAAATGGATGAAAAACAGCTGCCTACAACTAAACACCAACAAAACAGAAGTACTCATCATGGGCCCAAACCCAGACGTCTGGAGCGATACCTGGTGGCCCCCCGCCCTCGGAAACCCGCCAACCCCCAAGGACCACGCACGCAACCTGGGAATCATCCTGGACTCCGAGCTCAAAATGGACCGCCAGATCAACTCCGTCTCGTCTTCCTGCTTCCACACCCTCCGCCTCCTTCGTAAGACCTTCAAATGGATCCCCCTCGAACACCGAAAGACCGTCACTCACGCCCTGGTCACCAGCAGACTCGACTACGGCAACGCACTCTACGCCGGAATAAACAAAAACCTCACCCGCAAGCTACAGAACATCCAGAACGCCACCGCAAGACTGGTCCTCAACCTGCCAAAACACTGCCACATCTCCCAGCACCTGCGCACACTCCACTGGCTCCCCGTCGAGGCGAGAATCACCTTCAAGATGCTCACCCACGCACACAAGGCCCTCCACGACACCGGACCAGCATACCTGAACAGCCGACTCAAATTCCACGCCCCCCCAAAGGACCCTACGATCAGCCCAGCTCTCCTACGCCGTGGTCCCCCGCACCAGAAAGACCAGATCGGGAGGCCGCTCCTTCTCCTTCCTCGCGGCCAAAGCATGGAACGTCCTTCCGCTCCACCTCAGACAGACAACATCGCTCCCCATCTTCGCAAGAAACCTCAAAACTTGGCTCTTCGACAGACCCCCTCCTTGATGGAATGGAACCTGAACCCCACCCCCCCACCCCTAGCGCCTTGAGACCCTTACGGGTGAGTAGTCGCGCTTTATCAAACCCCTGATTGATTGATTGATTGGAGTGGCGTGGCGTGGAGTGGTGTAGAGTAGCACTGAGTAGAGGAGAGTGGAGTGATGCAAAGTAGAATGGCTTTGAGTAGAATGGCATACAGTAGACTAGCTTGGAGTGGTGTGGAGTAGAATGGCGTACAGTGGAATGGTGTATAGTGACATAGAGTGGATTGGCGTGGCATAGAGTCACGTAGCGTGGTGTACAATGGTGCGAAGTAGAGTGGTGCAGAATAAAGTGGCATAGAGTGGAGTGGCGTAGAGTGGAGTGATGCAGAGTGGCATAGAGTGGAGAAGCATGGAGTGGTGTAGAGTGGATTGGAGTGGCATAGAGTGGATTGGAGTGGCGTGGAGTGGAGTTGCTTGTAGTGGAGTTGAGTGGTGTGGAGTAGAGTGTAGCGATGTAGAGTGGCATGGAGTGGTCTAAAATGGTGCGGAGTGGTGTACAGTGGTGTAAAGTGGAATGGAGTGGCATAGAGTGAAGTAGCATAGAGTGGAGTGGCTTAGAGTGACATCGTGTATAGTGCCGTAGAATGGCATTGTGTGTAGGCGCGTACGGTAGAATTGAGTGGAGTGGTGTAGAGTAGAGTAGCAGAGTGTAGTAGAGTAGAGTGGCTAAAAGTAGTACATTTGTGGATGTAGGTAATTTAATCAAGGAACCAGAAAATGAATGCAAAGGTATGAGGCATAAAGAGGATGAATGGCTGAAAGGCAACAAAAATAGGAATGTGGCGGCAAGCATCACAATGGTGTAAATGTGTTGTTAGTGTGGCATTTATACATTATAATGGCCGAATCTAACCCTCAAAAAATTTAATTTTATTATAGTTGTATGAGTAAGCCAAAAGATGTAGGCGTAGATAAACAATGTCCAAATATGTATTTATTTATTTGAAGAGTTATACATAGCGCGAACATGACCCTCGCAGGTATCCGAGCGCTTTACAAATGTTCGAAAAGCAGAGATATATAAAACCAATCTTATCATAGTCGAGAAACAGTACAGGATATGACAATATGTGTTTGAAAACAGAATGAATGGAGAAAGCAGCACAAGAACTGGATATAGAGGAAGTACCCTGAAATGCATACATGTATGGTAATAAGCAATATAAAAAAATAAAAGATGTATATAAAAAGTAGAAATGCGGATAAGAACAAGAAGACAGGCAAAAACATTGCATGCTAATAATGAATGTTTTTTTCTGGAATAGGGATAACAACACAAAGATGCGTGCAAAACATCACATGTTAATTAATGTAAAAGTCAACGACTTTACATGTTTTTATTACTAGTAATGCAATGTGCTCAAACAGAGACTGGGGCAGTGATTAAGAGTCGGGATCTTGAAAATGTGGAACAACACATGTACTTGGTCCATGCTCCAAATAGGAGCTAACTCAAGAAAGGAAGCAAAGCTAATGGCAGAAAACAAATAGAATGCTAGCAAATGAGAGTAAAAACTAAAACAACCAATCGTATGCTGTGGGAGGGTTAGAAGTCCACTGTGTAGAAAACAACACGTCTTGCAGACAGCATAGATGCTATCGGTAGGCGAGACCTAAAAATCAAGCTAAGATGGGGGTCAAAAATGTAGTCCGCTTCTTTCAAAAGATAGGGACAAATGTAGTATGGCAGGAAAACTACATTGGGAGTCCTCATATTGTTGAATCCCAAATAGAATAGCTTCAAAGAGTGTGTGTTATGTGTCTGCAAAACTGTTGGTGTACATCCTTGGCAAAGTTCCATTGAAAACTTTGCAACACCGCAAATGTTCCAAAGCTTTTAGCTCTGCTACTTTCGCCTCAGAATCTCGACTTTAGCATCCATGTATGTCACAAATATCGTAATTTAACTCTGACAAATTTCTGCACAAGATATACTTTGCAATAAATTCTGAAACATGCTGCAATTTGCTTGTTTTCTCCGGCACAAATTGAGTATCTGGTAAATACTGGGACCACAATGTAGGTAGTTACCAGGTGCACCCCATTCTGGTTTACGCACCTCTGACTACCTCTAATTGTGCATGTTATCCACCATTCCGAGGTATGCAGACTTGAATGTACATTTTTTTCTCTGTCAGATTCGGGGCAAACGGAAATTTGTACCCGATTCTAGATTACTCCTCAACTAATATTTTAAGCCCTCGCCATTCTCCTCCTGTATACTTGTATACTTGTAGAGAACAATTCGACAGAAACTTGCTATTATGCAGAGAAAAGATCTTCAACATACATTTACCAGCTTGGCTGGGCTCGATTGCTGTGATAATTCTTTCTCTATGGTGAAATAATAAAAAAGTGGAAATAAAGGTGAGCTGGAAAAAAAAGTTCACTCCACCCCAATTATGTGTGTCTTTCCAGGGCTAACTTAAAGCAACCACAGTGATGGAGAAGGACTTTGCGCGCATGCCCGCCTGTCCAGTGCCACAAGTTCTCTGGCATCAATTTCTATACATTACAAATCCTATATATGTACTGAAGCTGGTGTGTTTTCTTACTATAATAAATCCACATTATTTTCAGTTTAGTTTAGTAGCTTATGGGATGATTTTGGACACGAGGACACATATCACTCTTAGAAGCGAGCCTCCCTTGTTCTGGGTGTTTGTGGTGTTCCCATGCTCCCACTATCTGTTTTTTACCAAAAAGTCTTTTAATGAAGTGACCAGACATAATGACATATCAGGAATGTCACATAACAATCGTAATGCAAAATGCCATCAATTACGCAAGATTACGCTGGCATAACCACATTTTCACCCTGGGCCTACTAAAAGCTATGGCTGAGAGTCTCCAGATAAGATGTACCACTTGTACCACATAATCTTAGTTCACATAAAAACAAAAAGTCAAGTGAGCTATGCTTCCTACAGCCTGGCAAAAATGATTGTCAATGAGGAAATATACAAGACTTGTCATTTGCATGGTAATTGGCTTTGACTTTATAAAGAAAGCAAATACGGTGATTGTGTTGGTTATAATAAACTTGTAATTGTTTTAATCCATGGCGTTTTATGTAGGATTGAAAACATAAGGAAGAGGAGCTCATGAAAATGCTAGTGAGAGAGAGGCATAATAGGGGTTAATCTGTCGGATGTGTGAGCAGAAGATGCAGTAGTTTAATTTAGTCCTTAAAGGTGATTACTGATTATATTGTATAAACCTAGGCTGCAGGATAGTCCTTCCCACGGGTATTTGAACCTTATTAGAAACTGAGGTTTTCACATTTTGAGTATTTTAGAGTTTGTAGAAAGCTGCCAAATACATTTCTATTACTCCAGTATAAAACCGCTGATTTTAGAGGCTTGTTTCAATCTGATTGAAAAGCTCTTATTTTTCTCCATTACCTTCTTCTCTTTGATTGCTTTTAGGCACTGTAATATTGTGAAGGAATGGCAATGGTTCTCGGTAAGACAGTTCTCCTCGGTGAACTTCTCCTGACCCCACAAAGGGAGGACAGAATTTAAAAGCACCTTCGATGTTAGTGTGGCTTACATTTTGTTGATGAATAAAGACAATGTAAGCAGCACTAAGGGCTTCTTTGAATTCTGGGTGATGTTCCAAAATGTCCAAGCTGGAGTTGAGAGAAACCACTTTGAAAAAAATAAAATGGAAATGTTCTATGTACAAATAACGAAATAATTTTGATTTATGTGGCCAGTTCCAAAATGCGGGAAGAATCAAAACATCATGTAGGAAATCTGCATTTTCTGTGTGGTCTCCCTGAATCCTTGCTTTTTGCTGGACCTTATATTTTTGCTGGCTTTAGAACTCTGTGCACTTTATCCCTGCTAAGAAGTAGCAAAGTGCCTGTGTTCCCCCTTTAAACATTGTTGAATTAGGATATTCATATTTATTATATTTAATTTACCTATAAGTCACTAGCATATGGCACAAGGTGTACCCAGTGCCTTGAAGTTAAATGTCAGTGGAAACATGGCTTCAAGCCTCCCCTGAGTAACCTGACTGTAGCAGGAAAAATACAATTCAATCTGTCAAAATTAACCTTATTGACTGGTAAAAACATAACTTTTTTATTATGTCACCCCCTATGTAGGGCTTGTAGCCCAAATGAAATGATTCATGCTATTTAAAAGTAGCCCACATAACAACTTAATGTTAACATGGCCTTAGAGTGACTAGCACCCAAAGGCTGTGGCACTGTGGCTGGTCTAGTTGTCCTATGTAGAAAATCAGAGTACAAATTAAAAACCTAATACCGTATTTTAAGGAATGGGCCTAGCTAGAAAAATAATTAAACCACTATTTTTAATATTTACTAAAAATGCAACTCGATGGTGAAGTCTGAATTTGAATAAATATTAAGGAAAAGTAACTTTTAAAAAGTTACCTTTTCTTTGCCTGAAGCTCCTAGAAACCAATTTGCATTTGCTCTGTAACTTCCTTCAGCCAGGAATTAGCAGTGATTGACAGGTTGACCCTAATGGGTAGGTATGACTCCTTTAAGCTCAGAAGAAGGGTGGAGGCTGTGAGCATCCTTTTGATATTACAGTGTCAAATCCTGATTGACAAGTCTGCTAGATTTACATATAACACTTTAGGTGCATTTGAAAGGCAACTGGATGCCAAGGCCATTCTTATCCATCCACTGTCTGGTTACTGGAAAAAGCCTGCTTTTGTCCCACCAGACTTCTGTCTTTGGGTTTTACATATAACACTTAGGCGCTCTTGAAAAGTAGAAACCCTGTTTTTGTCCTACCAGACGTCTGTCTCTGGGTTTACTGGGGTACAGTGGCTGCTTCAAACTGGTGTTAGATGTGTGGGGAACACTAGAATTATCATAGTGCACTCCCCACATACGCCCCAGCTCTCAGAGCCCACGTTTTGTGTGGCTGAAGACTTTTGCCATCTTGAAAATGCCCAAAGTGGATGGGTTGGTCCCGGTAACATTTACCTCATTGATTAGGGCATACACAGGAGTCAGTCCCACCTACCACCTTGTGCCAGGCATAAATGTGGCATCTGCCGGCACCCACTTCAGAACACTTTCTCTTTCTGGAAAAAATAGAAGAAGACTGGACCTGCTGTCTGTGACCTGAGATGAGCCCTTAAGGACTGGAACTGATCCTTCTTGTACTCAGGACAAAGATGGAACTCCAAGTGTCAGACTGGCCCCCTTCTCAAACTACAGGGATACAACAAGCTACAAGAAGCCTTTTGTGCAACAGTGGTTACTGGGCCTGATCTGGACCCTGCTGTTTGGCCTAGGCTTTACACACTGTGAGTCTCTAAGTGCCTACCCTGATGTTCTGGGGGGCTTTAGAAGTGTACCCCTGTGGTGGATTGGGACTTTAAAGACAATGGGCCTGATTTAAATCTTGGCAGATGGGTTACTCCGTCACAAAGGTGACGGATATCCCGTCTGCCAAAATATAAATTCCATTATATCCTATGGGATTTATATTTCGTCGTACAAGATATCCGTCACCATTGTGACATAGTAACCCGTCTGCCAAGATCTAAATCAGGCCCTAAGTCAGAAGGTAACATATTTGACAAGAACAAACCTGGTAGGTCCCCGGGCTCCATCATGAGCAGCTAGGATCTGGTCTACCGTAACCTTTAACTATCATTGGTTTTTTGTGCTTCTTGGTGCTATGCCTGCTAAAACTTTAAAAATTCATATCTCTGGTTCTACTTATTGGATGTTTGTCATTTTGACTTGGAGCTGCATAAATACTAACACATTGCCCTAAGCTAAGCCTGTCTATTCTGTGCCACCATAGCTACCAGGTAAATGAGGTGCACAGCCCTAGCCATCTAGGACCTAACCTGTGCCTGGTCCCCTGACCAGGGAAGGCTCTTTCAGAACTGGCCTTAGCACCTTGAGGCTTGCACCTCACTCCTCTCCTTGTCATTCGCTGTCTGTCCCATCTGTCTCTCTGTTCTTGTGCCTCTTCTTCCCGCTCTGCCTTTAGGCTAGTATTCTCTTTTGTGACCTCTTCCCTGTACCTCTTTGCCCGCCCCGCCCGTTTCCTTTTGATTTGTTTTTCTGCTGTCTCTCTCTCCTTGTGCCTCCTTCCCCATGCCCATTTTCCCGCTTTGTCTTTGTGGCAATTCTTACCTTTGTGACCTTTTCTCTGGGCCCTTTTGTGCCTCCTTTGCCTGTTTCTCGCTCTGTTCTGTGACCAGTTGTTGGTTTTAGAGCAGTTTGTGCAGGTGTTCGCTCAGTTTTGTGACTTTGAGACCTTTTGCTTGCTTTGTGCATTTTTCTCCTTGCTGGGCCCTGCTCTTTCTGCCCTTTTCCTCCCCTCTAACGTTTCTCACCTGTTCCAGGTCTCCTGCGCTCCCCTCAGCTCAGCCTACCGCCCGGTCCTCATCCCTCTTCCCAGGACTCTGCTACTGGTACACCAAAGGCAAGCCCACCAAAGGCAAGCCCGTCTGCACCTGGATCGTGCCCATGCTGGTCCTCTACCCACCCACCACTACTATGCCTTGCTTCTTATGCCCTCAGCCCTGGCCATCACTCCTGCTGTAACACACAAAATGGCGGGAGCACATTCTCATGCACTCTACCACACCCCACACCCAGCACTCCTGCACCACCAACTCCCTGCAACTCACTTGATCACACTCACATAAACCAGCCAACCGCTTACACTTACATAGACAAGACACCACCCACGCAATATGCCACACTCAAATGCATGATCCCTAACACCCGCTCACTCATCAAACATGCCACCAAGATATGGTACCTGCTACACAACCATTCTCTAGACCTGCTGTTCCTCGGGGAAACATGGCTGAACTCAACATCTGCACCGGACATAGCTACAGCCATCCCTGCCGGCTACAAGATCACCAAGCAAGACTTTCCACACAATCCCAGTGGCAGAATTTTTATTGTCATTAGCAACACCTTCCTTTATACCTCCTACATAGACACCCTCCACCAGCTACATTAAACACCTCAAGTTCAATCTGTGCATCACAGCCAACTTCTCCATGGGAGAAACCTTCCTATACAGACCATCCGGACGCCACACCAACTTTGCAAGCAACATCATAGACTTCGTCGCACCCCTCTTCATCGATTCTGGCACCTTAATCCTTCTCAACAACCTGAATCTTCACCTAGAAGACTGCACCTCCCCTAATTCCTCAGTACTCCTTGAAAACCTTGGTTTCATCCAGCTCGTGACCGGACCCACCATCGCCGTTAGACACCTACTGGGCCCAATCTTCTCCTCTATCAACATCACAGTGGACAAACTACGACCTATACCCTGAATAGACAGCACGCTTGTTAGTTTCAGCATACGTTAGTTTCAGCATACTCATCCTGTTCCACCTACCGCCATCTGACACACCTGGAAAAGCCTTACAGAGGAGGACTGGGCTTCTGCCCTCTCCTTGCAATGGTTTGAGCACACCAACATCCGAAAGCTGTCAAGAACTTCAGCAACTGGATCACGGCCTGTGCCAACACCCTTGCTCCCTTTAAGCTCAACCCATTGGCAGGATCCCGATCTCAGGCCAGCTGGTACACAGAGAAACTCAGGCTGATGAAACCCCACTGCAAGCAATTGAATAGCAAGTGGTGAAAGAGTGAAGACACAGCAAACCGAGACGTTTCCAAATCCACCCTAATATGCTACCACCAGCAGATCTAGAACATAAAGCGCACAGCTCTTGCAGGTTGCATCTATGCCAGCGCAAACAGCAGCAGATAGATCTTCACCATAGTCCGAGATTTCACCATGCCTCCTGCTGCCTTCAACTACAAAGCTCCCTAGCAAGACATCTGCAACAACCTCTCAGAATATTTCTGCAACAAAATCACCTCCATATATTGCAACTACGACCCTCTGCCGGACCCTATCACCCTTGCAACCCTGCTCCCCATCATGGCAAAATAACAAACCCTGAGCATGTGGCCTGTCATCAACTCTGGAAAATCCCAAACTATCATGAAGACCATCCACTTGGCGTCCTCATCTGCCCCAGCACCACCACACCTTCACCAAAGGACTCCTACCATTCAGTGAAGCAATAAAAACCCTTCCTCAATGCCTTAATTGACTCGGCCACATTCCTGGACACCTAGAAACATGCCACTGTGACACCTCTGCTCAAATAGCCATCTGCAGACCTATCACTGTCCTACCTTACCCGGCCAAGGCCTTGGAGAAACTGATCAACCAACACCTCACCGACCACCTCAGCAACCATGAGCATCTTTATGCGACACAGTCCAGATTCAGGCACAACCACAGTACAGAACAGCAAACATCGCCTCCACAGATGACATCCGCATGATCCTGGATAGAGGAGACCCAGTAGCCCTTATTCTGCTGGTCCTCTCTGCAGTATTTGACATGGCCTCACACCCAATCCTCAACAGGTGCCTGCACGAGATTCGCATCCAAGGATCCTCCCTCCCTCCCTCCACTGGATCTGCTCCTTCCTGATCGATAGAACACAAGCTGCCAGCCTGACACCCTACTCCTCGGAAGCCCGTTAACTCATCTGTGGAGTACTCCAAGGCTTGTCCCTCAGTCCCACTCTCTTCAATGTATGCATGATCCCTCTGGCCAACATTATCCGCGCACACATTATCAACATACTTTCCTACACCAGGGACACGAAACTCATACTCTCCCTCTCGGACACGAACCCCAACACAAGAAACAGGTTTGCCCCCTGAATGGCCGATGTTGCTAACTGGATGAAAGCCAACTGTCTTGAGCTCAACACAGACGAGACAGGGGTAGTGATATTTGGCAAGAACACCTTACCATGAGACTCCAGCTGGTGGCTGGGCGAACTCTGACCCACAACCAGCACCCATGCCAAGAACCTTGGAATTGTCATTGACAACAAACTGGACATGACAGCACAAGTCAGCGCCATCACCACATCCGGTTTCCTCACCTAGGAGATTCTGAAATGGCTCCTATGCCGTTGTCACCAGCAAACTAAACTATAGGAACACTTTCTATGTCAGTATCATAAAGCAACTCACTAGAAGTCTACAAACCATCCAGAACTCGGCAGCCAGCCTTGTACTCAACCTCTCATGCAGAACTCACATCACACCACACCTAAGGGAGATCCACTGCTTTCCAATATATATCACGCCTAGTTAGCACACACATATTCAAGGCTCTAGACAACCTAGGCCCGCCTACCTGAACAGTTGCATTTTCTTCCACTAACTACCCAGACACCTCTGTTCTGCAGGACGCCTCCTCACATACCAGAACCAGATCAGGAGGATGGACATTCTCGTACATCGCTCCTAAATCACTGAAAGCTTCACTTCACATCAGAGGCTCCTCCTTGCATCTTGAATTCCGCAAGAAGTGAAAGACTTTAACTACCTGCCCTGTGGGGGTCTAGGCACACACACCTGCTTACCGCTAGGATACCCTCACGAGTAATAGAGTGCTTTGGCAGTACTCATAACATAACAGGTGGTTGAGCACAGATTAATTTAGTGACTTTAAGGGTTCAACATAACAAGGGTTGTGATTGATCCTTAGTCACCCACCTCAATTAATAATGCAATTCTTACACCTCACAAAAACACAGGGATGCTCGAATTTTGCAGAAGCGGAGGACCAAATTATGTAGCACGGCTGACTGAAAGCAAGAAAGACAAATTATGTGGCAACTATGCAGCACCTCTTTCCATTATAGTCAGCTCTACAGAACAGTACAACGTTTTTCATGTTTATTATGTCTGTGCCTCACTAGGTGGTACTTCAGAATTCAAGATATGGAATTTTTAGAATAGCTGTAATATTGATGATTATTTAAAGTCTAAGTTTTGATGAAGTAATTCAGCTTTGAGAACAGTGTCTGTGATGTGATCATGAATCTGCGTTAGTAGTTAAATAAAGTGATAATCCTCAAAAAGAAGGCGTCCTTATATTTAAGGATTTTCTTACATGCTGTCAAAAAAGCCTTTTCCTAAGTCCATCAAATGGGGATGTTAACATTATCAATCAGCGATTTGGCCGATTACTACAATCAAAAGCTGACTATGACGAGTTGATATTTGTAAGCGATCTAGTATTGCACTGCACCTTGTGTGCAACAAATTTAGTAACCTTTAATCGGTTTGAATTGGAGACAACATTGTTTTGTTAAAATCCTCCATTTAGGCAACAGTGTATTATGTAGCGAGTGTGGGAAATTCATATTTATGTAGAAAACGCTGCAACTGCACAGTCCGGTTTTTTTTTAGTGTCCTCGGTCACATCCTGTTAATATTTCATAAAAATGCACATGATTTGCAAAACAAATCTGTAAACCTGCACCAGTAGGTTTACACCTACGCGTGGATGTAGACGTATACATTTTTGGGAATTCTCAAAGAATTCTTTAAGTACTGGTGGGACGCTGCGAAAGGTGAAGCTCACCCATTGTGCTTGCAAGAGTAAGCCGTTTTGCACACATAATTGTGTATAGTTTACAATTATGTGTGTGCATATGCTTACCAATGGCATTCACACTTGCAAATTTGTTTAATCTTCACTGAAATTTTTTTTTTCCCTCCGGTGAAAAATCCCTGTCCTTACTGCTAACAATTTTTTTGACTTCCACTTTGAAACGAACTCATCCCTGCCCTAGACTAGAGTCAATTTCTGAAAGTTTTCAGTGTGGAAATGGGCACAGAAAATATTTGTGTACATCACAACCTCACAACTTTGAGGATGTGCACAGTATTTCAACAGCTTCCGCACCTTAGAGCACCCACTCCCCTCCCACGAGAGCAGACTTACTGCTGCGTAACATTGTAAACAAGCATTTGCAATGCAATAGGTCTCGCATTTGTGAGTGTTTGAGCTATTGGCATTGTAAATTTACATAGCCTATAGCTAAAACTCTTGCAAATGCGAGACCTAATGCATTGCAAATGCTTGTTCTTTATGTCCTGGGGACAGTCGGGCTAAAGTTAACATGGCGCCACCCGATGCTGGAGAGGTGTTGGGGAAAAGCTTTCAGGACCATTCTGGCACCTAAAAGGATGTTCTTCCCATCCCTGGGAAGATATATTCTTCAGAAATTGCATTATTCTATGTACATAGCAATTTATGGTATCTTTGGTAAAACCTGAAGCTCTTGACCTTCCCAGATTTGATTATTTACAAGAGCCAGCAGCTGAGGAAATATCCTACTACCTGTCGAGCTGCCAGGTTACAGCGAGGCCGCCTGGACACAAACTCAATTACAGCATGGGAGGGGGGGGGGAGGGGGGGTTGTAATTGTCTTATTCGAAGTATTAAAAATGACTCTTAACTTGAGATACTATAAGATTTCATCATGCTGGAGAAACAGATAAAACAATAAAAGAGGACAAGGAGCAAAGACTAAGCATTAGTGCCTACAGCAGGGACGCTTTGTGAGACAATGACTAATCGGCGTCACATAAATCTTACGTGCAATAAACCACCAAGATACCACATATGGAAAGGCCATCTAATAATGGCATCTAGTTCTCCCTTAGCACTTCTTAAAAAGAGAAGAGGGGCTTTGGTGTAAACTGACTGTCCCAATGCAATGGGATTTTTCATTTAAAAAGTAAATTTGGAAAAGTGCTTAATAGTTATATGTTTCATGACAACTTAACTCCAAGGCACTGCACTACTCTACATAACATAGTGCCTATATCGGCAACACTCGCCACCCCACCATACAGCAATCTCCTATAGAAATAACCAAACAAGACACCTTCTTTGTGGAGAAAACTGCTGCAGGTTTATTAGCATTACAAATATGCCAACATGGTGGGTTATCTTACGGGCGATCCCAAGGCAGGCAGCCCCTCGCCGCCTGCCACCTGATGAGCCAAATTACACCGTGGCCTCCCCAACGGTGTTTGCCATATTTTGGGGAGGGAAGACCCCTCCCACCAGTGGACCCACAGACCACGCCCCTGCTCACGCCCCATACGGGGCGGAGCCTGCCAGGCAACCCCCGGTTGCTCAGGTCCACAACCGCCCGTAGGACTAACGGGCGCCGTCGCTCCTCCAGGGTCCAACGCGAGGACCTCCCTGTGGATATTTGGCCTTTGCACCCTTGTTGTGCTTCTGTACATGGTACCCGTATGTACCTACAGCCTCTGGATCGCCCTGTAACTCCGCCTGCAACACAAAATAATACATTAGATAAACCCCCCCCACACCCCCAGCCTGAACGCCGGGTATGCGGTAGGGAGGGAAACGGCGTCAGGGGAATGGGCCAAGAGGGCGCCCAGGGGGCGGGGAGAGGTATATGTACCTCGCCCCCTCCCCGGAAGTGACGCGGCACCTGGACCACTGAGGGTCCCAAACACTGGAAGGCTGCCTCCTGTGCCCTCCTGTGGCACTAAGGTGGCCGCCCTCTTAGCGGGTCTCCTTCGTGGACCCCGGGCAGCCTGCATAGTGCCAATATCGGCAACACTCGCCACCCCACCATACAGCAATCTCCTATAGAAATAACCAAACAAGACACCTTCTTTGTGGAGAAAACTGCTGCAGGTTTATTAGCATTACAAATATGCCAACATGGTGGGTTATCTTACGGGCGATCCCAAGGCAGGCAGCCCTCGCCGCCTGCCACCTGATGAGCCAAATTACACCGTGGCCTCCCCAACGGTGTTTGCCATATTTTGGGGGAGGGAAGACCCCTCCCACCAGTGGACCCACAGACCACGCCCCTGCTCACGCCCCATACGGGGCGGAGCCTGCCAGGCAACCCCGGTTGCTCAGGTCCACAACCGCCCGTAGGACTAACGGGGCGCCGTCGCTCCTCCAGGGTCCAACGCGAGGACCTCCCTGTGGATATTTGGCCTTTGCACCCTTGTTGTGCTTCTGTACATGGTACCCGTATGTACCTACAGCCTCTGGATCGCCCTGTAACTCCGCCACAGCTCTGGGTGTGGCCACCGTCACCTCAGAGCTCCCCACCAAGGTAGACTCCCTTACTTACACCCTGCTGTTACCAACGCCTCGCCCAGATCAAGCAGGAACAGATCCATCCCCGCTCTGGATAGGTGGACCCCATCTTCTTCCCAACATCCTGTGACCTTAGAGTGCAGTAACCCATGCCGGATGAAACCAAAACCCCTTTGCGCCGTGAATTTTCTCATGGCATTGTTAACCTTCCTGCGAGAGACCTCCATGGCTTCCTTAGATCGTGCGCCCTGCCACACCTGCCGGGGTGTTATCTCAGACCACCATATTTCACAGGCCCCCAGCTGATTGCTCAATTTACACATGGTGACCGTCATGTCCTGGAGCAGTGCCCTTCTCCCGCGGGCTGCCAGGTCATTCCCTCCCAGGTGTATGACCAACACATTAGGAGGAGGAACGCCCCCCAGAATCTGCTGCAGCTTCTTCAGCAAGCAGGTCCAGCGCATGCCAGGGTATCCTAGCCAGATAATGTCTGTGGCCGTAAGGCCGTGCCTCCAATTCCTGCTCTCGGCCCACTGTGATATTCGTAAGACGCCCGAATGGCCAATCACCCAGACCATCGTTCCTGGCAATTAAAGAGATGAAAGTTTGCAACGTTTTTTATTGCCTCACTGCACATCTACAAGAAATAACATGTACACATTACACTTCACTGCAAGCCACCAGCATCTGGTGCCGCAAAATGTCCCGGACGTCCCCATGTTGTCCTTCCCACCGTAATGTTGCCTCACTGTACATCCCTTAACAACCCAAGCACTTATTACCCTTCATGCCACCGGCGTCTGGTGCCGCCAATTTTCAGACCGTCCCCCTGATTGTCAGTACCTTCATCTTTCCACAGTCAGAGCCTCCTTACATTGGCCATCAAGACCGAATGTATCTTTTGTAACACTGAGACTTCCAACGCCCCACCTGTTTGATGCCTTCCGCTGGCAGGCCTGCCCTAAACGCTGTGGTGGCTGCTCCTATGCGGAAAGAGTGGCTGCAGAATCGTTTGCCATGTACCTTCTTGCCCGCCAATGCCAAACATGCCTGCATTACGCTTTGTAACTGGAACTTAGTGAGGGGGTACTGTCTGCATGTATCAATAGGTAACCTTCCTGCGCGGGGCGCAGTGCCAGGTAGGCCGACACCAGGCGCACCGGGCAGTACCGTGCCATTGCCAGCTGGTGCAGTACAATTAACCTCCCCTCTCCTACTTGGTCCGTTTTCGACCTTCTTAATACTATTGTGAGGAGATCTCCCGCCAGGCTCGCATCCTGCCTGTACAATGCCACCGCCGACCTGTCCTGCTTGGACCTTGCCACCAACTCACCTACTCTGAGTGCCCCAAAAAAGGCCAGGCTGAACGTTGCCGAAAAGAGTGCCGCTTCAAAAGGTGAATGTGTAGCCTTGTGTACCCAGTCCAGCATCCCCTGCAGAGTCTCAAAATCAATGGGGGACCTAGTGTCTGGCGGCCGTGGCTCGCACCTGGCCCAGCCCTTAATCGCCGCCCTTATTAAGAAGGATTTTGTTGGATCCTCCTGCCCATTTAGTTTTGCGTGGTGGCTTATAGCTGACAAATGTCCCGCTATCCAAGGGTGGCTCTTCCCTTCGTCTTTTGCCCATATAACGAACCTTTGCACCCTGCTCTCTAGTGACGCCTCCCCCTCTTCCCAGGCTCCTGCCACTGCACAAAATTTTGCCACACACGCCCTATAACGCTTACTGGTCCTTGGCGCCAGGAAAGTTCGCCCAGCCCCCTCAGTCGCCTTTCCACTTCAGAAGGAACCAGAGGTGTTGTGGAAAAGGTGTCATCTCCTCTCTCGCTCTCGGCCACGCCTCCCGGAACCGGCGCCACTGAAAACGAGAGAGAGCGTCAGCTGCTATGTTCTGCACCCCTTGGATGTGTCGCGCCCTGCATTCGACATTGTTGACCAGGCAAGCACGCACCAGTTCCCTCAACAGGCACAACACTAGTGGACAAGACGCTGACTGTGAATTGATGGCCTGCACCACAGCCATGTTGTCCGACCAGAACACCACCCTCCTTGCTCTCAGCGCTGCAGGCCATAGGTGGAACGCTATCACTATGGGAAACAACTCCAGAACTGTAATGCGGGCCGTGATATTCTTTTTGTGCCAAGCATTTGGCCATTTCTGCGCACACCACTCCGTGTCTAGGATAGCCCCAAAACCTTCTCTACCTGCCGCGTCTGTGAATAGCGCCAGTTCTGGGCTTCCCGTCCAAGGTTCCCTCCAGATTACTGAGCCGTTGAAGGTGGACAGAAACGTAGCCCACATGGCCAGGTCTTCCTTCATTCCCTTGCTTAGCTTCACCATGTGGTGCTTCTTCTTTACATTCGCCGTTGCCCTGGCAAGCCTGCGCGCAAACACCCTCCCAGCTGGTATTACTCTGGCTGCGAAGTTAAGTTTACCCAGAAGGCTTTGAACGCAACCAAGGGATGCTTTGTCCTGCCCTATGACTGACTGAATTTGCTGAGCCAAGTCCTGGACCTTGTCCGCTGGCAGCCTGGACTCTCCCTCCAGGGTGTCCAGTTCGATCCCCAAGAATGTTAATACTTGCGCCGGCCCCTCCGTTTTCCCCAGCGCGAGTGGTACACCCAGGTGACCTGACAACTCTTCGAAGCTTTTCAGGGCCTTACTGCAATCCTGTGTGCCTTCCCCCTATGAAAAGGAAGTCGTCAAGGTAGTGCGTGACGCCCGCCACCCCGTAGCTTGCTTGCAGGGCCCATTGCAGGAAAGTGCTGAACGCCTCGAAATAGGCACAGGAAACCGCACAACCCATGGGCATGCATCTGTCGTAAAAGTACCTGTCCTCCAGCCTGAAACCCAGCAGGTGTTGGCTGCTCGGGTGAACTGGTAGCAAGCGAAAAGCAGATTCGATGTCTGCTTTTGCCAACCAGGCCCCTTGCCCGCCCTCCTGACTAGGTCTAATGCTACGTCCAGAGTACAATACGTCACAGAGCAGGATCCTTCCTCTAGCCCATGGTTGACCGATTTCCCTTCCGGGTAGGACAAGTGGTGAATTAGTCTGAACGACCCTGGCTCCTTCTTGGGCACCACCCCCAGGGGGAGACAACGAAGTTGTGAAGCGGGGGCCGCAGGAAGGGACCCGCCACTCTGCCTAGAACCCTCTCCTTTTCCACCTTTGCTCTTACTACTGCTGGATGTTCCCTTGCTGACTTAAGGTTATCGGCCTCTTGACTTCCCAGCGGGCCCACATAGGGAATCTTGAAACCCTCGCTAAAACCTCCCAGCAGCAAGAGGCCATCCTGTTTGTTAGGGTACTGTCTGAGGAGAGGCAGGAGGTTGACCAGGCTGACTGGCGAGGGGCCCTTGACTGCCTGCATGGGAACTGGGGCTACGTCCCGGGGGGGTAGGGATATTGCTGGTGTCGCCCTGTGCTGCCGCTGTGACAAGTAAATGCTGATGCTGGGAGTTGGGGGGGGGGGGGTAGAGGCATGCTGGTTTTCCGCGCTGTTGGACTCAACTAGCCTGACCGCCTCTGCCGGCGGGCTGACGCTCCTGCTGCGAGTGACAAGAGACCGCAGGGTGAGGCCCCCCACATCTGTCGCATGCGTGCTGGAACTTGCACGTTTTGCCCCACGAGCATGAACCTTTGTTGAACAAGCGGCATGTCCCTGGGGAGACCTCCTAAAGCCCCCCTCTGGCCACCTCTTCTGGAACCCCCGAAATGTCTGTTTAAATCCCTGCGACTCCCACAGATAAGGGCCTTTACCTGTCCCACGCCCAGCCTGTGCCTTGCCCATTGTCCCTGTGCTCTGCTGTGCGCGAGAACCCATGTGGTCTAACCAGAGCTGGACCTCCTTCTGGTCCCACGTAATCTCCGGACACACGGACATCTTCTTCCTGAACTCCCTGTCATAGTTCAGCCACCCGTTCCCCCCCCCACTTCAACGCCTCGTTGTGGATTAACCTGCTATATTGCAAGAGCCCTTGCCCCACCTCGGGATGTTTTTCAAGAATGACAGCGGACAAGTTGGAAAATGCTTCCAGCCAATTTTCAATGTTCTTCTCCGGCCAAGCCTGAAACTTTACTTTCTTGTCCTCCTCCTTTCCCCCTGCCTTCCTGGCGTCTATGCCATCCTGCCCAAGCAACAGCAGGGAGAAAATGTCAATGAGTTCTCGCCTTCATATGGCTTCCTTGGCCGCCTGGGGCACCTGCCAAGCCAGGGAGCAGCGGCCTGAAAGCAAGGGGGCTGCAGTAACCAACTGTATGGGCGCGGGAGGTGGACACAACGGGGGGGGAGATACAATAGCGGGCTTCGGAGGAGTTAGTGCTCCAGCTGTGAGTTCTTTAGTTACGGAAATAGGATTACCATTCGCCGCAGGAGACCCCACCCCAGCGGACGGTGTGCCCACCACCAAACCTGCGCTTGCTCTCTCCCAGGAGGGCTGTGTGACTGTCGTGCGCGCATTCGCTTCCTCCACTGCTGCCATAACAGACATGGGAGAAATTTGTTCGGTCACCCCTGTTAACACCAGCGCAGCCGCGTCAGGGACCCTGCGTTGTGTCTGTTGTTCGCTCCCCTGGCTTCCCCATGCAGCCGCCGCCACTTGCGCCCCTCCTGCCCCCCTGCCTGTCTTGCCCCCCACCGGCGGTGAGCAGTGTCCATGTTGACCTGCTCTGACCTCCGCCATGAAGTCTCTCATGGTGTCTAAGATCTTACCCAGGTCTTCCTGGGTGGCGAATTTCCCTGTTGCCAAACTGTCTGGAGGGGTAGCCGGCCCCACGGGCGGGGACAAGTTCAGCTGGGAAACGGCATCCCTGGGCGCAGGCGGCGCCCTGGACTTAGGGGGCGGCGGCTCTGCCGGAAAGTCCTTGCTCGTTGGCTTGCGGGCCCGCTTGGGCCTGGATGGACCTGCCTCGGGACTGGGCTCCTGCTCTGTGATGGGGGCATCGTTGCCCAACCCCGAGTCTCTGGATCTCCTGCGTTCAAGAGAGCCGTGGCCCTTGCCAATCCCTTGGTCTTGGCCATCCTGATAAATGCCGCCCACTGTGCCTCCTGGGACGTTTCGGGCATGGTATCCTCCACCTGGGACGTCTGCGAAAATAGGGGGGGGGAGCCCTGGCCTTCCATGCTGCCCTGCTGGCCCAACGGTCACCCAATCTGAGGAGACAAATAGCGGAATCAAAACCAAACCCCCACAGGGTTACCCCTGGTCTCATTCAGACCCTTGAACCATATCCGCCATTGCTCTGTCCCCGACCCCACCTTGTACTTACATAATTTGTCTGGGGTGGTTGACCTTATTCTGTGGTGTGCCCTATTTCGGATTCCGTGGATGTTCTGCGAGCGGAGATGAAGAAAAGTAAGTTAGCTGTTGCCCGGGGTTGGACCCGCACCCCGCCTACTCAGTGGGCTGCACTTCGCATACTTAAACAACCACTCAATCCCCTGGTATGCTTGCCGCCTCCCCTTCGCCAAGTCCCCTTTCATACCTGTCCCCTGTAGTCCCTTCATATTGCAATGCCTGCCTCTTGCTCTAGTTGGTCCCTGCGACCCAGTCCGGAGTGCACTGTGTGCCCCTTGACCGAGTACCTGATCCTTGGCCTTGCGAGTGCGTGGCCTTTGGCGTCGTGCCTGTCCTTCCGAGCAAGAGCTGGAAGGGAAACGAACAAGGATTAGCATTTCCCCCCCTGTTAGATCACCCTAGAATTTATTGAGGACTCGGTCTGCCCGAAGCGGGCACAGCTGGAAAGAAACCCACAGTGCTGCCCTCTGTACGATTGCCCTGTCACCGGCAAAACAGTGCAACACATGCGTCCGCAGCGGCACCACCTGCTGCACCCACGCCATACTACAAAGCCCCCCTGCTGTGCCCCGGAGGCTGTCCCAGCGTGGCGCAAAACCGCACTAGCCTACTGCGCAGATCCCCCGTGGCAGAACCGGCCACCGCCTGTCGGTTTTCACCCCCATCGCTCTGCCAACGCCCCTGGTTTCTAGCCCCAAAGTCGGCAGTCCAGCCTACGGGCCACCTCCTCTCCGACCCAGTGCCAACGAACCCTGTACCACCAAAGGGGGGGCAACCCCAGCGACCCCACATGCTTCCTATTACTCCCGGGACCGTGCACACTGGGGCCTCAAGGGGTGCAGGGCAGGGGATTTGAGCACGCGACCCCGGATTGCATGCGCTCCCCTCTTAACACCGATGCGGACCCTGACTGCCAATTGAAACCTCAGAACAAAAGAGGGGATATGCCCGAGTGGCGCATATCCGTGCTAGCCAATGCGCAGCTCCCCCGTGGAATCTGGCCACCACCTGACGGTTTGCCTGGATACTTACATGCCACAAAACCAGATAATACTCTGCCACTAGCGCCGCGATCAATTACCCACAAGTGCACATCGTCTTTGAGTCGGCCGCCATAACTGCCGCCTAGACATATGTCGACAAACAATCACCGGTCAGTTCGCTAGCCGTTAGCATGAAACAAGCAATATTGCCCGGCCAATGCTGACGATATGGGCCCCGCTGCGCAACACAAGGCCTTTGCCCGCCAAACCTGTGCACCGCGACCCGCCAATTGCGCGACAACTTTCCGGTACCTAGTACCTGCAGTCGGTAAACGAGCAATGCCCCCAGCCGCACCCCACGCACCACAACAGTTCGCATAACTCCCGTGACGCCGGGTCGCATTTTTACATTAAGAACGTGGGGCATAGGGGGGGCTCGCTGCGGCTCACCTGACAGTTTGGCGCTACCGACTTGTACCAATCGAAGCCGTGGTGTCCGGCTGTTGGCCACGGTCCGACGCGCAACGAGCAGCTAAATAATTAATGCCGCCTGCGCATTCAATAAAGCGGGACAACCGGCGTCCGGCGAGAGGGCAAAACGGTTTAACCTGCATCGGGCACTTTCTGCATCTAGAGCCCTCCTGCACCTCTTGCCTGCCGTCAGCATGCCCGTACTGGCCGCAGCCCAGGCGCCCACCCCGCAGCAGCGGGAAAGCCACACGGATGCCCCCACCAACATGCCTAAAATTGCCGGCGGCCACGAAAATTGCGCGGCTGGCATGAAAGCGCCGCGTCGGGGGGAAGCAAAGCGGCTCTCTATCTAGTGGACCGGGGCACCGTGGAAACAGGCAGCACGGGCCCTGGCTGGCCAACACGCGATAGGTGCTCCTGTCCCCACGCCGGCTAAAGCGGGAGCCTGGCTGCTCTCACTTGACCTCTCGCCCCCGGCCGGCTCCTGCCCAGGGCCGCATGTGTCACCGAGTCGCCTAGGCCAGGGCTGCTGGCCTGAAACCGCTAAGAGCTGCCCACACCCCTCCTCACCCTCATGCGGACCGCAGCCTCGGCGATGGCCGGGCTAGACCCCCGTCCAGCGGCTGCCTCTGTAATGGGGGTTGCGGGGGTGGGCGGGGTAGTTGCTTACTTCGTAACAGCTCGTGGACAGCTCCTGGCGATCTCGGCACACGTCCAAACGGCGTCAGGGGAATGGGCCAAGAGGGCGCCCAGGGGGCGGGGAGAGGTATATGTACCTCGCCCCCTCCCCGGAAGTGACGCGGCACCTGGACCACTGAGGGTCCCAAACACTGGAAGGCTGCCTCCTGTGCCCTCCTGTGGCACTAAGGTGGCCGCCCTCTTAGCGGGTCTCCTTCGTGGACCCCGGGCAGCCTGCAGATCAGGTTGTTTTGGCGTCAATCAGTCAGAGGTCTTGGGATTGCCGATGTCTGCTAATTCAGAATAGAAAAGGAATTAGCTGAGCAGTGACTTGCGAAAAATGAAAACAAGTAAAGTAACTCAGTCGGCGTTCTACTTAGTCTCCATGTTGGTGTGCTTTAAATATCATGCTTTCACGGCTATAGAAAGGAGACTAACCTAGGTGAAGAGCGAAGTAAAGGTATACTCATCGCCATGTATGTGGGTTAAAAGACTCATCATTACTGTCCTGGACTCATTGTTGTGGAATGCACATGTAAAAAACAACTTGTTTCGACTAAAAGAAAAATAAAGAAATAGATTTTTTTTTCTATTTCTTTACTTTTGATGCAATCGCGATTGTAACAAAAGTAAAGAAATAGAAAAGAAATGGCAGGCGGCCGCTTGCAGCATGCCAACCCTCCCGGACCACACAGGAATAGATCATAAAAATCCGATCGCCTCTAAACAAGCATTGGCAAGGTCAGCAAGTCAAGCGGGCGCCTGCTGAAATATTAAGCATGGCGCCCGTGTTGCTGCTAGTGCGGGGGGGGGGATCCGGAACTGTGGTGTATAGCACAAATCAAAAGATGCGAAATGCTAGGCGCTGATTATAGCCAGTTTTGCGGCCATTGTTTGGAAAACATAACAGATGTTTTCCGATGATAAATTAAACAGTTATGAGAGCATTAATACTTTAGCGCAGATTAACTGTAATTGAAAACAAGCATTGGCATAGCCAATAGGTCTCGCCTTTGGGACCTTATAAGCTTTTAGCCATGCAGCACACTATCCTGGGTGCTGTGCCTCCAGGGTTTGAATAGCTATACAATTACTATACACTGGGTCATGTAGTCTGCTTTAGGAATACAAATCAAGCCAGCAAATAGAAAGCCCAAAAATGTGATTGAGGTTGCAGACCTACCCCTTGGGATATTTTCTCCATAATAGTGAGAATGCCTTCACTCATTACCTGTAGCAATTCTGCAGCCAGGGTGTTTTCCCGCACAATTATAGATTTGCTGTATTTGCCACATAAACCATCATCTGCAGATTTTGACAAGAAATGTTTTGTTTCTAGTGCAAACTTAGTGTTTCCGCACAGTAGAAAGCCCTTCACAAAGGTTTACTGGTCACCTTTCCGTAGCTTGTTAATGTACTTGGGTGTTAAACTGCTACTAATTAGGTGAAAGCTTTACTCAGAAAGTGTTAACGTGCAAAAATAATAAAATAACTAAGTAATACTAACGAAATCTGAGGAATTGTTTGCTTTTCTTGCTGCATAATATAGTCAACCCTCCTGCATAATGTGGTCATCTCCTGCTGCATAATTCCAACGCTCCTGCCTGTAGCCTAGGATATCCCACTGGAACTTACAACTGAACAATAAAAGAGTGATGGAGAACCATACTTCCCTGAAATCATGCTCGCTTTTTTCCACCATCTAGCTTTATTTATAACAGGACAGAGAACAGAAGGCCTTGCCACAGTGCACGAATGGTAAAACAATGGTAGTTATATTACAATACCAAGGAAATAAAGGTTTCACTACACTGTTTTAGAAATGGTATTGCGTTTAAATTTGTTCGCACATTTGCTGCTGGGATGTCATCAATGGCGTCCAGAGGTCTTCAGAAATTAAACTGAAAACGAAGAGAGAAAAATAATAGAAAAACCTGAACAAGTCGAGGTGCTGGAAAAAACATTAACCCTCTGGCCGCTGCGCCTCAGGAGATTCGGTGTTCAGAACCTCAAACATTCAAGGATCAAAAGAAAGTAATAGGAACGACTATTGTTCCTAGATAAAAGCTTTCTGTGGACACTTTTAGAAAAAAATAATTTATCAATAGCATGATGCGTGGCAGCTTAACTCGGCAGGCGACCAACCCATGCAGAGACTGAGCCTGCCGGGACAGTAAAATGGTTGTGGAGTCCTCTGCATATACACACCGAGAGTATTTTTGTTAAAAGAGTAAAATAAGTAGAAGCTTCGAATATGTATTCATTCTGCCAACGTTTTGCTTCAGCTTTTTCAGTGATGTATTATGTACCTATATATATTTTTTAATAAATGCACATCTTCAGCAACAAAAAAAAATGACATTTCCAGCAAAAGTATTTCTTTTGTTTTTGGATCCTTGTAACAGGGGAAAGTATGAAGGAAAGGAGAGAAAAGGGGTTACCAGCCGTTTCTTGAAGTCACATGTTTCAGGAAGTGAGGAGGAGCGAAACAGAGACAGAAAGACAGGTAATAAGCTGCCAGAGGCAGAGCAGGAAAAGTGGACACTGTCCTTCTCTGGGCAAGAAGGAAGAGACAGAGTCCTTTTCCTTCTCTGCCCACGCACCAGTCCCCGAATGGCCACGAGCAGCCGAGCCTTTTAAATATGCCTTGGCTAGAATTTTAAAAATAAAAAAGTAGGGGAACGGTTTCCATTAAATTTAAAAAGTAGGGGCACGCCGTGGCCTGCCGATCCCGCCCACTCCGACCACTGCATGGAATAAAACGCCAGCAAACATGGATTAGCTAATGACAGCATCGTGGTATGTATGTTCCATACAGCTAATCTAGATATGAGATTTGAAATTATAGGCATGAAATAATGCATGCTGAATTTATGGATTCAGCATATATTCTAGAGATGATTTTGTCATTTCCTGTTCTTTACAGCCACGCGGGTCACAATAAAATATTTAAACATGAAATGCAAAAGCTGGGAGGGTTCAGTCGTATTCTTAATTTGTGCGACCATTTAAATGATCCAAGTTTATTGGTTTTGGTGCAATAGCCAGGATTCTTTTTGCGATATTGGGCATTTCGAAATTAAGCCATCTGCTGTCCATAAGACTCTCTACCGTTGGTGGGGGGGGGGGGGATATTTGAGAAAAGGTTTTGCCATCTGTTGCTTCGCTTCCCTGACTGTGATGTTCATAGTAGTGCAAAACAGTGCTTTTTGAAACAACATCAAGCAACGGGTAACCTTCTCACCATATCATAGGGTAGGTATTCCTGGAGAAAAAAAACAGATAATCAAGACTGTGATATTACAGTAATTCAATCAAGTGGTGAAAGATGGACTTGTTCTATTGTTTTCTTGGTTATCGGCTGGAAATTAAAGCCTGCAACGCACCACGACAGGCTTGGCGCTCCAAATAAACAAAGGGTAACACGGGAATGTTAGGAAAATCGGCATTGAGATGAGGGAATAACGGCATTCACACGAGCAAATGCGGAATTCACGATGCTCGGCCTTTCACTGGATGCGGCTGAATGCTTTCACACTGCCGTCTTTCCTCGTTACACGCAGCGCAAACAGGCTTCCTTCCTCGCGCCTCATGGTGCAGCCCGCCAGGGGCCTCCCGGCACACACATTTACTTGCTGCTGTGCCGATCGTTTATCAAAGCCGCTGTCATTACACCGCTGGCGCCCAGCCCAGCATATGACTAATGCACGCAATAATAATGAGAAACAAGCATTTGCAATGCAATAGGACTCGCATTTACGCGAGACCTATTGCATTGGAAACGGGAGTTCCGGCGGGCAAGAAGGCACGAACTGGAGGGGGGTTGCCAGGGGGGCTGAGATGTCACGGACTGCGGGAGGGGGCTGGGGGGGCAGGGGGGAGACAGGGAAGAAAATGGTGTTCGGAGTACAGGGGACAGTAGCCATGGAAGGATACAAATGAGGACATGGCTGTCACGAGGAGGGACTAACAAGCCTAAAACCAATCGGAAGGCAGCATTTAGGACCTAAGCCAATGAAAAAGATGGGCAGTGAGTAGGCGGAGCTTCCACAAAGCTTCCACACTATACTGAATACTGCATGCCTCGCAAAGCGAGCAGCGCATGCGCTGCAACGCTAGACTCGTCTTAAAAAAGTGAGTGGTCTAAATTCTGCCGAAAGGACCGTATTTCGGAGACGTGGACGAGTAGTGCAGCCCCGTCCTTCTGGAGACATGGCAGCTCTGTCCTGGTAAACAGGCCCGCCCACCAGGTCACATTCCCCAGATACCAGCTCTTCCTGTTGCCTCTTCCCACTCACCTCAGCATGTGCCTGTTGTTGTTGAGCCATCTTCAGTGTGCGCCGATCGCAGCGGTCCAATGAGAAACAACCGCATGCACTCTATGGTTCCCAGCACCAACTCTATAATTTCCTGGCACAAGTGATGACATATCTATAGACATAGAAAGAGGACTCAGGGTCCGTACTGCATTGATTCTACGGGCTGTGTCCGGCTGCTCCGGTGCCGAGGCTGATTTTAAGAGCTGGTACATATTAGGCTGTTGCTTTAATTTTAAGGTTATCTGCAAAAGACACTAAGCAGAGTTGTAGAAGGAGTAAGGGTGTGGGTGGGACTGAACGGGGTGAGTAAGTGGACAGCAAAAAATGCGAGCAGGCAAAAAGAAAAAAAGTCCCCTTCTGAACACATAAACACTGAAAGTGAAAGGAGACAGTACTTGGCCGGTGCTCTCTGGCAAGAAAACGGAAACACAAAGGAGGGAAAAGAGGAAAGATTAACCAATCACAAGCAAGTATTTCTGAAGGACACTGGCCTAGACAAGTACAAAGCAAGGGCAAGAAATAGGTGGAGATTAACTGCACAACCATCTGCAACAGGTCGCTAAGCGACAGCTTGCGCTGTCTACGCTCAACCTAAAAACTGGGGTAACATCACTTGTGAGCTAATGGAGTTACCAATGTAAATTCATATTTCGTGAATACAAAACATCAATGTACACTCCTAAGCCCTTTTGCATGTGTACGCTGAATTTATACATCCAAAGCTTTGTAAGTCTGTACCTAAAATATAACCAACATATTAATGTCCACGGTAAAACACTCAAAACAAATAGCCCGCTCCTGTATAAAAAATCAGAAATGTCTTCACATACGCTTTACTCATAGATTTAAAGTAATTTCTAAAGTCTGTAACTTTGTATTTCTTGTTATAGTTAAAGATAGACCGCAGTAATATTTCTTACAAAAAAAAAATTCAGCCATTTCCAAAGAATTCCAGTAATACTCCTGGGAAGCTACAATTGTCTCAGATTGCCAAGAGGGTTTACCGTGGATATCTGATTAGGTACACAGACTGTACAAATGTGCCTTTCCTCTCTCAGAAACGTAAAAGAGCTTGTATACATCTTCCTGTGGTTGAACTGGGTCTGTGCACCCATCACATTTGTAGGTGTTCATAGACATCAGTTGGAGGCAGACATGTGCCACCCTGGGCTTGGCCCGTGGTGCTCCTGACACTGGCTTTTCTAACCCTGCTCTTGAGGGTCATGAAGCTGCGACAGGAACAGATATTAAGCAGAGCTCAGGTTACTTTTTGTAGTGTACACTCCTAGCCATTTATATTTCTGTGGCACCCCAGCTGCAAATAGGAGGCTGCTTTGGGGCTAAAGGTTGCAAAAGGGGTCACCCATGAAATGGTATCAAGACCAGAGGTTGTATTGTCACTTCCACTGCGCCTGGCATTTTGATGCATTGACATCTGTAGGGTTGTTTCCTTCCGTTCCATCCTGAAAAAGGACTTGCTCCTGTCCTTGACAGGCATACATGTTCAGTATTGCAAACATGCAGGGGGAGTTACCTTGGAAGGACTACAAACAATCCCCAGTGAGCAGATATGCTCATATGGAAATTCCACCCACATGACAGACTTGCTGTGTGGATAAGTGCCATTTATGAGGTCAAAATTCCAACTTATCTCAGGAAAAGGATTTTGCCCTCCTAAGATCTGAATGTGTGTACCTCAGTTTCACTTTGGTGCACAAATACCTTTGATAATCTGGCCCTTGGTGATCTTTAATGAACAGTAGAATTTAATAAACTTTACATTTTGTCAACGAACAACTCACCCCAGCTGTTGCCACAATCATTTTATGTCCGCCTGAGTTTCATGTAAGGTTGCCGTTTCTTACAATAGATGTTAAAAGGTATTCAATGCACACGTTCAGTGCTGTTGCTGGAAGACAACAATCTTCGATGCATTTCGTCACACGATCATAGTCCATTTGAAAGCTCAGCACTTTTCCCTGATATGCCTTTGACAGCCTTATGTGATGTAGCAAAGGGAGGCACTGACAAGTTAGCGCTAATTAAGAAACAAGTCAGCATGTGCTCCAAGAGCCCGCAAGAGTTCACGGGCTGCAACTTCCAAGCGACTTTCAGGTTTTAGGCTTAAATCTCAACTGGGCCAATTAAGTCCTTCATTCCTGCTAGATGAGAAACTGCGGAGCATTTTGTTTAAAAATCACACCTGTTTGTTATTTACATTTGTACCTCTGTAAATTGCACACTTAGGCTGCATACATGCAAAAGTTCTTACTCGCTATTGTACTGAGGGGAGGTATGATAATTAATAAATAGTGTTTACCACATCCGTTAATCCTGCCAGGGCTTACAGTTTTAGTAGCATTAACGGCGATTTTGTCCTCCTTGGCCGGGCCAGTGAGACTGTCGAGCAATTGTTGTAGACCACCTGGACTACGACTGAAATACAGATCCCCCTCAGTTTAGACTCTATACTGCAAAGACATTCTAGCAAGTCAGCAACAAATTGTGCAGTGGAGCAACGAAACCTGAGAACACCCCCCTCCCCCGGCAAGTTATATGGAGGGCCCCCCACGTGCCAGACCGATTCGGGCCCGCCGCCCGTGCACAGTGCTGGTGGGGGGGGGCTAGAACTCCCCCCCCCCCCCTCCCCGCACCACGTGGACTGCAGGGGCCATCATTGCGCCACTGAATGAGTGAGTAAAGGGGAATAAACATATCTTGTACAAAGGTGTTTTTATTTACTATAATCCCAATCACTGTTCCATCAGTGGTCGCCTGTGCATGTCCCAGCAACTAGATCAGTGATAATCTTAAGAATGACTTTGACAGTGCACAGGTACAACTTTTAAGCCTCAATGTGAATCTATTCACTTTTTCAATGACAATGAATTCTTTAGAAATAAATAAAGCGCCTAAAAGTTCCTCTCTTTGACTGTTAAAGTAAAGAAAGTTGTAGCCACATGATCTACAACCACACTTTGGTTAGTCGTTGAGTGGCTTTTCCTTCTGCCGCTGTGTACTTCCGGGATCGAATTTGTACTTTTATTCAAACAAGGTATACTACCTCAAATATGTTAGCCAAACGCCCTGGTAGGGCAATCAGGTAACCATGTTACATAATAGAAACTAGATCGATTAAACTGCCACTGTACTTTTGTGTTTACCCTTGGAAATTTTATGACAAATAGTTATACATGTTGTGACTATCAACAAGTGATTGACTTTCTGTTTTCAGTATGGGTTTTACAACTCAGTATAAGTCGAATCTGCTTTTTAAGACAATAAATAAATGGATAAATAAAACTCTTTAATATTTGGGGACTTTTAGCGATAGCAAAGAACAATTATATTTAGGGTTCAAAACTGTAACTAACCACTTTGGGTTGACTGTTGCTGATTTAATTGCTTTCATAACAGTAGTTACTTAGAGTACCCTTGTCTGTGTGGGACTGTGGTTCCTGATTGGTTTTATGCTTAATATGATTCGTTCTCATATTTTGCCTTCTAATACACCATGAAACCTTCTCTTATAAATGAAATATTGTAGTTGAAGATATGTTCGATAAATGTGGAATCTGCACTGAAAAAATAAGCACGTTAAAGTTACAAAATTTATTTGAAGCATTTCAGTCTGTCACTTTCAAAAATTGCCCTATTTCAGAATGTATAGTTGTATACAAATCGATTCCTGTTTTCTTGTATAGAATTCCGATTGAGCAATAAATAAATACCCTGCCATAAATGTCTCTTTCTCTTGTACTGACCTTGACAGGAAAGATAGCTCCGACTAAAGAGCCGACAACTTTAGTTATCCCTTTCATTATTTAAGCAGCAGTTGCATTTCTGCTCAGTATCTGCTGTTTGCTGAACTGTAATAAGAAAAATTAAAGGCTGATGCTTATTCACTTATTACAGCCTTCTATTCATTTTAACAATCTATGCAGTAATAGAATTTCATACTCGGATATTTTGCCTTTAAACATGCCCAGGCATTCTATATAGTGATGAAACCCATTCAGTTGTAAGACTTTCGACTATGATGCCTTTGTTTTGTGCTGTATATTGCGGGGTGCTGTACATTCCGCGTGTGAGGCCACCTAAAGATTAATATAAACATTTTGGTAGCTGTTTTGTGAGCTATCATTAAAGTTGCTTAAGAAAGGATGTCCCTGCCTCCACTTGCTCAGACCTCTGCCTTCACCTTGCCCACACACTTTGGACTGTGCACAAGAGGCATTGATTTTTATATTTAACCGCCAGGAAGTCCATGGAGCACAAAGCTAACCTTTGTTGCCAGGCTGTGCCAGCCACTTTGTAGAAACTGGTAAACAGATTAGAGATGGTACCTACTTGATAAATCACAACGAATGCTCAGAAGTTGCAGGTCGTCACTTGGGAGTAAATCCTAATTCTTTAATTTTTTTTCTGTTGTGTCTTACTCTAATAAGCATTGATAAAGCCAATCAGTCCAGTGGTGTAGCCTGGGGGTCCTGGCCCCCAGTGCAAGCAAAACAAGCATTTGCAATGCAATAGGTCTCGCATTTACAAGAGTTTGAGCTATTGTCATTGTAAATGACAATGCCTTTTATTTATGTTTTGAAAACCTGCAAGCGGTGCGTAAACACGCACTTTGTACTTATAGTCCTTGCTTACGAGAAGCAAGGCTGGCAGTAAAAGAGGCGGGGTTGCTGCCAGCCTTGCTTCTCATAAGCAATGACTAGAAGTTCAAAGTGTGTGCTTACGCACCGCTTGCAGGTTTTCAAAACACATTAATAAAGGCATTGTCATTTATAATGCCAATAGCTCAAACTCTAGCAAATGCGAGACCTATTGCATTGCAAATGCTTGTTTTACTTTTAGCCATG
This sequence comes from Calotriton arnoldi, assembly GCA_963921515.1. Lineage (NCBI taxonomy): Eukaryota > Metazoa > Chordata > Amphibia > Caudata > Salamandridae > Calotriton > Calotriton arnoldi. The sequence goes on along the minus strand of CAWUFW010003000.1, from coordinate 1,298,830 downwards.
TTGCAACATGGCTAAGAAACTTTGGCAAAGCCAACAGTTCTCACATAGAGAGGATCTATTGGCTTTGTCAAATGATTCACCCTTCACAGAGCGGTATTTTTTAATGCTCCGTGCAATGGATGAATTGCAGCTGGAAAGAGCATGCTACATGTGCACCATCAGGGTGTCTTGAAAGCAAGACTCCTGCTGGTTCTTTTTGATGTTTTGGCTCATTACATCTTCGCACAATGCATTTATTTCAGGTTACAGATAGTGTAGTGAGTTAAACTATCGCCACTGAAACATGCAGTGATATGAAGGTCACATGTTTAAATCCCCACAAGGCCATCTGAGCCTTTCTTCCTTCTGAAGTCGGTAAATTGATTAACTAACTTCGGTAAAAGAAACACTTTTTATTTGCGGCACTTGGACACTACAGAAGTACAGTGCGACGATATATTCAAATTTTTATTTTTTTAAACTGTTTTCTGTATTTGCATTGAATGCCGTGGATTTTGGCATGGGGGGATCCGGTTTTGAGAACCTATTTTATTTTGCGGTCTGTGCATTTTGTATGTCAAGCAGCAGCAGACAGAGGTCTTTCAGAGTAAAGTTGTCCCTTCATTCAAGGCAAGTACTGGGTTGCCCCAAATGGGCAATACCAGACCTGCCAACCTTCAGATACTTTTCACTGTGTTATGTTAATTTTATTTATATAGCGCATTAATGCGCATTAATGCCCTGAGGCATTAACTGTGCGATAGTTCAGGGAAGAGAGTATGGTTTTAGCAAGTGGGTGGGGACATGGCGAGTGGTGCGTTGGGCGTCCTGCTCTGTCAAAACAGCCCCCTCCACCTGTCACTCCTGCCTCCCACACCCACAACCAAGCAAGAATTGCTATATGGGGCCACCTCCTACGTCCTTGGGAGGTTTAAATGGAGCTCTGTTGTGTAAAAACTTCACACTTCAGCTGGAAACCTTTTCTATTAAAGGGCTTCCAGCTCACCCTATTAGGGTTAGATGGCAGGCCTGCAATATCATTAGATGAATTTACTGAGCTGAGCCAAGACATGATTGACAAAGTCATAAGCCAATGGCTGAAAGAGGCAGACCCAAAGGCCACCACCTCTGTACATTATTAGCAGTAGCTCTGTTTAACTGTGGTGCTGGCAAAGCCCGGACCTAAAACTAGGGTTACCATTTCAAACACCGCATTCCATTCCCACCTTCTACCGAGGCACGCCCCAAAGCCCCCAAATATTCTAATGCTGCAAACTTGTGTGGAAACAATTGCAGACCTGCAGACAAAGAAAATTTCAGAAGAACCATATTTTAGTTAAGAAATTGGGATGTTTGAAGCAGAATTATTATTACTAGGGGCAAAGTAAGACGAAAAACGAATTCCAAGTAACAAATTTGGGAATGTTTGTCCTGAAGAAGGGCTCGGGGGAGCGAGATTTTAACTTTTAAGTACCATCTCAGAGGCCCTCGAGTAAATTTCAAGATACGATTGAGAACAAAGGGTGGGGGGGGAGGGGCAACGTAGTTTAGCAGTGTATATGCTATTTATGCCCATTGAGGACCCCACCCAGAGTGGAAAGAGACCACACCCCACTGGAGGGAAATGTCATACCACCAGCTGTGTGGAGTCCACTCAGAAGCCACAGACCCCCAGCCCACTGGAGGAACTGTAGCCCACCCGCTGCATGCAGTGTGGAGTCCACCCCAAAGCCACATAAGCTACCCTCTGAAGGGACAGTTAAACCAACAGTTACATGTATGCAGAGTTCACCTGTGGAGTGACAGAGACCCCACCCCACAGAGGAACTGTTCCACCAACCACCAGCTGTATGACCATGAACCAAAAGCGACATAGTACCCCTCCACACTGGAGAAACAGTTAATCCACCAGCGGTGGCACAGGAGTGGACCCAGCAGCGACAGAGAGCCCCACCCTATGGAAGGACTGTTAAACCACCAGCTGTATGCACTGCCCTTCAAGAAGCAATGGTAATAAACAGTACATTAATCCCTACAGATCCGTGCAGAGGGCTTATATATATTATGTTTTTGCACGTGTATTTATTAATAACAAAGGGACCTGACCAGAACCAGAAAACAAAGGCCTAAACAGGTGAGATCTAGCCACACTAAAAGGTGCAGGTGGCTTTGTTTTCCTCTGTGACATCATTATTACGTGCAATTTATGAAGCAATAAACAGCATTTTGCTCATTATGTTACACCATGGTCATAACAAGGAGTCTGGATTACACCGTGGTAATAAATGCGTGAATGTGCGTTTATTTGTACACTTGCCTCAATTAGCATGTTTAATTGGGACACGTTTTTCAGAGGTATCGCATTAACATGCCTCTTGCTCCTTTAACAATTTATGAAGCATAAAAGCCTCACATTACCAGTCTACCATGGCTGACCCTTCATTCAATAAAAATACCAGATAGCACCACTCACTCATACTGTGCGAATGGTAAACTATGTTACCATATTCCCATATGTGGCAAAGTTTCTATGCCATATTGTTTTTTTGCCATAAGTTCTTTTGTTATGCTATGTTGTCGAGTTACATCCCGACGCTCTCATGGTTTGATGCAGTACAGGACTCTGAGGCTCGGCTACTGCGGAACCTTCCCAGACGGGCTTCGATGGGCTCGGCATAAAGTGCACCGGCTTCCGATAAAGTCTGCCTTCAAGGCTCTATGCTATTGTTACAGGGTCTTTAACAAATCAGGTGCCAGCTATCTTCACCGCTTCATCAAACCCTACCGCGCTCCCACCCTCCAGTGTCTGAGGTCTTCAGGGGCTCGGCTGGCTGAAGTCACCACAGCTAAGAAAGCGCTGGGACACTTCTGCCAAAGTAGCCATGCGCTTTATACATTGTATTATTATTGTGTTAAAGCTTACTGTTCAGCGTTCTTGCAAGAGTGGGCATCGCGGCGCTTTTAACAGTTCTGAGAGGTCAAAAAATAAAAAAAATAGTAAAATGACTGTGCACCATTTGTGTGCTCTGAAACAGCAATGCTTCACAGCTGCGCTCCTCTGAGCACTCCTGTGTGGGTGCAAAAGCCACTGTTAATTCTTGTATGGAGACGACGGAAGGAAGGACGGCGCTCTCATTCTGATAGTGAAGCAGAACAAATCAAAATCATCCCCCTCCAGCTGCCCAAGCAGAAAGCCAGTTTCCCTTTTGACGTTCACTTATCCTTGAACTTTTTATATTTATTGGATACGAAATACTTTGTGCATTTTCCGCATCCCTTTATTGTTCATGCTGCCAAAAATGCAGTTGGTCTACGTGTGTGCACCAGTCTCTATCTCCAGGTCATACAACAGTGTGGTTCACCGCCATCAAGATAGCAGGCTAGCCAAAAGAAAACTTCACAGAATATACAGAAGAACAGTGTAAGTAAGTCGCGCAGCGATTAAGGTCTGAGAAATGTGCAAACAAAGCAATACCTTGATCTGGAGCCGACGAGGGGAGGGAGGGAAAGTGAAAGTGCGCCACGCACGCGTTACTGCTGATGCCGTGCAGGGTCCCCGGGAGCTTCCGAGATGATCTGGAGCCGACGGGGGGGAGGGAGGGAAAGTGAAAGCGCGCCATGCATGCGTTGTGCTCAAACGCCGCGAGCCGTACACGTGCACATCACCTGTCCGGGTGCGTGCACATCTCCTGTCCCCAGGCTAGCCAAAAGAAAACTTCACAGAATATATTGAAGAACAGTGTAAGTAAGTTGCGCAGCGATTAAGGTCTGAGAAATGTGCAAACAAAGCAATACCTTGATCTGGAGCCGACGAGGGGAGGGAGGGAAAGTGAAAGCGCGCCATGCGCGCGTTGTGCTCAAGCGCCGCGAGCCGTACACGTGCACATCGCCTGTCCGGGCGTGTGCACATCTCCTGTTCCCCTTCGGAAGCGAAATCGACAACAATAGATCTCGCAAGCAACAGCGCATGTGCTGCGTCGCTAGGCGAGACCTAAAAACTAGCCCCCCAGCCGGGGTTTAAATACTGCTTTAAAGGAGGTGCAAAATGCTCATCACACCCCTGTACCCTGCTGTCACTGCTCCTGCGACACTAATGTAAGTTACAGGTCTCAAAATTCCTCATTCTACTCGCCTTTTTTTCTCGCCTCCCTATCTCCGCTGCGCTCTCCTCTCATCCCCTTCATCCATTTAGTGCTCTCCTCTCTGTCCCCTTCCTAAGTCTCTCTCCTCCCCCTCTTCTGTCTCTCACTTATCCTCATCTCCTTCCCCCATATATCCTTATTTCTGCTTCCTTTCTCTTCCTTTTCCCTTTCCCACTTTGTTCATCCTTATTTCCTTTCTCTTTCTCTCTCAACCGTATTTCCTTTTCCCATTCTATCACCTTTTACTGCTCTTCTTCCCGTTCTTTCAACCTCTCCTTTTCTTTCATCCCTTTCATCTCTCTTCTTTATTATTCTCTTTTCCTCTACTCCTTCATATCCCTCCCCCTGAAAGGTAAACGCAGCCAAACCCTAGCAAGCATTTTGTCTTTAAAAAAAACAAAAAAAACAATAACATACAGCTTTTGCAATACCATCAACTGGTGCAGGGCCGACTGTGCTCCCTCCCACCTCTGGGACCCCTCCCGCCTCTGGGCCCCCTCATGCCTCTTGGCACCCTCCCGCCTCTGTGCCCCCTCATGCCTCTGGGCCCCCTCCCACTTCTGGGCCCCCTCCCACCTCTGGGCCCCCTCCCACCTCTGGGCCCAGTCCCGATACTGGGCCCAGTCCATTGCACCAGTTGAACCAACAGTAGCTACGCCTCTGAATCCGAGTGATAAGCTATTGTCTTTGGCAGTGCTTGTTTGAGGCCAATGATTTTTCCCGATGCTGTGACAAAAAGAAAAAATAGTTATTGATATTGCTGACGTTGTTCAGCATTAGCAAAAAAAAGTATGATGTATGAGCGTGAATTTGTCATCGTGCATGTGTGCATATGCGTCATGATACTACAGCAGCCACAGTGGGATGATGTTTAAGCGCACATAAGTGTTCAAACGTCAGTTTCCTAGTTATGGTTAGCTCTAGAAACCATAGCTCGCACACCTGTCATGAAAACCATAACTCACACTAAATGCAATTCTCATGACCTCACTCTTAATATAACAGATGACTGCACAAATAATACAAGTGACGTTCTTAGTGACATGACATAATACCTTACTCTTAAGCTTATTAAATTAAACAACTATGGAGACAATATGATCTCTTTGTGCATGTACTGTAGTTTCAAGATATGGTGTGAAGTCTTCTTATATATTGTTATCAATATTGGGAGGTCGCATGTATTGTATTTGGTGCATGAGTTAATGTTACATAGCAGTTGAGCAAACTATGGCTTGTAAAGCTAACCATAACTGGGGATTTTCAGGGAGTTTTCTGTTGCAATTCTTAACTACAACTGCATTTTAACTGTGTTTTTAGGTGGATTTGAGATTTTGTTTGTCCATGCATTAATGTGTTATGACCAAAGCTAACTGGAAAGGTGAAAGTTGTTTTATTGGTAGTTTTATGGATGTATGTGGCAGGTGTGTGGTAGGTGTAATGGTGAATGAGAATTCCTATGTATCATGTTGCATGCTACCCACATTCTACATGGCCCACAATTTTATTCAGAAGCATTGACTGCAGATTCTGGCTGCAGACCCTGCGCAAACCCACCTTGTGGCTGGCCACTGCGGCTCGTAGTCCTCGGCCATGTCCAGTGGTATTTTTCTATAGGCAGCTAACCTTCCATGAGGCCAACTGCTAGCTGTACGTGCGGTTAGTAAGTTAAATCAATTTTGATTTCTCAACTTTTGCATAAATCCATCAAAATTGGGTCAAAGTTATTAGAAAATGACAGCTTTTTTATATACCCCTCCCCTTTTAACTTTACCCTCTCATATCTGCAGGAAGCCAGTGATTCCTCAACATGGCTTAATTTGACATACCGGCAGAAAGCAAAACATATAAAAGTGCTTGTAAATTAACTAACAAATGATCAATTTTTGCTCCCTGTTTGCCAAGCCCCTATTGATTTTTTTGAATTCCTCTTTGCTTATCTTTGACACCCCCCTTATCGGTCCTCATTGAAACTTGAAATTCCTTGCAGTGCAGAGTAAGCTAACCTACTTTTTGCAAAGAGTTGTGGATATCAGAAAAACAGCATCACAGTTATCAAATCAAGAATGTTTGACACTCCCTTTTCAACTTTGTCCCTGCTTTTGTCGGATCTGCATGAAACCTGAGGTTCTTCAAGTGGATTTAACTTGCTAACAGCCTGCCAAATGTTGTGCAGATTCATTAAAGAGCACCAAAGTTATTAACATCTGATAACGTTTTTGCCCCCTCCCTTTGCTCTTCCTTAATGGATCTGCACGAAACTTTCCATACCCACAGAAGACTAAACATGCAAAATGTCCGCCACATTTTATGTGGATTCTTCACAAGATGCCACAGGGATTAGCAAAAGAATTATTTTTGAACCCCGCCACTTTTTAAAGTGTGTGCTCGTAAACTACTTTGCACACATTTAATTCAAAAATACTAAGAGTAAGCAAAGTATGCTACGTCTTTGCCAATTGTTGCGCAACCGTGTCAAACTGCCCGAAAGTTATAGGGAATTCAAAAATTACATTTTTTGCTGACCTGATACCCGAATAATTCCACCGGACACATTTTTATAACACTAATTTCTCAAAAACAACTGAAAGGTTTACAACAAACCAAGCAAAGACAATCTCCTGAAAAAGTTCTTATTTAATGCCAAGTTTGGGGTAATTCCGTTTAGACGTTTTTCCTGTCACGGAGAGCATTTTTTCATCTGATGTTTCAAATGGAAAATGTTTGATAGCCCCCTCCTCTATTTACTGTCTTCCTGAATTTGTCTGCAAAAATAAACCCAAACTTTTATTTTGCCCAAATGTCTTACATCCTCAATTTTTGTTTCCATTTTCCTGCCCATTGTTTTCGTGCACCTCAGCGGTATCAATTTCCTTCAGTATCACGTGAAGCTCACTAACATCCTCCTTAGTTTATGTCCGTGTTCTAGAAAAATAAGGCACCTACTACACCTATGCATTCCCATAAGGCGTTGTATTGTGTCAGTGTGGTTATTTGAGGATGCTTTAAGTGTGTCAACTTTGCCAAATAGGTCATTGCTACACCCTTTGCCAGTGTTCTGCCTTGACTGTAATGGAGGCCTGCTTGTAAACTGAACTGACTTCCTTTGTTGCCCTATATTATCCCAGAATAGGATGGAGCTGCGTTTCATGTTATGAATTGTAATTCTCTTTTTTTCTAATAGAAGACATGAACATCTTTTTTTCATAGCGTCCAGCATGGTAACATACCTAAATAAAATATGTTGGATATCTTCACTTTACTTGTGCTAATCTCACCTCAGTGGTGTGTTTAATTTTATTAAGAAGTCGGACCGACCTTAATGTTAGTAATTATGCAGAAGACTATAAATGACTCACCATAAATATTCTGATTATTAAAAAAGGTACAATGGGTATGTAATATCACATTGCTGCGTATGTCACTGACCCCTGGAATGTTTCTGATCAACCCCTTTGTATAGGGATTTAATATGGTTTGTAGCTCTAAAAAGAGGAAATACTTCTACAGTTGCATTTTCTACCACTTTTTCTTTTTTGTTGTGTCACTTTTCTCAATTTCTATACCATCTTGCAATCTATCTCTTGTGCCCTTAAGTAAGAAAAGTTATATGTCCCATGCACTGGAAGCAGCCGCAATCTGCACTTACCAAAGACACACCATATGGTAGGCAACCCTTCTGCAAGGCAGTGACCAATCAACAAGAAATGAGGCGGGCATGTGTGTTGAGAATGTAGTTGTAAAGAGATTCATCTCAACTCAGACACTGCATGGGAGTAGACTAGCGGTAGTTTCTCCATTAGAGCGGAGCAGCTTCGCCCCTGCTGCGAGCGCAGGAAACATAAAAAGTTAATCATTTTATTACCATTTTATTTTTCAGTGCGGCCAACCCGAGCCGACTGTGAGGGCAGGGCCATTACTGCTGTTTGGCAACAGCATGGAGGAGTGGAGGCTACTCCAATTTAAAGTGCGCATGTCAGTTCGGATGGCTGTCTTGCGACAGACAGCCTGACATGCGCACTTTCAACCTCTCCAACCCCAGCTGTGTTAGACAGCTGGGTGTAGAGCCGGCATAGGCCCCCAATGCCGGAATGAGCGCTGAGCCAGCCCACTCCAACCAATACTGGGGCTTCTCTCATGTTGGTTAACATTATGAGCAGCATGAGAGCAGCATCTTGATTGGTTAGGGGAGTTGACTCTGGGAACCCACGCTTGGCACCACGGACTCCTGGGACTGGAGAAGAACACCGAGGCAGTGGGCAAGTAAATCTTTTGTTTTCAATTAAAAATGCTTTTGTACCCACTTACAGGCAGTGTGAGAAACTCGCACTGCCTTCAGCCTCAACTCCAGAGCTCTCAATCGTGGTCCATTATAAACACGGTTTATAACAGACCATGATTGAGAGATTTGTCATTGAGTCTCAGGGCATAGCGGTTTCTCACAGTGCCTTATAAGTGGGTTAAAATATTTACACCACCACATTCAAATTTAAGCTGCCACCACTAGAGTAGACAAGACGTTGGATAGCAACTGGCATGTTGCAAGCTTGAAGTCAGTAAAATAGCTAACAATTTCTTTCCTTCATTCGAACAACTGCCTGATTAGAAACTCTTATTAGAATTATCCCTCTCAAGTAGGTAATTTAAAAAAAACTCTGTTTCTTGATATAGTATTCCTCCATCATTATTCTCTAGTTCATGCTGCCAGAATGTTTGCAAGCCTGTGTGTTTCAAGCTACACGCGTGTATGTGACTTGCATATCGCATTCCAAGCTGCAGACCAACATTACGCTGTGCACAGTGGGAATTATAGAAGAAAATGATGCAGACATGTATAAAGGATGAAGGTTTACAGTTTACTGGTTTACAGTGACGAGGGCAAGGGTACTGAGGAGAGGCTTAAAGGGATGTTTGGGCAGCGAGGAGAATTGTGGAGCTGTAGGTGGGTGACCCATCCCTGTTATCGTCACCCGAATGCCCTTTCTTTATTGAGATAGTTTTTTTTTTTTAAACAAATTTTATTGATTATTAAGTGAACACAGGCCACAAGTATATTCATATACAATCAATCAATTTCTTTCTTGAGATAGTTAACCTTATTACAGACAGGGTAGTGATAAAATTAGTGACGTAACTCAGTCTATTAACTATTATTGCAGAGATATGTATATACCCCTCAGGCTACCGGTCCTTAATGCTGCTTCCCTTCTGAAGTTAATGCAATTTGTACAGATATATTGACTATTAACTACAACCATTTTAAAGTGTCTAGGGTCAGTAACTAAGTAATGCCAAGGGACAATTCTATCTGTGGTGTAAATAGCCAGTCTTAGTATTATACTTTGATGCTGGGTGTGGATCAACATTCAGAACAATTTTCTGTCCAGGTCCCACTGCCTTAGGGTGTTGAAACCTCTCTAATACATTAGAAAAATGCCTTACTTCCATGGCATGGCTCAGGCTATGCCTAACCCTCTTAGTATTCCTCTCTGCAGCCTATAATACTATTGAAAACACAGTACTGTTCACACACCTTGTTTCACACACCAGAATAAAAAGGCACAGCCCTTAACTGAGGCACTCCTTCTTGAGCACTGGCCTCATTAGGTCAAGCACGGCCCCTTCTTTTGTTAAGGTTGCCTCCATTTTTTGGTGTTCCTCTGCTGTGAATCTTTTAACACAGGATTTCACGTGAATGCCAGTGATACCCAGTGACACCTGAAGCTGTATCCAGACTTTGACAACCAAGAATAAGGTATCCGAGACTAGATGAATCAAACCAAGATCTACTTTAACACTTCTAAAAAGATTTCTATCTGTAGGACTTATTGTTCTTTATGATCTGCCCCTCAAGTAGTTGACCCCCACCTCACCCCTCTTAGTCCATACAAAAACTTTGGAACATAGCGGTCATGGTTGATGAATAGCATTTTTCATTATATATTCTATGAAGAATTATTTCTGTGGTCTTTGTAGTGGCAGCATCAAGCTAGCACTATTGTAATGCATCTACAATGGGCTTCTGGTCAAGATCATGGCAAACTACAACAGGATCAGAATCATGCAGCATCTCACATCCTCAGACTCCGACCACGTTACCACAGAGCTAAAGGCTTTGCGCTGAATAGTGATTAAGGTGCCAACCTACCCCAAAAGATTGTGTATTGTCCACATGGCCTTCATATAGCACCAGGTGGAGGGACATGGAGCCCTGATAGGACCTACCTGCTGTTGCTGTAACCTTAGGGCCTAACATGGAAGAAAGAACTTAATGCCTGATGTACACAGCTTTTTTATGGTCTTAAAGGTCAACTTTGATCCTTTGCGACTGAAAATGTTTTTTTTAAAAGGTACAAAACCCATATTGAGATTCGGTAACTTAGGCCATCCAAGTGACAAGTTGAACTTGAACTAGGTCGTATCTTCTTCTTGGAATACAGTGACAGTAAGGCTCAAAAGAATGAAAACAGGCCACATTCACATGATTATAAACACAAAAGTTCCTCGTGTAGATAGCTTTTTTCTTTACTTTATGAACAGATCAAGATAACATACGAATCAGTTCCTTTTTGTTTATAATACTGTGAATGTAGTCCACCCTCCCGAGTGTACACAAAAAACCTCACCCTTTCCTCACAATTAGAGGATTGGTTATATTTGTTTTTGTGTAAACTGAATTTACCCACAAATTTCAGCCATTATGACTGGTTGGAAAGTAGGGGAAGACTTCCTTTTATTGCCAGTGTTACCATCATTAAGATGCCAACAGGCCAGTTTTTATAGTCTAAGGACACACAGGCCATTGATTGGTGTTAATTTATCCACGACCTTGCACCAGAAGTGTTGTAATAACTTCACACCGTGTATTTGAATGTGATTATAAAAACATGCATTTTTTTCAGTGAATTTCTATGTTTTTTTATGTAAAGTAAGATATCCAGCCCCACTCCCGTGGGCGCCCAATCCCCCACTGCACCAGGCCCTGCTCCCAACACCCTGCTGGCGCCTTACCCTCCCCTTCCGTAGGTGTGCATGGCTGCCACTGTAATTTAGCATGCCGAAGAACACTGCTCTTTGTGGCACCCCTGAACACTGCTCTTTGTGACACCCCTTCTGTGTTGCATCCTTCTACCCTTGAGCTAATTCCTTCTTTATTTTTTTTTGGTTTTTTTAATTTGTAACGTGTTTGTTGTTTTTTTAAAAGGGATATTTGGTGGTGTTAATGTGACCCATTTTGGGTGTATATAGGGTCAATGTGTAACTGAGATATTAAATTAATTATATTAAAATAAAATGAATTTTTCTTAGTCGATAACTCCCTTCTGATTTTGTTCTGTTTTTATGGCAGAGAGGCTTGGTTGTTTAAACGCCTGTATTAATAGGTATATATCAATTTTGTGATGTCTAAGGGGCATTGTTTTGTGTGTTAGGTTGTTTGTTATACTAGCCTTGCTGACTTCTTTGTGAAAAGTCAGACTACAAGGTTTGGGAGGGAGGGAGGGTGACAGCAGTATATTTAGACATGTGGAGACCGCCTTTTGCTGTGTCATTTCCTTTTGTTCCCCCATTGCATTAGAGGCAGTGGTCTCATTAAAAGTGTAAGGTTAGCCTTTTGAAAGAGCCTGCCCTTGTGTTTCGCCAGAGTTGCCGCTCCCAATAGGTTTATAGGTGTGAGGTTTGAGGGTTCTTTCTTCATTAGTCCTGTGTTTTAACTTTCTTCTAATGGGGGCAGGGCAGGACTGGGAACCAAAACCGGCCCTGGCAAAGAGCTCGGCCGGCCTGGGGGGCGGTTTGAGGTTGGGGGGTACTAGCGGAAATCTTTGTGCCGCTTTTGATGCTGGGGGCCGATATGGCGCTGCAAAACCTGTCCCCGGTAACAAAAACGGCCCCCAGGAGTCTAAAACTGGCCCCCACCCTGGCAGTGTACCGGGGAAACGCCCGGTGCCCGCTATGGCCAGTCCGGCCCTGAATGGAGGCTCCCAGTCTTGCCCTCTTCTTATCACTAAAAGACAGAGTGTGGCTGACTTGCCTGAGAATGGATACACAAAGTGGAAAAACTGCTTCAATCCAGTGCCTGACACACTTCCACGGACTACATAAACTCTCTCTGCAAGACTAGAAAAAGAGAAGGGCTGAAACCTTAGATCAGTGTTCAAGGACTTCTCGCTGATCAGTTGGTCACCCCGCAGTGTGATGGAGAATCATCTGTGTTCCAGGGCGGGTGTATTTGAGAGAAAGATTTGAAGTCATGTGAGGGGACACCTCTTCTGCAACAGTCTTCTAGAAGCCTTGTGGGTCTGCCTTGGAAATCGCTGCGAGAGGGGTGCTGGAGGTATCCGTCCAGGAGGAATCTGCTCCGAGGAAAAGCCCAGCTGAAGCTTCCTGGGGAAGCCCAGGGAAGTATACTGAAGCGAGAGCTGCACCACTAATGAAGAGGGGCAGCGGTGCTGGAAGGAGACTGCGGTGAGCATCTGCCACTTGGTGTGTGTCCCTAGACACCTTCAGTTGCGCCTCGTGGTTTCTCCTCTCCCCTACTTTGTAAGGGAGTCTTTGGTGGGGTTATCAGTGTGGACTGCAGGGAGTTCCTGATCTGAAAACTAAACTCCAAATCCGTGATAGCTGTTGTGAACTGAACTGTGCCCCCAGCACTAACCAGTGCGCCCCAGGACCTTTTCTTTCCAATTGGCATCCATTGACCCTTTAACTGCTGTTGTCTCAGATCAGGCTGCCACATTTTGTACTAACTACCCACCTTGGTTTCATGTCATCGTCAGACAATTCCTCTCCTGCACTTCACTTAGAGGTCTAACTTCTGTTGTGAAGTAAGCCCTTTCTCCGGTTGTGAGGATTCTATTGAGCCATGTCCTCTTTAGGCACCACCCCTGCTGCTCCTCTGCTTCCTTCTGCCAGCTTTCTTGGTTCCTGAGCAGTAAGCTAACTGTTCTGGTTAGGCAATGTCACTCAATTGCCCTGTATGCTCCTCTCTTTTGCCCTACTCCCTATATGGCAGCAACCTCAACTATATGGGCAGTTCAGTTCTCCCCGTGCACAGGCCGCTTCTGCATGGGGAGAGTTTGACTGCGTATTAGAAATGACCATTTGTTCATGACTAGTTGATATCTGCTCTCCTTCAGTGTTCGGGCTGGAGGCTTACCTGTAATCATGATCCATGTTTTCAGCTAGACAGCAGTATAACCCCTTCCAGACACTCAAGGCTTGCCAGAAAAGGCCAGAAAACATTGCCTGACCAATCTGTGGCATAGACTGAAGAGGCAGGAGCCTAAGAACACTCACTAGCAGGATAGTCTTTCCAGTGAACGCTCAACTGCAATCAACCTCTGAATATCTAAAAATCGCAGATCTCACTAACCTCATATTCTGGCTCCCCGTCTACCATGCAAGGAGGAGGAGAACTCTGAGAAAAAGGATCAGGCGCACAAGGCTTCAGATGGGAGACATGAAAAGTGGGGTGAGTCACAGCTTAAAGGGAACTGGATTGATTTGTTTGATTATTACAAAGGGACCAAAATATCAAGGAGAAAAATATGCTGGCAATTTTTTTGTGAATAAGAACCTGGAAGCCAGCCCAACCTTATCTTCCACCTTAAAGTTTGGTTTCTTCTTAATTCAAGGCAATATCTCTTCTTTCAGCATCAGGCAGCTCAAGCAAATCAGCGACAGCATGCACAAGACAAGTGGACAGCGGAGAAGACAGAAAACAATGAGGATGGAAACACTGGAAACAAATGGAGAAACCTTAGTAGTAGTAGCAGAGCGAACAGAGTTGTTATATGAGAACTCTGCTAAAGGTAAGTATTCTGCGCAGTTGTTTTGAGTGGCATTGCATAAACAACTCCGATACTGTTCAAGGCTCTGGTTGACCCTCTCAGTCTGTCAATTGGACTGTGAATGGTAACTTGAGAACAGGATAAAACAAACAGTGCACCAGAACCAAAAGAATTGAGAGGCTCTGTATGAGATTATGGTGTCACAGGTTCCATGAAGATGCAGTATATTAGCCAGAAATGTTCTTGCCATCATGCTGGGTGATAAAAGCTTTTGGGACTAAATAAAAATGAGCCATCTTGGAAAAGAGGTCTACAATGACCGTGATCACTCTGTTTTCCCCAGTAGATGGAATGTCCACAATAATGTTGTTGGGATTCATTGCCATGGATGGGGGGAGGGGTCTAAGCATAGGCCGGAGAAACCCAAAATGCTTATTGTGGACTGTCTTGGATTGTGCTCAGATAGGACAGAACTCAACATATTACTCTACATCCTGGCGCACAGTTGGTCATCAGAAGGAACATAAAACTAACTCTACGGTGGACTTGACTCCCCGATGACCTGCTAGTGCAGTGTTATGACACATTACCAGAACCTCAGTTTGAAGATCCGTAGTTCAAATCAACAAGACCGGCTGGAAAAAATATAGTTTCTGGCAGTAGACCTGGGGTTCTTAGCGCTGCAGATGATCAAGGTCTTCCTGAAAGATCTCCGTTTGAGCTTATCTCACATGCAGTAAAAAATAGTATTTAGCCAGGCACATAAGTTTGTCAGTAAGCAAAAGGACAAGTGTCTTGGAATCCTCAACCATAATATCCCATCAAGACTAGGCATCAGCAAGAATGTTCTGTGTACCAGGAATGTGAGTAACATTAAAGTCATATTGAGAAAAGAAATAGGCCCAGTGAGCTTGTATGCTGTTTCTGCATTGCATGCTCTGCAAAAACTGGATATTTCGATGGCCGTCTGAACCCCAAAAGGTTTATCTGCTCCCATGAAAAGATGCTGCCACTCCATGCAAGAATGTTTAAGACCAAAGAGCTCATGTTCCATAAGTGAATACCTTTGCTCACAAGAATCCAGGACGTCGGAGAGAGAAAAAATGGGATGTTCTAAGTTGTCCTCCTCCCGGAGCTGAAGTAGAGCTGTTCCAGCATCAAAATCTGAAGCATTGGTAGCCACAATGAATTTCCTGGGTGGATCTGGGTGCCTGAGAATAGGAGCTTCAGTGAAAGCTTTTTTGAGATTGACAAATACCTCCTGGGCTTTATTGGTCCAATAAAAACCTTTAGTTAGTTTCTCCTTCAAAGTGGAAGGTATGTTGCTACTTATATCGATGAAGTTCTTGATGAACTACTTGTAAAAGTTAGCCAGTCCTAGTCTGGAGCTCCTTGATGGACTTAGGAGCCAGTCAGTGCAAAATGGTGGAGTTTTGAGGGTCCATAGATAATCCAGTCCCAGAAAGGTGACAAATATTCCACTTCTGTTCTTTCAAATTCACACTTCTCCACTTTACAGGATAGATGGTTTTCCTTGAGACACAAAAGGACAGAACGAACATGGAAGTTATGCTCCGGAAGGGAAGAAGAGATGAGATTATCCATGTACACTACAAGAAAATGGTTAGCATGTCAGAGAATATGCTGTTAATAAATCTCTGAAAAACTGATGAGCATTGGTAAGGCCAAAGGACATCGCCTGATATTCATAGTGTCCAAAGGGTGTTTGAAAGGCTGTCTTCCACTCATCACCTTTATTTATCTTGAGCAAATAGTAAGCTCCACTGAGATCTAACTTCGTGAAATATTTAGCACACCTACTGGATTCAAGGATGCCTTTCAGTGAAAGCGGGTAAGAGAATATATCCTGCCATAGGGAATTATGGCTCCAGGTACAGTCGGAATGGAACAATCCAAATCCTTATGAAAAGGGAGTGACATAGAAAGAGGCTCCTAGAAAACATCAGAAATCGCTTGGTTAGCTATACCGATGAACCAGGTCTAAGCAATGGTGTCTGGGAGCTGGTTTTCAGAAAGTTCTTGTACCACTGGAGCTCAATAGCTTCTGTCTGAATAACAATCATCTCTACAGAACTGGGAGGCGAGCAACACAACCCTGGTCTTCCAATTGATGTGGGGATTGTGTTATTTCAGGGAGAGCATCCCAAGCACTTTGGCATAGTTAGGAGCCATGATTAGATCTAAAGCAACCATTTCTTGATGATTGCTTCAGGACACTAAAAGAGGAACTATAATGGAGATATTTCACACAAGGTTGTACTCTAAAAAATCTTCACAATCAAGTCTCTCAAACATCCTTGAAGTTTGCCAAAAAACTGGCATAATTGTTCATACAAGGGTCTTCGGAGGTGCCCTAGCCAGAGCTGCACTGCTCGAGGAACCAGTCAAATAACCTACAATGGATCTGTCAGAGTGAAACTGACCAGGCCAAAAGGCAAAAAAAAACAACCAGGCCTTCCAAAAACTGCTTCATCCTTGAGGGATCTCTGGAATACAGTTGAAGCACTGCTGACAGGAAGGTTGCAAGACCTGGAGTAGATTTCTTGATTCAGGGTGGTATTTTCGGTCCTTAACTGGTCCAGTTCCAGAGTTTGTGGCTGAAGAACTGATGCAATGTCTTTGGGTGTCTCAACTTGTTCGGGGCTGGCACTTCTCCGTGATCCAGATCCGTGTCTTCCGCTGTCCAAGGTAAGGGTGACTGTTTTCAGATGGCACGCATCCAAACACTGGAATATGTGGTAGGCAAGTGCTCTTGAGAGGCTGCCAACTTCCCAGGAGGAAAAGGCCAAAGGCATACAATTCTCCTTGCTGGATGAAAACTTCAAAGGATTGAAGAGGCTACAAATCGTGAGTCCAACAGGAGAATTCTACCAGAGCGAAGAGTCCGAATCAGCAAGTGGAGGGAGTGAGGAAACCAGCGAAGGAACACTGCTTTGTTGTGACACACTCTCCAACTAGACAGAAGCCCTTATATAGGAACAGAACAGTGAAAAGTAATTATATCAAACACTACATGATATGAAACATAATAGATTTGTAAAATCAGGTAGGAACCAAGGAGGAAACAACAATGTTGGAAAAGAAAAGAGACCAAAAACCTAAATTGAACTTAAAGCAGAGCTCCATTAAAAAGAAGCTGCAAACCTTCAACAACATTTTGGTGTTGGAGGACCAGAGAGAAGCAGCCTAGAGCCCAGGAGCTCGTGCGACGGCAGCCTCGTGTGAGTGAACCTCACATTTTCTGAGCCCTTGGAACCGCAGGACCACTCAAGTTACTGTGGTTTTTACGTGCCCAGGAGGCAGAGATACCATGGATGCAGGGGCACAGCTTGGCCAGTATGATTGCGAGGGGGTGAGCTTCAGCTTTCCCTACAATCATGCTGGGACATCTTTGTAAAAACACATTTTATGAGAAACAGGACCTAAAGGGGGTGTAAGGAGCAGTGAAACGAGAGATGAGTGTGGATTGTTAGGGGTCCTTCAAACGCAATATGTTTCAGGCTAATCAACATTTTTTAAGACTTTTAATACATAGACGGGAGAGAATGTGTGTGTTTTTGTCAGTGTGGGCATGTAAAAATCCCTGGTGAAATCTGACAGACCCTTCACATTACCCGACTGAAAGCACTTGCACCCAACTACTTACTACAGAACACATTTTTAGGGGGGTGTTGCACCACAAACACCCCCCCCCTACATGCCCCCTGGAGCTGCGCCTCTGCGTGGATGCGACATTCAGTCCCTTCAGCTCTCCCACTTTATATGTGCACAAATTTGCATCATACACAGCTATGCGTACAACAGCACAAAATTTGGAAAGCTGTTTGCCTAAACTTGCATAGGAAGCTACTTGTCAGACTTTGAGAAATATTCAGGTGGTGGTTAGTTGCTGTATGTGCCCTGACTCTATTAGCAAAATATTAATTTTATTCTTTACTTGAGCAATCTGAAAAATAGGAAGGTTCTACATCAGAAAGATGTTCTCGTTGCATACATCCAGACAATACATAGCTGAAGGAATTAGGAAAATCTATAGCATAATTTAGTTATGCATCCCGAAAAAGCCTTTGAAATGCCATGTAATACAGACAGCAAAAGACACACAATTGATGGACGGAATGTAGAACAAATCAAAACATTCACCCTCAGTCAAGAGTTCTGGGTTAAATCCATCATTCTTTTGCTCACCATGCCACCCCAGTTTAGACCTGGCCATATGCAAATCAGTCTTGACCCTGTGCCTCATGGGAACAGTCCAGCCCGAACTGCCAAGCCAGGTCCTCCCTGGACCGGAAACAAGCATCCTAAGACCGGCTTCGGGTTTCACCCTCTTCAGCCAGGATAGCTTGATTCCAGTGACACAGTGAGCCCAGGACGCACGTCTGGGCATACCTGGCGCACTTAGGGCGAGAAAGCAAAGACACACAATTGATGGACGGAATGTAGAACAAATCAAAACATTCACCACCAGTCAAGAGATCTGGGTTAAATCCATCATTCTTTTGCTCACCATGCCACCCCAGTTTAGACCTGGCCATATGCAAATCAGTCTTGACCCTGTGCCTCATGGGAACAGTCCAGCCCAAACTGCCAAGCCAGGTCCTCCCTGGACCGGAAACAAGCATCCTAAGACCGGTTTCGGGGTTTCACCCTCTTCAGCCAGGATAGCTTGATTCCAGTGGCACAGTGAGCCCAGGACCCACGCCTGGGCATACCTGGCGCACTTAGGGCGAGAAAGCAAAAGACACACAATACAGATAGACTTTGTTAAATCAGATTCATTTCTAAAAAAATATTAGATAGTTAACATGGCAAGTACCATGCTCCAGAAACGACCATTAAAAACTATAAACAAGGATAATTGTGTGAACCATGAATTAGTTTCCTTTAGCAACATACATCAAATTATGATAAGGTTGACCCTATGTCTCCCAGGGACTGGACTAATGGAAACAATCATTGAATTTAACTGAATTGGATTGCTGTGCATGAATTCTTAAAGTATGTCCCGAAGTGCTGGCCCCATGCCAGATTTTCAAAATATCCACAAGAGAAAAAGTTGCACAAAATCATTATAAATTAAACTCATTTGGATAATCAGTGGTTATCCTGTCATTCTGGCATCGATCTGGCCTGCGTGGTCCTACGTTGGACCCCCCACCCCTACCCTACACCCCCCTCCCCCCACACCCCAGCACTTAGCCTTTAGAGTATTACTTTAAAGATAGAGAATCGTTCTCGGGAAACATTTCATTCTAAAGAGTTTTTTCAGCAGAGTTCTTGGAAGAACACGCGTTTTTCAACATAGGTGAAGTTTTTGAGGCAAGAACACTTATTTATCAGGAGGAAAGAACGGATGTGTCATATCAGTGGCAACAGAAGCCATTTATTGGGTACATGAAACTCATTAATAACCCAACTGTTGCCTGAGTATAACTACAATATGGCCGTTCTCTTTTCGACCAGACAAAGCCGAAGCGTATTTCCTGTGTTTTTTATTTGGTGATTCCTCATTATAGAAAGCAAAAAAAACACGAAATAAATGCAAAGTGTTTCTACTTTTGCGACTGTCGTCATGGAAGCAGCATTCCTTAACTAGGCCTACTAGAGGTAAAGGGGCTGTGATATGACAGAATACATTTGGTGACTTAGTGATTGGTTGTGCTGCCGGGGTCATGCTTCAGGTTTGAAGTATTACTTGTTCACAGCATTTTTTTAAAGAGCAATTGTTTTCATAGGTTCACTGCTGGCGTACCATAATTTATGTTTTCCCAGAATTCATTCAAGTCATACAATGCATTGCATGTCTAAGGCTCCAAGAGTTTTTTGGTTTTTTTGCACATTCCATTACAAAGTTTCACTGCATTCAATGTTTTTGTCCAGCAGTGAACCCTGACAAGGAAAACAGTGATGACAACAAAAAACGTAAAGAACACTTTACAGTAGCAAAGCGTAAACAAGTATTCACACATTAAAAGAGGACATTCATTTTTAGGTCGAGCCTAGCGCAGCGCGCATGCGCTGCCCTAGAAAATGACCTCTTGGAATCACTTCAGCTTTTCAGCAAACTCGTGCGTGTGGCTTTTTCTGAAAAGCTGAAGTGATTGGCCATTGCGTGTGGCTTTCAAAAATTGAAAGCCCGCAATTGGCCAAAGGCGGGTGCATGTCCCGCCTTTTCCAGTAAATGTATCCGCCCACGGCCTACAGCTTGCGGGAGCGAGCAGCGGCGCCATCTGTTTCCAATTAGCACGTTCGCCGCGCTGCCCCGCTTGTTTTAATTAGCTTTAACTTTCGTGCTCGTGCTTTTTCGAGCAGCGGCGCGTGCAGGGGCCATCTGTTTTTGTTCTAACAGAGGCGCTATATTTGCTTCAGGCCGAGTTATTAGCATTAGTGTATCTAAATGCGCGCTACTGTTACAGCGAGTCAGCTTGCTTTAATGAAACATACAATTGGCGTATTCAGATGCTTTGCAGAATTTATATGAAAAAAACACACAGCTTGCATACTCTTGTTTCTTTCATTCTGTGTGTTAGACTTCCGTCCTACTAAAACGCGATTAAATTAAATGCGAATCACTGAGCTCTGTTGCTCTTACAATGAATTGTCTTACTCAAAGAAAGTCGCAGAGTTATTTTATTACGATTGCAAGTAACTGCGACCGCGATTTTCCAAGGATCACAAAGTTTGGTCAAGCAGGGCAGCCGGGATCACAGTTCGCTTGTTTTGGAGCCACGACTGACAGTTAGTAAACTAACTATACATCCAGTACCAGTACATTGGGTTCGGAGATAGATATGTATTTGTCGGTATATTAGAGATTCTTCTTACACGCACGCGTACGCACGTACGTACATACGCTTTTATTTCCTCAGGTGAAGAATTCTGAACTTGCAAACATAGTCAATATACAGTTTCTTCCAGTTCGACCGGAAACGACCTGTCTACATTTAAAACAACAGGCGCGTCAGTATCATCCGTCTCAAATGCTACTCACTTGTATCGAACACAGGAGGATGAAAGTCTGAGTCAGCGCGCGTGGCCCGATTACGCATAGATTTTCAAGCCGTGTACATTACCCCGCCTTATGTGCAATCAGATGGTCAGAAAACCTCTGAGGCTGTACTAACCAAGCACGTCTGCGAGATGGTAAACATGGAGGCCTACCTCTGACCCGCACCCCTGTCAGATACCCCTCCCGAAGTCTAACAGAGCAAAGTGTCTGAGTTCGAAGGACCACTAAACCCGTTTTGTGACCCTCCCCCGTCCTCGTCTTACGTGATATATTTATCTCACTTTAACTTATTAAAAACACTTGCACTTTACACGAAGCAGGCCTGATGTAAGTCTTAACGAAACATAAAACCACGATCATAATAGTATCAGCGCTCTCAGTACGGGTGTTTGGAGCATTTTTTTGCTTTAGAAGTAATATCTTTTATTTATTGCCTACTAACGAGATCATACCCAAAAAATAAAAAACGCAGTTTGCCAGAAAACAGACATATTTTAACGAATAACTTATACAGCCTGCTTTTAATACTGTAGAGTCGAGTGCGCGATGCGACGAATATCAAATTGTCCCGTTTTACCTCCTACATCACAACCGTTCACAACCGCGATAACAAAAAAATACATTCAAACAATAGAACAAATTTTTAAAAATGTAGCCGCTTTAGAGGCTGTGAGGTCGCAGAGTTTCTAACCGGCTAACTTTCAGGACTGAGTTTAGGTAATTATTGATCAAGGACGTTCAAGCGCTTGCAAGTGTCTGGAAGGAGGGGATGATGTCGCTTTACATAATAATCGAATGCGTAGATACATTATTTCATTAAAGGACGATTAAAACGTGTTATTGCACACCGCACCAACTCCATCGCACTTTCTTTATTGATATCAGAATAAAAGAAACCTGAAGTGACACTTCCATGATTCGGTCTCGAGACTTGAAGGCTGCATTCACATTCATTTATTTATCGTATTTAGCGCTAATACTCCATCGACTGGCCGCTTCTGGGCGCTAGAGATGTAAACAGTATGTTAGAAGGAAGGGAAGGGAGGAGATTAAAAGCCAGATCGCAGAGTGTTTAAGATACAAGATATGTTGAGAGCGAGCAAGCCCTTGAATGTCGGTTCCTTGGTTGTAGCGCTATACAATGTAACACACAAATCAACCTAGCAAGCTTACCCCTCAACACCACGCGTTTCACCCGCTAAGATATTTTTAGGCGCTCCTTAAGAAATATTAGATGTATTCGAAATATAGACGTCACAGTAAACAGAGGCAGACATGCTCTAACACTGCACACTAAACGTCTTCTCTTGACCTATAGATTAAAGTAGGCCTGAATTGTAATGCCGATAGAATTTATTCTGCCATTTATATTTGGCACAAAGAAATAAACAGCTTTAGGCAAAACGAGGCTCAGTTTCAGAGAAAGAAGTCTTGTATCTGACACAGCCCGTTCCTCTGGAGGGAGAGTGTGCTGTGTGTCTGGGCGGGGGAGAGAGCGCTGCAGAGTTCAGCCTGCTGGCGGCTTGTAGGGAATTCCTGCCCTTAGCCTCGATGACATCAGTCAGTGGAAGCGGCCCTCTCCTCTGTGCCAAAGTAATTAACTGCAGCGGGACTCCCACATTCTGCGGACGTGCATTTGGCTGTTCCAATCTCCCGCGGGTTCCCACTGGCTTCAGTCTGGAACGGAGAGAGGGCCAGGGAGCTGGAAAACGCTTTGCTTTCACCTAAGAGACTGTAAGGGGCTGGAGGAAAAAGCACTAGCCTAATGTCCCTTTGAGTACACTGTAAGAGGGGCGCTTATTGACTTCCGGTTGATGAAAGTTTTGCAGATCCTGCTTGCGGCTCGCATCAGCTTTTGGGACGCAGGGTATCGGAGAGCGCGTCTATTTTTGAAGTCAAGAGTTCTTAAAACCAAATGTGGCTGCAGGTGGGCGAGCCAGGCTTGAGCCAGTTCCTTGCTTCTGACTCCGCTAGAGGCCACTTGCAACCTCGAGCCCAAAACGACTCGAACTGTTGTGGGACAGAGCTTTTGTGGAACGCCCTTTGCCTTACTGGCTACAAATACCCACCATGAAACATTGGAAACGAGCTACAAATCAGGTTACAAATTATGTAAATCTGCAAATCTCCCTGTGTCAGAGAAAAGTGTAAAGATAAATTTTCTGCTTGTTGAGAAGCGCCCGAATTTCATCGGGAAAGGTTCGCCATATGTGACACTGCTTAAAATAAAATGCTGATTCTGCCTGTTACCCACTCTATAGTCTCCTCTTCCAAGAATTATGGAGAAAGCATTAACTTCTGATTTCAGAAAGAGATACCATCAATGGCTAAATTGCCTACTGTGAAACTGGAAAATCTGGGATCGATCCTAGCTTCCCTACTTGGCCAAATTGTGTGATCCTAGGCAAATACTTTGTCACAGGCATCCTTTTTGTTCATTATCATATATCGGAGCACCTTCAAATACATGAGTTCAGGATGTGCACAAAAATCTCAGTTGTGTTTGATTTAATAATCTATAAACTGCTAAACTATAATGTTGCTTTGAGTATAATAAGAATCTAAGCCACATATAGGGTACACGTGACAACTGACTTGCCTCTCAGCTATCTCATTGTCATCACGGCAGAGGGCAGAAATGTTTCTCACCTTCTATTTAAAAACTATCACTTTCAATAAATGCTTCTGGCTGCAGAGATATGCAGTCTGATGTACTATGGGCAAACGCTTTCACATGTTCAAACAAGCATTGGCATAGCCAAACGGTCTCGCCTTTGGGACCTTATAAGTGTTTAGCCATGCAACAGTTGATGTTGTTGCACCAAGGATATTGTGCTGGATAACTAAACACTTATAAGATCCCAAAGGCGAGACCTATTGGCTATGCCAATGCTTGTTTATATTTTCCATCCATCGGTCTAATTGCCTTGTGAGCCATGTCATGTGTGACACCTTCCGCTAGTTCTGTTTTTGTAACTACAGAAAATTGCATCTGGGACTTAGAGTTGTGTTTTTACCATTACAGCTGTAGACCTTAAAGTCCCACGACGCTAAATGCTGTTAACCAACAACCCAGACTAGCTCAAGACGTCACACTTAACATGAGGCTCTTAGCACATGTGAATGTGTGTCTGCGTGCGAGCTGTGTGCATCTGAACAATTCTAACAGCTCCAACAAACACATTTTTGCTATTGTCAACATTTTAATTTAAACTATATTCTAATGGAATCTCAGTCCACCAGACTTTTTCATGGCCTAAACTAGATTAATAATGGTTGCCTTAGAATCTACCAAAACATTCCGAATAGGTGCTGCTGCACCCATTACTTTCAAAACATTAAGTAAGTAAACATAACTGGGATGCCTTTGATAACAATCTTTTTCATTGACCTATGTTCAAGCTAATCATTAATCTACTTGAATTGAGCCTTATCGATCTACTGTTTAAATATTTTTTTTTAAATATTGCAGCCTAAAAACAAAGACCTTCCTGTTTCTGTTCTTGTTTGTGGTCCATAGGCAGCTGTATGAGAAGAGTCTGTTGTAGGTTATGCTTCTGAGGACTTGCGACACGTAGTGTGTGCCAACATTTATTTGACTTATTTTGAAGATTTTTTTGTGCATTTACATGTTACTCTGCGGCCTTCACACAGTGTTGTGTATACATTGTACAGGGCAGACTGGTCATGAAACTGTTGGGATGTCTCTCCAAGTGGTGTCTTGATTAGCCCTCCATGGAGTTGGATCTTGTGTGATACTGTACGAGAGTAGGAGGGATGGGTTGATTGATGTGGAAGAGATTTCATCCTGCCCATGGGTTGATCAACATTTCTGATCCTGCCGATGACTGCATGGTTGAGCAAGGCTTCCATGAAGAGAACATTTTTTGGATACTTCTTATAAGTGAGAACCATTTGTTGCGCCCTCAGGTAGGATCAAGAACATTTTAGAATTTTGTCGTTTCACTACATGCACCAGGTTAAACTGTGTACAGCCACATACTGATAGGGTCTAATGACTATCTAATATGTTTAGTAGGTCACCCTCCTCCCCACTGAGCTATTGTTCAATTGATAATGAGTATTTTTGTAAATGCAGAATTTATTTTTCAACTTGGGTAAACGGCTTTGACAGCAACCCTTGGAATAAATAAAGGAATCAAAGGTTGGTGGTGGTTACTGACCATGAATGAATGCCCATATAATTAGAGGTGGAAGTGATGACACCACCAGAGTATTGAGATTGCTTCTGTTCTGATGTGTGAGTATCGTTGTCCGGTGGGGTCAAAGCTTGTTTTATATAGGCAGTATGAACCATACATAAATATCCTCGGTTTCGTCTTGCAAGGTGCTTGTGCTAGCACGTTCTTTAAGTTGGGCATGGAATACATCCACAGATAATCTAGGCCTTGCATAATAAGAAACACTCATAGCCGGGGTTGGTCAGTGGTGCAAAGTGCTCATTCATTTGGGGTGGCCCCAGTGATGGCATTGGTGAAGGCAGACCTGCCTCTGCAGGCATATGAGACCACTTGAAGATACCCTCCCCCACATGGTGTAAGTGCATGGGTGTCTGTTGTTTTCTGCCTTCATAATTCTTTTGTATGACTTTGCCTTGTGTAATGAACCGTTCTGTGCCATACCAGATGTTATGACCCGGGGAGTAGTGCAGGGTGGCTCCTCCGCTAAGGCGGAGGAGTGTCGCCCCACTGCTCGTAGAGCAGTAAAAGAGGGCAAAATAAAATGATAATAACTGAACGTTATCATTTTATTTTTGGTTGCTGCGGGGCAGGGCTGGTGGCTCAGGGAGGAGAAGTGGACTGTGCACACTAAGTGCACATGACTGCTTGGCCGGCCTTTTTGGCCCGGCCAAGCAATCATGCGCACTTTGCATATTCCCCACCAGGCTGTAATGGGTAGCCTGGTGGGGAATATGCACAGGCTCCCTGTCCCAATCTGAGCGCCGATCCACGGCGCTCAGACCAATCACAACGCTGCATTGCAACATTGTGATTGGCTGAGGGAGCCTCTGTGCCCGGGTGCCTCCTTCAGCTTCTTCCGGACTGGACTGGAGAAGAGAAGCGGAGACGGAGAGGCAGCGGAAAAGGTAACTTTTCTTTTTTAATATTTTCGAACACCCCCCCCCGTGCCCCCGCCCTCCACCCCTGTTCCCTACCACCCACCACTGGTGTAGTGTTGAGCAGTGGCGGCTGGTGACATTTGAAAGTGGTGAGCCGTAAAAATAATTGTCACACTGCACGGTGGCGAGCGAGCGTAGCGAGCGAGCCTGAACAACCTACGGGGGTTTTGGGGGTTCTCCCCGAGGAAATTTTGAAAAAGAGTGGACAAATGGTGCATTTTCAAGCAAATTTGAGAAATTAAAATAATAATAATACATTTAAATGATCTAACACATGAAGTCAAGTTGGAACAAAGTAATTCGAAGTAGCAATGAGAAGTAGACCTTAAAACATGTAAAATAAATTACAGCATAAGTTTTAGTGAAATGTAAGGTGTAATATAATGACTTTCTCAAGTAAATGTGCTGGAGATTAGACTCCCAAAAGAGTCGATCTCTTATTCTGTACAAGAGTATTGAAAAAATAGGAAGGCTTCTGGATGAGAGTTGATAACCTGGGGGTGTGGGATTTTGGTCTTGATATTCTGTACCCTGAAATGTTTTGAAAATTAATGGATTAAGTGGTTGGGCTCTATACAATGCACTTTTGTTAAGCCCATCATAAAAAGGCCCCTCTTCTAGCAGCGCATTAGGCTGGCACACAAGCATCAAGATTTATGCTGAAGATTTTCTATAGTGGAGAGTATTCTACAGCTCTAGACAATACCTACTGACATGAACGTTTCTGGAGTTTACTGTACCCTGAGGTAGTTTGAAACAATTTGTTATAGTTCTAGTCCTTACGAACCCCGAGAGTGTAGGAGGCAGAAAAAAACTGTAAATGATTAAGTTTTAGTCTATGAAACGGAAATTATTAAAACTATAAACATGTCAAATCATTGGTGCAAATGCCAAATGAAAGAAGAACAGCTAACATTGAACCAATACCTCTAATTCTGCAGTTCGAAACAAAAAGCACACAATCATTAAAATGTACTTTCTTTCTATGTTTATAGAAGTGTCTCGGATCAAATGTAAGTTTGTGTGCAATCGACTTAACCTTTTAGTCCTGACCATCTCTGGTCACCCCCTGTAAAATTAAATGGCAAGAGCACAATACTCCAGGGCAAACCCTAACACCTCAATTATGCCTGCCTGGTCAACTCTTGGTTTTAATACGTAGACTGAAATAATAAGTTACATAAATCAGGAAATGCAAACGTGTGTTTTTCACCAACAAACGAAAAAGAAGGGGTGTTTCCCCGGAAGTAAACGCTCTTAAAGAGGCATATAGAGTGTGAAACGGCACCGCCATTCACTAAAGGTAATTCATGCTTATACCCTTTTAATAACATTGTCCTGCCACAGTTAGCGGGGACGGCCTGGTTAGGAGGGTTTATTCCTTCAAAAATGTCACAAAATGTACTTGCCAGTAGGCTGCGTGAAATTTGAACATGAGGGCATGCCGCTACCATTGGTAAACCTATAAACGCTTTTTACTATATCTGGGAAGAAAAAGAAATATCATCTGAAAATACAGATCAAACTACCCATCTGGAAGTTAAAACTGGGACTGAATTGTGAATGAAAGCTCACTAAGCACTGCAGAACCAGTCACTCATGTGGTCACAATTTTCTCAGAACCAGGGACACAAGCATTAGACGTTAACATAAAGCCTGGAGCAGTTGAGGTGGAGAAACAACAGCAAATAGAACCACACAATCAAGTGGAGACCCAGAACAATAACTTTGTTCAAGAAGGAAAACAGCTTGTGCCCATCAAAATAAACCAGGAACTATTACAAAACAGTCATGCCTTGTATCATGATGATAAAACCCATTGCAACAAACACAATATGAATATCACGCAATACATCTGCTTTATGCAAAATAAATATCCTGATGACTTAAGAGTGGCATAGAACCTTGGAAAATTTTGCCGGAAAGAAACCAAGTGTCACCTAATAGCTGAATCCTAAATGTTGAGGGGATCAAAGATGAAATTAGCACATAATTAAACTTCTACCTAGATTCGAATCAAAAGGAAGACGTGTTACACGTGAACAAGGTAACATTGTCCGACTATTAAAAGCGCATGAAGAATTAGCTCATTTAAACACAGCCCAAATAACAGCAATAGAGTTTCAGCAACCACGGGGTTTGCAAATCAATTAATCAACCCTGGTCACAGGTATGGTTATTCAAGAAAACACATATTTAAGAAATGGGGAATCAAAGTAACCAAAGTCACAGAGAACGCTGACATCTTGGCGACGATTCTAGAGACAACCCCACCAAGAAAAATCAGCCTTCAAAAAAAAGAAACTTGTGTTAAAAATTAGCATATAAACGTAACCTCAATATTAAGGAATGCTGCAGGACTGAAGAGGGAAAAAAAAGTTACGGATGTGATGATCCTCTGTATTCACAGACTGGGAAGGTGCTGCACCATGAAGGAAAAGAAGAACCAGCACACTAAGGAAAAGATTAGCCAGTGCTTAATTTGTAAAATATTAAGTACCAGGGCTCTGACCAGGAGGCCACTGCAGCTTGCACCACCCATCGCCCTTGTCATCGCTGCCAAAACAACTACTAACCATCTCTCTCGCATGTAAATGCAACAGTTCAGATTATTCCAGGTTCCCAAAGGTAAAGGAATGGCTGGGGAGGCAGGTATTAGTAATTTTTTAATGTATATTGTTTTCCTAAACACCTGTTATACTGCTCATCTCTAAATTACATGAGCAGCACCACCTTGTGGCAGACTGCCCTAAGTGTGGTGTTGACAATTAGGTGCCGGTGCCGAGCACCGGAAACCAATTAAGTGCCGGTGCTCAGCACCGGAAAGCTCCGGCTCAAATTAAGTACTGAGATTAGCTCTGCGCTAGCCACTGTCAGCACTAATAGCCCCACAAAAAAGTGAAGTGAGGGTCATACAGCAGGAAAACCACCTTTTGGCAACATACTAATTTGTTCATGGAATGTGGGTGGCATAAAAAGAATTATGCAAGATCCAGAAGTAAATGTTGAACATGATGTGGCCATACCTCGTGGATAAAAAAAGTCATGCGAGATAGTGGCGGGAGACTTATGGTATGACGGGCGGGTGGGGGGTATTAGTGCAAATGGGGTCGTCAGCGGGGGGTGGGGGAGGAGGAGGCGGGAGGGGTTTAATTAAAAGAAAATAAAACTCACCGCGCTGCCTCAGCTCCTGGCCGGTCCCGACTCCCGCAGGCCCGCGTTTTCCTGCTGCTCTCCACAGGCAGCCTCCCTCCCCTCCGCCAATCACAACGCTGCAATGGCAGCGTTGTGATTGGTGCGGTGCAGGCGCACAGCGCCCTAGCCGGGCGCCGAATTGAGGTTCTTTTCTCATGTAGGCTGCATGCAGCCTACATAGAGAAAAGGGAGAGGTGGCATGACTGCTTTGGTCGGCCGCAGGCCGACCAAAGCAGTCAGGGCCCACAACAGTGGGCAAGCCACTCTCCCCCTGCCCTCGAGCAGGACCGCCCACCCACAACCAGGCACTTCTGCTTTCTCGCAGTGCGAGAAGCAGAAACATAAAATGGTAGTTTTACCATCTTATGTTTCTGCTTCTCGCACTGCGAGAAAGCAGTGGGGCGACGCCCCCACGCCCCTATGGAGGAGCCGCCACTGGTGTTGAGTTAGTTTCTGGAGTCAGTCAGGGCCTGCACCGACATAAGATTTAAATACAGGGCAGATGGCATTTACTTTGCTTTTTTTTTTTTGTAAAACATTTTTTATTAAACAAAGAAAAACACGCATCTACAATTTCAGGACAATACAAAGGGAGCAATACACAATGCATCATTGGTTCACTAAGCGATAATTCAGAATTTACTCAGACATGATGAAGAGTCTGGGGAGACTGGGGGGTGGTCACGGACAGGGGCAAAGGAGGTTGACATATTTCTCCACGATAAGAGTTCCACTTGCCCCACACACGAGACCACTTTTTGGGACATCCGCGCGATATATACACAGTTTTCTCTCTAAACATTGCCCAGTCCATATCTTTTTCCCATTCTTGTGTCGTGGGCGGGTTACTCGCCCCCAACGTTGTGCAATATTCCTCTTAGCCAACATTAGCCCCAGCGTTACCCACTGCGTCAAACCGACATTTAAATTAGTTGGTTCCCAGATGTTAAGGAGACATCTACGGGCCTCCACGTGGAGCTGCACCGACAATACATCATTAATAATGTCATGGATGTCCCGCCAGTAAGTTTGGATCTGGGTGCATTCCCAAATTATGTGGAAAAAGGTTCCCAGCTGGTCACATCCCCGCCTACAGGTGCCCTCCCCCACCCTCCCCATTCGCACCAGTTGAGGACCCGTTATATAAATACGGTGGAGAAGTTTTAGCTGGACGAGGCGGAGACGAGCAGATATTGCTACTACTCTGGGAGAGGAAACTGCCTCCTGCCATTCCTCATCATCCATTTCTATACCATCCCCTGTCCACTTTTCACGGAGGGCCTGGAGAGGGTCCGCGATGTTGTTGACCAGTTTTCTGTATATCAGGGAGATGGTACTGTCAGGGAGATGGCCATCTAGTACTCTATCCTCTAGTGGGGATGTTTCTGGCAGTGTGGTCCCGGGTTGTAAGTGTGTGCGGAGCGCGTGTCGGACCTGTGTGTATCGGAAGCGTTCTGATTCCGCCATGTTATATTGTTGCTGCAGCGCTGCAAAAGATTTAATGTCAGACGTGTCCCACAGATCTCCTATTCTTGCGATACCTATGAGTTCCCACTTGTCAAATCCTTTACTCTTCCACAGGTCCCCCAGTTGTTCGGAGTCCCATAGTGGCGTTGCGAGTGTTAGTTTTCGTCTCCAGCCCAGGCGAGTGGTTGCTGTGTGCCAAACGTGTACTGCATGTTTAGTGGGGCCCGTTAGTGGATAGCGCCGGGGTTTGGAGTAAAGGGCTCTACTGAAAGTCCCACCAGAGAGGAGCCACCTATCCATGTTATATCCCGGGTCGTGCTGCTGGGCATAGGTGCAGTGGTTAATGGCGGACAGATGGGACGCCCAGTAATAGAGCTGTATATCTGGGAGGCTAATGCCGCCATCATACCAGTTCAAGGAAAGTTTGCTGAGAGCAATACGAGGTCTACCACTCCAAAGTAGTTCTCGTTGGAGGCTCTCGACCTCTCGGAAATATGACGCGGGTATCGGATCCATGGAGTTTTGCAGGACGTACAGGAACCGGGGCAGGGACATCATCTTAAAAAGGGCGGCCTTACCTAACAGGGAAAGAGGAAGCGACTTCCACCTGGCTATATCTTTGCGCAGCTGGATCAACGGGGGTCGAAGGTTACGGGAATAGCGAAGAGATGGATCCAGAGACAGAAAGACACCCAGATATGTAAACCCTTCAGTACAGGTTTGTAAAGGGCACCCACGTGGCAGGAGCGGAGGCTCACCTGTCACCACGAACAGTAGGGACTTGTTCCAGTTTATGGAGTAACCGGAGTATCGTCCAAAAACCGTGAAGATATCCAAGACCACTATTAAGGATCTCCTAGGAGAGGCCAGATACAGGAGGATATCGTCCGCGTAAAGGGAAATCCGGTCATCCCACTCCGAAGACCAGCGCATACCCCTGATCCTCGGATCCCCCCGTATCCATGCTGCCAGTGGCTCAAGCGCTAAAGCAAACAGCAATGGGGACAGGGGGCAGCCCTGACGGGTTCCTCTGCCCAGCTCGAATGCGGCCGACTTCTTATTGTTGACCACCACTTGGGCCATAGGTTGGGAATATAGTAGCTTCACCCATTGAATGTATTTAGGACCAAACCCCATTTTTTCCAATACTGCCCACAGGTACGCCCATTCGATAGTATCGAATGCCATAGCTGCGTCCAGGGAGACTATAACTGCTGGTTCCAATATAGAGGCCGCCCTACCCAGGACCCCGTGCACCCTGCGTATGTTCAATGCCGTGTTACGGTGCGGTATAAAACCTGATTGATCCGGGTGGACCAGGGTTTCAATCACTGTCACCAGGCGAGTAGCGAGTAGCTTAGCTAGGATTTTGGGCTCCGCATTTAACAAGGATATCGGTCGATAAGAACCACATTCTGTCTTGGGCTTACCTTCCTTATGGATGGTAACTATTGTAGCCGTACGCTGGTCTAGCGGCAATACGCCCGCCTGATTCGAGTCCTCAAACATGGCTCGCAGATACGGGGCTAGTACGTCCGGCTTAAGCTTGTAAAGTTCTATTGGCAGTCCGTTAGGGCCAGTGGCTTTACCCGGCTTGAGTGACCGTATTGCTGCCGCTATTTCATCGTTGGATATGACCCTGTCCATAAAGTCGTGTTCAACCCCCGACAGTTTAGGAAGAACAATATCGGTAAGCATCTGGCGGGAGTCCTCCATAGGGTAAGGGGCTACCGATGTATAGACAGCCTGAAAGTGGGTCGCGAAAGAGTCTACAATTGCCTGCGGGTCCGACTGGGGGTTCCCCTCCTGCCCCCGGAGTTCCGGTACTAATCTACTTGCCCACTCTCTCTTATCCAACCAGGCCAAGAGTTTCCCGGCCTTATCACCCATCTCATACATCCGGCCCTGGACCGCTCTCCCCATAGCCTGCGCCTGATCTGTCGCTAGTGCCCTGTATTCCTGTTGTTTGAGTTTGAGGAGGTGGAGTTTATCGGGTGTAATGTCCAGTTCCAGATCTGCCTCAAGTCTCCCAACCTCCGTCTCCAGCGCCACCAACTCTCTACGCTGCTCCCTCTTTTTCCCGATATTAACGATAGAGCCTGGCCCCGTATCACTGCCTTAAATGCCTCCCAAAGTACCCGAGGGGACTCCACCGATCCTTCATTCTCCTGAAAATAGTTATCAATGGCCGTAAGGAGCTCCTGTCGGATATGAGGATCGCGTAGGTACCACGGATTGATGGGGGCCACACGTCCCACTTGTTGATATCCGATTGACAATTGGAGCCACAACGGCGAGTGGTCTGAAATGCCCCTAGCTAAATGTTTTATCTCACTAATTTGGGGAATTTGGGATGCAGGTAGTAGAAAGTAATCGATTCTGGATAGACTCCCGTGGGCCCCGGAGTGGAAGGTATATTGGGAGGTGTCAGGGTGGAAAACCCTCCACCCATCTGCCAGCCCCAAGGCGTCTAAGAAGTCGGGGAGCCAGCCCTGCGTTCGGGGAGATCCCGCGGAGGGTAGCGATCCAGACCTCCAGAAACCACCGAGTTGAAGTCCCCTCCCAGCACCAGGAGACCCTCCGGGACCTCTAGCAGCAGCCTACCCAGGTCCCCAAACGTGGTTGCCTGAAGGCCCGGGGGACATATACCGATAGGAAGGTGACAGGGTGGCCCTCCCACGTGCCCGAGACTCCAACATATCGCCCTCTATTATCTGACCAAGTGTCTTGTACCACCAGGGGAAAAGTTTTTCTCATCAAGATACCAACGCCCGGGAGCCCGTGGTGAAACCCGCATGTGCTAGCAATATGTAACCCCCTCTATGCAGTGCTCTACATGTGTCTCCAACTAGGTGTGTTTCTTGCAGTAAGACAATGTCAGGTGCCCGGCGCCTGACCTCCTGGAGAACAATATTTCGTTTAATCTTGTCCCTCAACCCATTGACATTCCAACTCAGCAGCCTAACCCCTTGACTCCGACTGGTGCCATATCGCGGTTTACTGAAATTCTCTAAGTGCATTGTTACTCCCCCGATCCGTATGTCTGTGCCACTTTCTGATGCAATCAAAACTTCAAACAAAAAATTTAACAGTCCCGCCCAACACCCCCCACCCTGCTGCCCTGCCCACTGGGCTTAGAACTGCCCATGAAGTTGCAGAGTGCCTGTCGCCCAACAGAATAATCAAGAAAGATAAGAAAACCCTAGAAAAAAGGGGGAGGCAGAGTCCGCCCCATCCCAGCCCACATTATCTACTTTGTACCCACACATCATAAACGCCACATTTCCATTTACGTCCACCTACTATGCCACTTTAAATCTAGAAGTCTTCGACCTCCTGTCTGCATTCACCCCAGACTGCAAGAAACATCCGTGGCCGGCCATTGGTTACGTGTCCTCTCAGGCCGGTTGACTGTTATCCGTGCCCCCCCTGCTGTGCCGGGTTTCTCCCTCCCCTGCTCTCAATCCAGTCTACCGCTGCCTCAGGGTGTTCGAAAACCACACTCGCCCATCCGCCTCGACCCGGAGACGGGCAGGGAACAGCATGGCGTACTTCATACCCTGATCCCTGAGGACCCGTTTAACTGACATGAATGATCGCCTTTGCCGCTGTACCCTTTGGGTGAAATCCGGAAAAAGGAAATGTCTGAGTTCTCGTAGCGCAGGGGGTGCCAGCTCTAGCGTTCTGAAGAATAACGTCTCTGTCCCGGAAGTTCAGGACTCGCGCCAACATGGGCCGCGGGGGAGCGCCCGGTTTGGGACGGCCGCCCGGGACCCTGTGGGCACGTTCAATGACAAAGAACTTACTGAGGCCCTTGGGTTGCAGGTGTTTAAGGATGAGGTCTTCCACAAAGAGGTCTGGAGTGAGCCCCTCCGCCTTCTCCGGGACTCCAAGGATGCGCAGGTTATTGCGACGCATGCGGCCTTCGTAGTCATCCAGCTTAAGGTCGGTAAGGTGGCGGAAGTCCTGTAGCTCCTTAATCGCTCCCTGCATTTGTGAGACATCCTCCACGAGGCTGGCCGTTGTAAGTTCCACTTGCTTAACCTTTTCGTTCAGCTTGCCCATATCCGCTCTGATATGGTTGACCTCTATAGCCACCGTGTCCAGAGAGGTCTTGACTCCCGCTATGGCGGCCATAACGTCGTTGAGCGAAATTTCCTGCTCCTCCTCAGCTGTTCCGCCGGAGTCTCTGGGTGCCCTGGTCTGTTGTGAGTCTTTCGGGACTGTATACCGGTCTAGCTTGTTTGACTGTGTTGCCTTGGGACCCCTGGCCCCCGTAGTCTTGGCTCGTTCCGCCATGCTCCGCCTCCAGCTGCTCTTGCTGATATAGTCTGTGATGTGACGCGGTCTCTCCTGGTTGGTATGGCAAGCAGGGGGTGCTTTCCGCCAACGGGCTTCAAGTCCCCCACCCGTCTCCCTTCCAACTAATTAGTTCTCCTGTCCGAGTTGGGTGCTCCTCTGTCTTTGCCGGGGCGTAGAGATCCGGCGGTGGGGCTGCGGACGCCTGCACAAACGCCGCTCCCTGGGGGTCCCTGCCAATATGGGGTATGTACTCAAGGCCCCGGTACCGGTCCAGGCATCCCTGGGAGACTCGGGACTTCCGACCGGGCGCGGGAGCCAGTAGGTATTCAGTGCCAAGGGTGGGGCACCGCCATTTTACTTCTCGCGGCCCGCCACTCCAGCACTTTGGTACGGCGCCCGCTCACCGCCGCCGTCACCAAGTCCCCCACCTGTCCCACCTCCAGCCGAGGCGTTCTCCTATCAGTGCTGGCTGCCCCTCCGTCTTTGCCGGGGTGTAGAGATCCGGCGGTTGGAGCTGCAGTTACCGGCAAAACAGCCTTTCCCTGGGGCCACCGTCGACGGGAGGTATACACTCAAGGCCTCGGGGAGATTCGGGGTTTTCGACCGGGCGGGGGAGCCAGTAGGTGTTCGGTATCTCGCGGCCCGCTCCCCTCGCCTTGCCCTTATCACAAGGTCCACCGTCACTCCAGCCCTGCGATATGGCTCCCCGCTCACCTTCGCCACCTCCGCTGCCCGTATGGTTGCTGTCCGTGTGATGACTGTCAAGGCGACCCAAGGCTCCAGAGTCCCTCCGTCCGTTTCTCCCGTCGCCGCGCCGCCGCAAGGCAGTATGGGTCCGGTCGCAGCCCCTCACCCGGCCTGACTCGCCACTGTGTGTCCCGGCCGCGGGCCTCACCGTAGGCCGAGACCGCCGGAGCCGATATCTCCGCTTCTGGGCGCACCTCAGACACCGGAGTCGGCTGGATGAGCCCCGGAGGTGATCCGGTCGCCGAATCTGTCGAGGGGTACCTCGGATCAGTACTCAGGATAGTCGTGGGCTAGAACGAGCGGCGGAGCCTTCTTACAGCACGGCCATCTTCAGTCCGCGCTTGGCCACCTACTTTGCTTTAATCTGCCATAGAATGGAGAGGAAAATGCGAATGAACCGCTATGGCTTGTATATTACATTTCTTTCCTGTTGTGTGCACTGGATGCGTTATCAGTGCAATGCTGTGAATGCTGGTCAAACTCCACTATCAGTTCTGCACTTCTTGATTCATACCCATTACAGCTTTTGGCATAAGGGCCTTTAAAAAAGATCACCAACATTGCACCATGTGAGAGTATTGGTGGCTGGGCAATACATCCTCAAACGATAGATCGACCTTCAAAGATATAAAGGAGAATGCACACGAATGCTTACTGATCATCATGGATGGAACCAGATGCCTTCTTCATCATATCCCTAATGAAACCGGAAATATTAACTAATAGTTGCACAGTGTATTCACTCTGTATGGTAACTCGCCACCCATAGGGCAGAAACATCAAACAAAGATGTTGGTGCGTACTTCTCTTGGCCGTTGTAGGAAGGTAGGATCCTTCTGCATGGTTACCCCCACATTTTGCCTGGTGCTAAGCTGTTTTTAGAGTAGTCTGACTGGGATCCTGCTAATCAAGACCCCAGTCGGTCTGCTTTCTCCCTTAAATTGGTATGTTCAGTACCTAGGTGCATCCCAGGTTGGATACTGGGGTACCCTTATCAGTCCCTAGTATATGGTACTAAGGAACCCAGGGAATAGGTACCCCAGAGGTCCCCCATGGGCTGAAGCATGCATTATGCCACCCATGGGAGACCATTCAAAATGGAAGTACAGGCCTGCCATTGCAGCCTGTGTAAGCTGGTGCTAACACCACTTACTAAAGATATAGGTTTCCTATATGTAGGGTCACTGCACTTAAAACCTATAAGTCACCTCTATAGCAGGCCTTTGCAATCCTGAAGGCAGGGTGCTTGGTTCTAAGTGTGAGGGTGCCCTTACATGAGCAGGTCACCCCTACAGCATACGGAGTCCATTCTCCCGGGTTGTAAGTGAAGCATCCATATACTATATAGAGGGGCACCGCGTAATTATGCGATGACCATCTCGAAAACGGCTGCAACGAATCCTATCATGTTTGGTATCAAACATGTTGGGATCATACCCCCACACCATAAACGGTGTGGGAGGTATGAATCCAACTAATCATAGAATAGAGGCGCACTCTGAGAAACAATAATATTCAACGTTAATGTGTCTAAACCAAGGGTGCAACACTACCTGTATGTGTTGACATCACACACTCGTGAAACAGGTGAACTAACAGGCTGGTCCCTGATTGTAGTGTGCACTGTTCCTATTGAACAAAACGTTCTATAATCTTAAACTCTATTCTTTTTCTTAACAAACCGTACAGAAACGATTTCTTCTTGTATTCATTTTATATTCATTTTTTCAAAAACGTATTATTAAACGAAAATCATATAACGTAATACAATTCTTACATTCATCCGTGTAGAGTTACACACCCATCTGCCAAAACAATGAGTTACTTTGACAAAACAAATTCTTTTATCTAAAAAAAGTTAATGTTGTACAATACGATTTCCAAGTTCAATATATTCTTGCATATTGATTCACAAATTCATCAGTGCGTATCTGTCTCGTGGCCCATAGATGTCACAAGGCACGTAGCCCGATGCATTTCGGGACTCGCAGGTCCCTTCTTCAGGGGCAATATTCTAGAGGATGATGAATAACGCCAAGCGGTTCTGCCAGTCGATATCGGTGAATCGGAATCTCGGAGGAAGATACAGCATTCGTACCGTGAAATAAAGCAGTGGCTCAGGGGATATGTGTCCCGTATCGTAATCAAAACACAGTAACTTCTGTAATGATAAAGACCTTATGGCAAGAAAGTAAGACTCGAGTGTAGCAGCCTGGAGCTCGAAAATCGTATGAATCCAAGCCACCGTAAACGGTGTGGAAGATATGATTCCAAGCACTGGAAGAGCCCTCCATTAGGCTCTCAGTACCAGCCTTCTAGACCCAGACAGCACAAAATGGTTGCTGCCGACCAGAGACACAATTTTGCCCTCCTGTTGCTGAGCCAAGCTCGAGCAGGGGAAGGCAGAACAATGGGCATCCTGTCACAGGGAGGTGTGACCACCTCCCAGACAGGACTTAGTGGATTGGGGCAGGGTGGGTGCGCTTGCCAGCACCACTCAGTCTGCATGAGGGGCACATTTGGTGTCCCCATGCATAGTCCAGTTGAAACCAGTTCTGGGAGCCGTTGGCTCCTGCTCTGGTGCAAAACTGGACAAAGGACATAGGAGTGACCTCCCACTGTCCAGACCCTCCCCTGGGAGGGTCCCCTGAATAGTCCCAACCCTTTCCTTAGGGTACTTAAGCGCTTACCTGTGGGTGGGTCCCTAGATTTGTCATGGGACAAGATTCAGAAAAGTCACCACTTCTTCTTCTACCGTCTGGGCACTCTGGACTTCGCTGGACTTCGTTTGGGCTCGACTTTGTCTCCCTTCCTGTCTGCTGTATTGTCTGTGCCTGTGCACCATACAGGAACCTTCCAAGGCCTGTGGGCATCAAAGACACCTGAAGGAATCTCTCTTGAAGTGAAAGTCACTTTCCTGCATTCGCAGGCACCGCAACTAAGTCGACCGGTCTGCTGATCCTGAGCTCCTCCGGACTCTGAAAGGTTCTGCAACGCAGGTGGTGGTTTTACACATCTCCCGAGGCCTGGACTGCCTTTTCACCAAGTTTGAGGCCAGTATCCCTTGTGGGGGTTGCAATAACCGAACTCCTGTGCACCACATCGACTTGCAGTTGAAAAGGCTTGTTGGCTTCCTTCCAAGAAGATCTTCAGGCTCCAAGTAGTTCCAACTTCGAGCATCTCCATAGACCAGAATCTTCGGCCACACCACATCGTTGTGCATCGTGGTCTGCATCTTTTGGTGAGCCACTTGAGGTCCTCTCGCGACTTCAGTGCCTCCGGCGTGTGGGTCCATTCGAGGGTCACCTTTGTTTCTTTTGGGCTCCCCTGATTGCTCGGGCCTGCAGTGACTCCCCTGCTTGTGGTGAGTCCCCTGGACCTTGCTGGTCCCGACATTGCACCTTCTTTGACTTCTGCATGGGTTGCCTTTGCCACGGCTTGTTGGTACTCCCGCCAGACACCGACCCCCTCAGCATTCGACATCCAACGTGGGACAGCTCGTGCACAGCTCCTGGTCTTCCTCAGCATTGCCTGGTCCTCACAGCTGCAGAGTCGAGGTCCTCGTCAACTCTCCTGCAACACCCGACATTGGTGGGCAATCATCTTCCAGATCTCCTGGTCACTCCTGAGTGACATAGACTCTGTCCCCTCTGCTTGCAGGTACCTCTCAACTATAATCCACCTTCGGATTCCACCAGACTCTTTCTCCTCTTCCAGCAGCGGCACTTTCCTGAAGTCCTCCATAGGGTTCGACGGCGGTTTCCGACACCACTTCACACCTACCTATGCACCCGGCTTCCCTGGTGTAGGTAACTTGGGTACTAGGGTATCCATGGGTGGGTGGCTCTCTAACCCTCTGTCTTCCACAGGGTTATTTCAGGGTCCACTGGGAAGGGTCCTTCATCTTTAAAAATCCAACCGTGACTTACACGCAGAGTTGTACGGCGCAGCGGTCGTGTTCCCACACTGCATACGCTCTCCATGGGGCCCCTATCTACTCACCTTGGGTGGTTCCTTGGGACCCCAGCACTTCTACGTCCT
The DNA here is from genome assembly GCA_963921515.1 of Calotriton arnoldi. Taxonomy (NCBI): domain Eukaryota; kingdom Metazoa; phylum Chordata; class Amphibia; order Caudata; family Salamandridae; genus Calotriton; species Calotriton arnoldi. Next base: position 1,258,996 of record CAWUFW010003000.1, on the reverse strand, counting down.
ATCGACCTTGTCTTGACCCGAGTCGTGGTTCTTATACCACTTTCTTAGTATATGGTTTGGTTCCCCCCTGTGGTCCACTGTGTATTCTGTGCTATTTACTGTGTTTCTTTGCAAAGTATTGTGTGCATTGTGTTTATCTCCGGGTAGGAGATATCTAAACCTGTGAGAGAGTATTATATAATAAATACATATTTTTTATAAATACCTGGTGTGGTTCTTTTTCACTTAATCTATACTATAAGATTGCATTCTGGTAAAACAAGCTGCTTTGCACTCCTTCTGGACTAAGCCTGAAGGCTGCTCTCCACAGCTAAGACCTCTTAAATCACCATAAGGGTTGTCTGGACTGGTGCAAGGTGCCCACTTACATTAGTGGACATCATATACCAGGCCCGCTTCTCACAGCCATGCTAGGTTTTCTGGACAGAATTCTTCTGCACTGGCTCTATTCTGCCCCACTCAGTCATTGAGTCCTATCTACTCGTCTGTTTTGGGTAGATTACTACTGCTTACTGTGGATTAGGTTTTCCCCATTGGTTATGAATTGGAAATGTTGCATGTTCCTTTAGATGACCACCCTGAGCTGGAATCATGAGAATGATCACCTCTCTGTGACTAGAATCCGTGTTACAACATCAGCGCGTCCTCCAGCTGTTGAGTGTGTTTAGTCTTCCCTTCCAGTTGAGCTTCTCACACCCGTGGCGTTCTGAAACAAAGTATTTCTTTGTGCCAGTGTTAAGTGCCCTAAGTAAGAGCACAACACACTGGAATGAAATGATGTAATTCAAACTTTTTCCTGGCTTTTCTGTGCAAACATTGACTATGTAGTGCTAGACATACTGAAAAATATTTGTGCGCTTTTGTTGGCTAGTAAAAAAAAGTGACAGCCCTTCAGCTCAGTGCTCACAAAGGGTTTGTGTTTCTGCAGCACTTTTTGCCCCGTTAGGTGAAATGCTAACTGCATTCAATCTACATCTGAGAACCTGAGGAATTGGACCGTACTGACACGCTGTCAGCCTAGAAATTTGCCTGGTAGTAAAATTATTTAAATTAACTTTTGCACTTTAATGGCGCCAATGTGTTATATCCATATGCCATTATTGACAGCAACTTTTTTATGGTTAATTGTACCATAACCAATGGAAGACACTAATTCAAATCCATGTTAATTCGTTTTTAAAACTACTTTATAATGTTTTTAAGCACCAAAAGTAATCCTGTAGAATGTACCGAAGAATTTATAATGCCATTTGTGTTGAAACCTTGGATAGGGAAAGTGTCTGTGAGCATCATGTAGGCAAGTGGTGACCAGATTTACACAGATCTTATCTCTGTGTAAGGCATCTTCCGCAAGGCTTCGAACATATGTAAAATACATTCACACGCAGAACAGTTTCAGTGACTACATTGCCCTATGTAAGTGGAGTTAAGTACATTCTAAGTATATTTAATGTACATTGATAGAACACAGTGCACACACACAAGATGCATACATCACATATCTATTGTATGTAAAGTACATACTGAAACAAAGGGGATTTGGGAGCCTCTGTGGGATGGAGGGAAAGCACATCAATAACCAGAAGGGCTAAAACACAACCTGGTAGGTGCACAATCCGTAGCAACATGCCCAAAAGGCCCCTCCTAAGCTATGTACTGCGGCATGAGCCATCCTTATTGGCTTACCAAGGGTTCTCATGAAACATACACGTTGACATGCATTGCCTTGAGATGCTTGAGCTTTAGAGAGACTAAATTCTTTGAGAACATCTGACCTTGAAATGAAGCCCATTATCAGTTGAGGGGGGGGTCAGAAAGACTGGACACTTGACAGTGACGACATTTCCCTACAGTGTTTTCCACCATTTTGTAAAGCCCAGGACACCAGACTTTACACCTAAATTTGCTTTTGGTCTTTGCAATCTGCTGGTACCCAACGTGGGCTAGCTGAATCCTTCTTAGTGCAAGGCCTTGTGGAATGACTACACAGCTAAACCTTAGCAGACATCTTTCTGATGTCACTCATTGCTAGTTCCTTCCACAAATTATACAGTGACATAAGAATTTGTGTGTCTTTTGAGTGTGCGTTGACATGTTCAAGGTCAGTGATCTCCACTTTCCATCATGGACAGCTTGGATTGCAAGCTGAAGTAATCCTTCTGTGTGGCAGCATGAATGTGTCCAGTTACATTAGCCGCGGACTACATTATTCCTACATTACTCTGTATTCTTCTGTCTCAATGTCCACATTTCATGAGCAGCGGCTGGCCTTGTGTGTATTGATAGGTAACCAGCTAGATTCTGCGATCTTGGTCTATAAACCACTGAGAACGAGTATTCTCTTTTTTTTTTATTCAACATGTTTATTGACATTTGTTTAATAAGTGTTTACTGATTGCACAGCCACATGCACCAGGTTAAATTGTGTACAGCTACGTACCTGATAGGATCAAATGGCAGTTTAATATGTTTAGTAGGTCACCCTCCTCCCCTCTGAGCTCTTGTTCAATTAAGACGAGTATTTTTGTAATTGAAGAATCCATGTTTTAATTTGGGGCAGAGAGTTTGACAGCAACCCTTGGAATGAATAAAGGGATCAAAGGTTTGTGGTGGTTATTAACCATGAATGGATGCCCGCAAAAGGAGAGTTGGAAGTGATGACACCACCAGAGTATAGGGATTGCTTCTTTTTAGATGTGCGAGTATCGTTGTTCGGTGGGGTCAGAGCTTGTTTTTTATAAGCAGTGAGTGCCCTCTCCACATGGGGTTGTTTTTGTGACAGGATAGTTACGAGCCCAGTGGGCCTAGCATCCAATGATAGTTTGTGGCCCTTAGGTGGGGCAAAATACTGAAGTGTCATTTCTGTTAATCACGCAACTTTTGCGGCTTTAAACACAGTCATGTGCCTACTGCCAGTTTCATGGGCGTTACTCAGGAACTGGAGAGTTCCAGGGACTGACCTAGAGCCAGGATGTCAGGTAAAGACTTGCCTGGTTCTCTCAGAATCTGACTTTTGAGTATTGCAGAGGCACACACCTCTATGAAATCTGCATGACTCTTCTCGGTTTCATCTTGCAAGCTGCATTTGCTGGCAAGTTCTTTAAGTCCGGCATAGAATACATCCACAGATGATCAGAGAATGGGGGGTAATGGGTCCAGATCCTTAGCAATCCTGCGTTAATAGAGCATATATGGTGTGGTTCACTTGTTCTCGACAATGGGAGACCCCTTCCCCATTATTGGTACTAAGCTTTAGGATGTGCCAGAACAAGTCAAAGTATTCACTCTTTTCATGGAAAAAATTCCAATTTATTGGTTTCTTAAATAGTGTTATGATGCTTGACTCTTTTGAGGATTCCAAGTCATGCACAGCAGAGACGGGTCAAAGATCCCCGACACCAAAAGAAACATTTAACAACCAACACGTGTTTCGCCCCCTCACATTGGCCTTCTGGCCTGGGGCTTCCTCAGGGCTGCACATTCTGGAAAAACAAACATAATAATACGGCAACCAATATTGGGTACATATTTACAAAGATGCAACAGAACAGATGTGTGCATTCATCACCCGGGATAGTGTGGTATAAAATAAAGTGTAATTGATTCGAATGGAAAGGAAAAAAGGAAGACATAGATTAAGGGGAAGGGAAAAAAAGAGGGAGAGAAAAATATAGGACTGTGATAGTAGTATAGACCGGTTGAAAACATTTATGGGAGAGAGAGGTGTGGGACAAGGAAGTGAAGGGCGGAAGAGACGCGAAAATACAGCGAAAATTATTAGCAAGGGAGAAATTTTAGCCGAGAGAAAAGGCAGTAGGGCAAGGCGAAAAAATAGATCAAGGGTTGAATAGGGTGATAGTCAGTGGGAAGGGAGGGTTGCGATTTAGTGGGGCACAAGGCCGGGGTATGTGAGACGTGAGGTAGTACCCAAAGTTGTGAAAAAAAATTGAAGATACAAGGTCAATTGATTAATAGAAAAGGTCCCAATGTCAAAATCAGTGTCAAAGAACATAAAAGACATCATTATCAATTTCACGATAAATCATAGAGATACATACATAGTTGTAGTGTCCAAGTCATAAGGTCATGTTCCATATAGGGATGAAAATATACAAAAATGCAAAAACATTAGAGTTCATTCATGGTATGAGAGGCAGTGTACTGTTATTAGCAGACCAAACCTCTTACTCGTAAGGCAAAGCTAACATTCTGTTTGGTCTGGTGATCTAAGGAGTCATAGAACTCCAGTGGTGGATTATATCTTGATGGCCTGTGCGAATATAATCAATTATTAATGTGGTCAAGGCCTCTTTTTTCAAGTAAAGTCGGGTGTGGTGGTCCTTAGACAAATGGGGGGGGGGGGCATGTGGGAAAAAAAATCTATTCTATCCACAGTGTTCCTGGTAACAGGAAATCGTGCACCTAAGTTCTCGGGGACCAGCCTGGACTGCGCTTACCGTGGTATGTGCTCATTGACATGGTAGTCGGTAAGAATAGAGTCCCTTCTCTAATGCTGCCTATAAACGAATTCCTAATAAAGAGGAGACAGAAATAGAGCGCTTTTTAAAAGTTGGATGAAGGCTGGCCCCTCGTGGGTCCGGGGGACCAGCCACGGGACAAGAGGCTGAATCAAAGTGGTCCGCACTGCGCCTGGCGAACCAATTCTGGTACTGCCACTTACTTTTAAAAAGACGTCCGTCTGCTAGCGTGTAGTCAGGATCAGTCGGCATAGGCAGTGACCCTCCGGTGTGGGGATCTTTTGAACGCCGTAGACTGGCGGTCCTTCCGCGTCCTGGTCACAGGTTCACTTCAAAATACTGTGCGCCATCTTTGAACAGTAAAAGGTCATGAAGGCTGGACCGAATTTGAAAATAATCTGCGCTATCTGGCAACTTCGTAAAGACATAATTATATTAATAAGATGTATATTGTAAAATGTATAAGTCGGCAGAATAGTAAAGTGTTTGCCGTTCACAGAGAAGTATGCAGTTGGGCGTGGCTTATAGCCCCGATTAATAAATATATATATTCCTCTGGAATACCGGACCCTCTGTGTAAAGGTCAACACTATATGAAAACAGTGTGGAGAAACTAGTGTATTGGCAGAAAAAAGTAAGACTTAAAGAGATGAAGATGTCAGTGTTATGGAGTGTGTCCTAAAATGCGGCGGCCATCTTTAAGTGTGGGGAAGGAAGGGAAGTCGTGTATGACTTCCCCATACTTTGTTTTTCCCTCAGTATGCGTATTTGGTGCTAAAAAGAATAGCCTGTAGGGTTGGCCATGGGATGGACGTCATGAGCTAGGTTTAGGGTGGAGATTTGTATCATGATGGATATCTATGTTTAGGCGGTGGCCTTAAGTTAGTCATAAATCTATGCTAAGGTGATTACACTAATTGTGGGTCCTCTGGTGCCAAGGTTGGTCAGTAACTGCTGCTTGCTCATGGTCGAGGGGTGAAGCTAGTGAATCCACCTCCTGAGCTGGCATGGGCCCTGCTGCGGCTGGAGCAATCGAGGGCCTGTTTCTATGGTCATGGGATAGTTGGAGTTGTTAGGTTCCCCATACCACTTATTCATCACCCAACCAAACATGCATTTCTGCGTCCTTATTTAGTCCAAGTTTGACAGTATTAAATTGGAGAATGAGTTCACTCTCTCTTCTCTGCAATTTGAGCTCCCGGTTTCCACAGATGACTCTAGGCTTTGCACAATAAGAAACACTCCTAGCCGGGGTTGGCCAGTGATGCAAAGTGCTCATTCGGAGCAGCCATTGCGGTGGCATAGGTTGAGGTAGCCCTGCCTTTGCAAGCATATGAGACAACTTGAAGATACCCTCCCCACAGAGTGTAAATTCATGAGTGTCTTGTCTGCAAAGTCTGTAGTAGCAAAGTATATCTCAATGCGCTCAGCCTAGAGTCTCCATTTGGGCACTTGTGTCAGGGCCTGTTAGACATCTCAAGAGGTGTAATTGCCATAATGGATGAGATAGTTATGCAACACATGAACTCTAAGTGGTATATAAACAAATTTAAACACCTCTGTAATATTTTACAGAAAAACAGAAATTAGAGTCACTGGATGCTTAATATTTGGTCTGTATGGATGTAGCCACTTGTTTAATGACATTGATGGTTGAATTCATGGCACTGATCCTTTGGCTCCCTTTTGTTGTATTCGAAGGAGGGAGATAGGCAGACTTCCACCTCACTGGACAGGAGCGCAGAGAAAACTCTCTCTTGTAACTCTGCAAGCATTCAGTACATACACTTGGTGCTAGAGACATATCCTGGGTGCCCTCTATCAGTTCAGCAGATGAATTGGAAAGGGCAGCGAGCTCAAGGGGCGCTGGTAAGGAAAATTACTTAGATGCTTGAGAGCAGAGTTGGCCCAAAGGGAGGGCTGGCCAGAGACGTCTTAAGACATGGGCAAACTGGGCCCCCATCTTCCACAGAGCCCCCTGGGAAAGCAGACTTTCGCTCTATCTCACTCCTGTTTATTTCTGTGTCTAAACCTTTCACATGAAATTCAATATTGTTAGGGACTTGAGTTAGCAGAAATTGTGTAATAGAATTAAAGGTTGCGCTGTACAGGATTCCCCAGATTTTTTCTTGCTCAGGGCACCCAAAATCCAGAAAATGACATTGGGGCTGACAGGCATTCGGTGGGGTGCGTGCCTCCGACTCACCGACTGGTGAGTGTCGGTTTGCACTCTGGTGAGGCTTCACACTGTCGATTCCAACACCATAGTGGGGTGATCGGTGAAGCTTTGCCCTGAGCGCGCATTGGCACCGTGGACACCGTAAAGCACTGTGAGGGGCAGCACAAATAAGAATGGCACGTACACTGGTGTATTGGTTCATGGGCCCATTTCATTCCGAGGCACAACATAACCACCTTTTAATTAATATCTCACCTATCGTGGGTTAAACCAAACAGAAATGGGGGGGTGGGAGGGAAACGAACATACATGTCTGTAACTAGATAAGCTCTGCCTTGCCTCTTTTCTGGACTTTTCACTGTCCCATTGCGGGTAGCATGGCCCCACTCCACACTAAGTGAACGAGGCCTTGATCCTTTTAAACCAATACATCTCAAAAGCTTTAAACAATTCGTGAGAGGTGTGTTTTCTGACCACGTTTGTAACTTTTTGCATTAATTGATTACACTTCTCTTTCTAGGTATATTTTTTCTTGCTGTTTTCATTTGTATCTTGCCATATTCTAATATCCTGTAAGTTTTGTAAATCAATTTCGCCGAAATGCACTTGACACCCTTGTGGTCTTGCGTGGCGTCGCCTGGGAGGCGCGCGCCCCAGACGGGCTGTGCTGACACTTTCCATTGTGCGTGTTCAGAGAACGCACGCGACAGGGAAAACAAAGGGCGCGAGCCGCTAATCTCCATTCAGGCCGTGAAGAAGCTCCTTCGACGCTTTGCATAAAAGATGAGGAATGCAGATGGTTCGTGCATTTTGTAGGCCACACATACGTTCTTAATTATGAACGAGATTGCAACTGAATTACCGCAACTAATATAAAAAATAAAGTTGTGTCCCTGCAACTAGCGTTTGTTTTGTTTTGGACATAATATTGTAGTGTTGCGCTCTAGTGGTCGCGCGCAGGCGCGATGACGTCAGCGCGGCCGCCATCTTGGCGGTGCAATAAGCGCCAGACATCGGAGCGGCACGGACGTGTTCCCGGCGCTCTCCTCGACTTTACCTTTTGCCTAATAAAGAGAGTTATACCAACGCAGAGTGGCACGTGATTGGGGGGCAGTAATACAAGCATTACAGTGGCGACGAGATCGGGATAAAGAAAAATTCGGGAAAAAAAAAAAAAAAACGATCCACATCTAGCACAGTCAGAGGACACGAGGACTCACAGGAGACGTGGCAAAGCGGGAGAGCGTGGCAGAGGACGGTCCCACTGCGAACCAGAACCACCGGTACAGGTAGTGGTGATCAGGGACAGCGCACAGCCCCAATACATAGAAGGGTGGAGAATAGGGGAACAGGAGGCGACACCCCACACCCTACAGGACATCCAAGGCCCTGGCGGAGGTGGAGCAGCGCAGCGACGGGGAGCCCAGGGGCCCCACCACGACCACACACCTCCCAGAAGCACAGGCACACCAGGCAGTCCAAGAGGTAACGCAGAGGCACCGGAAGGTAACGCAACAATAGTGCGCGCAGGCGTCTACACTCACGACGCCCATACCCTTTCTACCGAAACCAGGCGAACCCCTGATGAAATGGGAAGACTGGAGGGAGTACTTCACGAACTACCTAGAGGCCCTAGAAGACGAAACGGAGAGGCCTTCCCCAGCAAAAGGAAGAAAAGGATATTACTCCACAACCTAGGCCCGGAAGGACTCAGAGTTTTCCAGAACCTAGTCCCCATGCAACGGCTGGCCGCAGACGATGATGTGTTCCAGCACGCGATCGATGACCTGAACAACCATTACAGACCTGCAGTGTGCACGTCCATAGACAGATACACCTTCCAACAGAGGAAACAAGCGGGAGAAGAGTCCATAGATGACTACGTGGCAGCGTTGAGGAAATTGGCGATCACATGCAAATTTGGCGCCTTGCACGACGTAATTTATCAAAGACCAGATAGTCATGCACACGAAGAACACAGCAATCCAAGACAAATTGTGGGTCAACGGGGACGCCACACTGAAGGACGCTCATTGCCATGGTAAAAAGGCGGAGCTATCAAAGAGATGTGCCGAGGCAGCGAAAAAGAAAATACAGAGCGGACTATGGTCAATAGAGTTACGGTATTAGAACCTCCGGGCAGAGGAAAAAGAAGGAGACCGAAGGGAGAGCCCAGAGTAATTGGACTCCACAATCCACACAGGCACAGAAATCAAACAGGGAGAGTAACACCACGTGCTACAGGTGCGGCAGTTCATTCCACGCGGCAAATGACAAGCGATGTCCAGCCTTCCGAGCCAAGTGTATGTACTGCGGACTTGTCGGACACTATGAAAGTGTGTCGCCGCAAGGTGAAGCGGTCAACAGTCAAGTACGTCACACAAGACAAGGGAGGTGTAGAGGAAGAAGAAGAGGAAGACGACGTGTTGTGCATCGACGATCAAGTTCTAGGCATAGAAGGAAGTCGCTCCAAGAAACCGCAGTGTGATATGGTCGTGGGAGGTGTCCAGATCAAGATGGTGGCGGATTCCGGCTCTCCATTTACCATCATTCAAAAGTCAGTGTGGGACGAGAACTTCAAACCCAGCCTGGGATCACACCTCGAGCCCCCAGACATACGTCCAGTCACGTTCACAGGAGAACCCATCCCGATGGAGGGATATCGAGTCCTGAAATTTGAGTTCAAGAACCGCTGTGCGGAGTGCAAATTGTACGTAGCAGAAAAGGTCCTTCTGTCCTGGGATGGATGGACCAGGGCGAACTGGGCATACAATTGAACCCAGGAGGGGACACGCAAGTCCTGATGACCTGCACAGATAACCAACCAGACTTCGTTAAGATGAAAAGAGAATTCCCCACGGTATTCGGAGGCAAAGTGGGAAAACTGGCGAAATTCACACATAGAATCGAACTCAAGGACAACGCCAAACCGGTATCCCACAAGGTGAGGAACATACCGCTAGCAGTCAGGGAAGCAGTGCAAAAAGAGTTGCAAAGATTAGAAGAAGAAGGGATCATCGAACCTATCAACAGCTCGGAGTGGTTGGCCCCGTTGGTAGTAGCGAGAAAACCCAATGGCAAAGTTCGTTTGTGTGTGGACCTGCGCGAATTAAACAAGTGCATAGTAGTAGAAAAATTCCCATTGCCTAGAATAGACGAAATGCTGGCGAAGACGGAAGGTATAAAATGGTTTTCCACAGTAGATCTTGCCTCTGCCTATCATCAGATAGCACTGCACAGCACGAGTAGGAAACTAACGTCCTTCATTACACCATTTGGATGTTACCAGTTCCGCAGGATGCCGTTTGGCCTGGCATCAGCAGCTGCGGTATTCCAAAAGCTGATGCACAAACTATTCAAGGACATTGAGGGAGTACAATACTTCCAAGACGACATCTTGGTGATGGGCAAAGACCGAGCCGACCATAACACAAAACTAGCAATGGTGTTACAAGTTTTGGAAAGGAATGGCCTGACAGCTGAATGGGAGAAATGCAGACTAGGGATGGCGTCTGTCACATACTTGGGTCATGAGATTAGTGACCAAGGCATCACACCCAAACACGCAAATGTCAGAGCAATATGTGAAGCTCCGGCGCCGACAAGCAAGGAAGAAGTGAGATCATTCTTAGGGATGGCCGAATATTACAGCAAATTCGTGCAACACTTCGCCACCAAGACACATCACCTGCGACTACTGGTACGAGACAAGACAGCCTTCCAGTGGACAGAGGAAGCGCAAGGAGAGTTTCAGAAAATCAAGGAGGATGTCAGCAGAGCGGTCCCCCTGCAAGGTTATGATCCGCACGGAGAATCCATATTAACCACAGATGCGAGTGATAAAGGCCTAGGGGCAGTCCTCATGCAGGGAAAGAAGAATGGAGAGCAAGCGACCATCAGCTTCGCGTCAAGGACATTGTCACCCACAGAACAGAAGTTCAGCGTGATAGAAAAAGAGATGCTGGCGGTGGTGTGGGCCATGTCAAAGTTCCGCCAATTTCTATGGGGCACAAGATTCCAACTCAGGACGGACCACAAACCCCTTGTCAAGGTACTAACGTCCTGCGGGCACGCAAGTGCCACACCCCGCATCGCAAAAATGACCCTGAAATTGTTAGACTACAGGTATGACGTAGAATACATCCCTGGAGCCAAGAACAAAGTGGCGGACTACCTCAGTCGAGCTTCAGCCATGGAAGACGCACCCACAAGTACAGACGAGGACGAAGTCAGAGTGGCATTCACGGGAGATCAGGAGCAGGCGATAAGCGGGCAGGAGTGGAAGCAAGCCTACGAAAGGGACACGGACCTGGAAGACATCAAGGCATTCACCATACAAGGGTGGCCAGAGAAAAGGCACCTGAAAGCGGAACAAAGGAAATTCTTCGAAGTAAGGGAAGAGCTATCAGTAGGAGACCAAGGAACCTTCCTGTTTAGAGGGGAGAGAGTAATCCCTCCAGGATCGTTGATACCACACCTGCTGGCGTTGTTGCACGAAGGGCACTTGGGCATCGTAAAGACGAAGATAAGGACCAAACAAATGTACTGGTGGCCTGCAATGGATAGTCAAATCGAGAGACATGTAAGAGAATGTGATCAGTGCCAAAGAGCGGACAAGTCACAAACGTTACTACGTCCGGCACTAGGGAAGTTTGACAATCCAGCCAACCCGTGGGAGGAATTGTCTATAGACATTCTTGGTCCGGTGTTGGATGCGGAAGGGAACCCAAAATACGTAGTAGTTCTCATAGATCGATATTCTAAGTGGCCAGAACTGGACATACAGGAGGTGATGGACACAGAGACAGTGCTGAAGTTTCTTACAGCTACCTTCCTCAGAGAGGGTATTCCTCGTTCCATCTTGAGCGACAATGGACCTCAATTCACATCAGAGAAGTGGAACCGGTACATGGAACGAAACGGCATCCAAATCAAGCACACAGCGGTCTACCATCCGGCAGGGAATGGTCTTGCTGAAAGGTTTAATCGAGTAATAATGGGGTCCATCCAATCAGCCATAGGAATGGGAAAGGACTGGGAGAAAGAAGTGAGAAGTATGCTGTGGGCCTACCGAATCACACCAACCGGCACAGGATACAGCCCGTTCCAAATCCTAAGAGGACGTGAGCCGTTCACGAGGGACAATCTAGCGTGGAAAGAAAAGACGGTCACGAGTAAATGGTCCCCGGCAGTCGTGCACCACAATTTAGAGAGAGCCCAGAGAACGTACACAGAACAGTACAATAAGAGACGCAATGTGAAAGGAACGTCCTTGGAAACAGGGAATGGGTTAGAGTCAAACTTGCCCAGTTGAGGAGGAAAGGAGACAGCAAGTACAGCCTGCCCCTGAAAGTCGAACAAGTGTACAACAGAGCTGCTTTACTCAGTGATGGGAACGTCTGGTCGCAAGATCGCATGTCCAAATGCAACAAGATACTACAGTGGGACAAAGAAGAAAGATCAATGACACATGAGGAACAAAGGTTGCCAGCAAGAGAGACAACCCCAGGAGAAGAAGAGATGGACCAAGAAATAAAAGGAAATAGGGAAGAGCAGGACGAGAATGATAATCTAATAACCGAGGAATGGCAGGAGGACAATAGTAGGACTCTGGAGAGAGAGAGCCCTAAAGGACAAGGAGAAACGCCAGCCAGCCGAGCAGATGGAAGGGGAGAAGTATCCACCTCCACTCCGGTAAGACGTACAAGGGCAGGGAGACTTGTAGTAAGACCTGCCAGATACAGAGACTATGATTTGGGAGAAATGAAGTAACTCCCGGCCGAGAGACTATGGGACTACCTTCCTATTGTTATAAGTTTTGTGTGTTTGATAAAGAAGGGAGATATGTAGTGTTGCGCTCTAGTGGTCGCGCGCAGGCGCGATGAGCGTCAGCGCGGCCGCCATCTTGGCGGTGCAATAAGCGCCAGACATCGGAGCGGCACGGACGTGTTCCCGGCGCTCTCCTCGACTTTACCTTTTGCCTAATAAAGAGAGTTATACCAACGCAGAGTGGCACGTGATTGGGGGGGCAGTAATACAAGCATTACAAATATAACGATGCGATGATAAATACATGCCTCGTCCGCTTTCAGTAGTTTTCCAGGCTTTAAAACTCACAAGCGCTTAGTTCGCAGCGCTGTATGAGATTTGGTCTCCTCATGCTGAATGGACATTAGATGTCACTGCAGCACCACTGTGTTCTTGGTCATTAAATCCCCTTCCATCCGCTCGCCGACAGCTTCGTGGCCGAGTAGAACATTTTAATTAGCATTTACAGATCAGCGTATGCTTTATGAAATGTTGCGTAAACGGCTGCTTCTGAAATGAGATGTTGAGAAGCAGTGTACCAATTAAAAATAAATCCTTCTCAAAGTGTCGATTTCTGAAAAAGGTTCGTAGTACGTTCATCATACACGACTGCCTTGTGCGGGTTCAGATACACCTTGTGTACTCCTGAGAGTGTCACTGTTTAGTGTGTGTAGTGTTTTGCCTGGCGACTGGGACCTGTGTGTTTTCGAAAGCAAGGAGGCCTGCCCTAGTAAGCAGAAATCACATGACCTGCTCACAAAGCTACGTTTTTGACAGTGTTTTTAACTTGCTTCTACTGCAATAGCAACTGAAAATCACCTCAATGCTAAGGAAACTAAATGCTCGTGTTCTCTGCTGCATTTTAATTATTTACTTCTTGATGTATTATGCACTTAAACTGTTTTTTCTTTGTTTCAGACTTCGTACCGCAGGCATTCAGATCATCGCAAAGCTGCCTAGAGACTTCCACTATGATCCTTATGTATGCCTGACTGAAAATGCAGTGTTCATGAGCATTGGACATGCCTTAGCACCGCCCGAGGGGCGCAATGATGTCATCAGCCGCCAGCGTGGCCAAGAAGCCGCACGCCATGAGCCTGCGGGGAGTGGACTCGGAGACCCGCACCATAGTCTTCAAGAACCACTGGGCTCAGGTAATCGATTGAAAGAATGCATAGGTTTGCCTACACGCGGTGTGAAGCCAAATGCAATGCTGCAAAAACAGGTGTGCGGTTACACTGAGACAAATACAGTGCTCAGGGCCGCGCTGGAGTACATTGCCACAGTTCCTTCTGCAGTGCAGGGCCAGGATTTACTGTCAAGCTTCACTAGCTCCCAAGGGAGGACTGGCTATTAACTTCACGATATGTGTTCACACTTCTCCGAAGTATCGTTGCTAAAGGATATCGTGTTTGCAAAGATGCGTTTAGCTGGACACCTTCTGTGTGCTGCAGATCCCCATTACCTCCTCGTCCAGTCTTCCCGTCCCATTCCTTACAAGTGAGCAGCTAGTCTGCTCCACAGAAACCTATTACCTAGCGAGCTTTTCGCACTTCCCCAACATGGCGCCACCATCAGGTGACAATAAAGGGGAAGTGCGTCAGAGAAACATCCTGTTCTTTTTTTCTGCATTCGCAGTTCCTTCGTGTGCCTAGCAGAGCTGTGGGGTAAGTTTTCCCTTATTTTTTTTTTTCTGTTTTGTCGGCCTGCTTTAGCGGCCGCCTTCTTCTTTCTGTTTGTGCCCTGGACCCTCCGCTTGTGCTGCTTGCTGTTGCCTTGGTACGAGGTCCGCTCTAGCGGCCGTTTGTGCCTGGGGTACTCACCTGATGGGGATATCTCCACGGCCTGCCTTAGCGGCCGTGTTCCTTCCTGCCGGTCCCGCTACGCCTGCGTTAGCGGGCGGGGTTGCGGCGGTGTTTTACTGCGGCGGGAGTGGTCCGCGTTGTTGTTGCGATGACTGGGGCGACTCTTGGCGGGCCGGCTGCTTTTTAAAGCGCCTGCCCTTTTCCTGGTCCCGCGTGAGCTCTGGACCTCGGGACTTTGTTTGTTTAAATAGGGTCCTTTTCCTCATGCACCCGTCCTCTGAGGGTGCCTGTTCTGGTGGCGTTTTTGCTGTTTTCACGCTGCCGATCCCAGAGTTGCTGTCATGGACTCGGGTGCCTCTTCATCCACTCCTCCTCTTGATGCTCTGCGCCTGTTGATTGATGAGGCGGTGGCTGCTGCCTTCCGGGCTCGTGAGGCTGCTGGCCCTCCTGCCAAGGTGCCTCGTGGGTCTGTAGATCCACTGGACGCTCCTGATGGCGAGATGGGTCCTGATGATGAAGAATGTGTCCGGGGTCGATTTGTTCAGGGTGCGGAGCTCTCTGACTTGTTCGCCCATGTGCGGGATAATTTGGGGTTCACTCCTCCTGTGTCCGATGTCCTGGAGGATGACTTCTTTACGCAATATCACCAGCCGACCCCTGAGTCCTTCCCCTTGCATGGTGCCGTGCGCAAGGTGCTGGATCATGAGTGGAAGGAGGTGGATAAATCTGCCTTCCTCGCTTTCTATCTAAGCGTTATCCTTTGGAGGGTTTTGCAGCTGAATTTCCACAGGCTGTCAAGGTTGACAATTTGATGGCTGGTCTTTCCTCTCAGGGTTTGGTTCTGTCAGATGACGCCCTTCCTGTGGACGCAGTGGATAAGCGTGTTGAGGGGCGGTGAAGCGTTCCTATGCTGCTTCCAATTTTTCTGTCAGGGCAACTGCCTATTCTAATTACATGGTCCAGTCCCTCCTCAAGGATTTTCAGGCACTGTCTCTCCTTTTGCAGGATGGGGAGGATGCCTCTCTCTCTTGTCCCTCATGGAGTTGCAGGTGCGTTATTTGTCAGATATTTCCTTTGACAATTTGAGTGCCGCTGCTGCTGCTTCTGGTGCTTCAATTGCTGCGAGGCGTCATATCTGGATGCGTTCCTGGAAGGCTGAGTCTTCTCAGAAGTCGGTCCTGCTTAAATTGCCATTTGTGGGTTCCAGGGTGTTTGGGCCTCAACTTGAAGAGATGGTAAAACAGTCGGCGGAGAACCGCAAGCTTGTGGCTCCGGTCCGCCCTCCTTCTCGGGGCGCGGTTTTGGATACCGGCGTGCCTTTGGGCCTTCTGCCCGGGTGCTTCGCAGCCCTTTCGTGGCAGGGGTCGTGGCCGGGGGCCCCTGGAGGTGCCAAGCCCCGGACCCCTGCCAGTGTTGCTGCCGCCGCTTCTTCCTCTTCGCAATGACAGTCTGCCTTTGCCGGTTGGGGGTCGCTTCAATATTTCCTGCAACAGTGGTTGACGGTTCCGGATGCCTGGGCGGTTCAGACAGTGTCGGAGGGTTATCGGATCGAGTTCTCCTCTCCTCCCCTCCAGTCTTCCTTGTGACTCCCCTACCCCGTCTTCCTCTGCGACGGGAGGCCTTGCTGGAAGGTGTGCGCCTTCTGTTGGAGAAGGCGGCTATCGTGGAGGTTCCTCCTTTGGAAAGGGGCGAGGGTTGTTATTCCATCCTCTTTCTGGTCTCCAAGAAGGATACTTCAGATTTGCGCCCTGTTTTGAATCTGAAAAGAGTCAATCGCTTCATCCTCATCGTACATTCAAGATGGTGACTTTGTTGTCCATCCTGCATCTATTGCTTCCTGGGAGCTTCCTGGCATCCCTGGATCTGATGGATGCTTATCTGCACGTCCCGATCCATCCTGCGGATCAGAGGTTTCTCCGGTTTGCTGTGGGTTCCCGGCACTTCCAATTCCGGTGCTTCCTTCGGCCTTTCAGTCGGCGCCAAGGGTTTTCACGAAGCTCTTGGCCCCTCTGGTGGGTATTCTTCATTCCAGGGGTCTGCTGGTTTTTCCCTATCTGGACGATTGGTTGATTGTTTCTCCTTCTTTTCTCAGGCTCTATCGGATGTGGATCAGGTGTGTCATCTGCTGGGGTCCTTTGGGTTCCTCATCAATCACCGGAAGTCTTCCCTGGTGCCCTCCCAGACCCTGAAGTTCCTGGGGGCTCTCTTCCGCATGGATCTCGGGATGGTGTTCCTCTCCCAGGAGCGCCAGTTGACTTTGTTTCATCACCTTTCTTGGGTTCTGTACCAATCCCAGGTGTCTGCCCGTCTCTGGCTGAGAAGTCAGGGAGAGATGGCGTCCACTTTGCATCTCCTCCCTTGGGCCCGGCTGCATTTGTATCCCCTCTTGCATCATGTCCTGTCGCACTGGGATCCTGCCTCCCTGGACTACGAGGCCCTGATTCCCGTCTCTCCTGGGATTCGGTGGATCTCCAGTGGTGGTTGTCCCCTCTGTCTCTTTCCCAGGGGTTCGATCTTCTTCCTCCTCGGGATGTGGTTGTGTTGTCCACGGATGCCAGTGCCGTGGGTTGGGGTGCTGTGATGGGTGCCTCCAAGGCTCAGGGTCGGTGGTCCCATTTCGAGTCTCTCCAGTCCTCGAACTGGAAGGAGTTGCGTGCGGTTTGGT
Organism: Calotriton arnoldi; assembly: GCA_963921515.1. Taxonomy (NCBI): domain Eukaryota; kingdom Metazoa; phylum Chordata; class Amphibia; order Caudata; family Salamandridae; genus Calotriton; species Calotriton arnoldi. The sequence goes on along the minus strand of CAWUFW010003000.1, from coordinate 1,242,061 downwards.
TGGCTCTTCGGTGGTTTGCTCCTCTCCTTCTGGGCCATGCTGTCTCGGTGCAGACCGACAACCAGGTTGTTCGGGCTTATGTCAATCGTCAGGGGGCATGTGTCGGTCTCTGTTTCTCCTCTCCAGGATGATCGGGCTTTGGGCCGAGCAGAATCTCTTGTCTCTGACGGCGGTCTATCTTCCGGGGAAGGAGAATGGGCCTGCATGGACTCTTTGAGCAGGGTGTTCCCCTCCTCGGTGACTATGTGTCTGTCCCCGGATCTGTTCGTTCTGATTGTCCTCCGGTTCCGCCTTCCTTGGCTGGATCTTTTGCCTCGGAGGATTCTGCCCTCCTTCCTCGGTTTTGCAGCCTCGTTCCCTCCCGGTTGGCGTGGGCGATAGACGCTTTCTCCATTCCGTGGTCACTGGGGCTCCTGTTTGCCTTCCCTCCGTTTGCTTTGATTCCTCGGGTCCTCAGGAAGATCCGGTTGGACCGGGCGGAAGTTCTTCTGGTTGTGCCGGAGTGGTCTCGTCAGTCTTGGTTTCCTGCTTCTGACCTTGTCTGTGTGCCCCCATTGGAGGTTTCCCCTGTGTCCCTCCCTCTACGGGCTCCTCTTCTCAGGGCTGCCTCCCTGCGCCGCCTCCGGCTGGGGGTTTGGCACTTGAGAGGTTGAGTTTGTTGGGTCAGGGTTGCTCGGTTGAGGTTGCCCAGTGCCTCCAGTTGTCTCGGCGCCCTTCCACCTTGAAGTCCTATGACCGTCATTGGAAGAACTTCTCCTCCTGGTGCCTTGGGAAGGGTCTCTCTTCTTCCTCCTGTGAGGCTGTGAGGGTGTTGGACTTCTTGCGGGATGGGTCTCGTCTTGGGGCTCGCTGTCTCTTCCCTACGTGCGCAGTGGGCTGCCATTCTTGCCTTCCGGGGTTCCTCTGTGTCCTCTGTCTCCCCGTTGGTGGCTCGCCTTTGCGGAGCTTTTGCTTCAGCGTCCCTGTCTCTCGCTCTCCTGTACCGGCCTGGGATCTTCCCCTGGTTCTCCAGGCCTTGACGGGTCCACCTTTCGAGCCTTTGGTCTCGGTGGACCTTAAGTTCCTTTCAGCTAAGGTTCTGTTCCTGGTGGCCATTACTTCTGGACGGCGGGTTGGTGAGATTGGGGCTTTGATGGCTTCGCCCCCTTTTTGCGTTTTTGCGCTGACAAGGTCATTCTCCGTCCCAGTCAGTTTTTTCTGCCCAAAGTGTTGTCATCTTTCCACTGTCAGGAGGATATTGTTCTCCCTGTTTTTTTCCGGATCCTGCCTCTCCGGAGGAGTTGGTCCTCCATTCTTTGGATGTGCTGAGGGCTCTCCGCATCTACTTGGATCGGTCCTCTGGTTTCCGTAAGGTTGATTCCTTATTTGTCACCTACGGCCTCTCTGGGCGGGGTCTTCGTCCTTCCTTGTCCACTTTGACTCGTTGGGTGAAGGGTGCTGTGGTTTCGGCCTCACGTTTCCGCCCGCTGTCCTCTCCCTCTTCTGTTCAGGGTAGATCGACCAGGGGCGTCTCCTCCTCCTGGGCCATGTTCAAGGGGGCCTCCTTGAGAGACATTTGTAATGCTGCCACATGGGCTTCTCCCCATACGCTTGTTTCCCATTATCGTCTTCAGTTGGGGATGGCGGCCTCGGCTGCCTTTGGCTCACATGTTTTGTCTGCTGTACATGGTTTATGATTTGTACTGCTTTCTGTTGATTAAATGGACCTGTTTTCTTGCATTTTCTGGTCTGTTTTCTTACAATCACCGTGTGCTTGGGTATTGGCTCACTTGTAAGGAATGGGATGGGAAGACTGGACGAGGAGGTAATGCCCGGTTACTCACCGGTAATATTCATTACTCCGAGTCCTGGTCTTCCCGTCCCATTCCTGAGCCCTTCCCTCCCTCCCTGTTTTTGGTTTTTGTTTGGGTGATTGTTTTCCTTTCTGGGTTTTTTTCTTTGGTATTCTCAGGATGTTTCTCTGACGCACTTCCCCCTTTATTGTCACCTGATGGTGGCGCCATGTTGGGGGAAGTGCGAAAAGCTCGCTAGGTAATAGGTTTCTGTGGAGCAGACTAGCTGCTCACTTGTAAGGAATGGGACGGGAAGACCAGGACTCGGAGTAATGAATATTACCGGTGAGTAACCGGGCATTACCAGTCACAGGCATCTTTGACCAGCTCATCTCCACGGGGCACAGGGCTGTGTGATGGACCCCTCGAGGCATCCTGCCCAGGGCCGCTCAAGGCATCCCAGCCCACCCTTCCTTCTAACTTCTCTTTCTGGGAATCTGCGAGGCACTCCTTCTGTGATCCCCTGGCGCTCGAAGCAAGTACAGGGACATCTTAAGAATTGTGGGGGCCCTGGGCCAAATGTATTTTGGGGGCCCCTGTTGGGAACAGTTTAGAATTCATGATTCAATTTCAGCTCTTTCATGCAGTCTTTGGCCAGATCAATAACAGGCACTCTGGTCCAAATTCTAAATGTGTTTACATCAAATATTCAGGGATAGTGATGTGTGTTTTCAATATTGTAACACAGCAGTAGCTCACTATTATTGCTGCAAATAATCTCTGTGACCCCCTCCCATATCTTATATGTGAGGTCCTGTTTTGATCTAAAAGAAAGTTTTTTGTATGGATGTTGCATGAAACATAAACAGAACATTTCTCTGCCAAATGCCTGTAATAGACTCTCACATATCGCCCACAATAAAAATAAATTAAAGGAAAAGTGATATATAAAATAATCTGTTTAAGAATTATTCAAGGTCATCAGGGCAAGACTCTCTGCAGAATAGAGCTGGCTCTATCAGAGGGGCTCCCTGAAAGACTCGGGCCCTGGGCCAGATCCCACTTTGCCCATGCCTTTATACGTCTCTGAGCAAGTATACTGTCACTCTTAATCTTTGGCAAGTAAAATGTCATTGTGACACTAACTTGCTCCCCCACCACTGTGTTTTCAAGTGAGAGCCAGCGGCACTGTGCCAGCACAAGAGCTTGTTTCCTTAGGTACGTGCCTCTCCTATCTATAGGTAGCTCAGCTCTGTGTGAGTGCCTGGGTAGGTTGGTACAAGAGTCTGTTGTATTGATGGTATGCATGATCATGGACAGGGATTGCTACCCTAAATAACAATTGGATTTTAAGGTTGGAGGTGAGCTGGTCTGTGCAGGGAGGGAGAGAGATTGCTGGCGCAGAGATAGCATTCTGTTTTATGCGATTTGAGTTATTCTGTTTGCTGGCGATGCTCCATGAAGAGGAAAGCTCCTTGTTTCTAAACTCCTCCCCATCATTTTCTTTACTCAAATCAGTATCAGAATTTGTAACTTTCAACAGGAGTTCTGATGAATTTTCAGGCAGACTCACAGCCTCCTTTCCAAGGGTCCTTCGATGTCACTCCTCAGGAAACATCAGGGACTGAGATCACAAAATTAGTTACATGCCGTGGATGCATGCTTTCTGCGTGGATCTTGAGACTACAAACTTCACCCTCTGGAGGCATGTTTTCTGTTTAGATCCAGAGACCAACAAATAACATACAGTTGATGCATGTTTTCTGTGTGGATCCTGACAACATGCGTCAACATGATTCCAAGTCTGCAAATAATGACAGCAAAATAGTGATGCACGTTGTCTGCATGGATCCTGCAACAACAAAGTACTATACCATTGGTGCATGTTGTCTGATTGGAAGCTTATAGTATTTGAGCTAGTCTGTAGTCAATTTCATTTGCTACATGAAGAATGAAAGTGAGCCAGACCTGTGGCGTAACAATACCTTAAGGGGCCCCGTGCAAGGTATTGTGGACACCCCCACCACATCTGCTTATCATGTGGTCCCCCAATTCTTGCCATCATGAGTCTTCATCGTGCCGACCAATCCTACATGTTACATAGACTTGCAAGCTCGGGATTTAGTATTCATGGTTAATCCTCAGAAGCAACAGAAGTTACAAGCTCACATCTTATGTGCAGCCTGAATTCACAATCTCACTCACTCCCTATGGATATCTTTTCTTCACTCCTCGCCTCTCTATTGTTCCTCTTCTATAACAGTCTGACCCGCCTCCAGTGCTCTTCAGGTAATGCACATTTATTACTGCTCTTGTACTGGCATAGTGAAAGCATGAATTATGGTCAGGGACACTGGAATTATGCGACGGGGTAGCTGCAGTGTTTTCGCATAATTATAGATTTGCCACATTTGTCACATAATCCATCATCTGCTGCATAATCTGCAGATTTTAACAAAACATTTTTTTCTTTGTTCAAGTGGTTCAAAAGTTACTAAAAATGCAGCAATACATGTTGCAGCACAGTGGCAGTCTCTTTACAAAGGTTGACTGGTCACCTTTCTGTTTATTGCTATTAAACTGGTACTGTTGATGTGCGAGCAATGCCCAGACAGTGTTAACAAGTGTAAAAATGACAAAATAATGTTGTAATACAATCACAATATGTGCCGCATTACACCTCCTAATTTTCCTTTTCTTGCTGCATAATTTATGCAACTCTGCTGCATAATTAGGCCCTCCCCTGCTGCATAATTCCAGTGGCTCTGATTATGGTGGATGCTGCTACATCCACTAGCATAGTCAATACATTATAGTCCTAATTTATGGACTATATGCCTGCATCTTTTATGGACTATATCAGGCATGTATTGGCAACATTTCGGCACTACCATATGTGTCTGTGGCTTGCTCGTTGGGTTTCTGATCTGTGCTCAAACATTGACCACAACCATATGTTGTCTCAATCTTTTCATTCTTGGACTTCAAAACAATCTGAACAATATCAACAAGGACGCCGCGAGCGCCGTTAGAAAACTACATTTTTGCCCCAGGCACCTGCCCACATCTATTAAAAGGACCTAATTTGTAACTTTCACATATGACAGTCTTTGGTGCATCTTTCCGAGAGGGTCAATCTGTGCGCAGATTGGGTCTTTTCTTTGGTGAAGCCTCAAATTCGAATGGACTTTTCATCCTTTTATGGATGGCAGTTTTGGAGTTCTGTTAAAGGTCCACATTCCCGACATGGGGTAGTGGTCAAAGATTTTTTTTATGATATATAATGCATCATTTTGCCTTTCAAAATGTAGATTATAATTGTCACAGAGAACATGGGCGTCATATCCTGCTAGAAATAAATACAACCATTGTTCAGTGCCACAGGTAGCTTGCTCCCCTATGGAAGCAAAAAACAAAAATAGAAAACACACACACACACACACACACTCACACTCTCACACACAGTCTCACATTTTTCACACTCTCTCTCATGCTTTTCACACTCTCACACACTTCACTCTCTCTCTCTCACACTTTTCACACTCTCTCTCACACTTTTCACACTCTCTCTCACACTTTTCACACTATCTCGCTCTCACACTTTTCACACTCTCTCTCACACACTTTTCACATACTCTCTCACACTTTTCACACTCACTCTCACACTTTTCACACTCTCACACGCACTTCTCACACACTCTCACACACTTTTCACACACTCTCACACTTTTCACTTTCTCTCTCTCACACTTTTCACACTCTCTCTCTCACACACACTTTTCACACTCTCTCTCTCACACACACTTTTCACACTCTCTCTCACACACACTTTTCACACACTCTCACACTTTTCACTTTCTCTCACACTTTTCACACACTCTTGCTCTCTCAGTTGCTGGCCTCATAGATAGTGCTTGGCTTCCATCATGCTATTGCTGGCTCCTAGTCCCAAGCTCTATTCCCATCGAATGACCGAGCCTGCATCACTGATTTACTAAAAGATAGTGCAATCCAGTGAAGGAGGAGAGAGTAGTGTAGAGCCGTGCAGAGCCATATCCACAGCCACACTTGGCGCTGCGTCTTTCTTCCCAGAGCTTGTGTACAAACAGACTGGCTAGATTATAAAGAATTTTCAAGCTTAGCGCCTGCCTCCAGAATGCATTATTTTTTGGCGCAAAGCCTTGGCTAACAGTTTTGATTTTAAGGGCCTGACATCAAAAACCATGGGTAGTTGTGTGGGAATGCCCATGTACCACCCATGGGACACCTCTCGACACAAAGCACTCTTTGTATTCATTTAAGGGCTACTTTCCAGTGTGAAAAAAGAATTGTGCTGGAAAGTAAATACTATATCGTAATTTGTGCAGGTTTGCGTCACTTTACACTGGCAAAAGGTCTTGATGAGTCTGTCTGTTGTCTTCGATTAGAAGTTGCCCAGGATGATCACCATTATTTCTGTGTCCCTGAATTACCATTATTTGGGGGTCCTAGTAATTTCTAGGATGGAGAATTAATGAGGATTACAAGTCTTTAGAGAACAACATACAAGAATCTGTGTTTATATGCCAATTCCTGCATGTGTTCCCACTGTGTTTCAGCGTTTAGTAGCTGAAATCTCCATGTGAAACACCACAGCTTCTAATTCCGATAGGCGCTGTAACTGCAGTTAGGCTGCTTGTAATCAAGGCCCTTCTGTTATTAAGAATGCAGCACTTGATTTCACTCGTCTCCCATGCTCTGTGTCACAGCGACATAGCAAGGGTATCTATGGCCCTAATACAAGCAAAGAAAAGCCCCTTCCACGTTCTCTTCTTAAGCAATAAGAAGTAGCCATTATTGCTGTGTTGAGTGGCTTCCAAGTCTGAGCCCCCTTGCCACTGCATCTGATGCACTAATGGTAGATACACCGTGCTGTGTCTCTTGCATGTGTCTACCTACTACCTCTGGATGTCTTTCTTTCTTTTTTCAGTATCACCTATAACCTACGACTGTGCACCTGTCTACCTTTTTCTCTTGATCTCTCTTTGCTGTGTCTTTTTCTCACCTGCCTCTTTACAACCGGTCTCTCTGAAGTGGAAGTGGCCTTTTCCCCTCCATTTCACCTTTTCCTGTGGGTCTCGCCTGGTTGCCTCTCCACTCTTCTGCATCTTTGACTCTCTGCTCAGCTACTCACTAAACACAGTGGTGCTGGAACAATTGCCAGAGTGGGGTGTTGCCTTCTGTGTTACATCACTGAAGTAATCGGGATTGTGACAAATCCAAGCGTCACACAAAGACCAAGTATAGCAAATGAGCTAAACCCATTCAGCAGGAGAGTGGTAAGGGTGTGGTATGTAGCCAGTTGTGCATTTTGGAGCACACGGTTCAAATAAGCATGGTGTGGAAGCACACTGTCATTTACACACAGCTCATTTTCCATTGAAATGGCTACAAAATTTGTACTGACATGCCCTTTTACTCATAAAACTATATAGCGCACTAATAATATGTGGAAATCGGGCTCCAGCAAACATCTGTCATTTTCATATCACAAAGTAAAGTGTCTTGATTTGTTTGGATCCTATTAAAATCATTGTGTCCATCACACTTTAGAATTGCAAACAAAATGTGCTTCATTTGAGCTTTCCTAATTGCTGATATACTTTGAAATATTTGTGCAGTTCATTTACAGGTATTTGAAGGTTGTTGTGTGTTAGAAAAAACGGATATCCTACAGCCTTTCCTTTCATACTCGCTGTACCCCAGCATGATTGTCTGATAGTTCACTTTCCGAAATCCTCTAACTTTGAATACTTTAAGGTTGCAGTCAGAGAAAGAAAAGTAAACACCAACATCCATGTTAAAAGAATAAGCAGCAATTTGTCAGACAAAATAGCCTGACATTTGACCTCTAACTTTGATCTGACAGCAAACGTGACAAGATAAAAATAATATTTAAAGGAATCTTTATTGCTCATTCATTGTCTAAGCTTAAGGATGGTTATTTTTGAGACGCTGCAGGGCCCCCGCACCAATACTTCCAGGGCCTATGCTTTCACATACAGACACTTGGACGCCTTTCAACCCAGCTAGCAACTACATATTCTACACTTTGCAACTGTGTTCCTTTCTGTCTGGGAAAACGTTACTACGCTGGCAGTTCTCGGACAGCAGGCTACAGCTAGACAAAAACTGCTATTTATTGGGTGGACCTGCCATGCCTTTATTACTGTGGCACTCATGCTACAGAGGGAGCTCCGGGGCCCCCTCCAGGGTCGGGATGCCCGGTGGGCCTCCCCGCAGAGCGACTCTCTTAGGTAGACACCACAACTCAGCTTAATTTTAGGGTTGTGAAGGGCATCACAACCCTCCTTCCTCTTCAGGGCAGTTTATTCATTCACATGTTTCTAGGTTATTGTGTTTTTTTCCCTGTAAATGATCAAGATGGTTCCCTTGCTTGGATCATTTTCCTAAGGCGGAGTTCTACATTGCCTTTTTGGATTTGTTTACAAAGCCAGCTTCCTTATATGTTGGCCAACTCTGGATAACCTACTAGAGTCTCTCTACGCATGATACTGCTCTCATATCCATCTATAGTAGCAAAGCCATGATCTGAAGGGGAATGCTAAAGGGTGGTCCTTGCTGTAAAATATTTGAATCTGAACAGAAGAACAGAAGATCTTCTGACGTGTGTGCCTCCAAGAAGGGAGGTCTTCTCCTTCTCTGGTACAACAGGGCCACTTCATCTAGTGTTAGTATTTTCAGACTTCTAATTCTCCATTCAAGGCCGTAGCCACGAGGGGCCCTTGAGGGCCAGGCCAGCGTTTATTTATTTTTGCCCCCCTCTAAATAGTCAGGTTGAAAGTTCAGTGGTATTCAACTAAATGTTCCAAGCATTTAAACCATGATTAAAATCACATAAAAATGAAAGTGCAGGAGCTGCTTTTCACTATAAAACAAAATAGGACATTTCCAAACCAGCAAACATGTTCTTTCCTTTTAGCATGGATAATAAGACAGCAGCTGAATTGATTAAACAAATAGTAATGCTGCAACATGTAATCTATGCTTCTGTTACTTGTACGGAAACGATAGCCCAGCTGTCTCTTTTCCATTTGTCCATTTTACTGTGCAACCAGCTCTTTAAACAAAAATGCTGCTTCCCGACATTTTTATAAGGGTCCTTTCAATCGATTGCATGCCCCCTAACTCCACTTTTGCTCAATGAAAACACCTTGAAGCAGCCTTTGGGTGGAGTAAACAATGTACAGTCAAACACCACGAGAACGCTAGGACCCCACTCATTACTGGGACCCTAACATGAGAGCACTGACATTGTGATGGGAGCACTTACACACTGAGGCTTGGACAATGACATGAGACTGACACAGGGACACTGAAACACTAGCACCAGGAAGCATTTTGGAACAGCGTCGAAGACATGTTGATGCTACAGCAGTGGTAATGACACTGGGATACTGTTGTAATAAAAAACAAGTACAATCCTGTTTGTCTTCACCGAGGTTTAATGGCAGTAAACAACCTGTGTCAGTAACGCCAGACACCTTACAAATGCCGTTAGCCAACTGAAATGAAAGCCTGTGATTTCATCCCCCAAGACCCCAGGCAGCGCTTATGACATAGACAGGACAGGGGCGGCTGGCATAGCTAGTGGGTGGCGTGGCAGGGGGATGCGGGGGGGGGGGGATTCGCTGATGGTGTCGCGGGGGTGTGAATAAAAAAAAAAAGAAAAAAAAGAAACTTACCTTTCCGCCAGTTTCCGCGTCTCTACTCCTGCTCTCCTATCTCCGCTCCAGGAACAGGAAGCAAGCAGCCAGGCTCCCTCACCTAAACCAATTACAACGCTGCAATGCAGCGTTGTGATTTGTCTGAGCGCCGGACATGGCGCACAGCCAGGGGCTGGAAGGGCGAGCATGTTCTCCATGTAGGCTGTAATGCAGCCTGAATGGAGAAGGAGAAAGTGCGCATGACTGGTTTGGGCGGCTCGAGAGGGCCGACCAAACAGTCCTTGCGCACTTAGGAGTGGGCAAACCACTCCTGCCGTGCACCGAGAGCAGCGCAACCTTGCCCACCCGCCCGCCGGCAAAGCAGCAGGAAGCATAAAATGATAATAACGCAAAGTTATTATCATTTTATGTTTCTACTATGTACTCCACGCACTGCTTAAAAGCAGTGGGGTGACACTCCTCTGCCATAGTGGAGGAGCCACCACTGAGACAGGATTCCACCAACCCACATTCATTGAGTCCATGACATACACAAGATTCCACAGTAAACCCTCAATACAACAGATGCTGACTTTGGAACTGGGAAACCAGGTTCAAGTCTCGGCGTTGGCTCAATATCCTGTGATTCTGGGCAAATCACTTCATCTCCCCGTGCCTGCCAAAAATTTATGTGCCCTTGTGTAATGTAACTGGTGCTCATGTAAAGCGCTCCAGTACCTCCGGGTCGAGTTCGTACTATATAAAAGTGCAACAAAACAAAAAAATGTAAACCTTGAAACACTTGCATAAGGACATAGACCCGAGACACTGATGTGGGGGACACAGACAGGAGGGCCCATAGATACTGACACACTGATATGGGATTACGTGCATAGAAACAGTGACACAAGGATATGATACAAGGACGCTGTGAAGACTAGGACACAAGCAAAATGGAACAGTGACTCTCACAGTGGCTCACTGCTGTTGGCAGAGGAGTGCTGGCATGGCAGCCGTGACTCCAGGACACTAGCACAGTTTATTGGAACCTGAGAATTGACATGGTGGCGTTGAGAAGAGGACATGAACCGGGGCACTTATATTGGGCCATTTGCATTGGAGTCACTCGCTGTGCCATAGGTACACCGGTACTGACCATGAGACACTGACCTAGGGGCGCTGACATATTTACGCAGTTTTCTAGTATAGTTTGAACTTGGCCCAAAGGCATTCGAGCCTTTACATGAGCACCAGATTACATAACACAAAGTCAGATTTTTTTTTAGGCATGAGGAGATTAAGTGATTTGCCCAGAATCACAGGATGTTTAATTGACACAGCGGTTCGAACCTGGTTTCCCAGGTCAAAAACTAGCAGCTCTGGCCATTCAGCCACATCTCCTCCTTCTCTTGACCTGGAAACATGCACAAAGGGCACCTATATTGGGTACCAGCGGCTTCCATTTTGGTATTGAGACAGGGAGAGTCACATATGAATACTGACATGGTGACGCAGACATCGTAGCATAGACAAAGGGAGACTCAGGCGAAATAAAGACACTGTCACAGTGACAATGATGTTGGCACACTGACGCTGATACTGAGGCAAGGGGATAAAGGGACATTGGGACATTGACACATGGGGACAATGACACATGGAAGGTAAAAGCAGCACACAGTGAAAATGGGATGCTCCCAGGAGTGGCTCCACTGCAATGGCGGAGGAGTGTCTCCCCACTGGCTCAGAGTCAGCAGCTGAAAAATTAAACGATATTTTAACATTGTTTTATTTTTCAGCTGCTGGCTGAGGCAGCGCTGTAGGGAGAAGTGGCGCCAGGGCCATAGGAGGGGGAGGAGTACTGGTTGTACACTTGTAAGTGCACATGTGTGTTTGGCCGGCCGTCTTAGGCCGGACAAACACACATGCGCACTTCAGTTTCTCCAGCTCAGCTGTATTGTACAGCTGGAGAAACAGCACAGACTCCCTGTCCTAAGCGGAGCATCAAAGCAGCCTGATCAGGCCAATCCCTATGCTGCTCTCATAGCATGAAAGCAGCACAGGGATTGCACGGGAGTCTGATGTTGCCCCAGTGCCTGTTGGGACAAGGAAGACTTAGGCGGGAGGCGGCTGGCAGCTCCAGGTAAGTCTCTTTTTATTTTTATTTTTTTTATTATTATTATTAAACCTACCACACCCTGCCCCGCGCTCTCCCCTACCCTCCCCCCCACACCCTCTCCACCCGCCCTACCAGTGTTTGTTATTGCCGGCCCCCACTGGATGCTGCCAAAGAGACAAAGACTAGGGCAAGACACCACACCACAGAGTCACAGACAAAAAGAGACCAAGGATAAATAGACATGGACATCAGTACACAAAAGGCTACGGCCCCAGCTGAATTACAATACTACAACAGTCCACAATGTCAATGCCAAATATCGCACTTTACACATGTAACTTTTTTTCTTGTCTGAAATAAAACTGAAGTGAACACTTGTGTAGAGGAGTAGGGGTAAGCACATTTCTCCATCCATCTTGTACAGCTTGGCTCTCACCAAATCAGCCTAATTATGTTTGCACTCCACTGGATTTAAGAGCACCCCCTTAAGACAGAGACATGTGCCTTTGCCAAATGTCATGACTCCTAAATGTCCAATCCACGAAGCATAGGAATTTGGGATTTTTATTCGTAGTTTAGACAGTGCATATCCTGTAAAGCAGTAGGACTGTATTGACCAACAAGCAACAATTGATTGTGGGTGCCCCTCGTGAAATGGGGCCGATTGATGGTTCTGTCCACTCCCTCACAGTGCCTTTGGTATGAGGCTAATAGAAATATGCAGCTCTGCCAACAAAACCTGACATAAAGGGACTTCTGTAAAGCACGCATTCATGCTAAGGGGTCTTTCACACTCTTAGCAGATTTGTATTACTGTGCAACTCAATGGTTCTTTTATTGAACACAGGAAAGATGAAAGGATGCTTAGACCTTAGAGGATTAAAATCTAACTCCAAGAGATCAAAGCAGGTCCCGGATTGGATGCATTACTCCCCTGAGCCACTGTACATGGATATTGGTACAGTACAATGCCATTAGAACATTTCTGGTAATAAGTGCTAATTCTGTTTGATAGATTTATGGCAACACAGCCCAGGACTGTCTACTTAACATATGCATACTGTGCTGGGAATATTGGTACTGCCCATGGAAAGTATGAGGGTTGTTGTGATGTCTTGATGCTTTTCATGAAACGTACAGCAGGCCTACTGAGAAATGTTGGCCTGATCTCATGAAGAGTATGGGAGCCCAGCTGAGATGTATTGACACTGTCCACTGATTTTTGGAAGTCCTGCCAAGAAGATTTAATTCTGTAATGTACATTAAACTATCCATGCTATGTTCTCTTGGTGGAAGCACCTATCAGGAATAACTGTACCAACTCAATAAATGTATAGCAGCTCTTTTGAGAGGTGTAAGTTCTGTTACAATGAACAGCATAGCTGTAAAGTATATTTACTCTCCCAATAAAGGTATGGTGGACCTTCTGAAGAATAATTGCCTTATCGCAATAAATGCAAAGCAGCTCTCCTGAGAATGTATTCATAATCCCTATTATGGTATTGCAGCCATTTTGAGGAAATATTGTACTGTCCCAATAAATGCAAATCAGCCTTCTTGCGTAGTGCCAGTGCTGATATTTAAAACATGCAAAAAGAACAATTGATGGACGGAAGGCTGAAACAATGTCATACATTCACCCAAGTACAGAGATCTGGGCCTAAATCCTTCGTTTTTTTTGTACACCATGCCATTCCAGTTTAGACCCAGCTATATGCAAATCAGTCTTGACCCTGTTCCCCATGAGAACAGTTCAGCCCGAACAGCAGGGTCAAGACTGATTCAGTGGATGTGATGCCATTTCGAAAGACAGTGCACTAACTGAAAGCTGTGGATAGATGACCATTAGATTTTCAGGGTACCCACACACAATGATATACATACAGTAGGTTTAACTATACTGCATTTACATGTTGCTTCTTCTGAACATGTGGCATAGTTCACTTGACTTTTATTGCACACCCCTGCTCCAAAGAACACATTGGTTGCAACTCGGTTACAAGCACGATGATGAGGATCGCAATCCCAGAGATCAAGCAATTTGGGTAGATTTTTGAATGACTATCCATTACCTGGGCTGTTTTGCGCACACCCTTAAAGCACAACCTTGTCAATAACTACCCAGCAAGGACTAGTATGATACACTCATTCTTCCCGGATCTGTAAGCTGTGCTTGCCTAGAAGCCATCCAGTTTGGTATCAAAGTACAGTGTAAATGAGAAAGGGTACTTGATAAATGTTTCTGTTCTTACCCCTCCTTACCACTTTTTAAAACCTGCTGTGTCATATTTAACATCCCACTTCTCCTGTGGACAAAAAGGAAACGCAATCACCATAATCGATGATAATGACTGGCTTAAGGAAGTGAGTAAAATGTATTCAAATAGAACAAGGAAAACAGTGAATAATTAAAGGAGACTGAGGAGGTTACCCAGGGAGAATTCCTTCTTTTATGCCCACAAAAGGTGAACAACCCTATGAGAGAGAAGATACATTAGGAAAATGAATATGGACTAAGGTTTTAGGATTTGTGTAAGTGACAACACACAGCCTTTTAAAGCCAATGACATCTCAGGGAGTGACATCTTTCGCTCCAACAACATAAAAAGTGACGTGCTACAGCCTTTGCCCCTGATGAAGTTGCAGAAAATGTATAATATGCAAATCCTAATGTTGGTGTAAAACTATAAAATGACTTAAAAATATTAATTAAGAACACTGAATGCTTGTAATCAGTAGAAGTCACAAAAGGAACATATGGGTTATGGATGGAATTCCAGATGAATCTTAAAAATTATACATTGAAAGACACTTCGCCAGAGTATGCCAGATTGTCAATCCCTTTATTGCTTCTGCAAAAGGAACTGTGCATGAAATAACTTGTAGGTCTACTGTAATTGATTGGGACTCTGGACACGTCTTATCTGAAGACCAACAGTTTCAGAACAGTGGTTGCTAGGCGTCGCAGTTGTGACCCCAAAAGACGTATGTGACTGGATGGGACCACACTTGCAATCAGTTCTATGTTCTCCAACAGCACACATCTTTAAGATTCTGACCATCCTGGACAGTAGAATGTCATGTATTCCAGCCACGCTGTTTTTTTATTATTTGGAAATAGAGGAAAAAGTCCACATGGAATGATTAAAAAACCGAGAAAAGGCTGCTTTGGACTGCACACATTTGACGCATAGCGACCCTCTGTGTTCAGCGGCCTCATTCTCATCATTATTTTAAACATGTTTTATAGATGTGAATGAAAACATATTACATTAACTTATCTCCGAGCTCTCACTGAACATGTTAGCTCTGGGTCCTTTGGAAGGTAGATCAGGTATTCAGGTTAACACAATTGTTGTTTATCTTTTTGTAACTTGGGTTTGGTTACCATCATTATCCCAAGCCTTGCTGCTTTCCATGATTTTGCGCTAACTAGGGCATACATATTTATAAATCGACGTTTATAGCCAGGTCCATTTTTTAAGGGGTGTCTTTTCCAAGTGTAGTATGAAATAAACGATGAGTGTCTGGAAACTATTGCATCCTTTGCCAAATTATTCTTTTCCCCAAGGATTAGCTTAGATTTATCAGAACAGAGCTAATTAATCTACAGCAAAGTTTTAAATATAAGTTGATATCCATAACTTGAGTTAGCAAAAATGATGAATTAATAAATAAGTTGCTGGGCGCAGAATATGTGCTTCACACAGCAATAATAGAAGCAACATATTTTACCCTATAACTAGACAAGTTGTAGGTCTGTGCCTTATTTATTCATCACATGCGACCACAAACAGTATCTATAGAAGGTCATACTGCAGCTGGGAACTCACTAGTCTGTAGTTTGAGGCTTATCTTTGCTAAAGATTGAAGGATACAAACCTAGAGTCCATAGTCTGTTGCTCACTATATCAGGGGTCTCTAGCCTTTTCTGTAGTGAGAGCTACTTCTGATCTGTGAAAATAATTGTGAGCTATTGTAGACCAAGCCACTCGCACCGTGTTACCAGACAGCCTCACGCCCAGCTCCATTGACTTTAAGCCTAATGTCCATAGAGCCAGATACTATGGTTTGAACAAAATACTTTGACTAGGGGCACTATGACAGGGCTGTCGTGTGTCAGTTAGAGTGTGGTCTTTGGGGATGTAGGAACATCTGTGCTTATGAATGGAATAAATGTGTATGGGTGACTGAGAGCCTATGTTGTAGGTACCTGTCGCACTGGAATTCCTTTCATCATATGTGGCACAGTTACTTTTATAATACAAACATATAACAATTTTTTTAAATGGTAGAAATTTAAAGTGCAGAAACCGTTGTGAAATTGTTCTCATGATATAGAACATTTTTATGCACTTTAAATTTCTCCCACTTAAAATAATAGCTGTATTTTTCAGTTATAAATAGGGCAGCGTATCTACCAGCCACTGGGAGCAAAATGCGTGCTGTGTGTAAAGGCGACACTTTGAAATGGGAGAAAATTAAACTGAAGAGTTAACTATGTGTTTATATGGATTCCATAAAACTCATCATTTAAATTTAATCCCATTGGTAAGTGTCATATTTGCAAACACGAGGCATCTTGCTCCCAGTGGCCTGTAGACACAGTGCTATATTTATAACAGAAAAATACTGCCATTTGTTTAAATCAGAGGTATTTTAAATGATAAAACATGCTTCATAATACATTAAGATGTAATTGACTTAATTGAAAGTGGAGAAAAACATTAGGGGCTTGATTACGATCTTGGTGGGCAGGGGTACTCTGTCACAAACGTGACGGATATCCCGTCCGCCAAATTACAATTCCATTATGTCCTATGGAACTTGTAAAACGGCAGCCCGGATATCCCTCACGTTTGTGACGGAACATCCCATCCGACAAGATCGTAATCAGGCCCTGAAACTTAATGTTTCATAGAATATATTTATCTTCACTTAAAATTTTTCCCATAAAAAAAAAAAATAGGAGGAGGACTGTATTTTTCAGTTATAAATTTAGCACAGTGTCTACTAGCTACTGGGGACAAGAGGACTGCTGTTTGTAAATGTGACACTTTGAAATGGGAAAAACTAAACTGAAGAGTTAACTTAATCATTAAGGTAACTTTTCACTTACATTTTCTACCATTTAAAAGCATTCAGAAGCATCATTTTGTTCTTGCACTCTAATGTTGAGTTGACAAGAACTTCTATTTAAGAGTTAAATACCCCAGTGCTTTAGTTCTTCACCTCTGTGCCCTAGGTCATAAATCTACCTCCAGCATTGCTCATTATCAGGCCCTGCTATCTGCAGCCTGAAGAAAATAATGTAAAATAAACAGTCTTCCCTTAACTTTAAAAGGAAAATGTGACCTTGTGCTTTTTTAAAATGAAGCTTAAGGCTGTGACCTACTCTGAAGGTGTCAATTAGCTACTGGTAGCTCCAGAATAATGGGGATTTTGCCAGAGGCAACTGGCTTCAATATCCAAACAAACATTGCAAAACATAGATTCCAAAATAAAGACAGCCAACATCTCTACCTAACATATGGAATTCCCTAATAAAATTTCGGCCAGTAATTAAACCATAAATCTAGCCAAACTCACTTCCTACTATATTAGGATTGGGACATACAAATCTAACTCCAGTCATACCATATTTTGGAGACACTGCTTAGTAGTAGGTCACGATTTTGGTATTCTTTCTTTTGGATTTTATCTTTTTCAAAAATAAATTTTTGCAGTTTGCATTTTCACATGCTACTCCATGCTTATCAAGATTTAGAGGCACAATAAAAATTCTAGGAAAATGCTACACACAGAGGAATCCAACATTATCAGGTGTGTAACTAATCCACTTCACAGCTGTATATGCACTTATTAGTTGCGGTGGTTTGGAATATGTATACATAAATCTGCTTGCATTACAAAAGCACTGGATAGTGTCCTGCAGTCTTATAATTTACTTACTGCTTTTGTGTATTGAAAGCCTTTGTACATTTTCTGGAGAAGGTTTCTACTGCTCATGCTGCTTGTTTGATATCTCCCTAGGTCATAAAGATTTTGGAGAAGCATGATCCTTTGAAAAACTCTCAAGCGAAACATGGGATGATTCCCGCAGATGAGGCCAGTGCTGTGCAGAATTACGTAGAGCACATGCTCTTTCTCCTGATAGACGAGCAGGCAAAGGACGCTGCCATGGGCCCTATCTTGGAATTTGTTGTTTCTGATAACATCATGGAGAAGTTGTTCCTGTGGAGCCTAAGGCGAGAGTTCACTGATGAGACCAAGTTGGAGCAGTTGAAGATGTACGAGATGTTGGTCACCCAGTCACACCAGCCGTTGCTGCACCACAAACCCATTTTGAAACCTCTGATGATGCTGCTGAGTTCTTGCTCAGGGACGACCACCCCTGCAGTAGAGACAGCCTTGGTGGTTTTGCTGAACCAGCTCTGTTCCATCCTCGTCAAAGATCCATCCATTTTGGAGTTGTTCTTCCACACCAGCGAGGATCAGGGAGCTGCTAACTTCCTCATCTTCTCCCTCTTGATTCCTTTCATCCATAGGGAGGGGACTGTGGGTCAGCAGGCACGCGATGCCCTGCTCTTCATCATGTCTCTGTCTGCAGAGAATAATGTTGTTGCAAATCATATTGTGGAGAGCACCTATTTTTGTCCGGTAAGTGTGGTTGAATTATCTTTCCTCCATTTTCATGTGGTGCGCGTTCTCTTGTTCGTCCCAAAATAATATTAGAACAGTAACTTTTAGTATTTAGCAAAAACATATTCGGAGCAAGTTGTCTTACAGCATCGCCTTGCCTTGTATCTCCAGTAGCACTGTAAATCTTCAAGAACCTGATAGAGGGCTATGGTCGTTCTGCGGTGGGGCACTGCATTGTGAGAGAGGTTTATATTAAGGCTGCCCTGGATGTATATTAGACATGCATCCTTTCCTAGGATTGGCTTAGCTTGTACTCATAACACAGGTCAGTGACATAGTGGCGGCGACAGATGTCTGTAGAGAACCCTGTCAGAAGGAGAGAAGAGACCTAATGACAACTCCCCATCTATTTAACAGATCAGAGCTCCAATTTGTTTATTCATGTTTAATGTCCAAGTAAATAAAATGCATAATTTGAGGGAAAAGGTGAAGGTGGTTCAAAGGAACAGGCTTCTGTTGCTACTGAATTCCGGGGTTTCTGAGTACCAGCACTGCCCAATCTTGAGTCCTCCTCAAACCTCTCTGTTCCACTGCCACCCTAAACGTCTGTCTCTTTACCAAGCCATTTTCCTATCTTTCTCTTCCTATTCCTTTCTCTCTTTGGCTCCGGGTCAAAATCTGATGGTAAAAAATAAGTCCTGGTCCCCAAAAGTTAGAACTGGTGACCATCACCTGCAACTACCATCACAAATTAAGTATTGCTGGCAAATGCCAATGAATTTGTTTTTTGACCCGGACGCTGAAACTGCTTTCTGTTAATTAAAGCTAATGTTCTGTAATCCAGTTGTCCTCATTGAGGTGGAATGTGAGCCCCCCACATTATTGATTGAAAGGAGGGCTGTTGTTTCTTAGGTTCACCTGGGTGAAAATAGGGAAGAATGGCCGGAACCTACCCCTTTTAGGGTCGAAAAACGTGTAAGCCATTCCGAGTAGACAACAAATAGGAGGCCGAGTTTTGTATCTTGGTACCAGGCTCTGTCTCACTGAGTTTCAGGAATGTTGGCCTTCATTGTAAAATAGCATAGCTCTTTAACCACTCACTGCTGACATCTGGTTTTCCCTCCATGTCAAAGGTTTGAACCCCGAGGTAGAAATACTGCCTTTTATCCTTCTGATGTCAATAAATTCAGAGCTATTACTCTGGATGATTGAACACCTGTTACGTACTGTGTTTTGAAATGAAAGCACTTCAGTTTGAAGCGCTATATATTGTTTTTGCTGCAGGAGATTCTGGCTGATTTCTGGGCAGCAAACTGCCAATAACATACAGTAGAAGTTTAACGTTCGTGACACAACAGAGATGGGCTGTTTGCCAGGGGCGGCTCTTCCGTTGGAGCGGAAGAGCGTCGCCCCACTTACATTACCCCCAAAGATGAAACATAAAAGGGTAATTTATTACCATTTTATTTTTCATCATCTGGTCCTGAACTGAGCATCAGGACGGGGGCAAGGCCACTGTTGAATGACAGCAGCAGGGAGGAAGGTGGGCTGTTTGTGCACTTTTCAAAGTGCGCTTGTCTCTTTGGCCGGCCATCTTGCGCCGGACAGCCAGACATGTGCAATTTGAAACTTCTAACCCTTGTGTCTTAAGACAGCTTGGATAGAGTAAGTGCAGGCCTCTGGGGTGCTGGGGAGCACTGAGTGAGGCCACTCCCTCCAAAAAGGGTGCTACTCTCACAGTATGAGAGCAGCGCCAGGATTGGTGCCCGCACTGCAGCATCCAGTTCCTCAGAAGAGGTCCGGAGCGGAGGATGCCTGTCGAGGTAAGTTTTGTTTTTAATATTAATATTTGCGTGAGTGTGCCCGCCTTTCCTCCCCATAGATGCCAGCCGCCACTGTTTTTCACAGCATTGCCTTTGTCTTGTAATGAATGTAGGTCCGAGTTTTAAATCCAGAACAACGGATCTATTCGCTTAATGGTGGTTGTTCGCCCTGGAAATCTTTACTTGTTTGTTAGAACCATATCGCAGTCCTTCATGTGGCTAGAAATCAGATGTCATTATTAGTATAGTCTTAGATCAGTGGTTTCCAAACCTTTTAGAACCACTTTTAAAACAACAAACTTTTGCGACCCACCGAAGTTTAATGTACATGAGGCGGGGAGATTTTTGAATGTAACTAAGACAATGTGTGGTTGTGTATTGTCATTTATCAGACAGTACATATTCCATTGAAATAGCCACTAAATTTGCACAGACATGCAGTTTTACTGATAAAACTATAGAGCACACAAATGATAATGTGTGGGAATCGAGTTTCTGTGAATATTTTTCATTTGTGCATCACCAAAAGAGTGTCTTGATTTGTTTGGATACTATTAAAATCTCTGTTTCCAGAACACTTCAGAATTACAAAAAAGTGCTTCACTTTTGCTTTCCCTACTGCCGGGATGCATACAGTTCATTTACAGGCTTTTACATTTTGTTGGGTATTGCAAAAAACAACATCCTACATTGTCTCATAATTCACTTTAAAAACTTCTCCCACATTGCAATCAGAGAAAGAAAGAAAAGTAAACACCAATCATCATGTTAAAAGAATAAAGCAGCCTGACTTTTGACCTCTGTCTTTGAATCACCAAGTGTGACATGTTAAACACAGAATTTAAAGGCATCTTTAATTATTGCTCTGATTGTTGTGACCCATTAAAAATCAGCTAGTGCCAACCAGTCGATTTCAACCTACAGTTTGGAAACACTGTCTTAGATCATCCAATGCTAGGGGATGGAATTGTGGCATAAGTGCAGAGTAAATTGCATTTTACCAGTAGTCTTGAATCGGGTGCTTGTCCAGGAGTTGTATTGTCTTGTATTGTAATTGGAATTATATAATGCTTACTACCCCAGGCAAGGCATTGGTGCTTTACAGGGAGTAACACGCCACTCCGGAGTTCAAGAGTGAGGCTTTTTCAATGGTTAGTGATTATTGTTGGTAACTGGGATTAACCTTGTGCTGCCAAGGAAATCATTCTGTTGATTTGTTTGCTTCTTTGTGGTAGTTTGTATTAATAGGAGGTAAGGTGTGCTCAATAAGGGGGCTATGCGAGTTCTTGCAAATGGTTGGCGGAGTGGATAGGCTAGAGGAGATTAGGTATTGTAAGGCTACATTAATTTGGTTTCTGAGAAGGGAAGGTTGTGGCCTATAAAATGAGGTATACACAATTTGTTAAAGTAGATGAAAGGAGACAGACATGCAATTTAGAGTAGGCTGTATTCAGAGAGAGAAGGCATGCAGACGATGGAGATGAGGAGGGGATTATTCAAAAGAAAGAAGAGGGAACAATTTAAAGTCTTAAGTCAAGGCCAAATTATCACGCAGGGTTTTAGCATATACTAGGAGTAGGCTTTCGGGATAGCATGCAATCTAAGGATGTGAAAGTGCGGAAAGAAGCTAAGCATTTTGATTGCCACTAGAATTAGGCAAACAATCTATTTGCTGTTAGGATTTATTTCAGCTGGGATAAGAATAACCCATACGTGGTATTTTGGTGTGTACCGATGCCTTGAGTGCCTGACTGCATGCGTATTTTAGATATCCTGGCTTTTAGTTCTGGCCCTGGTGTCACACTAATCTAGTGAGAGAGCAGAGGCATAGGACTGACTGTCCCTGACAATGCAAAGTCCAGGACTTGTCTTGTGACCTGGAATGTCGCTCCCAGCGCACCCTCATAGTGGATAGAAAACTGCTGTCCCTTTCTTGAGTTTAGCATCATATTGGTGGTGATGGCGGCAGCATGTCGTGTTTTATGATCTTATATAGTTAACCTGACTGTTTTATCAGTGTAAGTGACTGTGTGGTCTACTGG
Source organism: Calotriton arnoldi (assembly GCA_963921515.1). NCBI lineage: Eukaryota > Metazoa > Chordata > Amphibia > Caudata > Salamandridae > Calotriton > Calotriton arnoldi. Next base: position 1,219,960 of record CAWUFW010003000.1, on the reverse strand, counting down.
CCTCTCTCATATAAAGATCTGCTATTATGTGTTTTGTGTTGACATGCTGTGTTGTTTGTGGAGTGCGTTTGTATGTGTTGCAGCACATGTATAGTAGTAGGACTCTGTTTCTTGGAGTTAGAGCACTGAAAGCAGTCGAATCCATTTTGGAAGCCACTGATTTACCTTGGAACAAGATGGAGGATGATGACAACATCCCAGACAGAGGGCCTGATTACGAGTTTGGTGGTCTTCCTGCGGGACGCCACGCCATCGCCCTGCAGGAAGACCCCCACACTCATAGCCAGACTGCCTGCCGTATTGTGAGTTTAATCCCAGCGGGCGGTCTGTGCTGCGGCGGTCCCACGACGGTGCCGTTCTAAGGCTCAAAGGAGAGCCTTAGAAAGGCACCACTGTGGGAGCACCACAGCATGTTCCTGCACAGGAAGAAATGCACCATGTCATGCATTTCTTCCTGTGCAGGAACAGAGGGTGCAGAACTACAGGGGGCACACCATGTGCCCCCGTGAATGCACTCCCATGTACAGTGGCGACACGGGTTACCTCACCATCACCCTTTCCATGGCGGGCTCACCTCCATGAAAGGGAGAGCGGTGAGGAAACTTGTAATCTGCTCGGTGGTGCTGCAGTGGCACTGTCAGCATATCACTTCCTCTGACCGCTGCGCCACCACTGAGAGATCATGGATCCCCGGTAGCTGCAATGCTCCTGTGGCGGTCCCACCATGGCACTTGTAATACGGCGGTCGGACCGCCAGTGCAGTGGTGGTCGCACCACCACTAATTAGGCCCCAAGTAAATGTGTATTGCTTGCATTCCTCCAACTGTTTGGGGGATGGAGATGGGTCTAAGTTTAGATGTTTTAGCAAGACTGTTAGCAAGGGAATATTAATTAGTTCTTCATGAGCACTGCAATTTGATTGATGGGAGGGACGAGTGATGGGACTGCATGTGAGGTGATGAATTGTCTAGCTCGGGTCTGCTCTTTTGTGTGCCCCTGATTACTACTTCAGAGAGGCTGATGACTGCCAGGTGTAAAATCTTCACATTTCATTGTGCCATGTGTTTTGGGTACTGCGGTTTGAAGACATCCTTAATACTACTCTCTGTGAGAAGAATCACTATGTGAAATTCTTTGGGCACGAAAAAATACCAAAACATGATGATTTTGTTTGTAATAACAAAAAATGCTGAGCCAATTGAAAATTAAGTTGAATAAGAAAAAGCCATAATATATAAATACTGGTGAAAATGGGTAAATAAACATTTTAAAATAGCAAAGTGGAAAAGTGAAAAACAAATTAAGTTTAAAAAAAAAAAAAGAGGGGGATATTTTATCACTTTATATGAAACAGCGCGAGCTGTAAAAGCATTTTGAAATGAGCAAACCGGCCCATGTCGGCTATAAGAGATGTGTTAGGAGCATCACACCGCTTGCTTGTGTTTTGTACACTAGTATGCCCTTAATACACCTTGATCCTTGCATCAGATCTTATCCAAAGCAGTACGTTTAAGGAAGAGTTTGTATAGTGAAAGTAATTTCAAATAGGCGTTTCACAAACCTCCTGGATGTTTCAAGTGACAGGATTAAAACAGCCCAGCGGAAAGGAGTTTTTCTTGGCATGCTGCTGTATAAGCGTAAAAATTCCCAAACCAAACATTGTTAAAGTAATACAGCTTGTCAAACAAAACATAAAAGGGCAATAAACGCAGCTATTAAATGAGTGCTGTTAGTCAATGTCCTATCGTCTTTGGCATCTTCTACTTTCAGAGTTCACAGACCGCTTGGCAATGCCTAAGTTGAGCATTCCCTACAGTTCGGCAGCAGAACTCAAACAAATCACCTGTTCTTAAAAGAAATATGAACCTTCATGATTGCCCTGATTGTGAAAGGCCATACAGTCATGCATGTTGCATGAAAGGACTGCTGCAGCAGCAGTATTGCTAATTGCGAGTGCAACATAAGTGTATTTCAAGAATGTTACTGTTACCACAGTAAAAGTGCAGCAATAATGCCATCTCCCAGGCGCCCCACACTCCCAAGCAGGAGAGACTGGCTAACTCTCTATTGGCTGATTGCAATCAGGGTAGGCTAGGCCAGCACTCTCCTAGCTGCACACTTTTTGCTGAACCATTCTGACTGACCGGCATTGGTGTGCAGGGTCAAAGTGATCTATAGGGCAATCTGGCAGTGCAGAAGGGCTGGCCTGACAGGTCAATGTTTTTAAGTGGAGCCTAGGCAGCGCATGCGCTGCTGTGCGAGGCATGCTGTATCTAGACTGTGGGCTTAAAGCACCTCCCATGTTTTCCATTCATTCCTGTTCAGGTCCTTCATAAATGCCTGCTTTTGTTTGGTCATTATGCTTGATTAGTCCCGCCTTTTGCTGTTTATGACCACCCCAGGAGACTGCCCATTTTACATGTGGTCTTACTCTTTTTTTTTTTTCCTAGGTTTGTTTCTCAGCGCTATATTTTTATTCTTTGCTGTAGCTCGTGTATCAGCATAGCGCCCTCTTCACGGACGCCACACTTCATATTTTGGACGGTATTCGCATTTTCCAACTATGAGTTTCCTTTGTTCAGTTCAGCCTGTAAGAGCCGTCCTCTGTAAGAGCCATCCTGAGAAGCACTTGTGCATAGCCCCACCTCTCCTCCATTCTCACCCACTTCCCTTGCAACTCTGTCCTTAGTGCTGCTTGCTGGTGATAGCAGGGGCGCCGGACAATGCCAGCCCTGGGGCTGCAGCTATAGCAGAGAGCGTCCTTTCCTCCCTCTCCTCCACACCTGCCATGGAGCACATCCCGCTCTGCACCATTCTCAGAAGTGTTTGTGGATCTCCCCACCCTTCCTACGTTCTCTCTCACTTACCTTGCTGCTCTTTCATAAGCGCCACTCGCTTGTTATTCGAGGGGTGCAGGACGAGGCTGGAGCCTTGGGCTGCAGCTGCAGCGGAGTCCGTGGCTGTCTCTCCTCCATGCCTGCCATGAAGCACAACTCGTCCTGCACTGATGGCCCCTGGAGATGAGCTGCATACAGAGAGAGCTTGGACATGGGTTCTCTGTTCCTACCTATCTGGAGTGGTGGGAGGGGGCCAGTTAAGTGTTCACTTTAAACCTCTGGTCCCCTCCTGCCGCCTTCAGAAACCAGCTCCCTGTCTCTTTTTGTTGGTAACATCTGTTCATGTATGTTAATTTACTGTTTTTATAGCGCCAAACATATCGCTGACATTATGCAATGCCAGGCTGCATACTCAAAGCATGGAGAGAGCAGGAAATCCCCCCCCCCACTCTTCCCCCTGAGCTGTGACAGGCGTGAACAGACTGGTGTTCAACTGACATATTCTGCTGTGATCACAAAGAGCGGTTTATTCGCTATATGGTACCCCGGGGAGATTAGCACGCCATTTCTAAGTCCCCCTCTCCGGAAAAAACACTTCCCCTATACTTTTATCTTGGTTGAAATCGCCTGTGCATGGCAGATACGGAGTTACTGCCCATTCTGTTATAAAGTGCTAAGTCTGGCACATAAGCAGGGCAAAGGTTTCACTGGGGCATCGCGCACACCTCGCAGCAGTTCTATAACGGGGTTCATCTCTTGTATTTCACAGGTGTGGTATCATTTTGCACTTGTAAGGGGGCAGATTTGCAGGCCACAGGTTTGGTGTTATGTGGCAGTTCCATAGGAACACATTTCCTGTGGGGCCCAGGTCTCACAGGGAGGTACGACTCTCACTAGGCAATTCTACAACATGGCACATCCCCTGCAGAGCACACACCCGGTGCCATGTCATAGTTGTACCAAGGCGTATCTCCTGCAGGACATGTATCTGGTGTCATGTGGCGGGGCATGTATCTGGTGTAATGTGGCGGGGCATGTATCTGGTGTCATGTGGCGGGGCATGTATCTGGTGTCATGTGGCGGGGCATGTATCTGGTGTCATGTGGCGGGGCATGTATTTGGTGTCATGTGGCGGGGCATGTATCTGGTGTCATGTGGCGGGGCATGTATCTGGTGTAATGTGGCGGGGCATGTATCTGGTGTAATGTGGCGGGCATGTATCTGGTGTAATGTGGCGGGGCATGTATCTGGTGTCATGTGGCGGGGCATGTATTTGGTGTCATGTGGCGGGGCATGTATCTGGTGTCATGTGGCAGTTGTACAGGAGCACATGCGGCGCTCCCCATAGAAGGCCATTCGCCATTGGTAAAGCTTGCAGACTACTGCACAGGGCCCAGCATTGCGGCCTGGTGTTTGAACCCTGCTCATGTGGCTACATTTGGAGGTTTAATGGCCTACCCCTAGAAAGATAGTTTACTGTATAGATTCTACCAAAAAAACAGAATTCAAGTAACGTAATGGTTACAAACCATAACCCCCCCCGCCACAAACCTGGGATTGAACAGTTATGTTTCCCTAAACAATTGTAGCTCGAAACACCTTTGCATTGCTCATGCACGATCGTACTCGTCATGTCACATATAAAATAATCAGTGACACCACACCCAGTGTAACTAAATGTGCTAAAATGTAAGGTTTGTAGACGAGTGAGTGGTTGGCTTCACTGATGTGGTAAGCCCAAGAGTGCTGTAATGTAGTAAACTCTTCGGGCGCTGTACTCTTTCTATATTTAGTAGCTTCACTGCCGACTGTGCTGTTCCTGCTCTTGAGAGCAGGAACCTTCCCCTTTTGCTGAGAGCATTTTCCTGTTCTGTGTTTGATGAACGATGGCACTGCCCTGTCTACTTAGTACCTTTTCGGTATGTGCAAGGAGCGCTTGCACTGTCCCCTCATCATAGTCTACCTTTTCTGTGCAGGTGTAAGCTAAACTTGCACTGCTGGTGCTTGTGCAGCTCTTGCTCATACTCAGGACCACTGAAATGATGTGATTCTGTGGACTCTGCGTTTTCCACGTAATTATAGATTTGCCACATAATCCATCTACTCCAGAATTTGAAATTTTTCAACAAAAAAATGTTACTAGTTCAATCATTCTGTAATCTTGGGCAAATCCAGTAATCTTCATTAATGTGAATCCTATCTGAATAGTCTGAAGAAGATGCAGAATAAAGAGAATCGCTCCACTTGCCTGGGTACCTAGTGGCATACCTGGATGTTTAGTGTGACATACAACACCACACAATTCCACACCACACAACATATTACACTCCATATAATACCACTCAACACAACATAATTCAACTCCACATAAATACACTCTACTCAATAACACATAAATACACCCCACATAAAAACACTTGATGCCACATAGCAACAATCCACATAAATACACTCCGCACCATGTCACATAATTCCAATCAGCATAATTTCACTCAATGCCACACAGTTCCACACCACACAATTCAACTCCACACATTTTCATTCCACACCACATAATTCGACAACAAACTACATAGTTCAACTCAACAGCACAATTACACAACACATCACATACATCCTGTCTGCACCACAGAATTCCACATCATGCCACAACATTCACCAGCACACCACAACACCCCAATCACAGCGTTCTAATGGCATGAAAGGCAGTGGCTTTAATTTATTTGCTTTGTTTGGGTTTTTTAAATGATGTGCGGCATGTAGTTTGTCTGCTTCTAAATCAACTATTGAGTAACCTGATCTGGTGGCCTTAAATATCTTGGTGGCTCCACAGTTGTATGTATGTTTGCAAGTTGTAATCCGCCCCAATTTGTAAATGTGGACTACTTTTTAGCGATCTAATGCACTAAATGGGCCACTTAAGCTCTTAAACACACTCCCAAGCATCAAAAAATCAGTCTTAAATATGAAATAATGAAAACACATTATTTTGAAAAATTATTTAAACGCATGCAAAAACAATGATTCAAAAAGTTTGTTCAAAGTTCAAATAAATAATGTCATTGGTTATATATAAGGTAACAAAGTCTTTTATAATACTTTTTTATTATAACTTTTCAACATGCTGCACAGGACCTACACTGCTCTGCAACATAGCTTAAAGACCTTGGCAAAGCCAATAGCTCTAGCTAAACACTTACAAGGCCCCAAAAGCGAGACCTATTGACTATGCCAATGCTTGTTTGTGGGCCTGTTTTATGGTCTGGTGGGCATGTTGTTGTTCTGATGTGTCTTCAGAAGATCAAAACTGTCCCAATTTGTAAATATGGACCACTGTTTATTTAGATATCTGCTTTGCTAATGGCAGCCACTTTTATTTTTGATGCCCAGGCCTGTTTTCTGTCCCAGTCCAACTCTGTTGATGTGGCCAGATTTAGATTCAGAACGAGCGGCGGCTCCTCTGCAATGGCAGAGCAGCGTTGCCCCACTGGCTCAGAGCCAGCAGCTGAAAAATACAATTATATTTTATTATCGTTTTATTTTTCAGCTGCTGGCTGAGCCAGCGTATGTAGGGAGTGGTGGCGCCGGGCCATGGGAGGGTTAAGGAATGAAGTGGTATGAGCACTTCCAAGTGCGCATGTCTGCTTGGTCGTCCGTCAAACAGACATGCGCAGTTAGGTTTCTCCAACCCAGCTGTATTGCACAGTCGGGTTCGAGAAACAGCACAGACTCCCTGTGCCTGAGTGAGCGTTAAACCAGCACTCTCAGGCCAATCCCCACGCTGCTGTCATGCTATTGGAAATAGCATGAGAGCAGCGCAAGGATTCCACAGGGAGTCTCTGATGTTGTCCCAGTGTCTGCACAGGAGGCAGAGGAACACCGAAGCGTGAGGTGGCTGGCAGCTTCAGGTAAGTCTTATTTTTTTAATTATTACCCCCTGCACTCCCCCTCCCGTGCCCCCCGCCCCCTCCATCCACACCACCACTTTTTGTTTGTGTCGGCCGCTGCTGTTTAGAACCACAGTGAAAACCAAAGGGACTTCTCAAGATGAACCAGGACATGCACATAAACAATCCATTCATGCTTTTTTCATTTAAATCTGAATCCTGTAGTTTATTTTCCATTATGAATGCTGAACTACAGATACCAGAATGTAAAGAAAAAACAGCACGGACATTAAACAACTTTGGTGCAATCTGTCTGTACATACATGTGGAATGCTGCTTGCTTGAAAGTAATGGACACATGCAATGTATATATAGTTTTTCTACGCATTCCTGCACATCCAAAGCATTAATCATGGTGATAGGGCTAATATAGGAATTCTGTCACTTAGAGAGATAGAACAATGGTGTCTAGAATGGTAGGAGTGGGAACAAATGTCAGAGTTGGGGTGCTGCCATCAATGTTACATCACTGAAGTCAAAGGGATTGTGAAATATTTAAGTGTTACATAACGAATAACTATAGCAAACAAGACACTGCCATTCGACAGGAGAGTGGTACAAGTGTAGTATGTAGCTGGTGCATTATGGGGCATACTGTTGCAAATCCATTACTGTTACAGACAGCATGTATTTCATTGAAATGACCAGAAACGTAACACTGACCTGCCTTTTACTGATAAAACCACAGCACACAAACAATCATATGTGAAAATTGGGTTTCAGCAATTATTTATCGTTTGCACATCACCAAGTAAAGTATCCTGATTTGTTTTGATCACACTTCAGAATTACAAAAAATGTGCTTCATTTGTTCTTGCCAAACTACTGATATTATTTGAAGTATGTACAGTTCATTAACAGGTATTTACATGTGGTTTAGAAAAACACTGACATCCTTCAACCTTTCCTTTCATACCCCCTGTAACCCAGCAAGATTGTCAGATAGTTCACCTAGCAAAATGCTCTCATTTTGCAGTTATAGAAAGAAAAGCAAACCCCAATTTCCATGTTAAAAGAAAAAGCAGCAATTTGTCAGAAGACTTGGGGCCTAATTACAAGTACGGCCGTCCGCAGGACTGACGTTCTCGTGGTGGCCGTCTGACTACAGCCACACTGAGGGTCTGCCTGCAGTATTCATAGTGTGGCGGTCGGACCGCCACGAGACCACCTTGATCAAGGATCCCACTGGGCCGGCGGCTTGCAACCGGCATGAATATGCTGGTGGTGCCACTGCCAAGCATTTTATGAGTTGCCTTTTCACCACCCTTTTCATGGCGGTGAGCCTACCATGAAAAGGGTGGTGGAGAGACAAGTAAGGGGGCCCTAACAGTGCCCCGTGCTGGATTTGTGCCTGGGGATCCATGCAGAGGTGTGCCCCCCTGTAATTGCACCACACCATGCAGGAATGTGCTACAGGCGCTGTCATGGTGGTGGGCTGCATGTTAGGCTCTCCTATGAACCTAACAGTCCACCGCTGCGAGATCGCTGCAGCACCACCCGCCTTCCTCGGATTACAGTAGTAATCCAGCGGGCGGGCAGGCACACCACAGCTTTGGCGGTCCTCCTGCGGACAGCACGATTGCGGTGCCATAGGAGGACCGCCAAAGTCGTAATAAGGCCCTTAGCCTGACTTTTGGCCTATGTCTTTGAATGCACCTCAAATGTGTCAAGATAAAGACAAAATATAAAGGCATCTTTATATCTCATTCACCTTTTTAACTCTAGCACGGTTATTTAGGGGGTGCAGCAGGACCCCCTAGACCCTTGCTTTCAGCGCCTATGGTAGGTGGTGCCAACAGTGGGTGGTGCTGTTTGTGATCTCCTAAGAAACTGTTTTGGGTCCGGCACTGGCTCTTTTTAAACACACCTCTCCAAAAGACAAGGTCACAATGGAAGATGTGGATGCAGTATTGTTATGTTATGTCATAGTTATTTGTATGGGACTCTAATTACCTGTAAGGGTGTCCAGGTGGTTTAGCAGGAGGCCAGGAGGTGGAAGCCTGGAGAAGTTAGCCAGGTTTTCAGCTTCTTGCGGAGCTCGAGAAGTGAAGAGGAGGCTCCAACGTGCAAAGGAAGGTTGTTCCATACTTTGAAGAAGACGTAGGAGAAGGTAAGGCCTCCGGCTTGTTAGTGAGAGTCCGGCTAAGCAGAGGTTTCTGAGAGGTGTGTAGAAGTGTATGCTGATACTCAGGTATGTGGGCCGGTTTTGTGTATTGCTTTGTGTATCTGTGTGAGCAGTTTGAATTGGGTTTGTTTGTTGATTGGGAGCCAGTGTAGTTCCCTGAGGTGTGGGGTGATGTGGGTGCGGTGAGAGAGGTTGTTTACAACTTAAAATGATTGTGTCTGTGTATCTTAAGGGTGGCCTCCATGTGCAACTTGGTGCTATTGCTGTACAGCATCTGTGTACTACCCTAGACTGAGTTCATCAAGTGTTGACATAGAGCAGGGGGACACATGTATGCTCCACTGTGGACAAAAAAGGAAGTTAGTTTATTGATGTTATTGACCTTAAGCCTTGACTTTAGACACAGAATTTTAAACAAAATTAAGGGAAATTAAATGTTGTTCTTTGTTCAAATATTCAATAGCGCCTTGTGCCTGGCGCTACCTAACAGTGCTAAATTAGATGGTCACCAGTGCTGCTTTTGGAGCTCTGCTTAATAATCTGGCATACAACCATATAGAACATCCGCCGCACCAGGTGGGCACCAGGAACCCCATATTCACCCCTATAGTGCTGCAGACATTTCTTGGGCTGTTCGTAAAGCCTTTATACAAGATTCTGTTGTAGTCCTTACAAGAATCGCTACATCAGAAAAATTTCGGAAATTAAGTCACTCTTTAGATACAATTGCTATCTGACAGGTAGGATTTCTAGTTTCTGTATGTTTGTTTTTTGGAGCGCGCATGCCTGTAATAAAGTCATATCCTTCCTGAGGGCGGTACCTAAGGACTCAAGTGGATGAAGTTGGTAATCACTCTGATGCTAGGTAGGGACTGAGGCATGTATAAGAGCTTACATTTATACTAAGACTAACAGAAGCCTTTCAGTAAACATCTGTCTTGAAGCAAGGTTGTGAAAATTCAATATTCAGAGCACTTTACATTGTCTTCAAAGGGGCATTTTGAATTTCTTTGTAAATCACATGCAAAGGTTTGTTTGAGTTGCAACACCCAGCATGCCTCTCTATATGTCACTTCACTAACTCTAATTTTAAAAAGGTAAGAGGAAAAGCTGTAGTTAAAGCAACTTCTTGAGTCTTTTTGATTTTATACGATTTTTTTTATTAATCAACATTTAATTTGAAATTTGATTTAGTTTAATAATCCTTGTTCAAAGTTTGAGGAAGTTATAAAACTTTAACATTATTGGTGCAGTATAAATAAATTTGGGCTACCTTATCATAACTGACAACATGGCACATAAATCGCGGATTTACTTTAGTAGCTGTGCAGTTGACCAGCACACAACATGCGTGCGCCGATGTAGGATTATGGAGCTAGCCAATTTACAACAGATACACAGACCCAAAGTACTGTAGAAGTGGCATAACCCTCTTTAATGCCACTATACCCCCTGTGATATGTTCAAAGCGTAGCCTGTGACAGTGTCCCCTGCTGTTAAACCATGGTTGCTGGGTTCTATTGTTCCTGCACAGCAGTGCTTTAAAGGAGCCTAAACTCACCAGTACTGAGTACCAGCACTTCAATCAATCAATCAGTCAGGGGTTTGTAAAGCGCGACTACTCACCCGTGAGGGTCTCAAGGCGCTGAGTGGGAGGGGGGCTGCTGATCTGTCTGGGTGCGGAGGTTCAGTCGAAGAGCCAGTTCTTCAGGTCCTTCTTGAACTGGGTCATCGACGCAGATTGCCTGAGGTGGAGGGGTATGATGTTCCTGGTCTTGGCGGCAATGTAGGCGACGGATATTCCTCCGGTTCTGGTCTTGTGGATCCGTGGGACGGAGGACAGGGTGAGTTGGGCAGAGAGGAGTTGTCTGGCGGGTGTGTGGAAAGCAAGGCGGTGGTTCAGATATTCTGGTCCTGCATCGTGGAGGGCCTTGTAGGCATGTGTTAGGAGCTTGAAGGTGATTCTCTTGTTGAAAGGGAGAGCCAGTGGAGTTGTCGGAGGTGTTGTGTCATGTGGCTGCGGCGAGGGATGTCGAGGACTAGTCTGGCTGCGGCATTCTGGATGTTCTGTAGTTTCCTGAGGTGTTTCTGGGTGACGCTGGCATAGAGTGCATTGCCGTAGTCAAAGTCTACTGGTGATGAGTGCACGGGTGACTGTCTTTCTGGATTCTGTGGGGAGCCATCTGAATGTCTTTCGAACCAGGCGGAGCGTGTGGAAACAGGATGAGGATACTGCGTTGATTTGGCGGTTCATTGAGAGCGAGGAGTCCAGTATGATGCCGAGGTTGTGTGCGTGGTCCGTAGGGGTGGGAGGGGTCCCTAGTGTGGCGGGCCACCAGGCTCAGGGAGTGGGTCCCAGGATGAGCACTTTGTTCTTGTCTGAGTTGAGCTTAAGGCAGCTGTCGTCATTCTGATGTGAAAGTTGATTCTGGCGACTGTGGGTTCGTTGGTGAGGGAGATGATCAGCTGGATGTCGTTGGCGTAGGAGATGATGTTGAGTCCATGGCTCCTGAAGATGGCTGCGAGGGGAGCCATGTAGATGTTGAAGTGGGTGGGACTCAGGGCTGGGGCACTCCGCAGCTGATCTCTGTAGGTTCTGAGAAGAACGAGGGTAGTCTGACTCGCTGTGTTCGGCCGGTCAGGAAGGAGTGGATCCAGTCCAGTGCCTTGTCGCGATGTCGGCGTCGTGGAGTATCGTGATTAGGGTGCGATGGGAAACTGTGCCGAAGGCGGCCGAGAGGGCCAGTAGGATGAGGGCTGTTGTTTTGCCCCAATTGAGGAGATAGCGGATGTCGTTGGTGGAGGCGAGGAGTGCAGTCTCGGTGCTGTGGTTGCTTTGGAAACTGGATTAGGGGGTGTCCAGGACGTGGTTCTCTTCGTTGATGTATCAATAGATAAAGATCTCTTGGAGAAATCAACAATCAAACAGATCACACTCCACTATCTTCACAAACAAAAACTATTCACCACCAGTCTTAAAAGGACCCAAAAGGCAATTAAGTAAAATCTGTTTAATGGAGCATATAATTAAAAAGCAATTGTACAATTAATTAAAATTCATATGGTTAAAAACAACCTCTGGTTGCAGACTCTAACACGTCTGGGGTACCGACGGAGAGAGCGGTGCCCCCTTCCCTGAGCTGTCGCCAGGTTGAGGTGAAGTATTCTACCCAGTCGTTACGGGTACAGTTACCTTTCTGAGAACAGGAACCGGGAGAACCAGTGGTTCCGTATCTGAGTTTAATTTTATTCTTTTTTCATTGAATCACATGTCACTTAGCAGCAGCATCTTTTAGGTCCTGACGAAAGCCTTGACACCTCGTGGGTCATCACGGTTGAAACATGTTGACCAAATTTTTTCGTCTGACACATGCGGTTTAAATCCATACCGCAGGTGCACTGTTTTTAATCCTGGCAGCGAGAACATACAAATAAAGCATATTTTTGTTCTCTCTAGTTAGTTTTAAAATCACTCCCTACACGTTAATGACATTTGTTTTGCGCTGCGCCCCCCACCCACACTTAGTCTCTCATTTGGTGGATTTAGAATATCCTTTAAGAGTAGACATTAAAACATCCCTGTGCTCCTCCCTCTCAGAGAGGGGGTTGTAGCCCTTGGAGGGACTAGGTTTTCCCTCCGAGAGGAGAATCCCAAATGATGAAGCATGCCACCTTTGGTGGGTGAGGGATTTCGTCCTAAAAGGGATTATCCCACAGTTAGGTCTGTGTGATATTGTCAGTGTCTCTATTTGTTTGTCTTTTCACAATAGACCCAAGGATTTTTCTATGTTGTTTGATAAAAACAATCTGAACCATGTATTAAGAAATATATTGCACATACACTATAATAAATTACCACATAAGAGAGTCACAATATACAAGACATACATATTTGTCATTTAAAAAACGTGTTAATTTGAAGGAATATACAAGTGAAAGTGCCTATATATCACTGATAGTTCATTGTTCCTCAAATTTAACAGAACCAAGAGGGCATCGACGTATTTCAGTGGAAAAACAGTGTAGGACCATCTTCTTCAGGACAACAACTTAAATTATCTTTCTAACTGAATATGCAGTGTTCATCGATATTTATAGTTATTGTTGTAAGGGTGAGTGACACTATTGACTGTCACCAGTTTGGTCATAGATATATGGAACTTTTATCTATTGGGTTGCTCCTAAGAGTGCTAGAGGTCTGTCCTTCTAGCTGTCGATAATGGTAAGAATTACGTGATTGATTCAGGAATATTTATGGGCATACACCTCTATGTTCACGTACTCAAAATCGTATTACTGTAGGTACATCAATCTCCTATCGGGTATAACTCGAAAGACTATGTGGGACCTTTATTAAAATATCAAATCCTTAATCCGGAACGTGGAACTGGGGACTGACTAGCCCTCCAAGATCATCCGGAAATTAGCTGCCACACTGGTAATACTTCCATCAGTTGTGGTAAATCTTAGATGCCCACAGTCTCTGCCTCCCATGTCCGCCTGCCAATAGAGTAGCTGATGGCCTTCTCGATGACCTTGGCTGGGAAGGGAAGGAGGGAGATGGGTCTGAAGTTCTTGAGGTCTGTCGGGTCAGTAGACGGTTTATTCAGCAGGGACTTGATCTCGGCGTGTTTCCAGTCGTCGGGGAAGGTGGCGGTTTCGATGGAGCAGTTGATGGTGCGGCAAAGCTGGGGGGCGATGGAGGCGGCTGCTCTATGGAACATGTGGTGTGGGCAAGGATCCAATGGGGCTCATGAGTGGATGCTCTTCATGGTCTTGAGTGTGTCGTCTGTGGTGAGCGGAGTCCAGATGAGCACGATCTGTTGGGGTAAGGCGTTGTTGCATGCAGTGGTGGTGGTGGGCGTAGTGGCGGGGTCTTGGGTGTCGAAGCTGTCGTAGATCTGCCTGATCTTGTGGTGGAAGAAGGTGCCGAGTTGGTTGCAGAGGTCTTGGGAGGGTGGGACGTCTGTGGTCTCGCTGTTGGACCTGGCAAGCTTATTGGCGATGGCGAAGAGTTCTTTGCTGTTGTGTGCGCTGGCATTTATTCTGTCCTGGAAGGCCATTTTCTTTGTGGTTTTGAGGAGAAGGTGGTGTACGTTGACAGCGGATTTGAAGGTAGCGTGGGTTTTTGGGGTTTTGTTGTTCCTCCACCTCTTCTCGAGTCGTCGGCAGGTGCTTCTGAACTTGTGTAGGACGGGAATGAACCAGCTGGCTTTCTTGGAGTGTTGCTTGCCTGGCATCTTCTTGAGAGGTGCCAGAGTGTCAGCGCAGTTGGAGATCCATCGGTGAAGGTTGCGAGGTTGAGTGGACTTCTGAATTTTTCTTCCGTGAGTCCCGGAACTTCTCCTTGGCTAGTGGGAGTACTGGTAGTCTTGGTGGAAGTAGCCAGGCTCATGCTGCGTATGTTTAGCAAAACAGGACAGGAGCTGCTCTGTTTCTGAGGAGACTGACTGACAGAGCCGTGTATGTATGCACTGGCAGACGTTCCAAGATGGCATCCAGTACTGATTAGATCCCAATCGAAACAAGACCTGCAGAGATTTTCTATATACTCAGCTTCTATCGCTCTTGCTAGAGGTGAAATGTTCAGCAGTAGTGAATAATAGGCCCGAGGCGGTCCTGTCTCCCTATCTTATCACGGGTAAGCACGCCAAATACTAGCCAGGAGCGGCTTCAGAGCCTTTGATAGTTAAACAAAACAATATCTCAAGGAAGTCTCTGAGTCAGCACTCCTTTTCGTTAGTTTTGTGCAGTCAGCAGGTAACGCCACCCACCTGTTTCAAAATCCCAATTTAGTGGAACTTACAGGAAGTTCGTGCCCCATGCGGTCTTAAAAGTACTGAGATTGGGGCGCAGCAAGAGGAGTCCTTCAACTACTGTTTCGTTTTTGAAAGAGCTGAAAATGCATCACACAAAGTTTGACCAGCACGTATCAGTTTATAGCCATCCACAGCTCAGAAACTACAACTAGCGCTTTTTATTCTTCATTGAAGAACCTTCTCAGACGCCTTAGGTTGTAGCGACTCATTTGAATTGCCGCAGTGCTGCCAGGGACCTGCACACACCACACTGTTGACAGTGGGGGGTCCAATCAGGCCCTTCTCTTTCTAGCATATTGTGGACATGTGACACATTCCAGGCCTATCCTGCCATGTATTGCGACACTCATGGAAATTGCTGACATTGACGTGATGAGTGTCTGTAGATGGGTTGAGTGTGAAAGTGATGCCACTGACCATGAGGAAGAGTAAGCATGTGCGTTTAAAGTACAATTGGAATTCTACATTTGTAAAAACAAATCAGTTCTATTGGATGGCGTGCATGTGTGAGTGTCTGCGCGAGTGCCTGTGTGTGAGTGGCAGATGTGCACTATGAACTGCTAGAGAAAAAAGTTATTCTATTTCAGCAGCATGGACATCCATTCAACAAAAAGCCAGGGGTAGGGCAAGTGACATAGCACACCCATTGAGCGTAATGACATCACATGTAGTGAAATAATTTAGCCTTTGACCTTGAATGTCCCCAGGAAGTGGTGTCACCTGATCTTAAGCCTGAAGACATCATAATAATTGACATTGCTGAAGTTCCATAACAACTGCAAAATTAATATAACACAACACATACAAATATACAGTTTAGAAACCACCCATAATAGGGTGCTGACATGATCTTTGGAAGTGATGGGACATAATACTTGCTGTGAATTG
This sequence comes from Calotriton arnoldi, assembly GCA_963921515.1. Taxonomy (NCBI): domain Eukaryota; kingdom Metazoa; phylum Chordata; class Amphibia; order Caudata; family Salamandridae; genus Calotriton; species Calotriton arnoldi. Next base: position 1,204,344 of record CAWUFW010003000.1, on the reverse strand, counting down.
TAGTGAGCCAACCTCTTCTACGAGGACTTGGGAAGGTTCTCCACCCGAGAATTTTAAAAAAAGAATCGGGTATTTAAAAGCACAAATTTCACATAAATTTGCCAAAAAGCCATAGACTATCAAAGGGCACTTATTCATATTCAGGTCCTTTCATGGTGTGTGGAGTCGGTGAAATCCTACAGTCCTGAAGAGCTGACCCTATTGTTTTCAAAATGTGCTACTGGTGCCTCATATGTCAAAAATCACATTGATTGTGTCAAGTCCAGCATTTTGTCATGGGTGCCACTCATATGCCATTACAGCTCCCTTATGCCTCAAATTACAGACAATATGCCAGTGTCAGAATTTTGCAATTAATGCCTTCCATATAACTTGGCTTACACCTTATGTCAAAATTACCTCTATAATCTCCTGTCATGTACATATCCATCTCCTTCTTCCACTCATCCACCGTGGGCCCCTGTGTCGTCCCCCATTTACGTGCCAGATCTCTTTTGGCGGCCACCAAGCCGAGATTGGTTAATAATAACTTTGACTTGGGGAGGTCCACTTCTGTATGTATGCCTAGTAGCACAAATTTGGGGTCTCTAGGTATCTTATCCCCCAAAACAGCCTCCAGCTCAATCAGTATGCTTCCCCAATAATCCTGTATTTTCTGACACTCCCATATCGTATGAAAATAGGTACCAAATTCTTCATTACATCTAAGGCAATTGGGTGTATCTGCCCTCCCTATTTTGTGTAAACGGTGTCTATCATAGTAAGTCCTATGCAGGTACTTGAATTGAATAAGTCTGAGCCGTGACTTAATGGCTACCTCCCACGGGTGCATCAACGCAGTAAGCCACATGATAGAAGGGTGCTGGGGGTGGGGAGGGATGAGACTGAGTCACGGGGGATTCGAGAAGTATATAATACTGACTTATGCATCAATGCTGCACTTGTCAATGCCTCTGCATGAAAATTTTATCAGGACCTTGCTTCAATTGCTTGAAGTTATAAACTGTATCAATGTTGAAGTAAAGAAAAATGCCAATAAAGATATTTAAAAAAAAAAAAAAAATTACCTCTATTATGTCAGAGCCAGTATTTTGTCATGGCTGGACCCTCTCAAATTCTATGCTTTTCCTCTGTTATGCCAAGAAGTACCTCCAATGATCTAGTGCCAACATTTTGCCACAGGTGTCCCATGCCAAGAATTTCCTTGTGTACCCCAGTGCCAGCATTTTTCCAGGGGTGCCTAGTATGCCAAGAATTGTGTTTTTCACAGGTGCCTGTCTTGCTAACAATTCCCTTTTGTATGTAAACTGCAGTATATTGGCTTGGGAGCCTCTATAAGCCAATAAATACCTCCAGTTCTGCCAGGATCAATGGAAGAATCACAATCATATACCACCTTCTCACTCTTGCTCACTTAAATTTTCTCACTCATGCTCACTCACCAGCACTCCCTTATTAATTCTCACTTACATGTACTCATTCATACTCACTCTCTTGCTCTCAGTTCCTCACAATTTCATTCATTCTTTCTCTGACTGAAACATATTTATTCATGTGTACTTTCATTTACTCTCACTCCCTCATTCTCTTTCACCCTCGATTATTCTCACACACTCTCATTCATTCTCACTCCTTCATTCACACTCACTTGCATTCACTGTTAACTCTACACTTACCAATACGTTCTCACTCATGTGCACTTACTCTTATCACTAATTCTAACTCACTCTGATTCACTCATGCTTACTCACTGTGACTCACTCTCACACACACATTCTTATTCGTTCTTACTCACCCACTTTAAACCACATGCAGTCATTCTTACTCTCTCTCTCTCATTTACTCTGACACACTCAAATTGCCTGACCCCAGTCTCACTCATGCGCACTAACTACCTGTCACAGACTCTCACTTACTTTCACATGCGCGCACACACACACGCTTATACACAGAGACTCTTGTGCATAAGCACACACTCTCTTGCACATAAACACACTCTCACAACATACATTCCTGGTGCACTACTTTTTTATTACACTAAAATTGGAATTAAAAAATGGACAGAAAACGAGGGTGGAGCATGATGCCCATAAGGGCGAGCTGCCCCTGTCTTTTTGGCACTGATTGTGCTACCTGTGAGGCCAGGGGTCGCAAAGGAAGTGCCACGGGTGCTAACGTTTCTTTTAAGTGCAATAGAGTTCTGTAGAGCATTGGCGAGTATGCACTATGGAACTATCTGTAGTGCGTCACATATTAGCACTGTGAAGTGACTGTGAGGTGATGCACAGCGCTACGTAAAACTTTTTCCTAAATAAATGAATAGGTGGTACTTACCATGAAATTGCAACGTTTTATTATATTGACTATATAGTATATAGCCTATATATTGATTCTCACACCACCTGACCAAAATATCCCTCTAAGAAAACAAGGTCTCTACTTATGTTAACCAAGGCTCCAGGTGCTAAGTTCAGTGGTGGCCGCCACAAAGAAAAAGTGGTGAGGTGGGGGGAGAGGATGTGGGAGGGGTAGCGCTGAAGTGGGAGCATGGGAGGGGGAGTTTAATAATAATATATTTTTTAAAAAGGATAACTTATCTGCAGCTGCCAGCCGACTCCCGCGTCACACCCCGGTCTTCCTGCCTGGTCCCCACAGACACTGGGACGATGTCACTGACTCCCTGTGTAATCCCCGCGCTGCTCACATACTATGAGAGCAGCGCGGGGATTGGTCTGAGCAGGCTGAAATGACGCTCCGCTCAAGTCAGGGAGTCTATGGGGTTTCTCCAGCCCTGCTGTACAATGTGTGTTTGGCCGGCCTGAGACGGCTGGCCAAACACACATGTGCACTTAGAAGTGCACATAGCACTCCTCCTCTCCCTCTCAAGGCCCCTCTCCCGCCCCTCCCTGCTGCACGCTGGCTCAACCAGCAACTGAAAAATAAAACAATGAAATGATATTGTTTTTATTTTTTAGGTGCTGGCTGTGAGCCAGTGGGGAGACGCACATCCGCCATTGCAGAGGAGCCGCCCCTGGCTAAGTTAGGATGCATGTATTAATGCAGTTATGTAAGTCAGACCAGGAGGGTTGGCTTCGATGGATAGGTGATTGTTTAAGAATGCTCCACACGTATGCCAATAACCATGCCATGGTGTTTATTAGCTCTGGAATATACTTAAATATAAGACATGTTTAATTATAAAACTGCACCGTTTCCCTCTTCCACTCATGTTCTGACTCCATTGATGACATCATCGAACACAAAACCTGCAAGATTTGTTTCCTCCGAAGTAAATTTACATTTATAATTGTGCTGCTTTTCAACTGCACCCGTGTGTGTCTGAAAAAGTGTTTATTTAAAATAGAAGAATTTCATAATAAATGTGCTGACTGCAGAGTTGGCAAATATGCTTTTCAGTTCTGAGAATGGTAATTGTTTGAGAGGAGTCTGTGTGCAAGAGCACCTTACTTCAAGGGGTGTGGCTGGTAGCCAGGGTTAAAAAAAAGACAAATAACTGTGACCGCTGGGAGTTAAATATTTAATCTACAATTGCGTAGGCTGTCCTTGGAAGAGCTGGGATGAAAGCCCGTCCCTGCGATGTCTACCCGTATGGTATTTCAGTACCAGTCTCGGCGTGGCATGGGACATGCAAAATCTATCAATATGCATAGATGTACACGGAGACTGTAGATGTCATTGGATGCTGGAACCGTAGTCCCTCCCAAAATCCACAGCTTAATTTGATGAGTACTTGCACTTATTTTCCACATTTATAGCACTGGCGCACAATACTGTTTGCATTTTGTCTTTTTATGTCATGACTTTACAGATGATATCAAAACAGAATGCCGTGTAAAGTGTCTTGCCCTTGTACACCAGAGTGGTTGCCGTCCTAGTTATTGCCTCTGCCTTCTCTCTTACTGCAGGTGTTAGCCACAGGCCTGAGCGGCCTGTATTCATCCTTGCCTACAAAGCTGGACGACAAAGGCGACGAGTGGCACTGTCTGTGCAAGGAGGACTGGCTGCAGGTCCCCGAGCTCGTGCAGTTTATGAACTCGCTGGAGTTCTGCAATGCGGTCATACAGGTAACAGATGAGGCCTGTCTGAGCTCTGTACAGGGGATGTTATGCTTGACTTCCAGAGGGAAACGTTTATTTACAGGTTCTCTTGCAGTCAGACTTTTAAAAGCATCCAGAGCATCTCATATTTGCAAATCTGCCTCGCAGGTTCCAGAGCTCTCTCTCGCTGTGCTGAAGCATATTGATTTAAAACATGATTCATTCCTCAGCTTCGACTAAAAATGCTTTTGAGTACAGAAAGGGCACAGTATCAGAACAGGACATTGATTAACCAAAGAATATTGTATACTAGAAAATGTCACACGAGGAATAAGAGGACAAGTAACATACTTCCAGTTCTCAATTTGATGCTTGATCTCTTTGGGAAGAATGTTCATCTTTCTTCTTTTAGGGTCAAGGTATATGAAGAGGGAAAGAGGGCCAGAAAGAAGTAGGGAGTGAGAAATTCAATTTCAGGATAGCCTAGTAATATAGAAGTTTGTCGGCCTTTTTGTTTGGCATTTTTTTATTTTTCATTTGAGTTTTTTTTAGCAGATTGGGGACCAGTGAGCGCACTTTATCAGATGAACCATGGGAGGATGACTCTCAGACTATGTATGGTACAAGGTACACTCCTAGAATGCAGACAAGGAGCAGAGACTCAGCTTAGGGACTTGATCGAAGAGGGAAGAGGTGGGGTACATTATGTCCAAAGACAGACATACATTTTAATAGCAGGGATTCAGTGCATTGGAAAGGGTCAGAAATGGTTGATAAAATAACATTATGATAGGTACAAAAATATATTTTACATTGGGCAGTAATGCATTAGCAATATCACTGTTACAATTGTACAGTATAATAGCACTGTTGCAGTATGTGCTATTGGGTATGGGATGTGTGAAATCCAGAAAGGAACACAAATGCCGTTGATGAGAGTATTTCAAAGTTACAGAGATTCAGGGCCTGATTCACAAAGTTAACTTAGACTTTTGAGTAATTTCACTTTTGAGTAAGATTTCAGAATTTTTTGCTTAGTCACAAAATCCGAGTGGAAATTACTAGTAAAAAAAAACAATAGTAAGTCCAGCATCACACATGGCAAACCACTGCTCCTACAACACCCGTCCTTAGAAAATAATGGAAGTAGGGAATTAAAATTAAATCTCATAGTAAATACATTTTAAATTAAAGTATTTAAAATAGTTAGAAATATAAATACATATAATTTAATGTTAAAATCATCATATATATATATATATATATATATATATTTATATAGTATATATTTATTATTTAATTAGAAAATATTTTAATATCCTATTTTGAAATTAACAGTTAATGTAATAATAATTGTTATTGAAATATAACTAAGTTAATTCTAATTAATTCTACACATCACTTTTATTATTAATGCATAATAAAAAATATTGTATTCTTAAGTGGAATTTTCTTTTTAATTTAGCTTCAAAATAAGAATTTAAATTTATTGTATTTCCATTCATTAACAATTTATTTTAAAAATAAGTTAATAGTGCTGTAGTCTTTTTTCTTTTGTTCTACATGTAAAATAAATGTAAAATAATTATATAAAGTGAACTTGCATTAATATTTAATATAGAAATATTTATATTTATTTTCGAGTTGAATACATTTTTGAAATTTTCCCTACACTTTACTATAGAGAGACTTGGAATTCGACAGTCATTCAGTTTAATTCAGACTGTCCGTAAACACCCTCAACCATCAATAACCAATTTTATTACATGTTTTAAAGCAAATCCATAGCTACTCAAGCACTCCTTACCTACTCCTGCATTCCTTACCCACTCCTACATTTCCTTATTCACCTCTACATTTTCTCAACCCTTATGAGTCAGTGAGCAACCATTGCTATAGACACCTACGCAATAGACCTATGTTATCACCGTGCAGATAAACCCCCAAGTATCTGACATACAGATCACAAATATCTGCATATCAGTTCTTCTAGAGTTAACACATTAATGTGTACATTGGCCCCAATTCAGAGGATTATTGCTATGTATCAATCCAACAATATATTTTGTTTTTTATTATTATGAAGGTAGCAAAAGTATATTAATCTTCACAAAAAGTAGATAAATTAATAAATTAATGAACATATTACTCTTAGTTATGCACTGAGTTTGACTACATTGTTAATTTCAGTATAGCTGACTACACATTTTAAATCCTTTCTTAAAAATCCTAACATTAGTTCATATATTTCCTTTCAATACATTTCATTCAGAGCTGTCATTTGTATTTTGCCATATTCCACAAAGTTGGTGACATTTTTTTTCGACTGTCCCCCGTGTTATGCTCATGTTGCATAATTAATTTCAACCTAATTTCAAGCCAAGCAGCCGAGATGGATGCATACTTAGACCTCCATTTGTTTACACTCAGAATAATTGAGTGACTAAGAAACCGAAAACTACTTAATTCCTAATGGGAAGTATGGGGGCAACTGGAATTGATTACTCTTTGCAATATCCCAACCATACAACAGTGAGACTCGGTGCAATTTCAGTACACGCCCGACTCTCCAGTAAGGTAGAGCTTCAGTCTCCATCTATACTTATTCCATAGGGCTTGTGATGCTCAGGATTTGATTTTTGCTTTAAGTAGCAGGGATCTTTAAATGTTGGACCCAAACTCAAACATGCCATAATCTTTTGTCTACATGGCAAAACTGTTTATTACATCTGGAATGTCCAGCAGCTAATGCCTACTAAGTAATAGTTTTCAAGATGAGAAAGCACTCAACCACCAAGTTGAAATGTACATTGTAAAGGGAGCCTAGCCACATGGAGAGCTCCCAGATAACCTAAATCATCAGGAACATAAGGTTATTACAACTTTATTCTTAGAAAACATTGGAGGGTCTGAAACAAAAAAAAGGTACTGTACAAGAAACACAACTTTTATTAAATGTATACGCCTGACCAAAGAAATGAAGATGTACCTCCATCTCGGATATCACACTTTATTTTCAGCAATTGCCTTGGAAACCTAGATCCCTAGATATCTCACAGGTTAATTTAAACAGCAACCCTACTCATGGGTGTTGGGGTGGAGCAGATGCGTTAGTGTGCCTATGTTCACGTTTGCAAATGATGACATCAGTTTTGGCCCTATTGATCTATTATCCAAATGACCCATAAAACTTATCAACCATAGTAAATACAGTTTAAGTATTTTGGCACTCCAGATCATAAAAGAGGACAATGTCATCAACATTTAGGTGGATTTTAGTAGCATTAGAAATATTCAGACCAACCCATGCATCCAGGCTGTATTTTCCTCAATAGTCTCGAGGTTCAAGAAAAAATAATAATAATAAAGATGGTATTTGTCACCCCTGATTAGTGCCTATTTCAATCCCAGTTAACCGCATACATTCCTCATTACGAATCAATTCAGTGAATGCTCTCATATCCAGATATTCTTAGCTTACCTGGCTGTTGGGACGGAAAAGTGGTCTACATGGGAAACGATATGCACCCATGCCATGGGTGACCAAGTGTACTGATGTCTGGATCCCTAATGCTGACTTTTGTCATCATAAGCAAACACAGATCATGCATGAGCACCATGACATAGGCCTGTCTCGGATTACAGTCTTGTTGGACCGGGAGGGGCGCACAAAGTGCTTCCTTCATAGTGGTGGAAGGCTACTGCTTTCAACAGGAGTTAAGTAGCATGAGCGCGGTGGTGGCAGCATACTGTGTAGTGCTCAGTAGGAGTGTACAGGTACTTTGTAACCTGTGTCACAGGAGTGAGGTCTACAGGCACACTCACTTTTAAATTTCCACTGCTGTGTCCTTGACTGACCCTAGGCCAACATCAGATTGGTGTGAAGTGCTGCACAGTGCAGACGTGATGTATCTGTGCTGGGTGTATGTGTGCCTGGTAAGGGTACAATAGAGTAATAGTGCTTTACTGAGCAGTGCGTTCAGTTCATGGTGTATGCATGTGCTGTGGATGTACATGTGCCTATGAGTGGCACAGTAGCTGAAGGATGTAGTGCTGTGCAGTGCGTGCAGGACAAATGCATATGCTGAGTGTATGTGTGTACCTGTGAGTGGTACAATGCATGAATGATACAGTGCATGAATATTAAATGCATATGCTGAATGTATGTGTGCCCGTGAATGGTACAATACATGAAGGATACAGTGTTGGGCAGTGTTTCATGTTTAATGCATATGGTGGATGTATGTGTGCCTGTGAGTGGTACAGCATGTGGAGGATACAGTTCTGTGGAGGTGTATGCTGTATACCCGTACAAGGTGTTTGTGTGCCTATGGATGGTACAATACATGGAAGGCCCTAGGTTTCATTTTAGGAGACTCAGGCTTGCATGGAGAAGAGGTAGAGAGATCTCCCCAGGCAGATTTGTGTATTGCTGAATTCCTGTAAGCTGGGTGGGACACACACTGGAGAGGGAAGGACCAGGCCTCCCCTGCTGTACACTTCGAAGGGTGGCCTTTCATTCAGTCAGAGGTCGAGGCCTGGGCACATTTCAGAAAGAGATGGGGCTGATAGAGAATCATATAGAGAAGGGCTGGGGACCTCAGGCTAACCCTCGATGCACATATCTCTGCAACTGACATCCAGGTGTGAACTCTAATCACTCCCCTGGCCTGCATTGTGTGCCTATCAGCTCTGGAGATACTCCTGCTGTGACAGACTGCTCTTCAAGAGGAAGAGGCAGCAGAGGCGTGGGTACTTCAAAAGAAGCAGAACCCCAACATAACATTTCAAAGACTCCGACCCTGATCACATTTGGTGAGACCCCAAAAATGTCAGCTGCCAAGCTACCAGATGGGCTGTGTGAGGATGGGAAGCTCTGCAAGACTTCTGTCTGTGACCAGGACTGGAGTCCAATGCTTCTTAGTCTCCCTGCTGGGTGAGGGGACATCACCTAGGGAAACCAAGACCCCCTGCCCTGGAGCGCCAGCACCTGCCTGTTTGCCAAGACCAGTGTGCCCTGTGAGGAAGAAGAGAGTGTTGGAAGGAGCGAAATCCAATGGGAAGCCCTTTCGAGTGGACTCCCTGCGCGAGGTTTGAGGAAACGACAGCTGCACCAATCGGGTCATTGGCGATGTGCAGGACAAAACTGGCAACCCCTGTATGCCAGGAGAGGGCTGCAGTGTGTTTTGCTGCTCTGCTCAGACAACAGCCCGTGCGTGGTAACGAGGCGGAGACCCACTATGCTGGGAGGGACCGCCAGAGAAAGACTGTTGTGAGGAAACGGACTGTAGCGAAGAGGTGAGTCCTTATGCCAGGAGGGGCTGCCATGGAGAGTATCACTGTGTCAATCGGGCTGGAGCCCTTGGACTGTGAGTTGCAGTGACTCCATATGCCAGAGGGGGTCACCAGGAACATCAAGGACTGCACATTTATGTGCCCTGCTAGAGAAGGGAGGATGTCATGGGAGCACCGGTGCACCGCCACCCAGACGAGGGACCCAAGACAGAATCGTCGTAGCCACCCTCCACCGGGAACCGAACAAACACTTAGCCCTCAGGAGGAGCTGCAGGAAGCCTCCGGTCACTTCAGGAGTGCAACAGCTAGTGAGAGACTCTGCACCTGCTTAGTGCAGCCACCTGGGCCGTGTGCTGCTGACTTACCTGAACTTGGCTGCAGCTGCTGCAAGTGGCCGCGGACAGCATGCGCTCAGGACCTCTGACTGCTTCACACCTGCCGCTGCTGGTGAGACTTGTTTTGGGCTTAACAGCCCTGGGGGAACTTGCTGCTAGTAGCGCTGCAGCATTAAGGCACTGTTGACTTTAACTGTGAGTCAAAGTGGACTCTTGAACTTGGATGGCTAGTAGGGCTTACCCTGGAAGTTACCAATAGTAAATGAGGAAATGACCACTGTTGCAAATGCAAGAAGGGAGTGGGACAGGGGATCATCTTAGAAACACTAGAGCCTCGATCTCAAGGGAGATTGTGTAGTTGTCTGTGAAGGTCATATTTTTTCTTTGTGTGGGTAGCATTAGAAATAATATACTTCTCTTTTTTCATAAAAGTGAGTGACTGAATAATGATTTATTGCTGCTGCGCACATTTTGACTTGTTAACCTATGATCACTCCCCTGTACCCACCCCTCCCTGCCACCCCTAAGGTAGTCTTGGACTGCTCGGACCACACGATCTTGAGGGTCAAGTGCAGAAGGGGTACTTGACCCAGTTGCTCAGTATCCATAGTAGGTCGGGCCCGGGACATCAGGAGTAAAAGGCCTCAACCACCATGGTTTGGCCCAGTAGCCCCTGAAAGCTCTGTAGCCCTCTGAAAGGGGTTCTGACAATTGGAGGCAGCAGTGGGAGGCCTAACATTTAGGAGCCTGGATATATATGTGGCATTGGCCATTTCCAATTTGCGCCAGTAATACAATAAGCCCAGTTTATTCTACGCACAAAGGCGATAGGCATAGACAGTGGAAAACACAGGGGAGTGAATTGATCTCAGCACCATGTCCGTAAATCAGATGAAGGATTTATGTAGGGACAAAGGGGGAGGATTCCCAGGAGTAGGGACAGTGAGGTCCTTGCTAATTTCCCTAGGGACCAGTTTGAGATACTAGGTGAAAGGAATGAGGCTGTAGTTGACTCTGGGGCGTGAACCATGGTAGGAATCCAGGAAGAGCGCACTGTTGAGTCAGGCTCTACGATCCTCTTAGCACAGATCTAACTCAGATACATGCTGAGTGTATCCCCTAATGAATTTTCCAGAGTTTCACCTAGACACTCACCATTGTAAGTTTCTAGAATACCTCAGGTGTGCACAGCACCTCAAATTTCTAGGGAACCACAGTCACCAATTCCAGAAGTAAATCCCTTGGGTGAGTTGAGTCTAGCAGAGACCCTGGGTGTGCAGTTAGCACTTCAGAAAACTAAGGCTGAGGAAGATAAGAAAGTCGGAGAGTTTTAGACAGAGAAGCTAAGAGGAGCTCACCGGGAACAAGAGGAGAGGAGGCAGGAGAGACAGGAGGAATGGGCCCGGGAGGAAAAATGGAGAGAGGGAGGAGAAACAGAGAGAAAGATAGGAAAAACAGACAGAGTGGGATGAGAAGCAGAAGGAAAAGGAAAAAGAGCTGGAAAGGGAAAAGATAGCCCTTGAGAGAGAGAAACTTAGGGTAGCCGCAATGACAACACCTGTGATAAGGGACTCTACATCCAGTTCAGGCCAGGTTGTGGCCAAGGTTCCAAAAGATCTTGTGCTATCCGCTACCCTCTGGGGTGCTACCCTTGCCATTTAAATCCTCCCCAAAATTTATCTGTAACATGTACTTCCCACAATGACATGGCGCATGTTTGCTTTAATTAAAGGACCTGTCTAACTGGGATACTCATGTTGATCATCATAAAGTAACAACCATGTGTTTTTGCCTCTATAGTTACTCTGGCTAAATGTTTCACTGGTCAGAACTCTGAGGCTTTGGTGGGCCTGGTCTGTGGCATACACATCATCATATGAAATGGAAATGTAGAAGCATACAACTGCAAACCAAAGATGCATCCTTTAGTTTAATTAAATTGGTGAAGCTGGCGACATAAAGTAAATACATAGCATAATTGGAGTAATCCTTAAACACTACTATTAGGTCAGATGTTATGCTTTAAGGCCTGCATATGTTACTCTGTGGTATCTGAAGAGCCCCATGAATAAGACATTCTTACATGCTATTCACTGAAACTGAGGTTTCCAGTTTGATGTCTCTCTGATTTTTCCTATGGGTTCATATTAATAACACGTCCATTTTTATTTATAATGTTAGCCTGTTTGAACTTCTGTGGAAAAAATCCATTGATCCTTGAGTCTCCTTCTGTCCTTCTTCTTTTGCTGCTCACCGTCTCTAGTAAGGTTTTGCTGGGGATTTTTTCATTGCAGGCAACAGCATTCATTTTTAGGTCAGGTGTCAGTCAAGACCTTGTGATTTTACTAAAAGGATATGCATAATATACTTACTTATAGGGGCTTTCAACCAGCCCTCTTTATCCACTGGTCTGTTGTTGTTTCATTCACATTTTTCTTCTGGCCATTACAGCTCAAAGCATGGGTCAGTGTGAGTGAAGGCATTCTACTAGTTCACAAGGCGCACATCTGTACACAAAGTAGTTCCCTTCAGTGCCAGGTACGACAATGGCAATGTATGCTTTTTGAAACTTCTGAAACCCCAAAAATATTTTGCCTATATATACATATCCGTAAGCTCCCCAAACAAAACTGTTTTACAAAAACCTAGACAAACAAGCATTGACAAAGCCAAAATGCTGGATGCCATGCTTGTTTTCTATTTCTGTATTTGCTTACAGAATTGCTCCTCAGGTTTTCCAAATTCTCACAAGCCACACTTTTGTTTTTTCTGTGTTTAATGTAACACCTCTCCTTAAGATGTTTTCTTAGTGTGTGTGGTAATATTTTTCATGTTTCCACTGTGAGAGTTTATTATTTCTTCCCATGCCTCCTCGAACATCTTTTCTAGGTTTTCTATCTGTATTTCACATAACTCTTGTCCTGCTGTCTCTTGGTTGATCTGTCGCTCATTTTCCTTAGTTTTCCAAGGTGGAAAAAGATCAGCTTGCAGCAGTAAAGTTTTGATGAGACCGTTTCTTCAATAAAAAATAAGTTTGTCAAATCACACTGGCAAATGAAACAACTGATTTCCTGTGACTGTTTTATTCTAGGGCAATAAATGATGAGGTGCTTTCTTATGGCTACTATGAAGCCACCAGATTGTCTCAACAAGTACAGATACCCTCTGCCTCCTCCCGCTGGTGTTGAAAGGGGCAAATATTTTCTCCACCAAGGACAGCAGCAACCCTTGCACTGGTGGTTTTTGCATGCCATTTTTTCACCTAGCAAAACACCATTGTCACTGTTGTTGCTGTAACCTTGTTCAGCAGGGATACAAAGGATCATATTTCCTTAAAATAGGGAATGGCCTCTACTCTGACAGAGCGGGCGGATGCCCATTTTTTGATGCTGTGCGGAGGCTCTGGATCTGAAGACAGTATAGGGTCCATTGCTTGAAACCTTGCACCTTTTACAAGCATTCCAGTCACACGCCTAACTTCATAGAAGTTCATCGATTCACACCAGAAAACATAGATTCATTCACTTGGCATGCAGTTTCAATGTGCATCTTGGTTAACAGTGTAACACTCTGAAATTTGAAGTGTCGTTTTATATTGTTCATGACTGAAGACATTTCTGTCCTAGGTAGCTCATCCTCGGATTCGTGATCAGCTCGTGAACTATATTTACAATGGTTTCCTGGTACCAGTTCTGGCCCCGGCACTTCATAAGGTGAGAGGTTCATCCAATCCTAGACTTGTTGAAAGGACCGAACTCCCCTACCATGTAGCGTAATAGAATAATAGCTAGTACACACATTGTCAGAATCAAAGTATGTAGGAATTTTTACCTTATTCACCAAGGTGAGGAGTTTGGATATCACATAGAAAAATGTATTCCTCGGCTTGCTTATTTTTCACTGGTGTCATACTTTGAACATATCACAGATTTTGCATACTCGTGTGTATACATTAATCAAAGGACTAGTTTATTTACCAGTTTGACGTTATTTGTGGTGTTTGCAATTGAGAATTCCAAAATCCGATCAGTCTCTGCTCACACAGACATTTGCATACTCCATATGCACCGTGGTTGTTTTTCTACATCTCTCAAAGAAAGGATTGTGTGAATTGAAGGTGGAGATAGCTCTCCTTTTCCTGGTGCAATAGAGAGGAGTCTTTAGAGATGTGATATAATTTGACTTCACAGACAGCCTCACAACCGGCTACTTTACATCATATCTTCTCTGTGGTTCAAGCACCTTCCCTAGAGGGGAGTGTCTCTAAGGAATGTCATAACTATCATTGTAGCTAAAGAGACTGCTTCTGTTCATAACTCCCATCTTCACTGAAACAGGAGCTTGGGCAGTCTGATATTAAGGTAGTCTTAATCGATCTGTGGTATATGGAGAGAACCTGATCACCTCTCCTCTAGGTGTGTGTGTGACCTATAGACATTTCACTAAGAATAAGCATCCCAGCCAAACAGGAGTGTTTACTTTTCCTATAGACAATTAAGGTTGGAACGGTGTGGGAGTGCAGATGGTGTTTTTTCGGATACCGGAACAGCACCTGGATCCTCCCCATGCCATCTTGAAGGTGGTACTTGGAAAGGATGAAGTTCCTAGGAGTCCTTTCGGGTGCTGTGATGTACTCCTACTACAGAAAGATTATTTCCTACTGGTGCATCGCAAGTCTGACATAAGATTGTATATTAAAATGAACTCCCTCTTTAACCTTTTTCCAATGAAGCAACCCCAGAAGAGCAGAAACAGGCTGTGAAGCCAAAAATAAGTAAGTCGGCCTGCCCCATTCTAAACCCTCTGACTGTGCTGGCTGGTGTGTAAGAAGGCTGGCTTTAAAGGCCTTTCAATATTCTAACTAGAAACTATTGCTCTGATGATGACCAAGTGGAGTTCTGATACAGTGGCCTGTAAAACATTCAGCATCTGGCATAAATTAAAGAAATTCCCCTACACGATTGTACTTTTCTAAAAATTAATTCACAGATAGAAATCCCACGTTACACCAGGATCTTTTACTTTGCTGGCAAGTGAGGAGGAATATTGGAGCCAACTAGTATAGCTTGACAATTCTGACTTGATTTTACTATTTCACCTCCAACCTCATTCATGTGCACAGAACTAGGAGTGTATATTCACCTAATGTAGTATATTCTGCACAAAACATGTCACTGGGGATGGAGTGCGCTGCCCAACCTATAAACTGTGCCCAAAATGTGAAGCCCCAATAAGTACCTGACTACATTTGGCGAAGTGCACCAATTCTGGAAGACCTTCATTGTGGTGTAGATACTTTCATTTTCATCTTCTGGGGTAAGACTTGGTTTTTAAGGCACTGATTTCAGTCACGTTGCTCTTTGAAAGTTTGTTACAACATCACTGTAATGTTGAGAACCAGAAGATTCATCCCCATGCAGTCTATTATTAGTGGTGCCAAACTAGACTGAGATGTTTGCAGAAGACACAGTTCACTGAAATCACTGGCCAGTGGTCCACGTCCTTAAGGCACACGAAGGCCAATAATTTAGTGATATTGACTCCTGCTTAAAGGTACTAACAGTGGTTAACACCATGCAGTGAGGGTGTTAATCTCTGTAAAATGTCCAGTCTGCATTTATGGAACTAAGATGAAGAAAAAGCCTCCCAATGAAGCCTAAGGAAGGAACAGTGGAATAAATAGCTGTTAATGACCTTAAGCTTATGGGAAATAACCCTATTAACATCCAAACCACTAATTTCGAACACGGGCAGATACGCATAACCCTCGTCCTGTGACTTTGTTTTGAAAAAAGCCAATGCATTTATATAGTAAAGTGCAGTTTGAGAAGTGAATGGTTATATATTCAAATTATTTCCTCTTTTAATTTGGTGGCATGTACAAAGCTGTATTCCCAATTATCGGACTAAATGGTGAAATTTCAACCGAGGGAAGATTTGTATGACTTCCCATCTCTTATGAATATGTGGTACCAGACTGAATAAATATCAAACCCATTACTTATGATCTAGAAAGAATGTTCGAAATTTAGTTTTTAAAATGCTTGTTGTTCAAAATAGTCGCCAGAGTGTAAGAGTCCTTTAGTTTGAAAATCTATACAGGCTATGCAGAAAGCAAGTGTAGACCATTAGTTTATTACAAAATCACAGTACATCCTTTTCAATTCAAAATGAAACATTTAAAAATAATGTTAAGTTATAGGCATTTATACTGCGCATTGCTGTCCAGACAAGGGCTTCCCAGCGCGCCTGATGTATCAGTCACGAAACAGGTTCTCCTGCCTAAAACAACCAGGTCTTTAGTTGTTTTCTAAAACTGAAATGATTAGATATAGTCCCTGGGTGAATGGGGAGCTCATTCCACAGCCTAGGTGCCAAGACACGGAAGGACATACCTCCTTGTCTAACCAGCTTACAGCGTGGAATCGCAGCTAGGTTGAGATCTGTGGAATGTAACACTCTAGTAGGATGGTGGAGATGAAGCAACGGAAACAAACTAGGTGCAGCTGGCTTATTGAAGTTTCGGTGGGCCACGCATAACACTGTAAATCGAATAGGCTTCTGCATGTTCGCCCTGGACCTGGAACCCATGGCATCCTGGGTACGGAGGAATCCGGTGATTCGTGGCTTTAAGTGGGCTGAAACCTGGGAGGACCGCATCTCATTGTATGCGGAAGACATATTGTTGTTTCTGACATCCCCGAAGGCCTCGCTCACAGCAGTATTCGATATTTTTGCCATCTTTGGCAGATATTCAGGGTATTCCATTAATTGGCTCAAATCAGTATTGTATGTCCTGAAGGGACCTCTCACCGGACTTCCTAGGAACTGCCCGATACAGATCACTACACAGGGCTTCAAATATCTCGGTATCTACATCACTTCTAACCCCGCAGATAGAGTCGCTCAGAACCTACTCCCTCCCTTGCAGAGATTGAAGACAGACTCGGAGCGCTGGATGAAGCTTCCGCTCTCGCTGCTGGGAAGAGCTTCCCTTTTCAAGATGATGTCCCTGCCCCGGTTCCTCTATGTCCTACAAAACTCATTAGACCTTGTTCCCGCAAGCTACTTCAAAGAGATCGAGACTCTACAACGCCGTTTACTATGGAATGGGAAGCCACGTATTGCACTATCTAAACTGAACCTTACCTGGTATGATGGGGGGATCGCCCTCCCCGATCTTAAAAAATATTATTGGGCAGCTCACCTGACAGCCATTAACCATGGCACCTACAGGCAGGCGGGTGACCCGGGCTATGCGATGGATCGCTGGGTACTACCTGGAGGGAACTATAACCGTGCGCTCTATTCGAACACCGGGAAACACCACCTGATCGGACCAACCAAACAATCGGTGCAGGTCTGGAAGGCAGCCACCAGAAGCCTGGGGTGGGACCATAGGATAACCCTGGCTACGCCACTATGGGATTCGGAGCGGCTTGGGAACCTGTGGTCAACTAAAGGTTTCGACAAGTGGGACCTCATAGGTATATCAAGAATAGGCGACCTATGGGTCAAAGGTGAGGTCAAGTCATTTTCCGCCCTGCAGCAAGAATATGATCTTGCTCCTACAGAGTACTTTAGATACCTACAAGTCCGCCACACCTTACAATCCTGCCTCCAAAAGGGGGAGACACCCCTGAGTCCACGCCTCTTGAGGACAGACTCCTCGATGGCTATTTACCAACGAAGGCCATTTCGCTCACATATAAGAAGTTAGTGAATCACTCTGGAGACCCCCTTGTGAAATTGCGGGAAAAGTGGGAAAGGGATGGTATAATACTAGACGACGAAGACTGGGTAACAGCGGTAGCGTCACCACGGGAGGTAGCCATGGCAGCGAGGCTGAGGCTAGTACAGCTCAAAATTTTGCACCGGATCTATATCACGGGACCCGGTATGGTACAGATGGGAAGAGCAGTAGATGGCAAATGTAGAAGAGGCTGCGGAAGTGAGGGTACCTTCCTCCACATACTCTGGGAATGCGCATTTGTCCAGAAGTACTGGAAGAAGATACATGAGGTGCTGAGCGAAGTGTTAGAGCATGCACTCCCTCTGGAGGCTAAGAGATGTCTCCTGAACGTATGGGAGCCCACAGATCTAAACAATACACGTATCACTTGGGTCACGTTGGGGTTGATGATAGCGAAACATAATATCGCTCAGAAATGGGGGGCATCACGGGCACCTGCGGTATCCGCATGGAAGAGGGACATGGACTGGTGCATGTTTCGTGAAAAATATGTATATGTAGCTTGGAGATGTCCCAAAAAATGGTCCCGCATTTGGAACGACTGGAATGAATATAGAGGGAATGTCTGTACCCCACCACTGGTACCAGCTCAAGATGAATCATTGTAGATGTGAAACAAGTCACCAATTGTCCATATATTGTGCACAATTATCTGAGTGAGAGCCTTGTCAAGATACAAAACGAGAATGTACTGTATTTTACCTTGTGGTTTTGATTCCTATTGCTTAATAAAAAGAATTATAAAAAGAATAGGCTTCTGCACTTGGAGCCACTGTAAAGTGCGGAGTTGTTGAGACACAGAGCAGATGCTCGATATCTGGCATAGCAGCCTGGCTGTTGCCTTCTGGATGATCTAAAGTCTCTTTTTCACATAACCAGTTGTGCCCAGATACAAAATATTGCAATAATGACGTTGCGAGATGATCAACGACTGAATGCTCGCCTTTCTCACTGATGGGCTAAACAGGCCCACGATCTTTCTCAAGCTTCTTAATAAGCCAAAGCGAAGGGATGTCAGGGTTTTAGTTTTAGGTTCTAAAGAGAGCTTCTTATCCACCCAAACTCCCAGGTTTTTAACTGTAGATCTAGGTTCAGAGGGTTGGCCCAGCATTTTAATCCATCAATGTATGCCCCATTCTGGAGAGTGTTTTCCCAGCAACAGAATTTCCGTTTTATTGGCATTAAGCTTCAAACAATTTGCAAGCAGCAGACATGTAGTTCCTGAAATTAGCGGGGCCTTTCTCTTCCTCAGCAGACATAGATATTATAAGACAGGTATCATCAGCATAAGATACTAGTGATAACCCAAAAGATCTCACAATTTCTGCCAGTGGCTTGACGTAAACATTAATTATTGTAGGACTCAAAAGCAGATCCTCGAGGGACCACAAACTCCAACTGCCATTGGGAGGAGATGAAAGGTGGAAAAATCACCTGAAAGGAGCAATTCTTTAAGATGGAAGTAAACTAGGCTAAGGTCTTACCCTGTACCCCAATACCATACAGTCTTTCCAGGAGCACTTAACGGGAGACGGTGTCGAAGGCAGCGCTAAGATCTAATAAAATTAGAGCTGCCGAACCTTACTCATCCACTAGTTGAGTTCTTCAGTTACCTTAAGCAAGGCAGTTTCTATAAGTGGACCGGCCTAAAGCTGTTCCACTACTTTTGCCAAAAATGGCAAAAGAAAAATAAGCCAGTAATTTTCGAGCAGGGCTTCTTCTAAGTTGAATTTCTTTAGGAGGAGAATTGCTTTCACCTGTTTTCAAGCAGGTGACACCTCAGCGGCTGATAATGAGAGATTTACTACATTGAGAAATATCGGAAAAAGGACCCAGCCTGTTCTTGGCAAAATGTCTGGCCTATCAGGACCTTCAGGAGAGCCAGATTTGTCCTTTGATTTAAGAAATTATAGTGAGTCAACTCAAATTAGGCAGCTGTTTGAAAGTGAACCCATTTCTACCTGAGCGATCTGTTAGGGACTGCAGCCGGTGTTTTGCTCCTAGAAGCTGGAATAAATATATTTTACTTTCTTAATAAAGTAGTCTGCCAGCAGATTGCATTTTTCACTAGACATCTCAGTTAAGGGTGTATTATCCCCATACGTGATCAAACCCTGCCCAATAGCATAGATCATTTTCATGGGGCTATGTCTGCTCTCAATTTTGGCTGCGAAAATGTTAGTACAAGCCTTTATTACCATTTTATGATAGATTTTAATAGCCGCCATAAAGTTGTTTTTTTTTGGCAGCACTATCATAAGATTGTCTCCAAGTATGTTCCATCAACTTATAGTGTGTTTTTTTGCTCACTTAAGTGTTAGTCAAACCATGGGGTGGATTGGCTTCTTTTTCTGCCTAATCACCTCTTCAGGGATTAATACATCTAATGTCGAATCCATCCCAGAGCTCCCATTCTGCACTGCCTCCTCGTTCTTAGTGTCAATCCTTGGGACACTATTTTGTAATAAGTTACAAAAAACACGATCATCCAGTTTATACCACTGTCTACCAATAGCAGATTTGCCCTGCTCACTGTGCAAAGCACAAGGCGCTGCCACAATAAAGGGGGCATTAAAATGATCACACCATGGAACTGGGATCGGCGTATGGACCTGTAAATTAGAGAACACCGGTCTAATAGGTGGCCAGCCTCATGTGTGTAGTCCTTCACTAATGGAATAAGATGAACAGCTTCCAAATCATGAATACAATTAAAAATCTGGGTGGAGGAGCCCGCCTCACTATGTAGATTTAGATCGCTGATGAGGTAACTTGCTAACTTCCCCACCAAAGGAGAAATGGTGTCAATGAATGCATCCCGAAAATGCCTCTCAGGGCCAGGTGGATGATGTACAAGCATACCGGAACAAAGCACATTTGCAATCTGAGATAGGGACCTATTTGAGTGAACAAAGATACTTCTCCTTGTGGATTATAGCAATTCCTCACTCTGCCTGCTAGCCTATTGCATCTTTTAATACTATAGCCTGCTGGTAAGGCAAAGATCACCTCCGGGTTAGCATATTGGTTGAGCCAAGACTCTGTAAGAAATAATGAGTTAGGTGCCCAGTTGTAATGAAATCAAAGATCTTAACATCAGTGCTTAATTTGAGCCAGTCGTTTCCGGTGCTCGGCACCAGCACTTTATTGTCAACACCGGCTCTTATAACAGCCTGCCACATGGTGGCGCTGCTTATCTGATTTTGAGAGTAGCACAACAACAGTTGTTTAATAATTAAATATACATTAAAACCACTAATACCTGCCACCCAAAGCTATAAAATAGTTCGGGCAGCATGTGTTAGTCATGGTTAATGCATATTTAAAGTCTGATTTGTCGCACTTCTATGAATGTGATGGTTAGTTGTGACGGTACTGTCATTGGCAGTGCTAGTGGGGGCAATGGGTGGTGCAAGCTGCAGTGGCCTTCTGACAAGGGCCCTGGCACTTCTTTTTTTACAAATTAAGTACTGCTTAGCATGATGGCGTACCAGGCAGTGTCAATTTAAAGTAATCATGTAAAAGTTAGATAGCTCACTCGCTCTCTCCTTTTAGTCATATCTGCTCAGTAACGTGATGGAATAGCCGCAGTACTTACAAATAAATTCTCTTTTCCCTAGGTCCAATTACTTAAAGCAGTTGATTGGGAGAACGGGGCACACAGCGCGCATTTGGGAGGGGGTGTAGGGAAGGCCTGGTATATCCAAAGGGGCATACTCCCTGGCTCCTGTCGACATCCAGGTGCAGACACGCTTGCCTTCGCTGCACCAGCAGTTCTTTCACGCATCAGCCCTATTTTCATGGCACATAGGGCTAGTTTCTAAGTTTATGTGACAGTCCATCTAGAGCGCTTATCCTCAGAATTCCCCGCCCCCCCTCAAATGGCAAAGTAAAAATGGCTGGAACAAAGTAATCCCCATTTGCAACTGACCATGAACTGGGAAGTGTATATCCTGTAGAGCATGGGGGATTGACTAACCCGGTGTTATACTGAGCACCAGGTGCACGTCCATGCATCAGCTCTTTTTTTATGGCGGATAGGGCTTATTGCTGACGTCATGTTACAGCTCAACTAGAGCGCTCACCCTCAAAATACCCCCCTCAAATGGCAAATTCAAAATGGCTGGAACAAAGTCATCTCCCTCAGCAACTGACCTCGGACTGTGGAGTGTGCCAGAAAACAAAATTCAACCAACAGAATAGCATCCCCAGTCACCAGTAAAAACAAAGATTTGATTCAAAACAATGTTATGATAAGTTGTCCAACGAGGATGCCTTCCCCTTTGCAGATGTGTTACCCTATAAAATGTCAATGGTTTGCAGTCAAAATTGTGGTGGCAAATCATTGAAATATCTCATTGTGATCCACAATGAGGAAGGGACACTCCTTTTAGCCTCTTTTCCCAATTGTGATTCAAAATGAGTTGATAACCCCATTTTGCAATTCGAAAAGGCCTTTCCAAATTGCAAAATAGACTAAGGCTTGGTACATTTGGAAATGTCATTTGGCTTTCGCAAACCCTGTGATTTTGTGAATTGCCAAATAATTTAGTACATTGGGCCTAAGATATTTTACAAACTTCGAGCTCCAAATTAAATGCTTTTCGAAGTAAATGTTTTAAACTATAGACCTAATACTGGAAACTCAGTCCAGGCTTTTAATGGCCGAGGGCGCCGACCAGCTCAGATATACTGCAGTAGTGAACTTTGCAGGGGCGCAAAGAAAGAATTAATAAACAGGATGGGTATGTTTAAAAAAATGTATAAAAACCGGGGAAGAACCGCCATTTTTATGATTGCAATACAACCCGAAACTGCTTTTAATGTGAGTGTAGTATTATAATGTTCTAAAGTTGTGTCGACATTGGTTTTTAATCGAAATTAAACCTAATCAGGTGCTGTGTTTGATGAGAATGTTTCCTTCGGATGTGAATTTCTGAATGCTTGGTTCTAGACGCGCTTGTGCAGCCTTAAAAAGGTCAGAATTCAATACAGTGTTATTGCTGACATGTAATTTTCATCAACATTTTGATTATTGACTCGCTGTTAACATTTTACATACTGTTTTGGGCTTCGCTGGGTAATTGGGTGAACCTTTCCTTTCATTTACTGAAAGGACAAGGTGCACTTTTGTGTGTCTTTCTTTAATGTATGTACATGTTTTGACTTTTGAAATTAGCCGTTGAAAAAACCTTTTAAAGGTAACATGAAAGTTATAAGGCAAAATAACCACAGGTTAGGAAATGTGATGGGCAGGGGTCATACTACTCTTGCAAATGGCAGGAAAGGTCATTCTTCCACTCTGGCATTTTCCCAGAGGACTACAGGCTAATGGGCTGCTTTCAGAGCAGGGGATGGGCTGCTATGATGCAAGTAGGCCATTTTTAGAAATGGGGTCTCTAGTTGTCGGAGGTATGTACCCTGTCCAAGTAGGGACCACCACTCTAGTCAGGGTAAGCTAGATACACACTAAAAGATAACCTGCGCTCACCATCTGGTAGCTTGGCACAGAGCAGTCAGGCTTATATAAAGGGGCAATGTGTAAAGTATTTGTGCAACACACACACACACACACTCACACTGAAAACACACACACACAATGAAAACACCACAAAAAGATTCCACACATGGTTTGAAAATTAGACATTAATTTTATGAGTAAATCAAGACCAAAACAATAATAATCCAGTAAGTAGAACCAGAGTTATGAATGTTTAAAGAATATTTTAAAATATAGTGTTTAGAGTCTTAAAACGCCAACCTGGGATATTTGGTTGCAGAGTAAATCCAAAGTTCAGGCCGACTGCGATGGAGCGTGTGTCGAATACAGGGACCAGCCTTGGCCCACTGAGAAAGTACCTTAGATGGAGGATGCGTTGACATCGAAGACCTGATGCGAGGAGCAGAGGAGGGAATGAGATGTCGTTGATCCCTTGGATGTAGGCAATACTCCAGTTCCAATCCACGCATTCGGCGAAGCTTTGTCGGCGAACCCCTTTGCGATGCAGGCAGTGCGTCGCTGTCAAGCCCTGCAGCTGGTGTCTTCTAGCTGCGCAGTCGTCGAAGCAATGTCCTCGAACAGCAGATGCATTGGCTTAGGAAAGGATGTGTCAGTTCCGATAGCCGCAAAGGAGACAATGCATCAATTTTGCTGGGTCAGCATAGTAACCTCACTTCCAAGGGCCCAGGACTGGGTTGGCACCACTTGGCAGGTTAGGGCTTAGAGATGGCACAGTCCATGTGCTGTTGCAGGAAGTTTTTGATGTCCCTGAGACTTCGGAACAGGGGGCAAGCCAGCATGCAGTTGGAGTCACTCTGGGTTCAAGTGAGATGGGGAAAAAACAAAAAAAATGGGTCCAGTCCTTTTCCTCAGCAGGGCAGAGGGTAGCAGGCAGCAGGGCAGCACAAGAGAGCAGAAAAGCAGTTCTTCCACAGCAGCAGTCCAGCAGAGAGTCAGTCCTTGTAGCAAAGAGTTCTTTACAGGTCCAGTAGTGTCTGGTTTGGAGGGGTCGGTTTTGCCTTGAAGTGGGGGTGACTTCAAAGAAGGGTCTTTGAAGTGCACAGAGGTCCTTTCTTCCCAGTCCTGGCCTCAGACTATCAGTAGGGGGTAATCAGCTCTTTGTGTGTGGACAGGACACTACCTATTTAGGTGCAAGTGTTAGCTCCTCCTTCCCTTCCGTGCCCAGGAAGGGCCATCAGCATGCAGATGAGTTCTTAGACACACCTAACCTTCCTGTGTGTGTGGCTGTCTAGACAGAATGCACAAAGTGAAGCTGTCACCCACCCCAGACATGTATTGGAGACAGGCTACAGGCACACAGAGCACTAAGAGCAAAGAAATGCCCACTTTCTAAAAGTAAAAAGAACAATTGATGGACAGAATGCTAAATAGTGTCAAACATTCATCCCAGTATAGAGATTTGGGCCTAAATACATCGTTTTTTTGCTCCCCATGCCATTCCAGTTTAAACCCAGCCATATGCAAATCAGTCTTAAGCTCTGCTCCCCATGGGAACAGTCCAGCCCGAACTGCCAGGCCAGGTCCTCCCTGTACCAGATACAAGCATCTTGGGACCGGTTTCGGGGTATCACCCCTCATCAGCCAGGTTAGCTTGACTCCAGTGACATGGAGAGCACAGGACCCATGTCTGGGCATACCCGTCCCAGACCCGACCCTTTCTAAAAGTGGCATTTCTAAAATAGTAATGTTAAATCCAACTTCACTAGAAAAGAGGATTTATCATTACCATTCCAATGATATAAAACATGACACAGCTACTCATTTCTAATCAGGAATTATAGCTTAAAACTGTATTAAGGAATTCCCAATGTTAACCTATGAGAGGAGTAGGCCTCACAGTAGTGAAAAATGAATTTGGGTGTTTGTCACTACCAGGACATGCAAAACTTAAAATTACATGTCCTATTTTTTTACGTACACAGCACCCTGCCCTATGGGCTACCTAGGGCACACCTTAGGGGCGACGTGTGTAATAAAAGGGGTGTTTCAGGCTTGGTGAAGGGTTTTAAAGGGTAAGTCGAATTGGCAGTAAACTGCACACACAGGCCCTGCAGTGGCAGGCCTGAGACAGGTTTGAAAGGCTACTTGTGTGGGTGGAACAGTCAGTGCTGCAGGCTCACTAGTAGCATTTAATTTACATGACCTGGGTATATGGTATAACACTTTACAAGGGACTTACTAGTAAACTAAATATGCCAAACAGGTGTAAACCAATTATACCATGTTTAGAGAAGAGAGAACATGCAATTTATCACTGGTTAGCAGTGGTAAAGTGCTTAGAGTCCTAAAGCCAACAAAAAGAAGGTCAGAAAAAGAATAGGAGGAAGATAAAAGGTTTGGGGTGACCCTTTAGAGAAGGCCATTTTCAAACGGCCCTAATACCCCCATTCTACTCCAGGCCTGCTGCAGTGTGGGGCTGGTTTGATTTTTTTTTTTGTTGCCAAGGCTGGTTTTGGTTTCCAGTCTGGGCCAGCCCTTGCATAACTTGCTTTACTGTTGATGGTGCCACTCATGGGATCAGCCATGGTATCTGCGCTGTTTGAGTAGGTTGAGTGGAAATAATCCCATAACAGTGGTAACCTGAATACTTCTCACTGCCATATTTAGCCACCTTTCTGGAAAGAGGATTCAGTAATGTAGATACTTTCTAAGCCTAGGAGATGTCGACATGCAGTACTCACTGAAAAGTGTAGTCTCTAAACTAGATACACCACTCCACCCTGTCGAGAAAGGACCATTTTTGGGCTCTGCACAAAGAGGCGCTGCTGATTTTATTTGGTTTGGATCTACTGGTGGTGTTTGATAATATGGACCAGAAACCATTGTTCATAGGTTAGTATCTGTCACACATTGGTTAAATGAGCCAAATCATTTCCCATGCAAAACTTGGATTCACTAGTGAATTTTTTGTTTTATCTTAAATGCCATTACCTTGAGCTAGCCATTTAAAACACTTATTTTTCATCATTTTCCTGTCACCTTTACCTAAGAGCCATTAATTACAACATTGTGTTGACAGAGTGTCTTTTTTCTGTTAAGAATTAGATGATGCAAAATGCTCGATGTTAAATAGTATTGGAACAAAGATTATCCAACTTGTCTGAGACCGGAGTGCGGAGCCCCACTACTGTCTGCTCCCTGTCAGTTAATATTTCAAGTAGGATGGCTAGAAATCCGGCAAATGCTAAGATATAGAGTCATCAAATCCAGCAGGTATTACTAAATCTTGGAGCACCCTGCTGTACAAGCACCATTAATTTCGTACACTGTTTACCGAGACTTATCATAAACTCTATTGTTTAACTTCCTGCCAAGTTTCAGATCATTCAGAATCCATCATGTGGGATATCAAAATATCAGAGCCCTGCATTCACTTTAGATACTTTACCTGGTAACAGGTCTGTGGCCTGGTACCTCTATATCCAGATACATACTCTCAGGAGAATGCAGACTTTCTCATTCAGTCTTCTCTTTGTGCTCACATTTCAGAAGATGATATAGAATGGTCACAGATATGCGGTCCAACCACATCCTCTGTGCAATAAACTTGTGTGCTCAGAACCTGTGCTGAACCAAATGTTTTTAGAGCTCATCCAGCAAAACATTGGTTTACTGGATCATAGGGTCATCCTCTCTATAAAGATATATTCAAGTAGTTGTCTTCACAGGTCTCCTCAATCTGCCAGTGAGCTGGTTGAGGAGGTCTGCATTCTTAGAGTGATTTTCAATAGCAAAATCATAGCTCAAAACAAAATATTCACAAGGTGAAGCCCTGCAGCGTTCAACTCCTTCTAGGCCAAAGCATTACCCCAATTCTACAGTTTGAACATGAAGGGGTGTTGCTCATTGAAAAATCTCTAAATGTCACTTAAAAAACAAAATTAAAATATAGTTATCGTAATGAGTAGAAACCTAAAAACACTGAAATTTACCAGTTATGGTTTAGTCCACAAACCATTACACACACTGCTACCTCCATAGCAGGAGCTTACCTGAGGTGGTGAGCATGCAAGAAAAGACAGGGTACATATTGCATGAGCAGGCAGTGCATCAGAGGACTATGCTCAGTGCATGATCAGGCAGCCTTACGACTTGGACCACACCGGTGTTTCTGTGGTCCCGGTCACCAGAAGGGGTGTTCCTTGACTTGCAAGGAACGTCAGGTGGCAGAGTACCAGTGGGACTGCAAAGTTCATACTTGGAAAAAAGATGTCATCCTTGGTTTATTTGATCATGTTTCTCATAGACACAATGTTAAGAAGAAAGGGGCATGGTCAAGCCTTATGAAGTACCCTTTCCGAGATGGTGTTCTTTCTAGCATTACTGTGTGAACTTTCCAATCTGAAATCCTGTTGTAGCTTTTCCTATGATGTCACTTCCTGTTAGAACCCTATAAAAAGGAGACATTGCTGAGTTATGAATGTCTCACACCACATCATATTCTTTGCTCGGTTGCTACTATTTTTGTCCCTGATTTGTGCTCGATACACCCAGAATTCCATTTGACTCTTCTTTAGGATCTCCCTGTTCTTTTCTCTGCCCTGCTGTATGAGAGAGTGTGGTCCCTTACTTATCTACATTAATCTTCATCTTTAATCAAGTGCTACAAGGTTGCCACTAAGGTGTTTTGACCTTCATTTTCTAGGGTCAGAACTTCTAGCATAAAGCATTCCTTGGTCTGTCTTAAAATAGTATCCTCCCATTGTGGATAATTGGATATGTAAAAACAATTCTGATTTAGTCTACTCTAAACTAATGCTGCTCTTTGCCTCTACTGTCCTTACTCTGCTTCCTATAAGAATGCCTTGTATGTGCTGTAAAAGAACCATAAAAAGACAATTGCAATGGAATGCCTTCTGTGGGTGCCATAGTCTCGTAACAGAGTTACAAATTCATGGGTTGAATCCTTAGGGCCCTATTCTCTAAAAAAGTAGTACATCTGCACCCTTATATTTAAGTCTCAATGCGAAAACAGATTTACTACTTTATGGTATTCACCAATATTCCCATTAATAAGCCAGGTTTACTCCAACAAGGGAATTCCCTTTGTGGATTTGTGGCAGGCATAACAAAGGTACATTTGGTCATTACTTACGTTGACAGCTGAATTTACATTTGTGAATCGAACCCATACACTGGTTCTGTTGCATCAGGCACCAGCTCATCAACAAATAACTCATTTGCATGCAAAATAAAGATATCGAAAAATGAAAGTGTTATCAAAACTTTGCATAATGCTAGTAAAATGAAATGTAAAAACAAAACTATCTTGGGAACATTTTTAGTGTTTGCAATTATTAAGGAGACAATTTTAAACTATAGTGAAATTGCAAGGTGGCTCAGCATGGTAAAGCATCTTCTGTTGATATCTGGCATGATCTGTAGGGTACACGATTTTATCCTAGCAGGGCCAGGCTAACATTCACCCTTCACAGGCACCTATTATTCACAGCGCTTAAAATGGTAAGAAGTCTGTAAGAAGCGCTACATAAAAAGAAGTTACTTTTGTTATTATTATGCAATATGTAGGTAAAGTTAAGGAGCTTTTTCACTCTCCTGCAGTAACATGATGTGGTAACATCACCCAAAGTTACTAAAACTGCAGGATTCTGTTTTTACAGGTATTTCTGCATGATGCGGCTAGAGCTGCCATCTTTGGATGCTGGGGATCCAGGTTACAATCCTCGGCACCTCATTTAATATTGTTTGATTATTGGCAAATCACTTCATTCCCTGTGTCTGAAATATAATGTGTGAATTGTGTGTGTGAGTGTGTGTGTATATATATATACACGACGAAGAAACTGCCCAACACAGTGAGTGCATACAACAATTTAAAGCATCTGGCGAACAAAAGCGCTGCAGGGGTGGGAGGTGTGCATACTTCCCTTAATCTGGACTGTGATATCGTATCGTTAAAGGATTGGAGGGAATAAATCTCAAGCATTCAAACCAAGTCATAATGTCTGCCGACGCGCTCAGAAATCGCGAGCTTGCAGCAGTAGAAATGTTCACGGATTCCTTGGGGGATCAGATGGCAACAAACAAAGAGGGATTAGAAACCCCGAGTATCAGCATCAATGGGCTTAAAGAAAATTTTAAATTGCTGGAAAAATACAAACGGCAAGAGCAATCTAAATGGTGGGAAGCGTGCTCATTAAAAGGTATCTGGATGTAGGGAGAATCCCTAGGGGGCTACGTATCTTGATAGCCCCCAGTTATGAGACGCCGAACCCCTAATGATGGCTGAGTGGGGTGAATGCAACCTCGAATCGTCAAGGAGGTTAGTACAAATACTCGTTAAATACGCCGAAATAGATAGGGCAGATTTACAAAGCAAGATTGAAGCCCTCGAAGAGAAGATTAAACAACAGGAAGGTGACTCACGGCAAGCACTGAAAATGAGGGAAGAAATGATGAGTAGACTGGCAAAAGAGGAGGATAAAATAAAGGCCCGCAAAACATATAAATTCAAGAGAGACCGGGAAGATTATGCTAATGGACAGATCTTCACATTTGCACGCCGGTATGATTCACTAAGGGCAGCGACGGCCAATAAAAGATTGCAGGGAGACAAAGGAACAAAAAACCAACATGGTGAAGCATCCTCAATGTCGAAGACAAGCTCTGTTCCAGAAAGTGAATCAGAGAATGAAGGGACAAACAGAAAAAATGAAGAGCATGGAATAAGGTTGACATTGGGGGAAGAATTGGGAATTTTAAAACAGGGCAGGAGAGAGACATTAAGACCACGCAAACAAGACATGGCAACAAAACCAAATCCCAGAGGAGACGGGGGAGACGCCAGGCCCGCAGGATACGGAGAATCAAAGAAGCGGGCCGAGGACGGGCCAAACGGAACTAAATAATAATGAAAGAAGTGTACAAAGAACTGATGGGAAACAAGGCAAACGAGGCAAATACAATAATAAATCTTGCCAACATCAACCTATCAGAATCAGAGGCTCAAATTCTATCCCTGGGACTATCTTTTTGCCCTAGAACAGATTTCCAATACACCAGAACTAGAGCGGATGTTTATCAGTTTACGCGGAAATTAAAACTTAAAAAATTTCATCTATTAAGGCCCACTGCTGAGGCCGCCACGACAGTCTCTGCAACAAGATTGGAAACAGATATGTTGGGCCTACAAGTCTCGGATGTAGATTTATACCGGGACATGTGCCAGTTGGAAAGTGGGGGATCACCCAGTAGTCAGACTATCCCCCTTGCAGGCACTCAAGCCAGGCCTCAAACACCATTTAAAATGAAATCAAAATTTGTCCCCATATTGGTACGAGATGGTTTAGATGCCTTTAGTGATCATGTGGTTAATCAAATCAAAAAACTAACACATGCAACGAATAGATCTAAAAGAGTATATACCAGCAAAGAGACCAGATACAATCAGTTGATTTTAAGATTAAGAAAGGAAGATGTAGTTATTCGGACATCAGACAAAGGCGGAAATATAGTCCTTTGGCCCATGAAAGACTATTTAGAAGAAGCATACAGCCAGCTGAATGATGTCCAATGTTACAAAAAAAGTACTCCACTAAAATACAAAAACACTCAGGATTCTCTTTTTAAGAACTTGCTTGCCTGGAAGAGTTTGGGCCTTTTAAGCTGGGATGAGTACAAATTTGTTAAAAAGGAATATCCAATGGTACCTCATATTTACTTTATACCCAAAATACATAAGGACATGTCGAAACCACCGGGCAGGCCAATTATTGCGGCGTGTGATGGGCCATTGGAGAATCTCTCAAGATACATTGATTATTTTTTACAGGTGCACATGAAGCAGTTGAAATCATACATCCAGGACACCAGTGACTTTTTAACAAAAATTAATGCAATTGTGTGGGAATCTGATTTTTTGTTAATCACAATGGATGTCTGCTCTTTGTATACCTGTATTAGGAACCAAGATGGCTTGAGAGCAGTGGAGTTCTATCTTAATACTAGATCCATAATATATGCACAACATACTCGTATGCTCTTGAATATGCTGCTCTTTAATCTGGAAAATATTTTTTTCTTTTTAACGGGCAGTTTTATCAACAAATCCAAGGTGTAGCCATGGGGGCCAGCTTCTCCCCAGTTACGCCTGTCTGTTCATGGGCTGGTGGGAGGAACTGGTCCTCATGCGCAAATATGAACATGTGTATACTACCAATATTGTATCTTGGATGCGTTTTATAGATGATATATTTATTGTGTGGAAGGGGAGGGAAGAAGGTGCGTTGAAATTTATCAATGAAAACAACTTTAACCTCAAATTTTCCTCGAGCATTAGTAAACATACAGTGACCTTTTTGGATGTGCAGGTTTTAATTAGAAATAATGTTTTAACTACCACCCTTTTTACCAAACCAACTGCAGGAAACACACTTTTACACGCGTCGAGTGCACATCCCCCACACCTCATCAGGAGCATCCCCTATGGGGAAATGCTCCGTATCCGCAGAATTTGTAGTGATTCAGAGGATACAAGGATGAGGCAGATGGAGAGCCGTGCTAGATTTTTGGCTAGGGGATACAGCAGCGAATCAGTAGATTCTGCGATTAGAAAGTCTCAGGCAAGGTCGAGGAGGGATCTCCTCACCTACAAAACAAAAACGTCTCAGGTAGAGGCATACACACAGCCTGTCAGACTAATCCTAACCTATTCAAAACAGGAAAAACAGTTGCGGAGTATTATGAGACACAATTGGCACTTTATCCGTGAGGATCCAGTAATAGGTGATCTGATGCCTGTCAATCCATCAATCTCCTTCCGCAAATCATTAAGTATGGGGAATATGTTGGTTCAGAATAGTCATGACAGTAGTCACAAAGACATGTGGTTAACAATAAGAAAAGGTTTTTTAAATGTCTCTCTTGTAAGGCTTGTCAGTTTGGAATAAATGTCAAAACGTACACAACTGCTTTTTCAGATACAGTTAAAGAGATTAAACAGCATCTTACGTGTAAGACAGAATATTGTGTATACGTATTGGAATGTGACTGCCAATTGAAATATATAGGCAGCACAAAATTAGCAGTGCATAAACGTGTCCTTCAGCATATCAGGGCGATCACTAATAAGGATCAAAATTACCCTGTTGCAAGACATTTTCAAACTGTACACAATAGCAATCCACAATTTTTACGCTATTATGCTGTTGAAGCTATACCTATTATGAAAAGAGGGGGTGACAGGGAAGCCAAACTGAGACGCCTTTGAACGAGTTATATTTTAGAGTTTGATTCTAAGCATCCAGGCGGGCTCAATATTACAGAAGATTTACATACGTTTTTATAACGTAGGCAGTCAGTCTCCCATAGGTCAAGCATGCACAGCAGGCAAGCCAATTAGAACATTGCAATGAAGGGACACCTTTTCTTGCTTGCACTTAATGTCTGAAGAACCTTGGGCAAGAAGCAAAACTATAATTATCCAATTAATAAAACCAGTATGATTTTTAGGAATGGTTTTAGAATTGGGGTGGTATTTTATAGTTATTTCTTAAAGCCCTTTACCCAATGTTTTTTATAGATCTACATCTGGGTTCTGTGTGTTAAGACTTTAAAAGCCAACGATCTACTGACATTCTTAGAAACCTCCCTTGCAATATGAAGTAATGTATGAATTTTAAAGTAGGACGTATTTAATGAATTTACTATGATAATTTGTACTTGTATATAATTAATTTATTTGTTTACGTATGATTTGTATGTGTATATAATGAATTCATTTGTGCACCCCTTCAGATATTTAATATTTATAGCACTATTGGTTTTTAACTCTAAGTAGTATAGCACTGAGTCACTTTATCTGTCCATTCAAAGCATGTCGATAATGGTAGCAAATGATTTAGAGATGTGCATGGATGCATTTAAGCAAGTGTAATCAAGAAAAGAAAGTATTGCACAACTAATCCATTGGCACAATAGAACAATATTGAATTTACAGATTTATCTGTGGTATATTTATATATATAATAAGAATAAATATATGTATTAAAAAGACATGAATAGCAGATATTGCATGGTGCAGAGTAATCCGTGAACTGGCAAAGTATTTAAACTTAAGGACACAAAATAGGAAATAGGTGTTTCTTCAAAGAAATGTGTCCTTTATACATAAATTTTATAGCACATAGTGGTAGGTGATAGGTTGTTTTCACTTTTGTATTAAGATATGTATTTTTTATATGTGGATGATGTCTTTATTCCCATATATGATATCATTTTAATGGAAATACGTAAACATGTGTCAGGAGACATTTAAGTAGATATTTAGCCTGAACCAAAACATATATATATATATCAAAAAATTATTTTGTAATATTGTTTCACTATAATGTGGGCAATCATATAGGAGGTTGAATATAAATTATGAATAACAACTAAATGAACAACAAAATATGTTATGTAATGGAACATGAGGTATCATGGTATGTAAAGTATGTAAAAAAAATTTTTTAGCATGTTTTCTATTTCCATGATTTTAATTAAGCACGGGCACTTTAAATATGGGGGTAAAGCTGTTGAGCGTTGTCATGTGATCAAGGCCGCTTGTACGGCCGAAACGCGTAATGGCAGAGGACTGGTAAAAATAAAAAAGAATATTTGCACTGAATGAGGTCTGCACTCGTTTTCCGGAGGATTGTGGCGAGGAGAGGAATATATATATATATATATATATATATATATATATATATATATATATATATATATATATATATATATATATATATATATATATATATATAGTTTTGTCGCCACTAGGTAGTTAAAGTTGGGTCAGCTGTTCCATAGGAAAAGCGTTTTTGTGTTGCTAATAACTTTGGCACAGTTTGACGAATCTCCACAAAACTTTCCAAAAAGGTGCTACTTTTTGACTAGTTTCTGCTGCATGGAAAGTTTTGGGGTGACCTGTCAAGTGGGATCCAAGGAAAAAGGGGGGTCCCAAATCACAAAATCCCCAGGCATCTTCCATAGACTTCTTTAAGATGTGCTACAGCACAACACTGCTGAACAGAATTACACCAAATTTGGCAGGAAGCTATATCTTGGTCCACAGGCTGTGCTTTTTGTGATTTGGTGTAAATCAGTTCAATAGTATTTGAGAAATGAAGGTTAAAAAATAATTGTATATCTGGATGGTTGGGTCTGCGAGTGTCTCGCAAGAGTCCCTCGAATGTGCAAATTAAAAAATGGAGCCCTGTGATTGATTGAGAGGCCGATTTTTGCAGTGAGACTTCATACTCTCGCAGGAGCGAGAGACTCCTACAGGCCTGCGAGCACTCTGATTGGCTGGTTGTTGGAGGTTTGGAAATGAAATGGCTGCTATTACTGTTTACTGTGAAAAAATGAAGGTGTTGTGGAAATTAAGTAAAAGAGCTTTATACGGGGGCAGTAGAAAGTCATTCTGTCCCCCTAGATTTTGACAGGAGGCCTCTAAGGTATAAGTACTGAGATGAAAGTAAATGTATATTGTTTTTTTTAAAACTACGATCTTGCGAGACTCTCCTGGGATTGTAAATAGTTAAAAG
This sequence comes from Calotriton arnoldi, assembly GCA_963921515.1. Classification (NCBI taxonomy): domain Eukaryota; kingdom Metazoa; phylum Chordata; class Amphibia; order Caudata; family Salamandridae; genus Calotriton; species Calotriton arnoldi. Next base: position 1,169,839 of record CAWUFW010003000.1, on the reverse strand, counting down.
GAATAGGTGAGCTGTCAATACACTCTACTAGGAGAAATATATATTGTGCTACTTATGATTCAGAAGAGATGTGTAAGACATAAGTACTGTGATGAATAGAATGTTCATTTTTTTTTTTTAAATGTTACGATCTCGCAAGACTCTTGCGGGTTCGTGAAAAATAGGAAGGAGTAGGTGATCTTTGAATACATTCTGGTATGCACACTTTTTACTGTGGGAAGGAGTTATTTGGAGATGGCGTTTATCAGCATCTACTATTTACGCCCATTGGCTTGGGAAGAGTTGTGATTAGAGAGTTAAGGCTCTTCCCACACCCTACTATGTACACCTGTCATACAATAGAGGGGTCTCAGCTGAGAGGCAAGTCCCTCCACACACCCTACTACAGACACCCATCATATTAGAGAGTGGTCTCATCAGAGAGGCCATTCCCTTCATATGCCCTACTACACACACTTGTTATCCAGGAGAGAGGAGTGAAAGGAGAGGCCAGTTCCTTCCCACACCCTTCTATGCTCATCCGTCATCTGAGAGAGAGATCTCAGTAGAGATGCCAGTCCATCCACACACACAACTACGCACACCCATCATCTGAGAGAGAGGTCTCAGAGGAGAGGCCAGTTCCTCCACACACCCTACTATGAACACCCGTCATCTGAGAGAGAGGTGTGAAAGGATAGGCCAGTCCCTTTTCACTCCCTACTGTTCACATCCGTTGTCCAAGAGAGAGGTTTCAGTGGGGAGGCTAGTCACTTCACACACACACACACACACACACACACACACACACACACACACACACACACACACACACACACACACACACACACACACACACTACTATGCATGCTTATCACACTGTGGAGGGGTGTTAGTGGAGAGGTTAGTCTCTCCCTATAACCTACTACGTACACCCAACACCCTAAGGAAAGCTGTAAGCAGAGAGAACAGTTTCCCCCCCACCTACTACGCGCTCCGGTTATCCTTGAGAAAGGTCATAGCAGAGAGGGCAGTACCTCTTGCCACCCTACTATGCACACCTGTCATTCCTGAGAGTGGTCTCAGCAGAGAGGCCAGTCCTCCACACACCCTTCTAAGCACACCTGTCAGCCCTGGGAGAGGTCTCAGCGGAGAGGCTAGTCTCTCCCTACACCCTACTACGGACACCTGTCATCTGAGAGAGAGGCCTCAGTGAGGAGGCCAGTCCCTTCACACACCCTATTATGCACACTTGTAATTCAAGAGAGGGGTCTCAGTGGAAAGGCCAGTCCCTCCACACACCATGCTATGCACACCCGTCATCCGAGAGAGAGGTCTTGAAGGAGCTCCAAACACCGTACTATGCACATCCGTCATCCAAGAGAGGGGGTCTCAGCAGAGAGGCAAGTCCCTCCCCACACCCTACTATGTACACTCATCATTCAAGAAAGGGGTCTCAGCAGAGAGGCCAGTCCGTCCACACATCCAACTATGCACACCTGTCATCGCGAGAGAGAGGTCTCAAAGGAGAGACCAGATCCTCCACACACAATACTATGCACAACTGTCATCCAAGAGAGGGGTCTTAGCAGGGAGGCTACTTTCTCCCCTCACCCTACTACGCACATCCATTATTCCAAAAAGAGGTCTCAGTGGGGAGGCCAGTCCCTCACACACCCTACTATGTATATCCGTCTTATGACAGAGAGGTCTAAGCAGAGAAGCCAGTACCTCCCCACACACTACTATACAGACCCGTCATCCAAGAGAGGGGTCTTAGCGGAGAGGCCAGTCCCTCCACACACCCTACCATCACCAGGCATCTGAGAGAGACGTCTCAAAGGAGCGGACAGTCCCTCCTCAAACCCTATTATGTGCACCCATCGTCCAACAGAGAGGTCTAAGCAGAGTGACAAGTTTCTCCCCACACCCTTCTATGCACACCCACCATCCAAGAGAGAGGTGTCAGTGGAGAGGCCAGTCCCTGCCCACACCCTAGTACGCACATGGTTGGGGTTTAGCTTTACGTATGTTGATAAAATATAACTTTCAATTTTTTTTTAAAAACTAAAAATTCACTAAAAAAACAAAGGTTAAATGTGGTGTTATAGTTAGATGTGATAAAAAAGATTTGTTTTTGTTTATAAAATAAAAACCTTAGAATTTCACTGAAAAACCAAAGGTTAAAGTAACATTATAGTTAGGTGAATTTGTCAGTGACAACATTAACGCTTCTAACGTTCTAATGCCATACTAGTTTATAGAGTAATGTGTAAAAAAGAAGCTTGGATGATATCATCAGTGATGTTGTTTGAGATGTCATCAGTGATGTCATAAATGATGCCATAGAACATGTCATGAGTGATGTAATATGTGGGGTCATAAACGGTGCATGGCGGGCGCTAGTTATAGTTAGCTTTCTAACCATAATGGGTGAATTTCTGTGTATTTTTATTTTTTTATTTTTTTATTTTAAAGCGTTAATGTTGTCACTGGCAAATTCACCTAACTATAACGTTACTTTAACCTTTGTTTTTTACAGTGACTATCTAAAGTTTTTAAAAACAGATCTTTGTATCACACCTAACTAGAACGTTACTTTAACCTTTGTTTTTTTCAGTGATTATACAATATTATATATATATATATATATATATACAGTTACCACTCCACGTGCATTCACTCACAAACGGGAATACGGACAACTTAGATTGCTGGAGCCCAGTGAAAAAGTTTATTTCAGTACAGTGCTAGCCCATGACGCGTTTCGGCCACTCCTGTGGCCTTGATCATGATCACATGATCACGCTACGCTGTTACCAAAAATATAAGGTAACACACCCATCACATGACACATTACGACAGCACAATGGAGATGAAAGACGTACTATACGGTGTAGCTCATAATGCTTGCTAAAGTTAATATCCTTCAAATGCGTATTGAGTTCATGTTAAAATCCTGAATCTATGCATATATAAAACAAAGGTAATTGAACCATAATAAGATGATATACATGCAGGTTTGAGACATGAACAGATAAATAAATAAATGCGTCGTATTATAAAAGCCATCATAATAAATAAGCGATTATAAAACTATGATATAAATGGACATAACTTTCAAATGTTAAGAACCATACCACAATAGATTACATGAATATAAATATCAATAAATACTCAGTGCAAATACTGTTTGTGCAAATAACAATGAATAGCTGCATATAGGGGCCTCTAATGGCACGAGTAATTTGCTACAGTATGGCATTATAACTCCAAAGTGCAGTGCTGTTCGTGCAAATAAGTGCTAAAGTGCAACATTTGTATGTGTCTAAAGTGCTAAATAGTGTGTGTTGCTATTGGCTAGAAAACCCAGTCCTAAGCTACAGATAAAAATATATATATATATTTACAGCGGCTAAGAGGAGGAGAAGATAAAATGGGTTGAAACATATTCTGCACAATTCATTTTAAGGGAGCCCCCTTATGGATATACCTGAATTATATGAGTCAATAAGCCTTATATCTCAAAAATGGTAGATAGAGATTTAGAAGTGTATAGCTGGTCAAATCCCAAGTCTATAAGAATGGATAGTGTAAACGCTGGACATATTAAAAGATGATTGCAAGTTTGTCAAATAATGTTCAAAAGTGACAGCCAAATAGTTAAGAGAACATTACAGGTAATTATGGAGATCTTCACATATGTTGAGACCCTGTGGGGACTTAGTGTCGAGTTCAACAATGTACCTCGATTCTAGCTTCCGTAGCTTCTTTTCACGATTACCCCCTCTTTTGTTTACTGGAACTGCATCAACGACAAAGTATTGAAGGCAGTTTAGATTGTTATCGTGTGCCAGTTTAAAGTGCCTCGCTACTGGGTAGGCTGGGTCCGAATTAACTATAGCACGTAAGTGCTGTAGTATTCTCACATAAACCTGTAGTTTCGTGCTGCCTATGTAACGCAGACCACACTTGCATTGCAGCACGTAGACGGCATATTCTGTTCTGCATGTAATATGGCCTTTGAGCTCAATGCTGGTGTTGGAAAATGCTGTAGTGTACAGTGGAGTAGCTAGGGGGGTGGTGGGGAGGGTCCGCCCCAGGCGGCACTATTTTGGGGGCGGTGGCGGCTGCGCAGCTTTGGTGGCCTGTGGCCTTTATTATTTGGGGACACTGACAGTGATGTACACCCACCACCCCCCACACCCACACGTGCGGCTGTCGCTGAGCAGCACTGCACACGTGTATGAAGTGCAAGCGCACCTGCTTGCAAATGCTGCACTCACCACCTAGCATAATGGTGGTGCGGCGCGCGGCGTACTGTATATCTGGGTCCAAGGGCCATCAATCTTGTAGCGCGCGAAAGCGCTACCAATGACGGCCCTGGGACTCATTTTTGGACAGCCCCTGCGCTGTGCTATTAAAATGCAGCAGTGAAGTGCGCCACCACCACGCGCTCTCTTGAGTGGAGTCTCTGGAGTGCTGGGCGATTTGCTGCAGAACCCCTACCCCAACAAAGAACTGGTCGTGTTTGCCGGTGCCACTGTGGAGTCTACACAGGAGAGGTAAGAGCTAAACGGGGGATTTCCTTGTGAGAAATAATTGTGCCCGAAATTTGACTGTGGCTGACACAGTGCCACCAACATACTCTTCGAATCCGGCCTGTCACCCGCCACCTCTCCTTAGCACTAGGTGAAGACTGGTCTGAGCGGTGCTACTGGCGGTGGGTGGGGACAGCGCATAACCTTATAACCTTTCAAGGTCAACCCTGCTGCGGTGGCCCCAGGGACATTTATTTTTAGAAAATAGAGCAAAACTAGGTGGGGCAGTGAAGCGACCGCAGCAGTAGAGAGAGAGAGAGAGTGAAGCAGACAGACAGCATGGCCACAGCGGCGGGGAAGCTGGACGCCGCATCATATTCGTGTCTGTGGCATCACCGCACCTCCTCACAGAGCTGCTGGCCTATGGTTGCAGGTTTATTTAAGCTAATGTGAAACGAATACGTTGTTTACAACGACGCTTGTCAGGTAGGAAAAAATAACTCCACATTATATCATGTGCTCTTTAAGTGCCATGGGTAAAAACGTATCCATCAAATTGCCCGGGCTGTTTTTTAACAGCCTACCTGTCCCAATGTGAAACTTCTGTCAGGCCTGTCCTTACAGAGCCACAACTGTGCCTTCCATGCTTGCTGTCAGACACCTCCCAGGATGCCTGTCGCCATTTCAGTCCTATTCTAACTTAGATTACTCAAAATACCAGCTTCCTGCGACAGTTCCTGCAGCCCTCCCTCTCCCTGATGTACTTGATAACTGCCTCACTCTCCCGTCAAGGAAGCAGTGGCGTAGCGAGCACGCAAGGGCCTCGTTCACGTATGGAAAAGTCCCCCATTACTGAGAGTAGTGGTAATATTTGGAGGCCGTCAGGCCGAGGTGATTGCTGGTGACGGGGGAAGTAAGACCTGAGGAGCGAGTAAATGATATGTGATAGCATCGCGATGAGAATGAAAGAAAGAGATGAGTGACGAGAGTGTGGAAGTTAAAAGACGGGAACATTTTAGTTGAAATGGGGAAGGTACTGCATGTGGAGATGAGAAATAAGGTTTAAAATACTGTACATGATATCGGGATGGAATGATGGCGCGATAGAGCCAAGCTACAAGGTTAAATCCATTGGGCTCCAGAGCCAATGCATGAGGCCATGGGAGCTTCAATTGCCACTCTGATCAATGGTGTTGCCTTTGCATAGCCACAAACTCAGATCTACATATACCAATTCCCTTCATAGGACGTTTCTTTTCTCTATGTGGTGATAGTCTCAGGTGGCTGATTGGAGCCCCGGCCAATCAGTCTGCCATACACATTACATGCCTTGCAGTGGCACAAGTACTGTTTGTTGCATGTGTCCACAAAGTCACTGAGAGTGGATGTTTTTTAAGCACGTTTGCCTTCTCAACTACAGGTCAACACCCAGGTCTTCAACAGAAAAACACTTCAGGAATTTGATTTTAGCAAAAACATTGCCTCCAACACAGGTGAAGGCTAAGAAACAACCCGGTCAATGTGCTAAAACAAACTACGATAAAGTAATTGTCAAGGAGTACATTTTGCTTTCTTATCATTTGGTTTATGTTTTTATCTTTTTTAAGCCAAAACTCGGTAGAAATTGAAATGAAGGATGTACGTTAAAATCTCTCGAAGTGAAAAGCGCGCCAAGGCTCACATATGAAAAATGTACTTAGTGTGCAGCGCGCACGCAGCACAGCCTATATTGTATTGCACACCTAGGGCAGTGGAACTTCATGATGCACCCCTTAGCTTTAATTCTTTGTAATAGGTACATTCTGTGCTAAATGCAGTCCTTTTTCCCCAGCACACCCCCCGTACCTGCCATGGGCGGCAATCTGAGGGATAGCCCCGGGCGCCAAAAGCTCTAGCTCCGCCACTGGTAGTGTATGATGTAGTGTTAGTTCCAAATTTACAGGCACGGCACGAGCTACATTTAAAGAAGCCCTTCTTTGGTGACAACCAGCTAGTTTTATTGTCATTCTCGGGACTGGTTTTTACAAGGTCATTGCGCATAGAATAGGCTTTACGAAATGTAAAGGTGGGTTTAGCTGGAAGTATTTGTTTAAGAGTTGCGTCCGTAAGGGCAATAGGCCATTGTCTATTAACAATAGTTTTAATGTCGTTGGCCTGCTTACTGAAGGTGGTGATGAGTCTAAACTGTGCCTTTTCTATTGTGTCAGCCGTACTGGTGTCAACCCTGTTAACCTCCAATTCTCTTTCTCTGTTGGAATGAAGTAGACCCTGCCTATCCTTACTATTAGCTTTTCTAATCGCCACTTCCAATTTTCTGGGGTTAAACCCTCTTTCAATGAACCTGATTTTGTCTTCATTTTGATGGTGCTCAAGGTCCTCTAAGGTGCTACAGGCCCTACGTATGCGAAGAAACTCGCCGTATGGAATGCTGGTGATAGTATGCTGCGAATGGAAACTATTGGCATGTAGCAATGTGTTGCCTGCAGTCGGTTTTCTGTATAGACTCGTTTCAACTTTGTCTTGATCAATATACACTTTGATATCTAGAAAGTTGGTGGTTGTTTTGTCAATGTGCGCTGTGATCTGTAGATTCATGTCGTTGATTTTAATACTGTTAGCAAACGCTTCTGCTTGTGCCTGTGTACCTCGCCAGATGACAAAAACATTGTCTATGTAACGCCACCATTTAACCACATGTTGTATCCAAGCATTTCTATGCTCCACCTGTAGGACATGCTCCTCCCACCAGCCTACATGAAGGCAAGCATAGCTAGGGGAGAAGCATGCCCCCATAGCTACTCCTCGTAGCTGTTGGAAAATGGTGTTATCAAAAGTAAACACGTTGTTATATAAACACCATCGAATCATATTAAGCAGCATTTGGTTATGGCAATACATTTCTATTGGTCTTTTTCCCAAATAAAAATCAACAGCTTTTAAACCATCATCACGCCTAATGCTGGTGTAGAGGGCAGTAATGTCCATTGTGTGGAACATAAATTCGCTTGACATATATACATATATATATACATATATAGCCACACACACACACACACATGTGGCAGGGTGCAGCATGTACCAAGAGCTATTTTACTGCACCAGTCCAAGTTCTGCTGGTCTGAATGAGGCATAACATGATGCTTTGTATATGTGCACTCGATTACAGCTTATTTCACCTCTTTCTGACTGTTTCTGCAATAGCAAGTTCTGCCAAGACTTTGTACGAGGAAAACTGCAGGTGTGTGGTAATTTTCACAAAATGCGAAATTACACTTTGGGGACAAACTTTTGTCCGCAAATGAAATGGGATTTAAGCAGGACTCGCCCTAAGTGTATGTCTGCATTGTTTAAAATGTTTGAAAAACAGTACTGTTTACATTTATCAGTTATTGTGAAAATATTGTTGTGTACTTTATTATTTAGGCAGCACACAGACAATAATTGTGAAGGCATTTTCCAGTGAATGCAAGGAATATTTTTTTTTAATTATAAACGGAAAGCATCATAATATTTGCAACTTTAGTTTATAAAGTGACACACTGGATTCTTTTATTTGTTTGATATTACATACAAAACGATTTTAGCCTCGATCACTGGTAAGATGTTCAGGTCGGGGATACTATCAACTGAGGCAGTGATTTTAACCCCCAAATACGTTGCTTCAGTAACAACAGGGACATCGGCAGGACACAGAAACGCTGAATGTAGGATCTGGGTCTTCTCGATATTCAATTTATACCCTGATGTTAAGCCAAATTGCTCTGCGAGAGTCTTTAAGGTCGCAAAGGCCAAAGCAACATCCCTAGTTAAGACCACAATATCGTCCGCATAAGCTAGCGTTTTATAGTCTGTATCATTGACCCTAATCAGCAGAATATTTTGATTCCCTTCAATTTTACTGAGAAAAGGGTCAATGTACAGAGCAAAAAGCAAGGGCGAACACCGACACCCTTGTCTAGTGCCCCTGCTAATGTTAAATGTCCCTGTTTCCTGACCTGAAATACGGATTGTTGCGTCTGGGGAGATATACAACGCCTGTAGTGCCTGAATAAATTCAGTACTGAACCCTTTCCAGCAAAGCACTGCCCACAGAAATCGCCAGGAGACCCTGTCGAACGCTTTCTCGGCGTCCAACAGGATCACCCCCAATGGAGACTCTGTGGCCTGCGCCCAATCCAACAAAGCAATGACCCGTCTAACGTGGTCAGCCGTGTCCCTTCCAGGAATAAACCCATGTTGACGTATGGACACCAGCGAAGTGATGACTTTCGCGAGTCTAGTGGCTAGGATTTTTGAGTAAACCTTGCTCAATCCGTATTAATAAGGGAGATAGGGCGATAGGAGGAGGGATTTAGCTCAGGCTTATCTTTTTTCTTAAATCTATAAATACTAAACCAGAAAGACTAGACCATCTGCATCTTACGCTATACGGCCGTTGTAATATACTTAAAATGTTGGTTCTTCCAAAGTTTTTGTATCTATTCAGAACTATCCCCCTAGAGTTTCCTCAAGAATGCCTGGTTAGGGCTGAGAGGATATGCTCTAGATTTCTCTGGGGCTATCACCGATCGCGCAGGGCTGCCAAATGGATGTGTCTTCCTAGGGACCGGGGTGGCTGGGCGGTTCCCAATATTTTGCTGTACTACTGGTCATCCATGCTGCAACATTTTGAAGTACTCTTAGTAGGGGATAGGGTTGAGGTCCTGTTGGCTAACAGACCGACTATTTATGAAATAGGTCTGGGGGAGGCGGCAAAGGGCATTCTAGTTCGGATATTGGAACCAAGTTATTTTAAGAAAACGAGGTTTAAAGTAATCAGCGCTGCGTACTCGATTTGGCGGAAAATTCGGCGTAAATGGGAAATCCCGAATATCAATGCTTATACGCCATTTTCGGCTGCTGGTATTTTGCCATCGATTTTTCAGGATCAGGTTATCTTCAGATGGCAGTGGGTGGGTTTGAAGGTTATTGGTGATTTGTGTCAGGAAGGGCAAATGGCATCCTTTTCCTTTTTAAGGGAGAAGTTTCAGCTAAATAATTACGACTTTTTTAAATATCTTCAGATTAGGAGTTTTTTGATAGACATCGAAGTGGGGCTACTTCTGTGTTTGAAAAGATATCTATAGTTGAATTGGGCCGAAGGAAAGTGAGAATAGGCATAATTTATCAATATCTTCTGTCTCGTTTCCCGGATGATATCGATGATCAGAACATCAAGTGGGAGGAAAACTTGGTAAGAAGGGGGTCGATATTGGTTACATCTTAGAATTAGCAAGCCAGATCCTAATCTCTGGCAGCCTTCGGACTCAATGTTATATGGCGGTGTTTGATTTGTACTACACACCTGCGAAGATTGCTAAGTGGGGGGCGGAAGGGTGATAGATGTGGCAGGTGTGGGTTTCAAGCGGCTGATGCGGTCCATATGTTTTATCTATGCCCAAGCCTGGGGGAATTTTTTCATGAAATTGAGTATTTTATAAATACAGTGCTAAAAATCCCGGTCGTAATTTCCCCAGAGTTGGTAATAATGGGTTATGAGGATACCGGGATGGTTGGAAGACCCAGATACACTGCCGCATTTTTGTTTATAGCAATGGCGATGGCTCGGCTGTGCATTACGTCACAATGGATAGGCCCGGAAGCTCCCACCTTTTTTAATTGGAGATCTAGGATGTTGGCACTGTATAATATGGATTCGTCTGTGTATCTCTTAAGGGGAAAAGGAGGCGGGAGATGGGTACTAAAATGTGGGCCCCTATTAAGGAATGGTTTCAATGATAATTGTTATAGATGGGATCGGTCGATTGTTGGTCGCATAGGTATATAGGTACATGTCTTATCGTGCTCTTCATTTCTGTTTTTTTTAGGCTCCACGACAGATCTCAAAACTTATGTTATGTTTTTTGGTTATGTTTTTGTATTATTGTCTCTTTTCCTAATGAATCTCTTTGTATGTTATTTGCCATGACATTTGTTAACGATAAAAAAAAAAAAGATTTCCTATTGCTCCGACACAAGCCTGCCCATACGGACGTGTGCTGATGGTGCTGTGTACAAAAGGCATGCTATATCAATAAAACACCTGCCCAAGTCATACAATTCCAGCAACTGATAGCGTTACTGCCAACTCAGGGAATCAAATGCCTTTTCGAGGCCCAGGACCATGCAGGCCACCCAGGGCCAGGATCCCGGGCTAGCCACCATAATCCTGAACTTCCTTAGAATATTGAGCAAGATGTTCCTTGCCAGCATGAAGCTGTTTTCATCAGGGTGCACTAGTTACCAGAGGAGTGGTACAAAAACACTGCTAACACCTTGCTTAAAATTTTATAGTCAGTATTCAAAATCGCCAAAGGGCCTATATGAGGACAGGTCCAAGTTGTCCTTGTCTGTCATTTGGATTGAAATAAGAAGGGCCTCTCTTAAGATGCTGGGAGGGTACCATCCTCCAGGGCAGCTTCCTATATTTTCTCCAGTCGTGGGGACAAAAGGGCTGAAGGACCTGGAGTTTTGTTGGCAGCCATTGATTTGACGGCTTCCTTTATTTCAGCTACAGTGATAGGGAGACTTAAGTCTTGACATTGTTCCGGAGTAACCCGAGACAGTGAAGCTTCTGATAAAAAGGTTAATGTCACTTATTACGACAAAGGTTGTGCAGCATAAAGAGTCATATAAAGGCGTTGTGCTTTTTCACCTGAGTGTGCACGTATGTGTTTTAAGTGAGTCGAATGGAGGGGATAGGGCGGCGAGGTGATTCCTGTTTTATTAGCCATGCAAGAAGGGTCCCAGATGTGTCAGCCTCTGTATGCGGTTTCAATGTGTGTACCACAAAGTTGATGCAGCGCAGCCATTCAAGTAATTCATTGTGCTTTGCACGAGTGGTCAAGAGCACCTGCTGGTGCATAGCATCTCCAACTGTCCGAGCTTCCAGCCTAAGCAAAGATTCATCGCTAGCAGATAAGCCTGCCTCGAATGCTCCCTGAGCCCCCACCATCGTTGAAATATAGGGCCCTTGCATTGTGACTTTAATAGAGTCCCATTCTAGGGCTAGGGTGGAGACCATGTTGTAATCAGTTATGTTCTTGTGTATAGTTGCACGGAGTGTCTGGCCCTCCAGCAAGGAAGGATGCAGTTTCCATGTGGAAAAGGGGGAACTCGGCTCACCTCACCTAAGTTCCCTGACCAAGGAGTTGTGATCCAAAACCATCCTGCCCCAATAATGAGCCTATGGAGGCTGTGCAAACAGATCATTCAAGCTTTATATGGGGATATCAAAAACGCAGGAGGGCAATGAGATCTTTCAAATTAATAATACAAAAGGGTCAGGTGGTGCGTGACCAAATATCTCATTGTACGGTAAAGCTGCGGCAGACTACTGGCTTGATGGAGTACTGCCTAGAGGTCATCAAAGAAAATGACCCCAGTGGCTTTCTGCAGATATCAGATGCCCTCATCCGGCGAGTGCACCTAACGGAAGATCAGTGGGGCAAAGGGACACTCACGCCCAGAATGACCACCGACTTTAATCTGAATTTGGACAGCGCGCCTCTCCTGCAGTCCATCCACCAGCTGGACTTTGTGCAGAAGAAAAGTTCCCTCTCAAGCACCAGCACCCCCTATCCTGCAGTTGGAAGAATGCTGTACTCACAACAACAGCGCCACCTTGTCGTGGAAGCAGCCGCCATTGTCGATGGTCCAGGTGGAAGGATACATTCTAGAGCTGGATGATGGAAATGGTGGTCAGTTCAGGGAGGTGTTTGTTGGAAAGGAGACCATGTGCACAGTCGACGGCCTTCACTTCAACACAAGTATAGCGCTCGGGTCAAGGGTTTTAACAAATCAGGAGTCAGCCAGTACAGCAAGATTCTTGTTCTTCAGACCTCTGAGGTGGCCTGGTTTGCTTTTGACCCCGGATCCGCACACTCCGACATCATCTTTTCCAACGACAACCTCACTGTAACCTGCAACAGCTACAATGACCGCGTGGTGCTGGGGAAGACAGGGTTTTCCAAAGGTGTCCATTACTGGGAGCTGACAATCGATCGCTATGACAATCACCCGGACCCTGCCTTTGGCGTGGCCCGCATCGAGGTGGTGAAAGACATGATGCTAGGCAAAGACGACAAGGCCTGGGCCATGTATGTCGACAACAACAGGAGCTGGTTCATGCACAACAACTCGCACACCAACAGGACGGAAGGTGGGATCTCGAAAGGTGCCACCGTTGGAATCCTCCTGGACTTCAACAGAAGGACCCTGACTTTTTCCATCAACGAGGAGCAGCAGGGTCCTGTGGCCTTCGAGAGCATGGAGGGCCTCTTCTTCCCCGCCGTCAGCCTGAACAGGAATGTCCAGGTAACACTTCATACCGGTCTGCCGATCCCTGATTTCTATGGCAGCAGGGCATCTCTACAGGCTTAGAAGCGGACGAATCAGGAAGTCGGGCTCGCACCTTTCTTACTCGCGAGGAGATTAGGTACATTTTCAGAGGCTGAGGACATCTGTGGACACTTGCTGATTAGAAACCCAAGGAAACCAAAAAAAATGAATAAAACAAAAATGTAAAAATCAAAAAAAACAAAAACGATTTTAGCCTATGAAGTGCACTCTGAGACTGTTACTCTAGTGTTAAATGTCTCAGTCAGTGAACCAGCAGTAGACGAGATTAAATTGACAAGTTCGTGCCATCAAAATCACTTCTTAAAACAGAGGCTTCTCTGTTTTAGGACCTAATATCAGGGGAAGACTTCAGCTGTTTTTGCACTTTGGCTTTGGTAGTGTTTTTGCTAATGCAGTTCAGCATCGACCAATAAGAAAATGAAAGGGTCATTGCTGATCTGCAGCGGGAAAATAAATCCATTGCGATGTTGTATTTACATGCTTGAATCATCACACATACGTGTATTATTCACCGCTCCAAGATGGTGGTTTCCCATCTTGGGATAGTAAATAAAAAAGGGTGAGCAAATGCAAACTTAAGGAAAGAGGGACCCAAGTCATTAAATGCTGCAACCAGACAGCCAATACAAGAAAAACAAAAAAATAAATTTTGAAAATCAACGGGACACAAGGGTTCAAGGTGCGGTGATGGGGAGTAAAGGTTTGATACCGGAGATCGATTAAAAAGAAATTAGCCAAGTGAGACTGGGAGCAGTGGAGTAAGTAAAGGATGAGCTGAAGCCCACAGGGGAAGTAATGGAATAGCTGTAAGAGGGGAGGGTAGCAATGAGGAGGGTGGGGGAGTTTGAGTGGGAAAGCAGAACAAGGGAGAGCAAGAAAACACAAGCACTCCATGGATTGCTACAAGACAAAATGTGTACCCTAATTGCAAGCAGTGGAAGGACACAAGTCATCCAGTCAGAACGCTGTGAAGAACAAATGTCCCTGAGGCCGGAGAAGCAAAGAATAGGGAGGAACTCCATTGAATAAGAAGCAGGGAAATTAGATGGGCAAGAAAGCCATCCAATCAGGAGTAAGGGGCTGACTCATATTCCATTCTGTGCATATATTTTAATGTATTGGAGACAATAGGTTTTTGACAAGAGACAGCTAAAGCTGTCTGTACGCGAGACCTGACAATAAGAGGTCTTTTAGGGAAAGCAGGTTGCTATCCCCATGAGGCGCAGCTATCAGTGGTGAATCAGGTGCAGTGGTGCCACGGCCCGGGGCCCCAAGGGGCCCACTCCATCCCAAATGCAGCTGTATTTTAATAAGCAACTAGGGATCATGGGGCCATTATCCTTGCTTACGTTAATGCCCATGGCACCTGACTCCTTTTAGATTTAACCAATCCAATTGCTGATCTTTTAAAAGTATGTCCTAAGCTTTTGCTTGTTCTTGTAGCTGGTTGTTTGCGTTTGTTGCTAGTCCCTCTTCGTAAGCAAGAGGGTGGCTTTTGTTTTCCTTAAAATGTGGTAAAATGTACACTTGCCTGCCATCAGATTAAATAATGTGTACCTTCTCTTCCTATAATGTAAATGTTGGCCAAAGGGGTTCCTTGAGTTCTCAGTCTGTTATTGGTTAATGAAGCTACCGACAAAGCTTGTCACTTAATAGGCAGAAGAAATATATATATTTAAGAAACCCGATTTTAATAACGGTTTTCTTGCTTTAACCCTCACTTGTCATAAACTGCAGAGCAACCCCAACTTATCCAAGTCTGCCAAGTTATTTATCGCTTGTGAACGACAGCAGAGCTGTCCCTTGCTCAACTGTTCCATCCATCAAGCAATGTAGACAGCAGAGTTGCCCTTCACCCCTCTCTGTCAGCAGAACTACCCCTCACTGGTCACTGGCAGTAGAAGTATATCTGCTCTGCTGATGTATCCCTGGCTCGTTGCCAGACTGCTACATGTGTGCAAGTCTGTTCTTTCTGTCTCCATCCATCCATCTGGTGAAGCAATAGGACAGGGAGCCTCAAAAGTAAGAAGTCACGAGGTCATTGAGCTGGGGGACAGGGAGCTTCAAAAGAAGGGTGTCATGCGGGACAGGGAGCTTCAAAAGAAGGGAGTCGTGCGGGACCGGGAGCTTCAAAAGAAAGGAGTCATGCGGGACAAGGAGCTTCCAAAGGAAGGGAGTCATGCGGGATGGGGAGCTTCCAAAAAAAGGGAGTCATGCGGGATGGGGAGCTTTAAAGGAAGGGAGTTATGCGGGACAGGGAGCTCCAAAAGAAGAGAGTCACAGGAGACCGAGGGACAGGGAGCTTCAAAAGAAGAGAGTCACAGGAGACCGAGAGCCGAGGGGCAGGGAGCTACATAAGAAGGGTGTTACAGGAGGCCGAGGGACAGGGAGCTTTAAAAGAAGAGAGTCACAGGAGACCGAGGGGCAGGGAGCTTCAAAAGAAGGGAGTCACAGGAGACCGAGAGCCGAGGGACAGGGAGCATCAAAAGAAGGGTGTTACAGGAGGCCGAGGGACAGGGAGCTTCAAAACAAGGGTGTCACAGGAGACCGAGAGCCAAGGGACAGGGAGCTTCAAAAGAAGGGAGTTACAGGAGACCGAGAGCCGAGGGACAGGGAGCTTCAAAAGAAGGGAGTCAGAGGGGATAGAGAGCCAAGAGTTAGGAGTCTTTGAAAGAAGGGAATCACGAGGGACAATCAGCCGAGGGACAGGGATCTTCGACAGAATGGAGTCACAGAGGACAGAGAGCCGAGGAACAGAGAGCTTTCAAAGAAGGTAGTCACTTGGGACAGAGAGCTTCAAAAGAAGGCTGTCACAGTGGACAGAGAGCCGAGGGACAGGGAGCTTCAAAAGAAAGGAGGTTGTAAGGGGCAGAGAGCCAACGGACAGGGAGCTTTGAAAGAAAGGAGTCGCGAAGAACAACCAGCCAAGGTACAGGGAGCTCCAAAAGAATTGAATTACAGGGGACAGAGAGCCGAGGATCAGGGAGCTTCAAAAGAAGTGAGTCACGAGAGACAGGGAACTTCAAAAAAGGATGTCACAGAAGACAGAGAGCCGAGGGGCAGGTGGTTTTAAAAGAAAAGAGCCACAGGGGATAGGAAACCGAGGGACGTGGAGCTTCAAAAGAAAGGAAGTTGTGAGGGACAGAAAGCTGATGGACAGGGAGCTTCAAACCAAGGGTGTCAAAGAAGACAGACTGACAGGGGACAGGGAGCTTCAAAACAATGGAGTCAAAGGGGACCTAGAGCTGAGGGATCAGGAGCTTCGAAAGAAGGAAGTCACAAGGGACCGAGAGCAGAGGAACAGGGAGCTTCGGATAAGGGAACCCCAGAGACAGTGTTTGATGGGTGAGGGAATTACAAACAGACAGGAAACGATGGGTGCGGGGCTGTCCCTTGCCATGCTGACTGGTCCCTCATACACTAAAGCTAGTACAACTATGCCACACTTATCACAGAAAGCAGAGCTGCCTCTTACTTGCAACAGAAAGCAGAGCTAGCCCTCACCTGGTGCGGAGAGGTAGATGGAATAATATGAAACCAGGACTACACTGAGCCCCTTAAAGCCTATATCAGGACCAGTCTGCTAGACCAGAAGCACTGCACCATGAAGAACCACTTTGGTCCGCTTGAAACAGCACAATATCCGCTGCCTGTACAAGACAGCGTGAGCCCCACCCGTGATGCCTGGCACCCACAGGGCTAACCTATGATAATCCTTGGGAACAGAAGGCGCCCGCATGTCACAAATGCCGCACTATGCAAAAAACACACACAACATGAACAGTCTGCTGCTCGGGAAATCGCTTTTTAAACTCGAGCATTGTGCAGGCCTGGCTCAGATACTTGTTTACATTTGGCCTGGAGGTAAAATACACACGCTAGGTGGCTAGGAGTGGAAAGAGAGACTTCAATTTATGATTATAGGTAGGGCAAGTTATTGTCTTGTTAGCATAAAAAAGCCTCTCGGTGTGAAACTACTCAATTATTTAGAGTGTGTGCTGACGGTGTGCTCATGACTGTGTGCTTGGATGTAGGTCACGGTGGAGGAGGTGATGACGACGACGGCCTACCTGGACCTGTTTCTGCGCAGCGTCACGGAGCCGGCTCTCCTCAAGATCTTCCTCCGCTTCATCCTGCTCCATCAGTACGAGAACGTGCACATCCTGGACACTCTCGTCAGCCGGATCAACACGCCGTTTCGGGTAAGGTGGTCACACATGGACAGCAGGGACGTTAATTAGGGGTATCCAAAGTGGGGAAACTAGGGCCCGCGCTAGGCATGGGCAGTGTGGGCAGCTGCCCTGGGCTCCACAGCTAGGCCATGGCACACCAGTCCCCTTATTCGTCTAATTGAGAGAAATGTGTCTCGTGATTGTACCCACGGGAAGGCGCACCCCCCTCACCTGGGCAATGATGCTATGATGTAGGGAGAACTAGGAGAGGGTCCCCCCTCCTGTGGTCCCAGTTGAAGACGATACATTCTGCAGATCAGGCCTCCGACCCTGCTTCCCATACAGAGGCCCAATGCAGTTTGGTGCCACAACAGTTTTAACCCTCTCAGCCTACAAGCAAACTTCACACCTTCAGCCCCTTATGAGCTGTAAAAGATGTGCTTGTTGGTGGCTGAGAGGGAGGGGCTACAGCCCAGTAGGGGTCTGCATAAAGCAGCTTCAGGAGCAGGCTTATCTATTGAGATGCAAACAGCCCTGAATGTGCCCGGCTGTATGCCATATAGAGGGACCTTGACATACTTTTTTCTGCCAGTGGACCCAAAAATCCTAGAACTGCCCCTGAGAATGAAATGCACCTTTTGTGCCATCAGCTTTTCTAGAGTTTGTTATATAAGACTCCCGAAATAGACGGGAGACTCCAGATTATGTTGTTTTAGCTTTCTACTGCTTAGCTCTTGCTCCATTCCAGTGCATGTCAGTGGTTTTATAGAATCCCCCCATTTTTTTCTTCAGTCTCACTCCTAGATGTACCAAATTGTTGGCATGTATGCTTTACATCTAGTTTTTGTTGTGTTTGATTTAACCGTGGACACAACAGTAGGGAGGTAGCAGATTACTCACTCCACGGCAGGCCTTTATCGCTAAAGAAAGTGGTCATGCATTTTTAAAAAATGTACTGTTTCCATTTGTGCTTTTGCTGTTGCAGAATGTTGTTCTCCTCATCTCTCCCAAGGGTCTCTATTAGTGCCACTCGCACCTGACACTGGATCTAGGGTGGTCTCGACACACTGCAGTCTCACATCCCGATGTCTTCACGCTTCTGCTTGGGGTTCACTTTTGTAGGGTCTTTGGGGCGTGACACTTGTTCTCTGCACAGGATCTTCAGAACTAGAACTCTGCCAGAGCCCATGCAAGGACATTGCTCCCTTCTTGCTGTCAGGAAACTTCTAAAAACGCCATTGCTGTAATCCTCTTCCTTGTCACCTGGGCCTTATTCTGCACTTGGATCCCTATCCGGTATGTGGTTATCACTATAGAAAAACTGTAAGGGTGATGATGAGATTAGGAGGTTAGAAATATGACACAGGATGTCAAGTTGAGCAGAGTAGACATCATCAGTAGGGCGACATGTGACTCATGCTTAGGACCAGGGGGCTGCACTGAACCACTGGGAGGAGCTTCTGAACGCAGAATTTACAATAAGATGAGAACAGTTACTTAAAAAAACACAAAATGCGGACAGCTTCATTATATCACTGACCTCACCCTTGCACAATGTATGGAGAGCTTACCTGTATCCAAGTACCTTGCTTACGTATTCAGAATTCCATCAATGAATAATGTTAAACCCTTACAGCAAACTCTCCAGTGGAACATGCACAGCATCAACAGGATGATTCCTATATGGGTGGGCGCACGGTGTGCTTGTACATGTAGATAGTGCTTGCATAGTAAAGCTATTTCCTCCATGTGTCTGGCCTCTGTGTATCGTTTCCTCCAGGGTGCACACTTTCCTTCAATGTGTGTGTCATCTTGGTTCCGCCCCAGTTTACAGTACTGTAGTCACCAGTGAACTACCGTGCATGCCTGTCCTGTGATGCTGGGTATCGTTATTATTGCACTTGAGTAACCTCCCAAGTTGTTAAAGGACATGAAGCCGAGTTATAGGCGTGAACCTAGTGCAACGGCCAAGAACAAGGGAGAAAGCCTTTAATAACAGGTACAACTTAAGTTAGAAGGGCTATAATGCTATTAGAACATTCCACCCACTCAGGGTAGCATTTTATAAATAAAAAAGGGCGAAACAGAATAGGGAATGTTGGGATCGAATGTCTATACCATGCATTGCTGTCCCGGAGGGACTCAATTGTCCTCAGTGGCTCTCTTAGCATTCCAATGTTCTAATATAAAAATTTCCATGGTCATGTGACTGGAGCAATGCTCATCAACCATTTTGGGATTGGCAATAGATTACTTAGACGGGAAAAGAGCACCACCTGACGTGTAGTGTGATTTTAGTTTGGTGCCACGCCGTGGTGCACTGCTGATATGCAGTTGATTTTTCTAAATCTGAGTGCTAGTGTATCGACCCTGGAAAAAATAAATCGGAGCAGCGCTAAGATCATTCTGCCTGTTTTTTCTGTAAAACCCCTCACCCAAGGCATGAGAAGTAATGACAGTTCTGCACTCATCACCTGCCTTGCACCCAAGTCTTCCAGGTTGGTGACTGGATCTGTTTTTACCGTGGAGCTTAACATTCTGCTCTTGGCTCTTTGTGGTAGTCGTGGTTGATTGGCCTCCAGTTTCAGGCTATTTTCGAGCTTTCATGAGCAGGTAGATGCCTGATCATAATCTTGTCTTCCTTGCGTCACTTCTCGACTTTAGCCCTCCCAACAGCCAGTCGGCTGGAGAGCAACTTCATGGGGAAATTACCTCAACTCTCCTGTTGCAGTTTTCCTCATCAGCTCTTTTCTTTACTTTCTCTGAGTTTTATATAGGTCTGTCACACAAACAATTACAACCTATCGTTTCCCTAGTACTCATAGGACAGACACTCAAGCGTAGTGAAAAACACTTTCGACACCACATCTACCTGAGCACCAGCCACGTTCAGGCGAGTGGGTCATATACAGCAGATGAGATCACAGGCAAATACCAGTTCTCTCCATTTCCCAACGAGAACACATTATTTAAAAACGAAACTAAATTAAACAAACACGAGGTTCCGACACTGTAGATAACAAGGACAAATGAATCAAAAAATAAAAATGAGAAACAGCTTCAAGATGCACCAAATTAGAAAAACACACACAACGCATATTTTTCCAAGTTTCAAACCTTCCCGAGTGTCCTTTCCCTACACAAAAGTAACTTTATCGTTTCATGGTTGACGTCTGAATATACTTCTTGTTTTATTCTAGCTCTGCGTTGTCTCATTGGCCTTGTTCAGGACCCTCATTGGCTTACACTGTGAAGATGTCATGTTACAACTACTCCTAAGGTAAACAAACACATTTTCGTCCCCCTACACCTTGTGCGCAAACCTCTTTGGTAAAACATTGCTTCCTAGATTCAATTCTGTAGAAATCAGTGCCATGCACTGCTTGAATGCTTATGTTTTTATTAACTGTACACTCCAGAAATGAAAGGATAATAATTATGGAGCGGTTAATAACTTTTGTTTAATGTGCTTATGGTGTCATTGGCATCTCTTGTAACATGTTCTGTGTTTCCTTTTTGTGTTTACTGTATTTAATTTGGAGAGCATGGCTTTGTTTCTTTATAGTTTACATTTTTCTATTACCTTTACAAATATCCAGCCCGAAAATGTATGTAAATTCCAAGAAATGTTAGTCATTCAATCAAGACGTGGAACACTGCTACCTGCATAGGGGTGTCACGTTATGTGTTTTTTTTATAGACTCATAAGTAGTCGTAGGATTTTCAGTGTTATAACATAGCAGGATTTTTTCCGATTCATCAAGCAATTATGCAGCCAACTGCCAGGTAGATGGCTGAAGATCAGGTGGTTATGAATCGACCAGTGGCCATCTAGGAGGTGTTTCCAGGGGAACTAGCGCGAACACAAAAGTATCAACCACTCTTCCTTATCGCACAACAGAGGGGAATTTTAGAAGCCTGGTGGATAATCAAAAGAGACCAAATGGAAACCAGATGAGACTAAGAGTAGCAGAGCAGTGGTATCTAGGAAGCATTTCCAGAGGGAAGCAGTCTGAACAGAAAGGCATCTGCCACCTTTCCCTATCCCACAGCAGAGAGAACCTTTAGGAACCTATAGGAAAAGCAGTAAGGAGACCAAATGGACATCATTTTTAGGAAACGTGAGATACAAGCAGTAGTAGGAGAGTAGACAAGGCTTTAATGCATTATTCACAGCATGTGCATCCCATGGATCAGTAGTTTACCCATCCCCTAGTCCAGTGGTTCTTAACCTGTGGTCCAGGGGCCTGTGGGGAGTCCGCCACGCCTACTCAGGGGGTCTGCAACTGCTCAGAAAATTAAATAATATTACCAGATTATTAAAGTGTATATAAATAAAGAAATAACATTGAAAATTGAAAAGATTAAAACGTTCTGTAAATGTGAAGGAATTTGCAATTGGATGCTAAAAATTAAGTTGATATCCACAGATTGATTCGTGGGAGCAGTGCAAGTGCATCAAACAAAATATAGCATTGACAAAGAGTGGCATCAATTGTATCGAGATGAGCTTCAACATTTCTGTTGAAATTACAATTGTTATTTTTTATTATATTTGTTTGTGAATGTTTCATAATTTGTCTATTTGTTTGATCAATTGCTGCGTCTGTATTTCGTGTATTGTTTTGCAGTTCAAATCATCAAAATTTCTTAGGTCCAGGTCCCGGGCTTCCAGCAGTGTTTCCATGGTGGCCCCCCGAATTCCAATAATAATTCAGTGGGGGTCCCCATATTCCAGTAATGATTAAATGGGGGTCTACAGAAGTCGAAATGTTGCTCGGAAGTGGAGATAAAATAAAAGATCAGAGAACAATTGAGAGCTGTAGCAGATGTCGGGTGGATTGGTGACAGCTGTCTAAATAATGCGTTCCTCCAGTCTGAGAAGGTGTGCCTAACCTTTGGCGTCTTGCTTTCGCAGGTACCTCATCCCCTGTAATCATATGATGCTGAGCCAGCGGTGGGCAGTGAGAGAAAGGGACTGTTACTCGGTGTCTGCTGCTAAACTCCTGGCTTTGACGCCTGTGTGCTGCACCAGTGGAATTACGCTAACTCTTGGAAGCCAGGAGAGGGATTATATCTTGTGGTCAAAGGTCAATACAGGTACAAGCACATCTCACTTTCTTTTCAAAGGGGCTGTTCAGATTACAGCTCCCATAGTGACATTTTATCTTCCAAAAAGCGGGGTGCAGTTTCATAATACATTCAGTTTCTGATCTTATATTAAAATAGTGTGAAGAGGCCATGAGAATATTCGTTTGGTTTTCGCTTTCGTTTGACCAGCTAAATCTTCTGAAATGACAATTACTTAACAAATGGAATCTAGTTAATAGGTGAAATTATTTTGTTCAGATTACAGCCTTTGTGAATTAAGTGCGTCGTAATAATGTGTCCCTTGGTGGACCTGCTGAAATACCCTTCACCCACTCTTGCTCTTTCATTGTCGTCCATCTACTTTTATTCACTGACCCATCTGTCTACTACAGCAACCTATAAAAATATTTTTATTGTTAATATTACCTCTTTCAAGTTTGTCTTATATGTTTCTATTTTGCCAATTTTTACAGTCAGTTTGTTATTTGATCCACGAGCTTGAATTCTTTGTTCTGATTTTGATATTTTAAACGAAATGTTTCAAAGAAATAACTTGGTAGACGAGGAATGCACAGCTATAGTGTTTTGTAAGTAAATTAATTGTTCTCTCTGAAAGGGAGTGTTTACGGACTGCACTATATCACTACATCCCGAATCCTAAGAAAGTATTAATTTACATACCAAAGGATACTGGCCAAGCAGTTATGAACATCAGTCCTTTTGGAAAAGCAGATTGAAACCAAATATTTTCTGTAAATTGCAAAGCTCAACTATGTCAGGATCACTAGGTGAGATCTTTCAAGGTCAGGGCCAGGTAAAAGTCATTTTTAACAGACTGTCCATACTTTCCATCACAGTGTACTACACAGATCTAAAAAATAATTGTGCGCTGAGCAACTTAAAAAATATCAGGATGTTGTGTACCTAGGAACAATATCAATAAGTATATCCAGGCCTAAAGTCTAACCTCTCCAAATTTTACTAGCAGAAGTTTGATATTTAAATATGCACGGCCATTTTATTTTGGCCCTTACAGTATAACATATTTTGTAACAAATGCCAGGATTTACTCTGTATACATTCAAATATAGATAATGTGCTGTTCAATAAAGCAACTGTCACTATAATATAATAGGAATATTTATTGTTACCAAAGTGTTCCAAGACCATATAGGCCAAAACTGCTAGTGTGCCCTTTCATAGCATCATCCAACCCATAGGCAACTTGAAAAGTCCTGATTATGCACTGTGTGAGATCCCTTTGTCCTGTCTCCTGAGACCGAACAAAACACTCAGAAAGTTCACTGAAAATGCCTGTCTTAATATTCGGGTCTACCTTGGGAAGGAGCATATTTATTTCAACGCTTCAATGACCACCATACATATTGCAATTCTGTTATTCCCTCCTTTCCCTCTTTTCATGGCACAGCATTATAAAATTATTTTGGCTAACTGTGTCCCAGGTGGTGCACGTGAAATGCTGGCTTGCCATCTTCCCTGCTGTCATTCCGTTGACTAGCTTCTACTCTATAATGTCCAACAAAAACCCAACCGTGTTCTTAAACCTTTGCTGAGCCATAACTAGACGTATTTCTTGTCGAGGGGACTGGGGATCCATCCATGAGCTATAAAAACATTATCCTCTTAGCTGCCATTGGTTCTGTGGTATGGGGACGCCCACTATTCTGCTTCTGAACCCAACGTAGAGATTCTCATAAATTAGATCGTGCATTATCTATGGAATGTTCTGTATCTGGAATGTGCTGTACCGTGAACATAATGTTTCATCTCAAATTATATATAATCAGTGCTGCTATTGCTTCATAATGGAAACAACTGTCTAATTGTATATTGCAATGAACACTGGTTAGCCCAAGCTGTTACATACAGATATGCAGCTACCTGGAAATATTGTAGAAATACTGTGCCGTGTCCTCTGGCTGACCACTGATCTGGCCACTTTTCGGTGCCTCATTGTCCATTTCAGTAAATGCCTATTCCTATCAAACCTGGCATAGCCTGATAACTTTCCACTTGCAGGTCAATTGGGGCTCTAGGTACTCTTAGAGAAATATCACTGTATTCATCCAAGAAAACACTCTTAAAATCTTCTCTCACCTTTTAGAAATTCTTGCTCTGTGATAAGAATGTTATGCTCCTTAAATGCCTTAGAAATTACACATTTTTTTAAATTCTTACTCTCTGATTATGGTATTTATTAATTTTTTCATTTGGAAGCAAGATTTGTCTCTACAGGACAACTTTAAATGCGAAATGCAGGTGCCCCAGATATCGCTGAACTTTTCTTCATTTGCATATGCCATTGTAACTACCAAAGACATCAACCCTTCAGTCTCTTACGTTTCTGTGGTACAAACAATTAGGCCTTTTTTAATACAATTCTGTGGCAAAAAGGACAATTTCTCTGTGTGCAGATCCTCTTTCTGACCTTGGGCAAGTCAGTGGCATAGAAGACAATTCCCTGCCTGTGATGCAAGCATCCACACCATATGAATGGCCTGGATGATTTATCTACACCCATCTTTGACATGGTTAAAGATGTTAGGATCTCATGGGTCAGTGCACACATTAGAGATGGTCTGTCAGTGCTTACATACCACTCCTGTCACCTTGCAGATGCAGTCTTTAGTCAGGGTTGGACATAGAAAGGGGACAGGGAGGTTAACAACTTGATGTTCCTGATCTCGGGTGACTCAGGGGGTGTTCTACCCGTGAAGGGCTTGTTGGACATTGATCTAATCACCCTCCCTTGTGAATTGGCCTGTCTGGTTGGCAGCTACTATTGGTGTGGAAAGACCTATGAAGCTCTGGAGAGAGGCTTCTACACACTTTAAGGGATTCAGGGAGTGGTGGTTGTTCCACATCTCCTCTCTAGGCCTAGCTTATGTTGTCAGCCAGAAGCCTAAAGGTGCCCAGGGAAGTGTAGGTTGGATAACAGTGACTGCAGTCCCTTCTGCTGGGATCGTGATTTGGTATGTGCCGTTCTGTATCCTGCCCTGAAACCCTGGCCTTCCTCCTGCTGTGGTTCATCCGGATGTTTTAACATCTTTATGATTTTTGGTCTGGTGTGAGATCCTATAAGGGAACCTCTTTCATCCCTGCCAGTGCTCACCCTTGGAATTTAACACTTTTTGATTTTCCTTTTTCTGGGCCCAGGAGTTCTCAAAAAGAAACTAAGCACCTCTATACTTGCTCTTGGGTGACTGATAATTGACTTGACTAATCCCCAAAACGTGCTCCATTTCAGATAATTCTGCTTCATTCTGCCCTTTATTGTTGGATCCCTGCCTGCCTGCTGGAGGAACTGAGACAGTGGTCTTGTACATTCACTGTATGATTGCCAGCCTGCCCATCCTTCCATATCTGCCTCACTCAGTTCTACAGCCTGCCTCCTGTCTGAGGGCTGGGGTTAACGCTGCTACATAATCACCGGAAACGGCAGGGCAGCCCTCATCTGCCACTAGAGGTACTTCAAGTTCTGCATGGTAATTAAGTATGTTTCCGTGCACACCACCACGCTCTCTAAAGAGTCAAAATCAAAGTCCCAATAAAACTGGCTGACTTGGTTGTGTGTCACTTCTGAGTATGGACCATGTTGTCACACTGTACATACATACTTGCTTCAACCATGTATTTCCACCTTAATTTGGTGAATAAAGTAGTGCTTATAAATGCCTCTTGGTTTGTAGAGTGATTTGCATAGTGACGAGGTAATGTGTCCTGCCAGATTTTTTTCTTTCTTCTGTTGCCCTCAAAACACAAGGAAGGTGAGGGGGAGTATATGCCACCACATATCCTCCCAAAACAAAGACCAAAACAAATTTCTTGGACAAAACAGGGGGATCAAGATAAAGTTGAAAGTACCTAGAGGTAACCGGGTGTTCACCTTTATTAGTGGTAACCTCTGGTGCATCTAAAATAAACTACACGATGGAATGAGTGCACAATGGCTCGGACCATCATCTTATTGCCAACTTGTTTCTGCCCTACTACTCTCAGTCGCCTGTACTGGTCGGGGGCATTGGTCAGGGCTATTGATCCCTAGAAACCTAGGCTAACAAATAGTCAATAGTAAAAAGGTTAAAATCATACACTAGACGGACCAGAGTGAATCCTACCATCTTTACCCTGCGGCTGGATGAGGATGGATGATAGGTCTATTTGCACAATGTACCTCTTGATGACTGTGTAACTGCAGAGGACATCGTCCCTCCCCAGACTGGATGGCGGGTATCCCCTTAGTGAGGGTTTACTAGCACTGAGACCAGGTAGGATTCACTCTGGTCGTCTAGTGCATGATTTTAACCTTTTTATTATTGACTATTTGTTAGTCTAGGTTTCTAGGGATCCATAGCCCTGACGAATGCCCCTGACCGGTAGAGGTGAGTTAGAGTAGGGCAGAAACATGTTGGTGATAAGACAATGGTCTGAGTTATTGTGCTCTCATTCCATCGCGTAGTTGGTTTTAGATGCACCAGAGGTTACTACTAATAAAGGTGAAAACCCGGCTACCTCTAGGCACTTTTAACTTTATCTGGATCCCCCTGTTTTGTCCAGGAAATTATCTTATTTAGGAACTGCCTCCATTGGATCCACTAGGAGGTTGAGTCCACCCTGGTGACATTGTCTTACCAGGGTGGGGAGAGGTTGCCTATGATGAAGCATATCACAATATGTGAGTGAGGCTTCCTCTTCCAAAAATATTGGTCTTAATTCTTCTCCTGTGTCTACCCCTATCCATGCCAGAATCTTGGTAATTTAAGTATCACTGAATTGTACTTATAACACTGATAAAAATAACACTGCTTAGCCACCATACCTTTTTGTGCTTTGGGTTTTTTGTTTCTCCTATTGCAGGCATGACAACAAGTCCTTTTCCCACAGTTTCAGATCGTCACCATGTGGCACATTCTCCCCACTCAACTTCTACACCAGGGTGAGGATAAAAAATTAAAACTCCTGTAGGCATGCACCATCACCCATATAATTTCCTAAATACAATTAAGGTATTATGTTCTACATTGGTCAGTTTCTCCTCCAAGAGTGACCGTGATCAGGAAACTTCAGTTTACCAATAAGTTTTACCATCAAGTGCCTGACTGTTGCTACATAGAGAATAGACTGAAAAAGAGTCCACCAATCCTTCAATATCATTCAGTAAGGACAAAACTCAGGGTGGAGCATGAGCAACTGAAAGTAGGGCCGAACAAGAAATGAAGAACTACCAGGTAGGTGTGAAAGTTAAGAGAAAAGAGTGGACAGTTTGAGAAACGAACTCTAAAGAAAGAAAGAGCCCTTCTTTGAATAGAAAGACCAGTCAGGTATGGGGAAATGACAGTGAGAGTGAGCAGAGGAACCATTAGGGACGGAACAAAGACATGGCGTGTTGTGAAAAAGAAGTAGCAGATTAGCTAAATATTTTAGAACATTGAGGAGGTGTGGGGAGCCAGGCTCAGGAAGGGCTTTCAATAGTTCTGATCAATAGTTCTGATCTGAATATGAGACTTACCAGTGACATCCAGGATCCTGGTATAATCAGTCACTCACTGTTGCCCCGATCCCTGGACAGATGAAGTCTCTCACACTGTGCATCACTTACCACCTTACCCAAATGGCCTGCTTATACTTAAATAAAGCAGCAACAACTCAAATAACAATTCAAAGTCACTTTTCATACTCCACCCAAGAGTTCAGAGTTTTTTCTAGGTCAGATTACCATTGACTATTAGGACCCATCTAAGAGTTGGTGATCTAGGCAAGATATCTTCACATTGAGGATCAAAACAAATTTCTGGGTTGCTGAAAGTGTGACGGGAGCTTTTGATCTCACCCCATAGGATAGGCTTGCCCTCTGACATTAATGTTACTCAGTGTACAGTGCTGTGTAGTCCACTAAGAACATTTGGAGTCCTATCTTTGCTCAAAAAGATAGGTCCCTATTGGCTTTCTATGCTGTGCCTGATTTAACAGTCCCACGTTCTCTTTATAATGATACAGCTGTGACTAGGCACTGATTGATTACATGTGATTACAGTGTTGTACTGTATCTGAGTCCCAGACCTACTACCATCTAAGGTTGGACTGCTTGACTGTGATACCTTAGGAGTGCCAAGTGTACAAACGGGGTATTGCCTATGCAATTGACGTGCAATAATGCAGGAGGGCCCTGACACCAGGAGTTTGCCCGTATTCCAGACTTACCAGAGCCCAGGGAAAAGCCCTTATACTTGCAATCCCACGAGGGGTATCTAGGCGCTAAAGTGCACAGATGCTTTGGGTTGGCACTATTCGATTTTAAACTCAGTGTTCTCATATTTTGTAATAAGTGTTTCAAATATCACTTAAAACAATATGAAATTAAACAGAGAGCTAAATGTTGCCTACTCATCCCACATTGTATAATTTGGCTTCTTTCTTCAAATTTAAAACGAGCGTAGCAGAATGGTATTTAAATTACATACATTATGGAAGCCTCACAGCTACAGCCACAGGGATTTATTCAAAGTAATGATTAAAAATCCACAATTCTAAAAACGTGAGTGTGCCGTCGTTTCTTCCCTTGATGTCCGTTTGTGGATCTTTTTATCATACTCTATGGAAAATCTGCTCCAGATTCAGTAATAAACAAAACTAATTGGGTCGCTAATTCATAATTTAGAATATTATCTTTCTTTATGATGTAGGTTGCTGTATTGATTTCTTTTCGACAATTAGACATTAAAAGGGGCGACAATGTTACATTTTGTTACTTTTCACTGTCTATTGCAGGGTTTGATCATTCTCACCAAACTGTGGGCCATATGCATCAAGCATTTTTTGCCTTCGCAAAAAAATGCCTTTCTGATGCAGCAAACCCTATTTTGCGATTCGGTAACCTGTTACCGAATCGCAAAATGGGTTTGCGATTCGCTATTAGGAAGGGGCGTGTTTAGGGCGTCCCTTCCTAATACCGAATCGCATCGGTATGCATGAATGTTTTGCGATCGGAATGCGGTTGCAAAACATTCGCATTTTACAGGTGGTAACCCATTCGCAAATGGGAAGGGGTCCCCAAGGGACACCTTCCCCTTTGTGAATGTCTGTAAATGCATTTTCTAAGAGCAGGCAGTGGTCCCACGGACCACTGCTGGCTCTTAGAAAATGAAAGGAAAAGTTTTCATTTTCTCTTTTGTAAAGCATCCCGTTTTTCTTTAAGGAAAACGGGCTGCTTTACAAAAAAAAAGATTGCTTTATTTAAAAGCAATCACGGACATGGTGGTCTGCTGACCCCAGCAGGCCACCATCCCCGTGATTTTTGCGATTCCTAGGGGGTCGCAAATTGCGACCTACCTCATTAATATTCATGAGGTAGGTCATTTGGGATCCCCTAGGAATCGCAGAAAGTGTTAAACACACTTTCATGCATTCCATTTTGCGATTTTCTAATTGCGAATCGCAAGAATTCGCAATTAGGAAATCGCAAAATGGATTGTTGATGCATCTGGCCCTATGCTCCTTGTGCAATGTGGCCGAGTATCTCAGTACACAATAGGCAATGAATCAGAGGGCATCTGTCAACAAAGGGTGGGTTGGTGTATTATATGATCACCTTCTGCAAGTAGTGCAGATCATTGCGTTTCTTTCCAACTAGTGTTCCATAATTTGGATCCCTGTATTCATTCATTGTTGGTAAGTGAGGCACCATTTAGTGACATGCTAAGACATATAAAAGAACCTTTAACCAGATGATTCTGGGGGATGTCTCACAGTCACTGCCTTTGTTTAAAGGGAAGCACAGAAAACAAATCCAAATGCAGTGTGACCATAGAAAATTATAAACTGGTATGATTAATGAGAAGCATCACATGAGATGGTGGAACAGGTATGTATAAACTGGTCCATATTTTATCAAGTGCTGGAGGTGTGCTGGTGTATATGAACGGTTGTCAGTCACTACCAACCAGGACACTATAATGCAAGTATTTATCACAAATCCATTACTGATGAACTATCACAACACAACTAAACATGAGTTTATTGATCTTTTCTCTGTTTGTGTAAATATACACACACACATACTCCCAAATCCCTTACCATGAACTCTAAAAACCACTTACCTCCTCAAAATCTTCCCATTCACAAACCCTAAAAACTCCTTGCCAACCCAGAAAACGTTCCACTCATGAACCGTAAACTCCTTAAAACCTACCCGTTCCTAAACCCTAAAAACCATTTCCTCTTAAATAAACCTGCAAGATAAAGTGATACATATATGTATAAGTTTATGTATATTTGTGTAAACGTGCACATATATAAATTTAAAAAAATCTACATTTACTATAGCAAAGTAATGTCCCCATGCATTGTATTGATTCCAGTTGTAAATGAATGACAATTATACCTGGTGGATAATGACATACTTTATAGTGCATGTGTGGCAATGGATCCATTCCATATGAACTACAGTCAATAAAAATCTGCACCTATGGAGGTGCTGGGCCGGATATGACATTCCAGATCCATTTAGCTGCTTTAGTTTAAGATGATATATACAGTGGATCTTGAATAACGTTTTCCAAAGCAAAATTCATTAATGCAGGTTAATGTGTCCAACATTGAACAGCCTGGTGCAAAAACCAGCCTACCTCCGTATCTGCTTTGAATTAATTACAATAACATGTTAAAGAATTTAGTGCCGTATGCAGCAGAGGGTAATATGGTGGGTGTGATTAGATTTTGTAATTGTATAAACAAGTTACTGCATGAAGAGCAGGGGAAGTGATCTTTCTATAGTTACTCTACATTAATCCCTGTCTGTCCAAAAAGTTAAAATTATTGTGCAAATGAATTAAGAACCCCTTGCATTAAATTACACCATTCGTCCCCTCTTTACAATATAGAGCTATAAACTGTTCAGCATCTAATTTTCAAGGTCTAATACTTTGGCTGGAGCAGATTTCTGACTTTTAGAGATTTCCAGGAATTTTACAGCACGCTTAGATTTCCAGGAGTTCCTCTCATGGGTAAAATGTTAGGTGACAATTCTGCATGAGTAAATAATATGGAAATGGGCATTTGTGCATTCAGGTCTCTTTTCTCCTCAATGAAAAATGTTTCCCTTGTGTTGCCTGACCAGTCGCTATATTCTATGTTAACTTGTAAACCTGTGCTAGCCCTGTACGTCCTACATGCCAAGCACCCATACCTAACTCTGAAATTTCAGCACTTTGTATTACCATTTGAAATAATCCAAAGTAGAACATTGGGAATGGGGCTCACTTGCAGAAACAGGTTGTGGAGTAGAATGTGATTTGATGGAACCAGTGACAGATTTGTATTGTTTTAAAGACGAAAACTGCAAAGTTTGAACTTCCTGGTATCTAGATATAACAGATGGTATTCATGTTCAGTTTATTACAGACCCCACAATCCAGTCTTTGTTACCCTGAAATGTAAAAGAACACTCCAGTTAGAGCAATTGTGTTATTAATTTGATTTGGATGGCACTCGTTAATGTCCAGAAGGTATTTGACACAAAAGCATAATTAATGTTGCTGAAAGCGCTTCAGAATTTGCCAAATTATTGTCCTTTAAAAAAAAAAAAAAGTCACTATGCTGAAAGGTGGATTACTCTGGGCCTGATTCACAAAGGTAAACATACACATTTGTGTAAGTTTACGCTTTTCAAGTATTCACAAAACTATGGAGTTCAGGTCGACATGAAGCATTAGCCTTTATTTCAGTCGGGAAACAACAGGCGGTTTTTGCCTTTCTGGACTTCAGCTTATTGGATGTAGCCTGTTGATATTGCAGATCACTTGGCAACAATTTCTCTTTTCTTTCTTAAATAAAACTAATAAAAAGTATGCACCTCTACCAAATTCCCTAAATAGGGGTTGAATTGCCCTTCCACTCACATGAGGTCTCAAAGAGGCTATATACTTTACTGGACTTTTTGGTGGTCCATACGCCTAGGGATATTCATTGGGGAGAGTGGCCTTGGACGAAAGACCTCTGATTGGCCAGAGGTGTCATAAATTTTGCATGATATTAGAGCTGAGATTGCAGATAGTAATTGCTGACGAAGATTGCTTCAACAGAAGATTAGCAATGTGTGAAACAAGAATTGAAAAATCCATCAAAGTTCCACTAGAGTTTGTTTCACCTATATTGACTGATTTCAACTGTAGATTAATGTCTCCAAACTTGAAAAGTAATGGGTGGAATCACTGCAAGATTTGAAAACTAATTATATGGACTTGCATGGATAACTTCCTGAGCTGTAAAATTGAGACAGCTAATGACCAAGACTTGACACAAACAAGTTAATGGAGAAAGGACCCTAATTACAATGCAAAACGTGAAATACTTGAGGATGAAGTTTACATTTGTTGTCTTTCACTATAAAAATGTAGACCTGGGACATGTTATTGGGTAGAAATGCTGTGGTCTAGGTATACGTGGCATACTGTTTTGGTTAGCTCTGCCAGCATTCTAGATATAGTTCCTCTTGGGTGATTGATGTACTTTGCCGATGACTCATTGTCCACCTGCAGAAGAATGTCAAAAAGCTTTATATTATGGGGTCTGAATGTAAAAGATTGCGCCAGAATTTGTAAATAATTGATGCAAAGATGATCCACAACTCAAAGACCAATATTTGCATTTCTGTTCCAGGACATCTTAGACTTCATTTTTTCTCACCCTTTTGAGCTGAGCAGGTACTCAATAACCCTATGGGCTCACACATATCCCACAGTCACTCTGCCCGTTCTGGCAGGCCTACCTGTCTGATGGTCCAAAGGCCATTCTTTAAAAGCGACACCATTCCTTCAAAAGGATTATAAGGATTTACCAGATGCTCTTTGGTCCTTTAATTAGAGTTAGTCCTCTCATTAGGTCCTTCTGCAAGAATGGGGCAACTTCAGCCCATAAACGTCTGGGGCTCATTCATGGATGGCATGGGGCTGCAATAAGCTCTGCCTTGGGGATACTCATAATTCATGGGACTTGTCGGGATATCCGTCAGGACCACCAGAGTTTAACGCCACTACTGCCTTCTCTGTCTGTCTCCAAATGTAAAATGGGGTTACAAGCAACCAACATCATTAAACGTTCTAAGGTGTCCTCAAAGGCACCTGGTGTCATATTGATGTCGCCAGCACAGTGCAATCACATATACAAACACACACTCATACAAATTCACACCATGCCTTGGGCATACAAAACTGTGAAACAACATAGAAGCCAGAGCCTCGTCAATGCACTCTGTGAAGACCTTGGCAGTTAATGTTACACCAGAATCTCTGAAAATGCTTTTATGTACAGAAATGGAGTTTGAAAATATACATGAAATTACATGTCATCTCCTTTCTCAGCATAGGCCGTAATTCACTTTTTTCACAGGGCTCATAACATACAGGGACACTCAGATTCCCCCCTTCCTTTGCTTATGAGCTAAAGGAGTGTGGATTCCTCAAGCAGATCTGTGAACTGTTCTGGATATTACACACATTTCACTCCCTCATATCCACTACTTTTCTCTCATTCAGATTAGTACTTTTCTGGCAGCAGTGGTGAAGGCTGTAGACGAACTGATCTTCGTGTTCTCTTTGATTCACATGTGTCTTCTGCAACATAAGGACCTGAATCCTGTGCCTGCAAATGGAGGACCATATTCTGTGACATTTCAAACCTGCACATGTTAGACATCATCCCACGTGACCATGACCATTCCTACTGGTGCCTGTGATACCATTCGATGGATATTAACACAATTGAGCTAACATAACAATTAAAACCAAAGCAGTCAATTTCAATAGTACATCTTTGCTGCCATCCTGAGCTGCAGCTCAACAGATCTATGTGCACCAACTCCCCCGTACTGCACATTTCAAACCATAGAATTACATATGGAACGACTAAAACAATTCCAAATTCACTCACTATAATTCAGGGCAAGTAGGTCAAAACACTTAAAGGTTCACTTAGCAGGGAAATCAATGAAACTGAATAGGCAAAAGAGCTAACCATAAACAGCTTGACAGTCACTACACAATATCATATGTGCAGATCTCAAACTGTTGTGGCTATTTAGTCAAATCTTCTTCATTTTAGCAAATATACAACTTCTTTTCTCTAAGAACTTCAGCCAAGGGCTCTTCAGTCATAGTCGCCTCTCATAACCGTAGTTTCAAAATAGCGTATTACGCTTCCAGGATTAATGAACAATAATCTCTTTCCACTCTCATCAAAGCATGTGACTGATGAGGGAATATTCAACTGTATCAGACCATCATCTGACCTCTGCAGTTAGAGCTTCTGTGCAATGGACAGAACAGTTTAATTAGGGAATTCACTTGGGAGAAATTCTTCCAAAAAGAATGTTATTGACCCCCTGTCGATCCCTTCATAAATATTAGAGGGACTGTAAATGCCTATGGTAAGGGTGGTCATTCAGATCACTCTTTATTACAGTTTGTCGTTTAACCTCCACTTCCAGTGTGTCCAGGTCCAAGGAGTGATATGTGCAGAGCCGATTACTTTATCCAGTCTAAGCCTAATCATTCCTGCATATCGTGATGCATAATGGATGAATTTTGCGTCAATTATACCTGCTTATTTTTACCTCTGTTTGAAGGAGGTTGTGCCATTGTTGACACTCTCTCTCACCACCTTTCATCGGTCATCTTCACATTGGATTTTGCTGCACTAGGCACAGAGCTTTCACTGAAGTTTCTCTGTGCCCCTGGGTCCTTTTTTTGTTCACATTCAAAGGAGCAGTCTCCAGCATTGCAGGGGTTTCCTTATCGTCATTATGTTACCTGTGCTACGATAAATCTGCCGGAGAGTACACAGATGGTCTGACAAACACTCGCCTCACGCTAAGAACTAGAAAGGACAGTCATCACTAAAGGTTAACAGTCATTGGTTGTGGATGAATCACTGTCAACCACACTCCTCAGCCGGATGAAAACAGAGTTTTAATTTTTAAGCCCCGCAAGGCAGTAGATCTAATGTATTCCCCCCTCACAAAATACCTTTTTTTGCCTGTCAATCCGATCCATCACTTTTTGACTCAGGACTACTTCAGGAGGGAGTTCTTAGAGATCCTGCCATACCAGGTATTCAAGGGGAAAACTGGTCTTGGGTTGCTTGTATTCCGGTTAAGGGAGGACCTGGCTTAGCAGTTCAGGCTGGACTTTTTCCATGAGGAGCAGGGTCAAGATTGATTTGCATATGGCTAGGTCCAAACTGGGATAGCATAGTGGGCAAAAGAACGATG
The DNA here is from genome assembly GCA_963921515.1 of Calotriton arnoldi. NCBI lineage: Eukaryota > Metazoa > Chordata > Amphibia > Caudata > Salamandridae > Calotriton > Calotriton arnoldi. The sequence continues at coordinate 1,134,371 of CAWUFW010003000.1, read as the reverse complement.
GACTGGAATGCTACCCCTAGCGATGGCCAGTGGGTAGACATTTTGCAAGCATTCCTCCCACCACCTTTGGTATGCTTTGTCCCAGGTATTCAGGGCAGAGATTAAATATGCACTCTAGCTCGTCCTATGATTGTTGCTCCACTCCAGCATGGCAGCCAAGAGATGTTGGCTCTGCTGTCCTTCCTTTATTTCAGGTCTGCATACTTGGGACTAAGATGGCTACCTCTTCTGTGACAGGTCACCACTCTCAACTCCTTGAGTTCAGCGCAAGCATTACCCACCCAATGTGAGGGCACAACTCATCAGCCTCATTTTTCACATCCCAGCTCCACTTTCACAGGTTCTGTCTTAAGCCTTTGCAATATAAGTCTGTTTGCTGTCAAAACACTCGGAATGAATGACACTCCGCTGAAAGTTAGTTCACTGATTTTCAACCTCCTAAAGAATCAGGGTGTGCACGATGTGTCAGGAAAGAATAAAGAGTCAAGATGTGCTGGGTCTGGGTCTGGTGGATTAGTGGACTGATGCATCCACTGTAGGGGTCTGTATTTGACCTCCTGGTCACAGGTTCAAATCCTAGCGGGCCCACTTAGCCTTTCATCCTTCTGTGGTCAATAAAATGAGTATCACTGAGCTGGGTAACAATAAACATCCGTTATTTTGCACCAAGACGCCCTTCTGGGTAAACGTGCACTTTACAGATACACATGTTATGTCATGATAACCTGTTTTATGGTGGGATGCACAAGGTAGCACATGGTGGATCTGCCTTGGGTACATTTAGTACAGCATACTGCTATAAATAGTATCAAATGCAATTCATATGGATATTGGTAAAACGCATTACGTGCCACGCTTGACAGCTGTGCGCGCCAGAGAGTGGTCTGCCTTGAGTATTCAAGGAGGCAGCTAGCCAGTATATGCTTTTGGGCAACCCTATGACTAATGCTTCACACCTGCCCAGGTCATTCCTATACGCTTACAGCACTTTAGATTTCATCAGAATAAGGAAGGATACATATTCAGCACACATAGATAATTCATTCCCCATTACAGCCAAAATATGTTTTCACTAAACTGTGTTTTTAAAATCTTGTATCAGTTCGAGAGAGAGCGCAAAGCAGATCCCTCCAGATTAAGTAGAAAATGGCTTTTGGATCTTGTGGGCTTAAGCATGCTGCTAGTTGGAAATGGGGTTCCGTGCCCTTTCCCTCGTTTCAAGTTCAGCTGATATTATAAGCCATCTCATTTTCAGTTTATATCCCTCCATCAAAATAGGCTAGCCGAGAATGGCAGAATATCTCCTCAACAAAATGTACAGGAAATAAAATGCATGACAAATATAATATGACGAATTCGGTATTTCACTAGTACAGCTGCTCGGAAGAAGTGAGGTCTTTTGTGTCGGATTGAAATTAGTGTATCCTTATTTTTTTCCATTAGAGATCAGCAACACATGCAGTTTTTCTGTTAATGTTTTCAATTTGTCTGTGCTTTGTTAGTTAATCATTAAGTAAATTGGGCGTATCTGAAGAGAATAATGAATAGAATTCCTTACATTAATAAATACGCAATGTATGTATGCTTTGTTGCTGTTCATGCCTCACTCGACACGTATCAATGCTTGACTACCCGCATCTGTCTGTGCCCACCTAAACTCAGTGTTGATGTGTACACTGTTATCATGCACACAGCATTCCAGCTAATTACTCAAATAAGCAAACGTCTAACTAACAATACACTATCGTTGCTTATTAATGTCATTTATTTGCAGCCTTTCACAAACAAAATGATCACTTTGCCAGGGTTTAAAACAGTGTTCTGCTAGATGCGTTTGGTTAATTCGGCTGTATAACCTCTCCGCCCCACACCCGCAGACTTGGGTTAAAGCTACAATAAATAGCACTTGAAATCCAAAAATGTGTTCTCTGTAGCAGAAGCTTCGTTTACATGCTGCTATTTGTTCCATTCCCACGGTACTTCGTTTGCATTTTTACCATTACTATATATATATATATATACATATTCACTGAAAAAACCATAGGTTTTAGGGACAGTTATAGTTAGTTGGACATTGCACTCGTACAAAACCCATGAAATTCCCCTGTTATAGTTAGTTCAGCTAACTATAACTCGCGCCCCCGCAATGCACTGCTGATGACGTCACATATTACATCACTCATGACCTGGTCAGTGACATCACTGATGACATCTCAAATGACATCACTGATGACATCACTGATGACATCATCCAGTGACTGTGTGTTTCTGTAAAGTTTAAATATGTTTAATATATATAGGGAAAGGCGTATTGAAGAATGAGTGGGTGTATAAGTGTCTGAATGGATGATTTAGTACGTGAGTGACTGACTCTACAAGTGAGTGATTAAACGTATCTTACTGAATGCATGAGTAAACTGTGTGAATGTCTGTATCCGTCTGTTTGTTGGTGTGTAAGTGGATGCATGGATTTGCGAATAGCTACATGAGTGTCTATATGGGTTATTGATTGGTTCTCTGAGTATCTGTATGGCTGCCTGAGTGTTTGTGTGGGCGGGGTGTGTGTGACTCTATACATAGATGTGTGAGTGGGTGATTCACTGGGTGCATGATTTCAAGAGTGCATCTGTGATGGACTGCTTGGGTGGGTGAGTGTGTGTATGGGTGTGTTAGTGAGTGAATGTATATCTTAGTGGTACATGTGCGAGTAACTATATATGTAAAAGGCAGTATATATGTGTGTTAGAGTATTTAAATGGCTATAAGTGAGAGTGTGTTATTGTGAGAGTGGCTGTATGGATGCGTGTGTGCTTGTATCAGTTATTGTATAAGAGCGTAAGAATGTGCTAGTATTTGTATGAGTAAGTGAGCTGGTGTCTGTATAACTGTATAGGTGAGTAAATGGGTGTGTGATTAATTTTTTGCATGACTGACTAGGTGTGTGAGTACCTCTATGGATGAGTGGCGGTGTGTGAGTGTTTATATAGGTGTATGAGTGCATATGATAGTCCTGTACTGAGTGACTGTAAGTATGAGTGACTGTACAGGTGAGTGAGTGGATGTGTGTGTAGACCTAAGAATCAGTGAGTGGGTATGTAGTTTTTGGTGTTGGAGTGTCTATGGTTTTGAGAATGGCAGTCTGTAATTTAGAGTGGGTGTATCAAAAGTTATATTAGGGTGTGAGAAGATGCATGAAATTATCACATGGATGATGTCATCAGTGATGTCCTTTGAGATGTCATCAGTGATGTCATCAGTGATGTCACTGACCATGTCATGAGTGATGTAATATGTGACGTCATCAGCAGTGCATTGCGGGGCGCGAGTTATAGTTAGCTGAACTAACTATAACAGGGGAATTTCATGGGTTTTGTACGAGTGCAATGTCCAACTAACTATAACTGTCCCTAAAACCTATGGTTTTTTCAGTGAATTTCAAAGGTTTTTAAATGCTAATTTCTAACTATAACGTGCCTGAAACCTATGGTTTTTCAGTGAATTTCAAAGGTTTTTTAAATGCTAATTTCTAACTATAACGTGCCTGAAACCTATGATTTTTTAAGTGAATTTCAAAGGTTTTTTAAATGCTAGTTTCTAACTATGCCAACAGAGGTAGGACATGTGAAGAAAGAAGAAAAAACGCACAGAAAGAAGCAAAAGATGTGCAGAAAGAACCAACAGAGGAGCAGAAAGAGGCCTTGTTGCAAAATCATCCTGTGCCCACAACTTTTTCAGACGGGTACTGGTGGTAACTGACTCTGACTAACCAGAGCCAGTGCGCGTTTGCACAGTGGTGAAGGGAGGGGGCCTGAGGTGACATGTGTGCAAACGCGCCCCGTGGCGCGTTTTAAGTTGCGGGATTAAGTCCCCTTGAATCCTGAGGGTCCCTGGGGCCCAACTAGCCCCCATGTACCTACAGTTAGGACCACAGAGCTGAGTTGCAGAGAGGCGTTCCGAGGCCACGCACCTTTTTTCACCTCTCTGCAACGCAACTCTGTTGTGCTTACTGAAGGTACCTGGTGGGCTAGTTGGCCCCCAGGATTCAAAGGGAATTAACTCCCCAACTTAAAACGCACCACAGGGCGTGTTTGCGCACATGTCACCTGAGGCCCCGCCCCCTCCCTTCACCACTGTGCAAACGCGCCCCGTGGCGCGTTTTAAGTTGGGGGATTAGGTCACCTTGAATCCTGAGAGTCCCTGGGGCCCAACTAGCCCACCAGGTACTTCCAGTAAGCACCACAGGCCTGCGTTGCAACGCCTGTAACAAATTGTGCAGTTGTGTTTAGGTAGTGAAGAGGGTCGTGCTGGGGGTAGTGTTTTAGGGTTTAGGGTAGTGCAGTGGTGTTTGTGCAGTGTAGGGGGTCATGCTGGGGGTAGATTTAGGGTTTAGGGTAGTGCAGTGGTGTTTGGGTAGTGTAGGGAGTCGTGCTGGGGGAGTGTTTTAGGGTTTAGGGTAGTACAGTGGTGTTTGGGTAGTGTAGGGGGTCGTGCTGGGGTTAGTGTTTTAGGGTTTTAGGGTTTAGGGTAGTGCAGTGGTGTTTGGGTAGTGTAGGGGATACTGCTGGGGGTAGTGTTTTAGGGTTTAGGGTAGTGCAATGGTGTTTGGGTAGTGTAGGGGTACTGCTGGGGGTAGTGTTTTAGGGTTTAGGGTAGTGCAGTGGTGTTTGGGTAGCGTAGGGGGTACTGCTGGGGGTAGTGTTTTATGGTTTAGGGTAGTGCAGTGGTGTTTGGGTAGTGTAGGGGTTCGTGCTGGGGGTAGTTTTTTAGGGTTTAGGGTAGTGCAGTGGTGTTTGTTTAGTGTAGGAGGTCGTGTTTTAGGGTTTAGGGTAGTGCAGTGGTCTTTGGGTAGTGTAGGGAGTCGTGCGGGGGTATTGTTTTAGAGTTTAGGGTAGTGCAGTGGTCTTTGGGTAGTGTAGGGGTTGTGCGGGGGTAGTGTTTTAGGGATTAGGGTAGTGCATTGGTATTTGGGTAGTGTAGGGGGTCATGCGGGGGTAGTGTTTTAGGGTTTAGGGCAGTGCAGTGGTGTTTAGGTAGTGTAGGGGGTCGTGCTGGGGGAGTGTTTTAGGGTTTAGGGCAGTGCAGTCGTGTTCGGGTAGTGTAGGGGGTCGTGCTGGGGGAGTATTTTAGGGTTTAGGGTAGTGCAGTGGTGTTCGGGTAGTGTAGGGGGTCATGCTGGGGGTAGTGTTCTAGGGTTTAGGGTAGTGCATTGGTGTTCGGGCAGTGTAGGGGGTCGTGCTGGGGGTGGTGTTTCAGGGTTTAGGGCAGTGCAGTGGTGTTCGGGCAGTGTAGGGGGTCATGCAGGGGGTGGTGTTTCAGGGTTTAGGGCAGTGCAGTGGTGTTCGGGCAGTGTAGGGGGTCGTGCAGGGGTGGTGTTTCAGGGTTAAGGGCAGTGGTGTTCGGGCAGTGTAGGGGGTCATGCTGGGGGTGGTGTTTCAGGGTTTGGGGCAGTGCAGTGGTGTTCGAGCAGTAAAGGGGGTCATGCTGGGGGTGGTGTTTCAGGGTTTAGGGCAGTGCAGTGCAGTGGTGTTCGGGCAGTGTAGGGGGCGGTGCAGGGGGTGGTGTTTCAGGGTTTAGGGCAGTGCAGTGGTGTTCGGGCAGTGTAGGGGGTGGTGCAGGGGGTGGTGTTTCAGGGTTTAGGGCAGTGCAGTGGTGTTCGGGCAGTGTAGGGGGTCGTGCAGGGGGTGGTGTTTCAGGGTTTAGGGCAGTGCAGTGGTGTTCGGGCAGTGTAGGGGGCGGTGCAGGGGGTGGTGTTTCAGGGTTTAGGGCAGTACAGTGGTGTTCGGGCATTGTAGGGGGTGGTGCTGGGGCTGGTGTTTCAGGGTTTAGGGCAGTGCAGTGGTGTTTGGGCAGTGTAGGGGGTCATGCTGGGGCTGGTGTTTCAGGGTTTAGGGCAGTGCAGTGGTGTTCGGGCAGTGTAGGGGGTCGCGCTGGGGCTGGTGTTTCAGGGTTTAGGGCAGTGCAGTGGTGTTCGGGCAGTGTAGGGGGTCTTGCTGGGGCTGGTGTTTCAGAGTCTAGGGCAATGCAGTGTTGTTCAGGCAGTATAGGGGGTCTTGCTGGGGCTGGTGTTTCATGGTTTAGGGCAGTGCAGTGGTGTTCGGGCAGTGTAGGGGGTCGTGCTGGGGGTGGTGTTTCAGGGTTTAGGGCAGTGCAGTGGTGTTCGGGCAGTGTAGGGGGTCGTGCTGGGGCTAGTGTTTCAGGGTTTAGGGCAGAGCAATGGTGCTCAGGCAGTGTAGGGGTTGCGCTGGGGGTGATGTTTCAGGGTTTAGGGCAGTGCAGTGGTGTTCCGGCAGTGTAGGGGGTCGTGCAGGGGTGGTGTTTCAGGGTTTAGTGCAGTGGTGTTCGGCAGTGTAGGGGGTCGTGCTGGGGTGGTGTTTCAGGGTTTAGGGCAGTGCAGTGGTGTTCGGGCAGTGTAGGGTGTCGTGCTGAGGGGTGGTGTTTCAGGGTTTAGGGCAGTGCAGTAGTGTTTGGGCAGTGTAGGGGGTCGTGCAGGGGGTGGTGTTTCAGGGTTTAGGGCAGTGCAGTGGTGTTCGGCCAGTGTAGGTAGTCTTGCTGGGGGTGGTGTTTCAGGGTTTAGGGCAGTGCAGTAGTTTTCGGGCAGTGTAGGCGGTCGTGCTGGGGCTGGTGTTTCAGGGTTTAGGGCAGTGCAGTGGTGTGCGGGCAGTGTACGGGGTTGTGCTGGGGCTGGTGTTTCAGGGTTTAGGGCAGTCCAGTGGTGTTTGGGCAGTGTAGGGGGTCGTGCTGGGGGTGGTGTTTCAGGGTTTAGGGCAGTGCAGTGGTGTTCGTGGCAGTGTAAGGGGTCGTGCTGGGGCTGGTGTTTCAGGGTTTAGGGCAGTGCAGTGGTGTTCGTGCAGTGTAGGGGGTCGTGCTGGGGCTGGTGTTTCAGGGTTTTGGGCAGAGCAGTGGTGTTCGGGCAGTGTAGGGGGTCGTGCTGGGGGTGGTGTTTCAGGGTTTAGGGCAGTGCAGTGGTGTTCGGGCAGTGTAGGGGGTCTTGCTGGGGGTGGTGTTTCAGGGTTTAGGGCAGTGCAGTGGTGTTCGGGCAGTGTAGGGGTCTTGCTGGGGGTGGTGTTTCAGGGTTTAGGGCAGTGGTGTTCGGGCAGTGTAGGGGGTCTTGCTGGGGGTGATGTTTCAAGGTTTAGGGCAGTGCAGTGGTGTTCGGGCAGTGAAGGGGGTCTTGCTGGGGGTAGTGTTTCAGGGTTTAGGGTGGTGCAGTGGTGTTCGTGCAGTGTAGGGGGTCGTGCTGGGGGTGGTGTTTCAGGGTTTAGGGCAGTGCAGTAGTGTTCGGCAGTGTAGGGGGTCGTGCAGGGGGTGGTGTTTCAGGGTTTAGGGCAGTGCAGTGGTGTTCTGGCAGTGTAAGGGGTCATGCTGGGGGTGGGGTTTCAGGGTTTAGGGCAGTACAGTGGTGTTCGGGCAGTGTAGGGGGTCGTGCAGGGGGTGGTGTTTCAGGGTTTAGGGCAGTGCATTGGTGTTCGGGCAGTGTAGGGGGTCGTGCTTGGGCTGGTGTTTCAGGGTTTAGGGCAGTGCAGTGGTGTTCGGGCAGTGTAGGGGGTCTTGCTGGGGGTAGTGTTTCAGGGTTTAGGGCAGTGCAGTGGTGTTCGTGCAGTATAGGGGGTCGTGCTGGGGATGGTGTTTCAGGGATTAGGGAAGTGCAGTGGTGTTCGGGCAGTGTAGGGGGTCATGCACGGGGTGGTGTTTCAGGGTTTAGGGCAGTGCAGTGGTGTTCGGGCAGTGTAGGGTGTCGTGCTGAGGCTGGTGTTTCACGGTTTAGGGCAGTGCAGTGGTGTTCGGGCAGTGTAGGGGGTCGTGCTGGGGCTGGTGTTTTAGGGTTTAGGGCAGTGCAGTGGTGTTCGGGCAGTGTAGAGGGTCGTGCTGGGGCTGGTGTTTCAGGGTTTAGGGAGGTGCAGTGGTGTTCGGGCAGTGTAGGGGGTCGTGCTGGGGCTGGTGTTTCAGGGTTTAGGGCAGTGCAGTGGTGTTCGGGCAGTGTAGGGGGTCGTGCTGGGGCTGGTGTTTCAGGGTTTAGGGCAGTGCAGTGGTGTTCGGGCAGTGGTAGGGGGTCATGCTGGGGGTAGTGTTTCAGGGTTTAGGGCAGTGCAGTGGTGTTCGGGCAGTGTAGGGGGTCGTGCTGGGGGTGGTGTTTCAGGGTTTATGTCAGTGGTGTTCGGGCAGTGTAGGGGTCTTGCTGGGGGTGATGTTTCAGGGTTTAGGGCAGTGCAGTGGTGTTTGGGCAGTGTAGGGGGTCTTGCTGGGGGTAGTGTTTCAGGGTTTAGGGCAGTGCAGTGGTGTTCGGGCAGTGTAGGGGGTCATGCTGGGGGTGGTGTTTCAGGGTTTAGGGCAGTGCAGTGGTGTTCGGGCAGTGTAGGGGGTCGTGAAGGGGGTGGTGTTTCAGGGTTTAGGGCAGTGCAGTGGTGTTCGGGCAGTGTAGGGGGTCGTGCTAGGGGTGGTGTTTCAGGGTTTAGGGCAGTGCAGTGGTGTTCGGGCAGTGTAGGGGGTCATGCCGGGGCTGGTGTTTCAGGGTTTAGGGCAGTGCAGTGGTGTTCGGGCAGTGTAGGGGGTCGTGCTGGGGGTAGTGTTTTAGGGTTTAGGGTAGTGCAGTGGTGCTTGTGTAGTGTAGGGGGTCGTGCTGAGGGTAGTGTTTTAGGGTTTAGGGTAGTGCAGTGGTGTTTGTGTAGTGTAGGGGTCATGTTTTAGGGTAGTGCATTGGTGTTTGGGTAGTGTAGGGGGTCGTGCTGGGGGTAGTGTTTTAGGATTTAGGTTAGTGCAGTGGTGTTTGGGTAGTGTAGGGGGTCGTGCTGGGGGTAGTGTTTTAGGGTTTAGGGTAGTGCAGTGGTGTTTGTGTAGTGTAGGGGGTCGTGCTGGGGGTAGTGTTTTAGGGTTTAGGGTAGTGCAGTGGTGCTTGTGTAGTGTAGGGGGTCGTGCTGGGGGTAGTGTTTTAGGGTTTGGGGTAGTGCAGTGGTGTTTGTGTAGTGTAGGGGGTCATGTTTTAGGGTAGTGCAGTGGTGTTTGGGTAGTGTAGTGGGTCGTGCTGGTGGTAGTGTTTTAGGATTTAGGTTAGTGCAGTGGTGTTTGGGTAGTGTAGGGGGTCGTGCTGGGGGTAGTGTTTTAGGGTTTAAGGTAGTGCAGTGGTGTTTTTGTAGTGTAGGGGGTCATGTTTTAAGATGCAATGCTCCAATACCTGACCAGTCTGCACTACATAAAACTGCAAAAAAACTAAAAATAAAAAGTGTTTTGCACACTTTTGTCATTGGGCTATATGTGGGCTACATCTGGGTAATATTTGTGCTACATTTGGGCTCTTTTTTCACTGGTGGCCATCTTGGAAGACTTCTTTGTTATGAAGTTTCCTAATTTCTTCATTTACTGCAGTCTCCTCAGTAGGAAATGCTTTCAGTTTTTTACTTTGATTCCATCAAGAAGGCATTCAGATGTGTCTCACATCTGCCATAAATTCAGAATGTTAGCACTCTAGTTGCTCATTAGATCACTGGAGTAAAGCTACTGCTCACCAGGGAGTTAACTGGTAGTCTGCTGCTGGTATTGAAAGTGATTGTTTCAGTCTGCATGTCAGAATTTTCTAATGAAATAGAAGAGGATTTGAGATCTCACTTAAAACATGCCCTAATTTTTCTTTCTGCAGCACTAACCATAATTTCTATTTCAAAAAGAACCCCTCATTTTGTTCCTTTTTAAATTAAATGTTTTAAGTGTTACCGGTTTATTCCAATCAAGATGGCTTCAGGTGTGCCATACTTTTGTCATAAGTAAGGCTGTTAGCGCTCTAGTTGTTCTTTAGAACACTCTGGGAAGCTGCAGTAGAACACAAAGGCATCAACTGGCAGGCTGCTCCTGTTGAAATATAACAGGAAGATATTTGAGATCACACTTGAAATATGTCCTAATTTTTCTTTCTACAGCACTAACCATAATTTCTATGACAAAATGAACCCCATCATTTTGTTCCTTTTTAAATTAAATGTTTTAAGTGTTACCAGTTTATTCCAATCAAGATGGCTTCAGGTGTGCCATACGTTTGTCATAAGTAAGGCTGTTAGCACTCTAGTTGTTCTTTAGAACACTCTGGGAAGCTGCAGTAGAACACAAAGCATCAACTGGCAGGCTGCTCCTGTTGAAATATAACAGGAAGATATTTGAGATCACACTTGAAACATGTCCTAATTTTTCTTTCTACAGCACTAACCATAATTTCTATGACAAAATGAACCCCATCATTTTGTTCCTTTTTAAATTAAATTGTTTAAGTTTTACCAGTTTATTCCAATCAAGATGGCTTCAGGTGTGCCATACTTTTGTCATAAGTAAGGCTGTTAGCACTCTAGTTGTTCTTTAGAACACTCTGGGAAGCTGCAGTAGAACACAAAGGAATCAACTGACAGTCTCTGCCCTTGTTGGATGTACATGTTTTACTGAGAATGTCAGACTTCATTCTCACATGAGTGAGAAAGATAATGTTAATTTACAGAAAATATGCTCTCATTTTAGCTTCTGGAGCACCTTCCAAACCTCCATGGGACAAGCATGAGAAAATAGTGTTCTCTCAAACATGATTCATGAGCAGAAGTTTTTTCACATGGTAAAATCACCTTAGAATACACCACAATTCCTAAAATTAGTATGGTACCATCAACAAATAAATTCTAATGTAACTAAAGCCTGTTATCACCCTTTATAGTTCTCCTTTTGGTGACCTTCAAAATCTTCTATTCACTACAATGCATTTCAATGAGGTACTATCATTTATATTGGTCCCAAGATGGCTGCCAGCAATTCCAGGATGAAGTGCTGACAGCCAATCAGATCTCACGATGACATGTGTGGTTAGGCTCCGCCCAGATATATATGTGACTTTACTTTTGATTTTCTCAGGAACTACTGAACGGATTTACACCATTTAAGCAAAAGGCACGACACTGAACCAAGGGCTACCTCTTTGCCAAATTTGGTGTAATTCCGTTCAGCAGTTCGGGCTGTAGCTGCGACTAAAGGTTCCTATGGAAAAATGAATGGGGAAAACGCGTTTTGGGACCCCCCTTTTTTCTCGGCCCCCGCTTGACGTATCACCCCGAGACTTTCAGGATAGGAGCGGACCGGAGCGCCCCAACAATTTGGAAACTTTTGCGAAGATTCGTCAACCGGCGCCAACGTTATTTCAAATAGAATGTTGCGGATTTCCTATGGATAATAGGTTTTAACTATAACTATCTACTGGCGACCGCCAGTAGATAATATGTATGTATGTACTCTCTATGTACTTCATGTTATTACTGTTGTGCTTACTCTGTAAAGCGCTCTGATATCTTTGGGTCATGTTCGCGTTATATAAAACTCACAAATAAATATCTGCATGAACGCCCCTCCGATTTTAATGCCTAGTTAAACATGGCATACACTGGTTCAGGCAGTAGACAATTGAAGAGAAAAGATGCATACGGAGGCACTGTTCGGCTTCCACCTCTACGGCTTGGAGGCAGACCTGCTTAACTTCCTGAAAGACGTCTTTATATTCTTGGTGTTCTTTACATGAAGTGGTTGCTCTCTATTTTCCCCTTTGCTTGTTTTATAATCTATTGTTGCCCTAAAATTGCCTTGTACTGGCATTTGGCTCTTAATATAACCTCCAAATATAACATATAGTATTGATGCTGGTCGCTTACAAGCCCTTTTTCGAATGCACATGGTCAGAGCCCGGTTTTTCAATGGGTATGTGAGACAATTGCCTAAGGGAGTGCTCAGTTTTCCATCTCATACTGGGCTTGTTGCACTGTGGCCCTGAATATCAGATAACTATGCAGGGCTCGGCCAAGTCATTGTAATGCTTGACAGCCAAGCTGAGCCTGTAGCCCGCAGAAGGGAACTCAGCATGTGAGCTCGAGAGCCATATCAGGGTTTGGGTGAGCAGAATGAGAGGATGCATTGAGCAAGGTGTTCATGCCACTACACAGGTCCCCTACTTGGAGGTGAACAGGTTTGAGTGGTAGAGAGACATGGAGGTGCAATCAGTTCAGTTTATGTCCCTTAGCTTTCTTGTGCTGAGTCTTTGTCTGAGACAGAAATGATCTACTTCCCTGTTAAGACTGCACGTTTCTCGCCCTTTGAAATTTCACACCAACATTCTCATCTCAATACAATTGGCTAGAAACCTTTGCGTGCTTTTCTCCCATACCATGTGCCTGGAGTCCGTCATAATTCCTACTGCTGCTAGATACTAGCTACTGAACATCTGCAGGATCTCCCTTAATATCCTTTTCCACACTTACAATGAACATATCTCTGACTAGCCATAAGCAGGCTGGACTACTGCAACAATTTGCTGGTTGGACGTCTGCGACTTAAAGGTTTCACTCTAGGTAAGATGCCCCTACCTTACGCTATTGACACCAGGTTGGATGGTTGCCTGCCATTAGAGGAGGCTAGACAGTTTACTTGTCCTAGTTTTCAAAATGATGAAAGGACTACTGCCTAACGTCCCAGCTGAAAACCTTGTCAGATGTGGAGAATTATGCCCCTATTGTTCTCAAAGTAAATATATCTGGAGGAAGGTGTAAGAAATAACCTCAAATAACATTTGTCGCTCATCTTTTTACATGCTTGAATAGACGGTAACAATGTAGACTTATGATACAGGGTGTCACTCTGAGAAGAAGGAATAGTTTTACTCATTAATGTACAGTACAGTGAGTCGCTTTGACACATAATTAATCCCAGAAAATGTAGGTCCATAGACAGCCTTGCAGAATCACAATCTTTTATATGTTTATTTTGTGAAAATAGAGCATCATATACGGTTTTGCCAGATGACCGCTGGTGCTGCCCGTTCGGCCTACAAACAGCAATTGCATTGGTTCACATCACTCTTCTTTACGCATACACCTTTTTGTGCAGAGTGCGATGTGAAGTCCGTTTTTGCATCTACATACATCAGTACTGGACTACAATAGTTAACCCAGTGTGCTGCTGATCAAACATACACAGTCAGGACATCTGTGTGCATAATCCCGAGGTATCAGCGGTATTGTTATTTTTTTTGCAGATTTATATAGCGCGAACTCGACCCGAAGGTATTGGAGCGCTTTACAAGAGCACCAGTTACGTTACACAAGGACACATTCATGTTTTTGGTAGGCACGGGGAGATTAAGTGATTTGCCCAGAATCACAGGATGCGGAGTCGACCCCGAGGCTCGAACCTTGGATTCCCAGCTCCAAAGTCGGCAGTCTAGCTGTAAGACCACATCCTCTCCCCAAATCTTACCGATTTCATTTCAATCACACTTTACTGGGGAAGAGCCTTCATCACGATGATGCAAATAGGAAGTTGTGAGGAAATCTTCTTTTGATATGGCCTCTGTCTAGGCGTACTTACTTTTTTAAGATCATCAGCGACCTCAATATGCTTTTTGTATCCATTCCTATGTTCCAGGAATGGATTGGGGAGCTCTGCTTCAATGAATGAGGATGGCTGAGCGTGCAATACTTCTCTTTTTCATTTTGTTAGGATATCTTGGGTACTGGCTTTGTGACAAAGATTGGGCACACGAAGGATAAAGGGATATACCTATATCAAAAGGTCCTTATAAAAGATTTAATTTCAAGCCATCATTAATCCACAGTTGAAGTGGTGTCAACAGTAAAGACTGCCATTCTTGCAGTCGCTTTCAAAGCAAGCATATTCTATTCATTTTTATGTGTTTGAGCCTTCTAGTATTTTAGTGGTTGAGATGGCAAAAGAGAATTAGCTCTTAGCAAAATAAATATATTTGTTTTGTTGTGAGGAATTAAGTTCTGACCCATTTCACACCACTAGATTTTATGACTTTGAGCCTACTGGTTTTTGAAGCTCTGATGTGAGTGAGTCTCACTGAATCTCACTCACTGTAAGCTTCTATAAAATGGCTTTTGAGCGCTAACCACCAGTGCCTGTCTTTTAAAATAAGGCCCACTGCTATGCAACTGTGGTAAAAGACTCTCTCTCTCGCCTTTTTCACAGAAACTGAGGCAGCCAGACCTCTGGCAACACTCACAGAAGGGGCTCCCTTTTTAAGTTGTGAAGGGAAGGGACCATTTTTTGTGTCAAATAGTGAAGGAGTTAACAACTTTCAAAGAGCTATTACTGATCAAAGCTTGAATTCACCATTTTGACAAATGTTAAAAATGCTGTGCAGGACGGTGGATCAGTAAGTAATTAAAGAATTTCTAAAGCGCACGAATGCCGAGATGACTTGGCGCTAACATAACAGAGCAAAAAGAGAACCTACTTAGTTCCAGAGGTGAAAAGCCAGATTTTCAGAGATTTCCTGAAGAGTAACCGGTTTGATTGAGATCTCAAAGAAAAAGGCATAGTGTTCCAGAGCTTGCATGCTAATTGAGAGAAACAATGGCAGAATGGTAGGTAATCCCTGGAAAACAATGTTAGCCCTGCCACAGTGGTGGTTATCCCTGGCAACATGCTTCACCTGGCACAATGGGGGTAATCCATGAAAACAGACAGGATCAGGCACAATTGTGATCATTCCTGGTAAAATGCTGCCAGTCACAAAATGGCAGTAAGTTTTGACAAAATGCCAGGCCTGGCACAATAGTGGTGACTTCGAGCAACACGCTGGTCCTAGCACAATTGGAAAGGTGCTAACCATGGCACAATGGGGCTGACTCCTGGCAACATGCTGTCCCGGGCTCATTGGTAGTAATCCCTGGCATATTGTAGGCAGCCATACTTTGATTATGCTAAGGCACTACTGTAAATCATTTCAAATGCATTATAGTTCATGCAGCCTTCAAGAAGAGGAGAACCAGTGCAAGTGAACATATATAACAGGTATGCTACTATAGATGCTTAGCTAATCTCTCCAAAAAGCAAGAAAAATGTCTTTGCCATTGCTTGGGTTTTGGACCGAGCTGGACAAGGTGAAGCCTATTGCATTTGTAAATGTTTATTGTGTTATGTAATAAGAATACCAATATTGAAAGGTTACTTCTCCTTGATTGTACTCAAGTGTTTCTTGTTGCAGTGTTTTAAAAGGTTTTCAGATATTCTAACCCTATCCCGTACTTGTCTCTTCTACTATGTAATCTTGTTTTCCACATGTTTTGATTTCCTAGTGCTAGAGGTTCTCATGAGCACCCATTGCGAGTTACTAAATCATCATGTAGAAAAGGTTACTCATGTAAAATGTGCTTGTTCTGTAAGTCAATGCCCTTTTAAATACATCAATTTATTTTATAGAAGAATAGTAATTATCATTCAATTTCAGGTGATCAATCATCTGGCACTGAAGTATCTGAATCTACATGCATTGTTGAATATGGAAAAGCTGTGGACATAAGTTATCTGCAGTACCTATGGGATGCTCAAGCAAACATACTTCGTTGTATGAGGGATTGTCAAGTGTGGTCTTCTCCGTATGATGGGTACAGTCCTGACCCTGATGCCTCCTACCAGGCACTCGCTAAAGAGAATAGCATAAAACCAGACTTCCCTGTGTTCAGACTGCAACGGAGACCTCAGTTAAGTGTGGGTTCTGCTGATTTGTCCACCTTGGGAGCAAGGTTGCAGATGGAGTTGGAGTGGGATGATAGTTATGATACTGGAATATCCCCTGGCTCAGATACAAGCTCATCCCAGCCTTGCAACGACACAGGCAGCACAAGTGCTGCTTCACCCGTAGAGCCACCTAAACACATACAGGAGATGAAAAAGAATGCAATCATGCTGATCAAAGGATCATACATAGAGGAGTCTGATTTTCAAGATGATGTTATGGTTTATAGGTTGTGCGCTCTCAAGGATGCCCAGGATGCGGCTATTTCCAAAGATGAAACTGACAACTCACCAACAAAATCTGAAAATGAGACTCAGGCACCAGCAACGAGAAATGGCCCTCTTACTCAATCACAAAAAGATAATGACTTGGAAAAGCACAATAGAAAAAATGCAAGCTTGAGTCAAGAGGAAACAAAGGAAGAGACCAGCCATGACATTTCTAAAATGGACATATCATCAGACATAACCCCTGAATCATCATCAGAGGCAGATGTTAATTCAAATGTGAGGTCTCTCATGAGGACGCTCAGCCCAGAGAGTGAAGATTTCATTGCACGGTGCGATGAGATCATGGAGGGTCTGGGCTCCAACACAGTAATCTTGGAAGAGCAGAAGTCAACATCACCTGACCCTGTCTCTGCAATGGAGGAAGATGAGGATGACTTTGAAAGCTTCTCACCCGAAACTCATTCTGTGGAAAGCACTTCTCCGTTTGGACCAAAAGATCATTTATCCTTTATGAACCACCCTGCTAGGCTCCAGGGGGCACCCTTTACAGGTGAGCGTTTCACGTTGTGTTTTCTGTTGATTGCAAGCAGCTGCATCTATAGAAGTAGTTTTGGATGTGTTATGTAGATGATGACATCATAAAGAAGGGAGGTTTATTTTGTTGGATTGTACCTGTATTATACACTGCAGCAATAGTTCCTAATATGTCCATACCTCGCTGACACAGTCACAAGACTGAAGCAATAAATGGAACATTTATATATAAAGAGTAATTCCACCTTATATTGCCTTTCTGTCAGGCAAGAAGTTCACAACCAAGGAGTGTGCAAGAGTTACAGATGATCAGTTCCAAGATATCGCAAGAAGCTGCAGAGAGCAAGGAATTGTCAGCGAACCACAGTTTTAAAAATTTACTGAAGCGATTGGAAACAAATGCAGCAGAAGATATTATAGACATGTCTCTGTTCTGTTGTGTTGTATTCCATCATTTAGCTTTTATTCCTGTAGTTAGTCTTTAATTTCCTCTCTGAAATTGCTGGTGCTTAGTACAAATTTAGATTGGCCCGACAGGTTTTTTTATGGCTATTGGCTCCTTGGTTAAACATTTAGTCTGGAGTCTTAGTATAAAGAGGTTTGAGGAGATAGAAAAAAGAACACAGAGGCAGATTTTAGACGTTAGCCTCTGAAAGGTGTTTTCTTTAAGCCTTTTGGAGGGCGAGGCGCTAGGCAGGAGGCAGCATGTCTAGGTTGATTAATTTGTGGAACATTTATCACTTCGAAGATGGAAATTCCAGGCAAGATAGAGATGCTGGCTGGTGTGGATGGTTTGCCAACAAAGAGAGCTCAGTTTGAAGCCAGTGTAGCTCTAGGGATATTTATCGGGATGAAGCAATGGGTAGGAGCCAGAATGCAAGCAGAGGCATGGGGCAGCAGGGTAGCTTTTGTGGCCTCCCTTAAGTACATTGCTCGAGTCATTTCTGTAAAAGATAAGCTCCTGTACCATTGACTAAAATCAAGACTAGAGGATAGGAGATTTACCTTCTGCAGGAAGAAGGGCTGAACTGGAAAAATGACTGTATTTTCAATGTGCGGGGGAAGGGATAGCTTTTACTGCAGTTACTGGTGAGAAAGTTGCTGTTAATGCCGAAAAACATGTTCTGATTAGAGAATAGTGTTTTTATGAAGCCTGTAATATAATTTTGGTAAGGTTGTGTGTTACGTTAAGAGGGGCTCCACATATATCCCTCCACAGTGGAGAGACAGGAGTTGAGATTATAAAGGTCATGAGCTGTGTAGTTTTCAGATGGAGGCTGATTTCACTTGTATATTGAAGGATGGAGACACCCATTTGTACCACTATAGTTCAGTGTCTCCATGTAAATGTTGAAGAGCACCGGTGAGCAGGGAGAGCTCAAGCAACTCGGAATAGGGTAGGTGTAGAAAATGAGCGTTGGATGCATTGGGTCATGTTTGTTAGGAAGGATCTAATTCACTATAAGTCTGTCTTGCATGGTTTGTAAACTGAATATTTCTAAGCATACGAAGTAGGTAATAGAGTTATATCCACCCTCTGTTTCTGTTGAAAAACTATACTAAAACACAACCCATAATGCATTGTTACAAATGTTTGATAAAGGATTGCATATGTTCTTTTTGATTTTGAAATTGGCCTGCATATGTTTGTTATAAATACATAGCATTTATGTGGTTATGTTCCATGCCTTTGTATAGTGCCTACTATCTATGGCATCCATGGTATCTGGAAAGTGCATTTGGAGAGTGTAGTAAATATTCCACATAAAAATCGTAAAACCAACACAAGGAGTTTTGGAAATGTATTTAAATTAAAGTCTCAGATGCTGTTCTGATGTTTTTTTAAGATCTATTTTATTGTTTAATCAGAACCGAACATCTGAAATGCATAACAATTCAGCATCAGTATTTCGTCCAGACACGTTTACATCACATGTACATTGAATACTCTCTCATATCAGATCACCAGATCCTTTACTTAATCCTAGTCATTCTGAAATGTTGCATTAACCATAACGTCTAACCTGTTGCTAACTAGTGGTCGAGCCAAGGAGCTACTTAATGTTCCCGGAGCTGATGAGGGATGCTTAAAGCAAATATATGATACCATTTGTCAGTGTCCGATGGGGAGAGGATACAATTAGGACGCACCAGGCGGTTTTTCCCCTTCCCTTTCATACAGGTCACCCCATCTCACATGGAAAGACTGCACATGTTTTTCTGGTGGTTTATCAACATTTTGTGATTGTAGACAGTGTTGTTTACTTCTAATGCAAATGGGACAGAATCGGTGCAAGGTTTTCTACATGGAGGTAGTTCTAATGCCTTTCCCCACCAAAAGGGAATACAATAGGAGTCAAATGTTGCCTTACAAAAATGTATGTAGAGAGGTGCATTAACTTTGACCCTGTAGTAGTGGCTTAAAACAGTCAGGAGAAAACGTTTGTGAATCTTGGTCTATCCTTTTTCCTGATTGTATCATCAGGTTTTGAGAAAAGTATACGTTTTCTACATTGTCTTTTGTTATTTTGTTGGTACTGTTCAGTAACCACATTTCCAATTGTTAACATGTTTGCATTCATCTCTGAATTATGTTATTGAGGTTTTTGGGGTGCTCTTCATCTTGTTTTCTTTATACATTATAAAACTAGAATTGTAAAACTAAGCTTTTCACGTGTATCTCAAGCCGAGATAGGAACCATTTTGAGTGTTTTAGTAGATTTTTTTTCAGATGGGCCCTGGTCCTTTCGAGTGTTTTTTTCAGATGAGTGTGACGAGGCAATATAAGAAATTATAGGTGAGACTTCATAGCAAGGCATGAATGCCAGGGCAGCCATTGATTTGAAGACTAAATAAGCCTGCGCACAAGTATTGTTCTAAGGTGCCTGTCTGAGCATTAGTGCTCTCTCAGTACATATCATGTCCCTCTGTATTTACATTAGTGATAGAGCTCTAAATCTGCAAATAGCGTGGAGCAGACACGTTTTGAATATTGAGTGTATTTTGTTATCCATCTTTGCCGCATTTCAGAATCATGATTTCCTAAAAAGAGAATTAATTCTGTAGTTAGATGACTGCTTTTGTGTCCACTGTAGAAGATATGACTGTACCACTGCTTGCATGAAGGGCATATTTGTCAAAGTATTTGGCAGGACATTTCTGCCAGTACGATGTATACTCTGAAGAGTCAATTTAATACATAAATCGTCTTATGCTAGAGTGGTTTGCCATCCTTACAGCCTCACAGAGCATTGGCTGTCCCATGAGATTTTCAGGTGGAGTCGCTCGAAGGTCATGAGAAATCTGTTGGGGTTGGAGATGGAGGGAGAACAGCAACTGGTGAAGATGGCTTTAAGAGTCCATGCTAGGATACACAAAGAGAAACCAGAGATATTAGTCACTACGAAGGTCAAACTATCCTTGGTGGAGTAGAGAGACAGAATGCTGGGAGTAGCTATACTACTTAAAATATAGTCCCTGGACTCTGACCATAATCCTGATATGCTAGTCCGGAATAGGGCCGTACTAGTCCCGACGCGAGAGATGGGAGCAAAAGCAGTGGCCTCATCGGGGGGGTTTCCAAGCTAGGCTAATGGTGAGGCATCAAGGATTCTGTTGTGGCTTTTTTGGAGGGTCTGAAAGTGGAGAACAGGTGGTCAGCAGACAGTGGAATGTCTATTATCCACTTCGAGTATCTTTGAGAGTATGGGGGGGCAGGTCATTTGTAGTGAGCACAGTGTGTATTTGGTCAAACTCACTGATAAAGGAGAAGTTGTTGACAGGGATTAGTTACAGCTCAGATTGTAAATATTGTATTCTTTCTGTTGTCGCTCTGCTTTCCCCCATTTGGGTTGGTTGTAGTTTGCTCCCCAAGAGTTTAATCTGTGTACTCCATCAGTGATGTATTTTTTAGTGACTGTATTAACAAGTGGTAGCAGCTATGCTGTGCGGTTCTTTGTTCTTTACATTCTTTTAGCTCTGTTTCCATTCATGTTATCGCTAACAATAATATGATTGAAACCTTAAAAACGCACTGCTCTCATATGCTTTATGTCTCCTCCAATCACAGATTCCTCTATCAACCTAGGACTGTTGCTGAGGAGGCTGTGCACGCTCAAGTGCACAGCAGCAAAAACAACAGTTGATGGACAGAATGCAGAACAATGTCATACATTCACCCCAGTACAGAGATCTGGGCCTAAATCCATCGTTTTTTTGCTCACCATGCCACTCCAGTTTGAACCCAGCCATATGCAAATCAGTCTTGACCCTGTGCCTCATGGGAACAGTCCAGCCCGAACTGCCAAGCCAGGTCCTCCCTGGACTGGAAACAAGCATCCTCGGACCGGTTTCGGGTTTTCACCCCTCTTCAGCCAGGATAGCTTGATTCCAGTAGCATGGAGAGCACGGGACCCACGTCTGGGCATACCCGTCCCACTCGGGGTGACAAATGCAAAAACATGGATTAAACCCAGATCAGTTGACTGGGGGTGAGTGTTTGATTGGCTCAAGCGTTCCATCCATCATCCCCTTTTGTATCGCTTTGTTCGCCCTAAGTTGGCGGGGGTATGCCCAGACGTGGGTCCCTTGCTCACTTTGCCACTGGATTCAAGCAAGCCTGGCTGATGACGGCTGGAATGCCAGAAACCGGTCCTAGGATGCTTGTTTCCGGTCCAGGGAAGACATGGCTTGGCAGTTTGGGCTGGACTGTTCCCATGAGGCACAGGGTCAGACTGATTTGCATATGGCCATGTCTGAACTGGGGTGGTGGAGTGAGCTAAAGAATGATGATGGATTAAACCCAGATCAGTTGACTGGGGGTGAGTGTTTGATTGGCTCAAGCGTTCCGTCCATCATCCCCTTTTGTATCCCAAGTGCACAGCAGCAGCAGCAAGTCACTCGCATGTACCTCGGAAGTAAGAAGAATACAACTACTGTAGCCACTCTTCCTTAATCACCTCTGCCAGACTGCTTTACTTCAGCAGTTGTGCTATCCACAGGGAGAACTGAGGGCTTCCCACAGCGCCTGCTATCACTGCATGATGCTTGGAAGAGAAAAGGGGAAGCCACTTCTCTCTTTTAACAACTCAAGTCTTTCTCTGCAAAACGTTCCCATATTTGGAAGAGCAGGCGAGAAGAGGGGCATGCAGAGGGTGTGGATTAGAGTGTAATATATGGGATAAAGTACCCCTTGCCATACACTATAGGGATATTGCAAGCCGTCAAGGAGTTCCATATTTTTATTCATTATAATGCCAGTAAAGGCTGTCATCTTGGGGGGGGGGAGGGCGAGAGCGCAAGAAAAAAACCAATATATAATAATATTAAACACTTACCGAGTCCTCGGCACCGGACCTATTCATTCTTCAACTGCAGCCCGACCACCAGGAAACTCCCTTGGCCACTCCTGGCGCTGCTCTCATGTAGCATGAGAGCAGTTCCCTGATCGAAGGGAGCGGCCTCACTCGGCGCACCACAGCACTCTGGAGACCTGCACTAGCTCTAACCCAGCTGTCTGAAGACTGGGTGCTCTGTTCGGGACGGGGGATGAAAAATAAAATGGTAATGAGTTGCCATTTTATTTTTCATCTCTGAGGCTTTGGGGGTAATTTAAGAGGGGGTGACACTCCTCCGCTCCAACGGAGGAGCCGCCCCTGTATAATGCATGGTCACACTGTCACTCTTCCCATAAACTGCTTAAATCCTTGGTGACTTGGTTTTTCATGTGAAATATATAGCATAGTTGTAGACAAATAATGAAAGTGCAATCTATAGTGTGAAATGAAACACAGTAAAAAGTAGTTAGTATTGTTTTGCAAAAGTATTTTGGAATCAGTTTTAGGTAAGCCTGATTCAAAAATGCTGTATCCCAAAATGTGTAGAAACATGCAGAGAGATTCAGTCTTTCATGTAATGTCAAAAACATATGTTCCAATAAATATCTCCTTTTAAAAAAGCAGACCAGAAGAATGAAAAGTTAGTTCTGTTTTTCCAAAGTTTAAGCTTGAGTTGTAATTATACTCTTGTTGTAAGGTCCTTATTCCTATGTTTATCCTCAATCTTGCACGTTGTCCCACTTTTCTCCTTCCCCTCTGAACCACCTCCTTATGGATTCTTCCTACTTTCCTGCCGCGTGCCGGCTCCATGTGTTACCAACATTCCTTGTGTCAGTTAGTGTGACAGTTGCCCCTGGTCTTCGTAGCGACCTTGGTGGTGGATGCTACTGTGAGAATAGATGAAAGTTGAACTTACATTATCCAGCCTTGCGTCTCGATTTATAATTGACAACGAGGATGGGATCCTATCACCACCATGTTCGACATTTATCTCCTCTCGCTCGCCCATATTCTGCTTTCGAGTTTGTGAAGGCGTGTCTGCGTCATCTCCGCAGTGCCTGGTATTTTGGCTGGAAGTTGTGAGGAAACAAGCCTTTGACTTTTTGGTGAAGGTGAGGAGCGGTGGTGGGGAAGCGCTGCGTCATTCCCAGCTCGCCTTCCGGAAAAACGTGCACACGTTCCGCTCTAGGACGGCATTGCTTGTTACCGTCTTGAGCCTCTGGAGGGAGCTCCCGTCACAACATTGGCTCTCGGAAACCCGTCACGCTGAAGGGCACAGCTTCTATAAAGATTAAATTGGAGCCCTGTCAGTTGGCTCTCAGGAACCCGTCACGCTGACGGGCACAGCCCAAAAAATTAATTGATGTTCTTTTCTGCAGTAAATGACACGCTAACGGGTACTGCAATTTGTACTTACGTTGTTTCTGCGGCCACGGGATACTTATGTGACTGGTTGGGCAGTGGTGCTGGTTCTCCATTTAATGCCTGTTTGCTGACGGGCACAGCTTAAAGAAATCCTTCAAGGTGCACATCTAGAAGTGTGCTGCAACAATGTTCTTGCAGAGCTCATTCAAGGAGGCTTTCGTGGAGTCATCAGCTCTGTGTTCATCACGCTGATGAGCACAGTAGTTAACAAGATACCAGTACCGTACCGTACCGTACAGTCTAAGTCTGCGCTAAATGTTGTTCTCCTTTTTTCTATAAGTTTTGAAAAAAACGGTACCAAACTCTTTACAACAGTATATTCTTACCTTTCCATTCAGCATGGCAACATCTAACATGAATCAACCCCCACCTTTCCTAGATGTAGTGGGGGAACCTACTATAGCCTGGAAGGACTGGGAAACATTATTTGTTTCCTATCTCATCGCAATTGGGAGAGAAATATTCTCTGCTTTAAGGAAACAACATATCCTCTTACATAACATTGGGATTCAGGGCAGTAAAGTCTACAAGAATTTATCGGATTCTGATAGTGATTCAGAGGGAGAAGACTCTCATGATGTTTACACTGCAACTCTGCGGAAACTAGAGAGATACTTTGAACGAAAAGTGAATGTGGTACTAGAGAGACATACATTTTTTTGCAGAGTGCAAGGAAAAACGGAAAAAGTTACATCTTATATAGCTGTTTTGAGATGCCTTGCAAACTTACGTGACTTTGCTACTTTAGGTGACTCTCTTATTAGGTATCAGCTCGTTCGCTACACAAATAACCTGAAAAGTCAAGAGAAGTTGCTGACAGGGAACCCTGACTTTTAAAAGTTGCTGTCGAAATTGCTAAAAGTATTGAACACACGGCCGAATGTATTAGGGAAATGAAACAAAGTAATGGGGGTGAAACTATGCAGGTGGTGAAGAGCAAACTTGACCCTGATTCGGTTGAAAGGGAGTGTGGCTTAAGCAAAAAAGGTCGTGAACCTCCAGCTAGAACATTTTCGGAGGATAAGAGGGAGGAAAGACATAAGTGTTTTAATAATAATAATAATAATACTTTATTGCGTGATTACTTAAAACCATTACAATTTTTCTGTTTGAGTTTAAAAAACTCGTACGATTCTTATGTACAGAAAACAAAGCTTTAAAAGACTCAGATTAATACTAGGACAATCTAAAATAAGAGGGTGTGATTAAAATATCCTAATGTTAATTAATTGCCTATGACGTTCAGAAACTGGGGTGTCGGGTCGGTCGAAGCGTCGCTTTTTTTTTTTTTTATGTAATCTGGAGAGAAACGGCTAGACCAGCATTTTCAAAAAAGCAGCCTGAAGAAATGTAAACAGTTAATATTAAGCAAAAGGCAATATTCCAATTGACAGTACTGAGTGATCAAGAGTTCGTGGGTTGAACCTGAAGCGGCGTAACAGCGCAGCCAGGTTGAGGGAAATTTGCGGCCCTGTTTTTTCCCAACAATTTGGCCGCTCTGTTAACAAATTTAGTGAACCGAATGTTCAGCTTCGTATTGTCTGAGTTCAAGGCAGCAATTATGGCTTGTCGACATGTACGTACTCCGAGTTTATTCCATTCATCCCGCAGTAATGACCGTCTGTCAATGAGCAGGGCGGGACATACGCAGGCTATGTGCTCCATTGCTTCGGAGTGATAGCCACACTTCCTGCATTTGGCACTAGTACTGGAGCGGCACCATTCGGGCAGGTTCTTTAAAAAAGGCCATTCTCCCATCCTCAGGGCCATAAACTTAAGCTTCCAAAAAAGTGCAAACGAGCTTGATATGTAAGATGATTCGACCCCCGGTTTAAAATCAGAAATTACCGCCCAGGCATGTTTCCTTCTGGACAGTGTTGCCCTATCGGAATGGAAAGACCATAGCGGGACGCTTCTCTTGATGACTGCCTTTAGCGCCGGCTGAGATGAATTTGTTCCCCAATATTCCTTGACACTGAGTAGTTGCAGGCAGTAGTCCAGATGATGCCGATGTTTGTGGCTGGATTGGCAGTTCGATATTTCGTTCTAAAGTCTAGCCTCCAGGCTGCCCTCCCGGGCGTTGCGTAATCTGTTACAAAGCTTTATAAACGCACCTGCCTCTACGCCATGGTGGTCTAATAAGCCTAGTTCAAGTCTAACTTGGGCTGGCGATGCAGATCTTGGCAGGCAAAAAGCGCGTTTGAAGATTTTGAAGGTTAACTTATTTAATAAATTACTTATTACGCCCTTCATAATCTCATGCCCGTATGACAAGGAGTTGGTTATCTTTGCCTTCATCACCTTTAGCATTGGAGTTAGACTTGGGCCGAGTAGTTGTTTCGAAAGTTTCGCGGAGGCAACCTCAAGTGATAGAGATTTGGCCCTTAGTGCCTCTTTCTGCTTTACAAAAGAGCCTCTGGTGTCAAGAAATATTCCCAAGTATTTGTAGTGGGATACTGATTCAATCTTTTTGTTGTTAAAGAGCCACCCTCCACTCTGCCGCTTTTGCTTGCCAAAAGAAATTGTTTTTTTGTTTTTGACAGGTTAAGCTCAAGGAGGTTTTTTGTTGTATAGGGGAGCAGCTGGACAAGTAGCCTCTGTAGGCCTACTTTTGTGTGACTTAATAGCACAAGGTCATCGGCGTATAACAAGTTACTAATGCGGGTTCTGTCTATTTGGGGGGGGTGGCTATTAACGCTGTCGAGTATAGGGGATAAATCCGAAATGAACAAATTAAAAAGAAGTGGGGCCAACACGCAGCCTTGTTTGACGTCGCTTTTGGTCTCGATCTTCCTGGAAACATGGGAGCCTTCTCCCAACTTAATTCTGATCCAGGTTTCCGAATGGAGTTGAATTAAGGCATTTAAAAGGGCCGGAGGTATGCCCTAGAGCTCTAGTCTTTGCCATAACCGATCCCGGGGCACCCGGTCAAAAGCCGCTTTGAAATCGACAAAGCAGCAGTGAAGTTGGTTACGTTGGACTGCCGCTTTCTCTATGAAGACGGATAGGGTGAGTAAATTGCTTGTTGTTCCGGAATTAGCCACGAAGCCGGACTGGTTGAAAGGAAGGCGCTTTGTTGTATCTGCCCAGGCCAACAGTTCTTCCAATAAAATGCTGGCGTAATATTTAGACTCGACGTCAAGGAGAGCTATCATTCTATAAATTTTAGGGTCATTTCTCTTTCCACTTTTATAGATTGGATGGATAATAGCGCCTTTCCAAGACTCCGGGATGGTATTATTTAGCCAGCAGTGTAGAAACAGGGGGGCCAAGTGTTCTGACCACAGATCTACATCTGATTTAAACAGGGCCTGAGGAAGACCATTGGGCCCTGGTGCTCCTTCAGCCCTGGCTTTCCTAATTGAGCAAGCAATGCTGTTTTTTTGCGCTTCTAATGTCGTTGGAATCTCCATCGTTGAATCGTCGCTCTTCTCCTGTCCCTCTTTTGTTATTTCTGCCATAACATGATTGACTGAGGTGTTAGGACCGGACGGACCTGGACTCTTGACTTCAAGGGGTGGTGTCTCGGGGTCGGCTGATGGAAAAGGGTTAAAATGGTCGTCCCTGTTTGTATAGTCACTAAAATGAGATGATAAAAACTGAATCAATTCATCTGCGCTTATGTTTGCGCTGCCATGGCCACTTCCTCCTTGTACGCCCCTGTTCACGAGAGACCAAAATAGCTTTGCAGTGGAATTCTTGCTTGCGTGGACTAGTTTCAGCCAGAACTGGTCGGACACTGCTTGTTTATCCCTGTGTATAGATGACTTGAAAGCTTTTTGTGCTTGCTTGTAGTTATAGGATTTTATTTCCTGGACTTTTCCTAGTCAGGCAAAGAGCCAGGTTTCTTTGGGCTTTTAACTTTTTTGTCGCTAATGGGATGCGAAATTGCATTGCATGTTGCCGGGTACTCCTCTTAGATGGAAATTCGTTGAGACATAAGTGTTTCCGTTGAGGAAATTGCAATCACCTGGCCAACAACCCAAGTTGTCCTGCTTGGTCCATAGTATGCAGGAAGTGTAACAAAAAAGGGCATTTTGCTAGATTTTGCAGAAACATAAATACGGAAAGGAAAAATGTTCATGCAATAGATGAGGTTGCTGACGGAGTTAACAATATGTATGTCTTTCAAGTATTGCATGTACATTTGTAATGAATGGATGAATTCTGGGCTCCCAGCACCTCTGTATCATTATCTCATTTTGTCCAATTTTTATAGGAGGGAGATGCGTTGTAAAGTCCTTATTCCTATGTGTACCCTCAAACTTGCACGTTGTCCCACTTTTCTCCTTCCCCTCTTACCCACCTCCTTATGGATTCTTCATACTTTCCTGCCGCATGCTGGCCCCGTGTGTTACCAACATTCAATGTGTCAGTTAGCGTGACATTTGCCCCTGGTCTTCATAGCGCGCCCGTAGTGGTGGAGGCTGCTGTGAGAATAAATGAAAGTTGAATTTACATTTTCCAACCTTGCGTCTCACTTTAACAACTCTGTATGCTGCATTTCATCTTGGCTGCTGGCTCTGACAGCAAGTTTCAAGTTTATTTTTATTTGCATAGTTACTGAAAACCATTGCAACATTTTAAAATAGCCCGTAAAACCAATAATACACATACTAAAAATGCTGTACAGTGTGTGCATGGCTGTGGTTAAAATAGACGGTGAGGCCGTTCGAGTGAATCAGTGATTCACGTAATAAAGTGCAGTGCGGTCATAAAATACATTACTAAAGCCATAAGTGCATGTAGTAAGGTGCCGAATAGTGCATACATGTTTGGCAGTGACAGCTAATGAATTTGGCACCTGCTGAGATTTTATACTTTACAAAGGTACTCTTTTCTTCTTGCAACAAAGAGATGCAGCGCCTAGATTGCGAGCCAATGGCTGCACAGGCAGCTTATTACTAACATTGCTGAAGTTGGATTGTCATTTTAGGCATTTTTTGTTTGGCCAGCGTGAGAAGTTTTACTGTTCTGACAGCAGCAGGCATTGTAACATCACAACTCAACTGTATTAAGGTACTATAGTTGCGCAGCTAAGTAATTTCTTTATAACAGTTGACTAGAGATGTCACAACTCGACTGTAAGAAGGAAATTAGAGACAGGCTTTTATACACGGATTGCCAACTTCCATGTATTATAAAGCTGATGACAACCGGTCTTGACCAGTGTTGTACCCCAGGAAAAGAAGCTTGTAGGTTTGCAATTTGCTCAGCCGGGTAACAATAACTCACTCATGGTATGTCTGCAATACATTGCGTAATTTGAATAATACTGCACATGAACGTCACCCTAAACATGGGATGAAACAGCACTCTTGGCTGCTCCGAATACAATGTACACAGGCACTTCACATTAGGAGTTACCAAATACTAAACATGTTATCCTGGCCTGTAGGGGCTATTCGCAATGGTAACTTGCACTTTGAGTAATTTACACATGTAATTAACTCTTACACTTTTGAGCACGTTTACTACTTTTAGCTATTCACAAAATCAGAGTGTAAAGTTACTCAAAAGTGTATGAGAAAGTTACACATATAAATTACTCAAAAGTGTTAGTTATCTATGTAAGTAGCCCCTGCAGTTTGTGAATAGCCCCCAGGCCCTTTCATTTGGTGGAGACATGTAAGTTACACTTTTGAAGTAAATTTACACTCAGATTTTGTGAATAGCTAGTAAAATTACTCAAACGTGTAAATTACTAAAAAGTGTAAATTAGCTTTATGAATCAGACCGATAGTGTTCGAAAGAGGAATTTTTCATTGGTGGGCTTCAAGGCCAGCGGAGCATCAGTGTCACGTTGTATCATATTACAGGAACTGGGTGTAGGTCACTGCGACTTTTTCAAGTAGCTACAATTTGATTTGTGCTGTGCCCGTTGCCCAGCCATTTGCTCGATATATTAAATTCAGCTGCCCAGGAGAACCATGTTTCTTTGTAATATCCTAAATTTTATGGTCCAGTTCTAAACTGTAATGGCATGATTTACTAATTGAAGTGTGATGTGCAGTACTTTTAATGAGCAGTAATTATCTACAATCTGATAAAGTTAATGGTGTGTACTGTGCTATTAACAATTGTAGCTGTGAAATTTTATTTTTCACTGCAGTAACTCAAATGTTGGACATTTTAAACACAGAATTTTGTGTGCAAGGGAGGGGTCATCACCCATTCTCTTTTACTCTAATCGGAGGTGTGTAGCCAGGAATTCTCAACTGGTTGTTCAAAAAAATGTACGTGAAAGGACCTTGGATCAGAAACACAGGTCTTAACTGGGTAACATGTAAAGACTTATTAGGGTTTTTTTGGGGAGGAGGGCTCTCCCCGAGGACATTTTCAGGAGCTTTTCGAAGAAAGATCCATTGCAAAGCACATTACATCAGTGACAAAAGTCAAAACTGTATAACAATTAAAGGTCATTTTACAGAGAGGTTTGGGTTTCTCACCTAAGAACATTTTAAGAGTCCTTGAATGAAATGGGGATTTTAAGCATATTTGGTTAGCTATATAGATCAAAATTAGCCGGGATTAAAGATTGTTTTGCAGAGCGATTTGGGGTTTCTCTCCCATGGAACTCTGAATACAGGTTGAGGCCTGGTGTATTCAAAAAGAACATTGACTAAGTACTAGCAGTTAAAACTAAATAGTATGGGGGCAGTGTGGCCTGGGGATCTCCTATGAGAATATTTGGGTAACGGTTGTGGTAATCTGGCATTTAGAAGCATAACGATAAAGTAATATAGCTCAAAACTAGGTGGCAAACAAACCATATTAGAGGGGTTTTGCAGATCATGTGTTTATTTTCTTCTATGACGTAGAGGGATGGACAGGAATGGGAGTTCCCTCTAACAGGTCTTACAATTCTCGGTGCAGCTCCGTGCTAGCCATCCTTTCAGGTCATTATTATGATGTATTTCCCCATTTCCAGAAATAGAGTGAATATTATTGTAGAGGGAAGCATTCAGTGACCATACTTTACAAATCTAGTTAAAGTTCATACCGCTTTAAATTGCTAACATGTCATAAAGTTTTCATGTTCAAAGATAAAGTCACTTTATGGTCACAGAAATGTTTGTTTAGTTCATTAAATATCCCATTCCACTCACTGTTCAACTCACCCTACTCACTGAAGTAGTCTTATAGTATTGCGAGCAGAGGTAACTTCAGCAGTACATATTATTTCACACACATGGCATATTTTGTTTCCCATTTCAATGAGTAAGTGATTAAATGAATGATTTTTTTTTATGCCGAGTAAGAATTATCAAAATCTTCGAAAACGCGGCTACACTGCTAGGGCTATCAGATAGCTAAATATTACAAGAACACTACTTTTCCATTTCACATCTTAAAGCAATAATTTGTGGAAGGAAAGCTCAGGCTGTATGTGATATTGATTCCTTAGGTAACCATGTACGCTGCATCACCATCAGAGGTAACATTTTAAAGGTAATTACCGAAGCGAAGTTCTACACATACTTCTCTGTGCAGAGCTCTACAGTGCCATGTCTTCATGGTCTGATGAATCGTTTCCAGTTCGTGTTTTATTTGCTGGGCTTAAAGGAGTTTTAAATAATTGCCAAATTTTTATATGGTACTAGTTACTGTAGTATTGTTGTTTTATAAGGCTGTAAAAATAGCTTTCACTTTTACTCAGGAATTGGTACTCATATTAATTCTTAGCAGAAAAAGGGATGGGCTACCTCGCCTAGCATTTGAATCTGTGACCAGCAGGAACCACGGCCAGCGGCGTAGTGAACCCCCCGTTTCCACAGCTTAAGCGGGGGTGCTGCTGACACTAATAATTATTTATGAGCCTATTCTGTCTGCAACTCTGCAGAAGAAAACCTCTTAAAAACAAAGTAAGGGATAACCATAATAGAGGTCATGGATGCGATGCAAAGCCAATAATAGAAAAGGAAGCCCAGAAGAAGAAATGACGAGAAAAAGACAGGAAAGCGTTAGAGAGAGAAAGGAGGAGTGAAACTAAGAATATTTAAAAAGAAGAAAGAAACTGACAAGAAGGAAAGGACAAAAGGATACAAGGATTGATTGAAAGGAGAAAGGACTGATGGACAGAAGGGTTAAACAACATTTGTGTGGGTGAAAGAAAGAATGGCTGGAATGATGAAAGGCTGGTTGAATAGAAATCTAATGAATGGATGAATTGATAAAAGGAGGGTGAAATGATGGATGGATGAAAACAAATGGCTGTATGGATGGGAAAAGGCTGGACGAATGGCTGGAAGTGTGGGTGGAAGAGTAGAAAGGGTGGATAGACCGAATGGCAAAGGAGAGATGGATTGAATGGTGAAAGGATGGCTGGATGGTTCTAGAAAAGATGGATGGATGGATGCATGAAAGGCTTAAAGAATGGGGAGATAGGTGGACAGAAGGTGGGAAGAAGGGATTTCATCTAAGGTTGGTACGGCTTACGAGCTTTGCTCACACAATTGCATTCAAGGTAAGGATCACAGTGGGGGTGTTTTAATTTTCTGGCTACTCCCTTGGCCACAAACCTATCTGAGCATTGAGCACTTGATTCAAAGAGATATTTAACTAGCTAACAAGAAGGCAATCACAAGCAAAAACCCCGATAACTGTGGTTATAGCTGACGAGACAGTGAACTTCACACCAATCCAAGTAAAGCAGTCCGCCATGTTTCTGCTTACAGTGGTTTATGGCCGATGAGTCGGCTCCTGGAAGTGTGGATATCACTAAAGCAATAAAAAGAAACATGGTGGCCCAACAATATTTAAAGTAAGCATGACAGGCAAGACTGGCTTTTCCTCTTGTGGAGAATAACTCAACAGATGCTAGGAAGGCCCAGGATGGTAGCGGAATGCACGGAGCCAGTCTTTCGTTTTCTCAAGTCAGGTAACAGAACGTTCAGCTCCTTAAACCAAAAAAATATTGTAATCCTTTATAGCTCTCTCAGCTACATTTTGTCCAACAAACTTGGAGACAAGTACTGAAAAAAATATCGCTGTTTTTCTCGCTCTACTTTTTATCTGGCCTACCCTTCCAGATGTAGAATTTTGCCTCTATAACAATTGGTCTTCTCACGCTCTTAGAGGTTCCTCTACCCACCAAACTGCACCATTTTTTAAGTGCGTAGTGATACACTTGTGAAAAAACGGTACCATCTAAAAACAACTTGTCTTCTTGCATGCTGATGGGTACTTACCTATCATTGTAATGATTTTTGTGGATTTACTGAACGCAATGGCGGCTCTCCACATTTTGAACAGATGCAGCACAGAGGCTGGGATTCCACAGCGCCTAGTGCGCGCACATTCAAAACCTTTTCAAAGAGGTCAGAGGTTCAGTACAGAATTACAGTCGCTCAGTCTGCAGAATGTAATATAAACCCAGTGTCATAATGCAGGGCTGCTCGAGAGAGGGAGCAGGACTTCCTCCCACAGCGCGTGCTATGGTCCAGCAAACGTGCAGCTTAGCAGGCAAACATTCAAGAATGATCAGACCACCATCATCATTCCCATCAGGGGTGAGGAGTAACTGCACCATGTTCACTGAAACTGTGCATTTTCTGTAAGTGCTAAAGGCTTCTACTAGAGTGCCCTTTTGGATTTGTTCTGATGGAAATGGAAGATTGCACTTTTTGCCTTCTGCTAGAGAAGGAAGCTTCATTTAGTGTTGCCCTGCTCAGGCTAAATCTGTAAAAGAATGAATGCCGGCACCCAAAACTCTACTCAGAACCACACGGCTCGTGCTATTAAATGTGGGCGTGCCAAATACGAAGGCTGCTAGTCTTGAATTCACCTAAGGCACCTTTAATCCACTTCCAGATATTCCCTGCCCCTTTAGCTCACTCTTGCCAGTACTTGTATCTCCCTTTCTGACGTGTTTTGACTCCTTTCTTCTTCTTTCCCATTATGTGTTTTTCTCTCTCATGCTCTCGTCAATGTCTAATGAAGAAAAATAAGTGCCGGTCCCAAAAAATGAGTAAAAATAAGCACTGTCCATATGGTCCCTGTTTTGTGAGAAAATAAAGGTTGCACTGCTGCTGCCCAATTTGTACCTGCCCTGTGATGGAAAAAGCTTAAAGCTGATGGTACTCTAGCTATAATTGTTCTCTGAAGATGGAAGCTTGCACTATTTCTGCCCAAGGTGTAGCTGTTTCATGAGAAGGGATGTTCCCATTGCAGTTGCCAATCTTATATAAAACAAAGGATATTTTGAATGTACTTGCATAACATGCCTAGCCCAATCCGAAGCTTTTCTTGGACCTGACCCAGAGACTCTGGTTTGAAACACAGCTTCCCAACTTGACAAAACTGTGTCACCCTGGACAGTTACTTTTTTCCCTCTGCCTCTTTCACCTTGATCATCATATTTGGGAGCACCTTGAAATAATTCAGTTCAGGTTGCACACTGTACAACAATCTCATTTGTGGGTGGTTTCATAGGGCACAATGTTGCTTCATCTATAAAAATAAAGGTTTACATAGGAGAAACAAGACAAGTGACTTGAGACAGTAATAAAATTGTCACAGCAGAAGGGTCTGGCTCACTAATTCTATAAAAGGCAACTCAGCGAAGTGAAATAAACTAAGGTCCTAAAGTGAAACAGTCCAAAATACACTTTTTTATGTAAATGTTTATACCTCAGCTATAAGTACAATGGCAGTGAGTGACACTTGCAGTAGGGCAGGAGGCCCAGGATGTGCTAAAAGCTATTTACCTCAGCCTCCACTGCACTGCTTTTCCATACAGGATGCAGCACAGGCGGGGCAGCGGAGAATGATGGGATCCAGCCGTCACCACCTTACTACCCCAGCCGTATTACCTCACATGGTTCATGATCTCGAGGCCTTTGCACTCTCACCTGCCACACCAGTGAGCTGTGAGTGTGGCTTGGCAGCATGAGCATGTCCAGTTTCATAGTGCAGGCTAAGGTTACAGTGAATTGCCATGTGAAACATGCTGATAGCCCTGCCAATAGCACGTTGTGAGGCCTCTTCAAGGAGTGGTGCCTGAGACAATTTGCTATCTCTCCACCCATCACCTCATCTGAGACTGGTGAACAAGCCCTATGAAGCAGGAACTGTTACACAATATTTGATGTGAGCGGTCTATATTCCTGGGGAAGACGCAAGACCCCATAGGGGAATAGTCGAGCACTAAAATAAGCTGATGGAAAAGAAAATTTGAATCAGTTGCTGGGCCCTCCTGTTTTTAATTGTGTGGTAGGGAGACACCAGTAGAAACATTTTTACCTCACCCACACACAACTCTAATATAGGCATGAGTTTAGCAAAGGGAGAACATAAATATGGACATAAATGACATAAACTAGGAAACCCAAAACTAAGGGCCAGATGTAGGTAAAATCAGTTTTGCGAGTCCTTAATAGTGATTTTTAGCGAATCGCTATTAAGTACTCGCAAAATGGAATGTATGTAGGAATCGCAATAATAATTGCGATTCCTTAATATTCCTTAATTGCGAATTGCAAATTGCGATTCGCAATCAAGGAATACCTTCCCATTCATTCCTATGGGCCTAGAGGCCCATAGGAATGAATGGGAATTGCGCACGCAATTTGCGAGTACCCAATAGCTACTCACAAATTGTGTGTGCAATTTCAAGGCTGCAAGGGTTCCAAAGGGACACCCTGTTGCACCCCTGAAATGTGCATGTGTGCACATGTGGCACACATACATGCCCTAGGGCATGTATGTGTGCCACATGGCACTTTGAATAAAGCCAAAAAGTGTTTTCTTAAAAGAAATCGCAAATCCACCAACTTGAAGTTGGTGGTAATTTGCGATTCCTTAAGGCAATATCGCAATTTGCGATGCCTACTAGCACAGCATTTAGGATCTCGCAAATTGCGATTCTCTAAATGCTTGCGCAAAATAAGGAATTGCAATTTGTGCGATTCCTTAATTTGCGAGTAGGTATTTGCCTTCCTACATTGCACACAGCTGAATTGCGATCGCAAACGCTGAAATTCTGCGAATTTTAGCATTTGCAATCGCAGTTTGGCTTGCTACATCTGGCCCTAAGAGACTGTACCACCAGTGAGGGATAGGATTCTCAGATGCCTCCTTGAACACTCTGACGAAGACAGGTGAAGGTTCATCATCCTACTTGGGTAAATGAATGTATGGCACTTCCATAGGAGTTTTGTACTTGTATGTTTAAATCGGTTTACGAAGAGAGTACAACAGTCCTTTACCTCATCTCACTCCCTCTTTAGTGTGCTAGCTCCCTGAGTTGTGCTTGTCCTGCATATGTGAGAGTACTATGTAATGTTCCTTCTGCAACTGCCAACTCTACTTATTCTTAGGGAAGGCTGCGATGCTGTCCATGTTGTACCTTTAGTGTTTTGTGTCGCTTGGGATAAAATCACTGCACATAAGAAAAATGTATCCCCATTGCGATTGCTTCCTTTAATGCATGATGTGTGCATGAAAGAGTGAACATAAAATATGTAAGCAGAGTTTACTTTTGATTTTAGGAATGAAACAAGCAGTTTTTGAAATGGAGTAGGTGACTTTTCAAAATTCGAAAACGTTGCTTAAAAGTGGCTCCATGTCATGTAGCTCCACCCTATTCAGACATTTTAGCCACCAGCACTTTGCATGTTGGGTTTTTGAGCCCATAATTAAACTGTTAAAAGCAAAACCAGAATACCCACTCTGTATCATGCTGTTGGCTGGAAAGAAAACACACAAAAATAGTTGCGGGTGTCCTGTGTAGTAGTGCCAAAGCTCAGAGTTGTGAAATGCTAATTAAAATTTAGTTCCGGACTTTTTTTTTCGTGAGCAAACAGGAGTTAAACAGCCCAGTGGGTGAGAGGGCAGAAATAGTCTTTCAGATGGTAATCAGAGCATCTCACTGCTAATGAGGTAAAATTAGCGCTCCTTGGCAAACTGGCAAAAGATATTGTTTACCCAAACAATGCGAACAGCAGCAGTTAAACGTGTCTGGAGAAACAGAGAAAGGAAAAATAACGCCCTGTCGCCCTCTTCCTTAGCACTTCCTGGACCTAGATGTTGATGCGCTCTGTGTTGAACAAGAACAACACATGCTGCAGGTGCTGCCCCGCGAGGGGGCACCAGCAGGGCCGGACTGGGAACTGAAACCGGCACTGGCAAACTGCTCGGCCGGCCCCCCTGGGGGGGGGGCTGAGGGGGTGCGGCCGAGCTGTTTGCAAGGGCCGGTTTCGGCCGATTTTGTTACCGGGGGCCGATATTACCGGCCCCCGGTAACAAAAACACCCTCCCAGGGGCCCAAAAGCGGCCCCCGCCCTGGCGGCCCACCGGGAAAATGCCCAGAGCCCGCTATGGCCAGTCCGGCCCTGGGCGCCAGTGGCTGTAAGGTATGGCTCCCTGAAAACAAAGGGTGAATGAAGAAATAAATAACAGGCAATAGAGACAGAGTCTAATTAACCTACAATATAATACCACGTTCCTTGGCAAAAGTGGGACTTAAGGCTGATTTTGGCCAAGTCGTAAAATATGTGCAAGAACGGTGAATTTCAAAAGCTCGCCTGGCCAGGTTCGTTTATTTAAACTGGACATTTCCCGGAACACGTTTTCTAGAGTTCTAGGTTTGCCCACACCCACTACTTTGACATTAAAAAGGCATCTCTCCCGCACGGCACAATGCCTAGGCACAGCAGCCTGCGCCTTAATGAAACCAACCTTACAGCAACAACCAAAATGAGAGATTCCTCTAAATATCTGTTTAAATAAAAAAAAGTCTGATGATATTTCCCTCTAGGGTGCTAAGGTCTGTGTAATACTGTTGTGGCGGTCCTGTAGCCTTTGTGCACTATCGAGATTGGAGCTACTAAACCATGTGGCGACCTGTTATTTACAACATTCATGGGCCCTCGTCATACTACATTTCTTTTTTTTTTTTTTTTAATTTATTAGCCACAAATTTAGCACAATACAACACAGGAGAACACCAAAATACACATCAAAACCAAATCCTAAAAAGATACAAATTAAAGCACAAGTGCATAAGAATACCAAAATAGGAGAATTAAGCTTACATTGGACAATTGAACATAAATAAATGCAGGAAGAAAAAGAATTTAAACAATAATAATGTGTCTGAACAAACGGAAAATATATATATATAAAAAAATACTGGAACACAAAATCCAAATTCGAATTCAATCCCACTGGACACCAGACCATACTCGCTTAAATCTGATCCATGCTCTTGGGCATACTACATTTCTTGAATGGCATACTGTAATATCTTAGCATTATGGTTATACTACAATGTTAGTTTTAGTATGTATGTTTGAGTATGTAAAGGCTCATCCCTCAAGGCTCTTGGTCTTGGGTTCCTACGTGGAACCTGTGTGAGTACAAGGTTCTTAGAATGTTGGGGTGGGTTGGTCAGTTGGACAGTTGCCTGCGAGCAGCCTGGTGTGACTAACGACGTTTCTTCATGAAGGAATAAACTTCTGTTAAAACAGCATCAAAATACAGGGTATTTCTTCTAACCATACACCCCCAACTCGCACCCGAAGGCAAATAAATACCGGGTCAGTGGTGATATTAAAACAGTAATACTGCCTTATATTGGCGAGGAACTTACTGGTGAAAAATACAGTCAATCACCCTACATCCAGATGAACGGTGCTGCTGATTTGACATATAAAGATATTTATGCCAAGTAAAATATTTAAAGGTGGCCTGGTATAAAGTAAATTATCCCTTCAGTTGTGTTTAAAATGTACGGTCTCAGAGTTACTGCAGTGAAAAAAGTGCAGAGTCACGATTGTTAAGGGCAGGGTATACAACATGAAGTATATCTGATGATTCGTACTTGCTGCTCTTTAAACGTACTGCACGATGCAGATCAACAAGTAAATCATGTTAGGATAGTCTCATAACATTCGGAATATGAAACGCTCCCTTCGTTCCGCATTAGGAATGTCCCCATCTGAATACGGGGATCCCACAGTAATCCGATTGCCACTATTGGATCAACAATGACCGTGTATATGTGTTAGATGAGCTTAATTATTCATTACTTATTTACACATTTATTGAGGATTCCAAAAATAAGTGCCCTTACTTGATTATAATTGATTGCCTCTGATTAGGAACAGTGGTGTAGCAAAACCTTACAGAGCCTCCTGCAAGTTACTTCAAAGGGGCACCCAGCACATCTCACTCTCATATCGGGCCCCAGTTCCTGCCTTCATGAGTCCTCGTGAAGCTGAGCTATAACATAGAGCCTCGGTTTCTGGACTTAGACTACACGGCTAGTTGTCATGTGCAACAGAAGTTACAGACTCACACCTCACACTGAGCCTTGATGCACAGATTCATTCACCCTAAACCATCTCTTCTCATCCCTCTTCTTAACAGTCTGACCCTCTTTCATGGCTGTGCATGTAGTGCACCTGTCTTGATGCTCCTGTACCTGCCTAATGCACGCATGGATAATGGCGGATGTTGTCACTTCAACTAGGGGAGAGGATGTGGTCTAACGGCTCGGGAAGTGGATCTCAAATCTGGGGAACTGGGTTCAAGTCTTGGCAATGACGCTCAACTTCCTGTGGTTCTGGGCAAATCACTTAATCTCCCCGTGCCTAACAAAATGAATGTGTCCCTGTGTAAGGAAACTGGAATTTGTTAGGCAAATAGGCTGCTCCTTGGAGGTGGCATCTTCAGCAGGCTACCTTACCTGGTCTTATTGGCATGATAGCCATGAATATCAATGTCAACAAAAGTGCAATAGTAAATATCTGAAAAGAGAAGGTGGAATGCCTGTAGACAACAACACTGCTTTGAAATTGTACAATTATCCCGAAGACTGAGTACAGTCCTGTTTTCCCAATGTGATTGAAGTCACCCAACCTTTTAGAGAGGGCCAGTAGTATACTTGCAATTGTGTGTTATATCTGGTAAAAAAGCCTCAAAGCTAATGGACATTTACATTCTTTTATGGAGGTCAGACTGGGAGATCTGGTTGGGTCCAAAATCTCGATATGGAGGTGGTTGCGTTTAACTTTAAAAAAAATTATAAGTAAATCTCAATACCAAAAAAAAAACAGCAGTCGAACTGTTAAGGAATACGCCAACTATTCTATAAAAGAGTATGCACCAATCATTTTAGTAAGACCTATACACATCATTTTGCCTCACAAAAATAAAGATTATATGTGTCACAGATTATACGTGTCACAGAACTCAAGGCAACGATACCATGCTACAGATGGCTACATCCATTGTACTGTGCCAGATTATGTAGGTAGGAACAGTTGCTTGTTCATAATTCCCAGCTGTATTAGTGCGCTGACCTACTGAGTTTCCACCGTAAAAAAACAAAAATAAAAAAACAAGAAGAAACTAACTGATGCATACACATACAGACAGTTAGACGGGGAGGCAGAAACACTCATACCAGCATTAAAGTTTTTCTTATTTCCGCCTGCCCCACACTGGCTGCTTGCACTCCTCAGTTGCTTACCTCCCAGCCCTGAACCCCATTTGCACTGAATGGCAAAGCCTCCTTAACACTTAGGTCTCCATTACGAGTGCCCCAAAATAAACCCTCTTTATTTCCCCTCCCAGATTACCTGTTATCAGGGGTCCTGGTGATTCCGGGGGAGGGGAAATAACGTGTATTAGAAATGTTTATGCATGTTTCTCGACTAGCAGCTTAAGTCTTCCTGTGAAACGACTCTTACTTCCCTCTTGCCTCTCCTTTGTCAATCTCTTACCTTTTGACGTCTTTGTTCTCTTTTTTTTCAATATCACCCGTCACCTTTGTCTGTATTCCCTCTCTCGCTTTTTCTCTTGATCGCTCTTTGTGCTGTCTTTTCCTCACCTATCTCTAAAGGAACTCTGTCTTTGTCACTCTCTCGCACACAAACACACATACCTACCCTTTTCTCTGTACTATCCTTAGGCTGAGGGCTGGCTCTAGAGCGATGTGACCGGTGCAGCTGCACCTAGCTCTGACCTCGGAGGGGGGTATGGGCAAGAGGGCCCCAGGGGGGCCCTGTGTTTAGAAATAGCACAGGTTTAAAAAGCACCTGCTGCAGAATTCCTTGTGTGTCCAGAGGTTTTCAGGCAACAATAAAAAATATCAAGATAGCTTTGGTGATTACTGTTCCCGCTGGAGACTGATCGATATTTTGTCTAGTGGCTGTTTTGCGCAGAGGGTTAATATGCCTACTGCAAAGAATTTGTACAATGCAGATCACATAACTGTATTTTATGTGGATAGATCAGTGCTTCATTGCTTTTGCCACAAAGATCTTTCTGTTACTTGTAGTTCATAAGTTACAATCCTAATATAGCACAGTGACTTATGGACTGCCATCAAAGAGCTGCATGGTATAGGCAAAACCACTGCAATTATACAGCAAGGAAGCACCAAATTTTGCGACAGTGTTCACTAAATTATGCGACAAGAAAATGCTAATTATGCAGCATAATGCAACATATTTTATGATAGTATCAGTTCATTATTTTGTCATGTTTACACATGGTGCAAGAGTGCCTGTGTTGGTGCTAGGCAGCCGAAACGGAGCCAGCATAGAGAGAAAGGACAGGAATGCACCGTATTGCGTAAATTCAGCGCATTCCTGCCCTATCACTTTGGCGCAGGGCAGCCAACAAGATGGCTTGCTGTGCTGCCCTACGCCAAATCCCCGTAAATAAGGGCCTTAGACTCAAATTATAATAAACTAATGCACTTAAATCAAGTAAAAATCTAACAAACAAAAAAAGGGGAACACACCTTTATAATTGTCACCAAAGGGTATGCACGCCACATTCAATAAGCCAATCTTGGATACTCTGACATTGGATATTCTTGTGGCATGGCCTGGCCGAGGAATAGCAGGTCTTGTCACTTGCTGAGACCACAGCTTTCTGTAGATATATCTTTTGAAACCGCTTTCTCTGCCACTTTTCTATCAGCATTAAGAAAATGTTCCCAACAGGTAACAAAACTGCATTAAACCCAGTGGCGGTTGGTATCTACAGAGAGGGGCGAGGGGGGGCAGAGGGTCGGGCAAGTAAAATTTTAAAATAAACACTTACCGAACACGTCCTCCAATCAGGACCTCTTCTTTCGTCTACTGCAGGCACCAGCAAACTCCCTTGACCAATCCTGGCGCTGCCCACATGCTGTTAACCAGCATGAGAGCAATGCCCTTATTGGAGGGCGCGGCCTCTCTCGATGCTCCCCAGCGCACTGGTGCCCTGTACTTGCTCTCAACTCATCTGTCTAAGACAGCTGGTTGGGAGATTTAAAGTGCGCTTGTCTGGCTGGCTGTCGCAAGAAGGCCGGCCAAAGAGACATGTGCACTTTAAACAGTGCAGAGGCAGCCCTCTTCCCACCACTCCTCCCTGCTGCCACCAGCAGGCCCGCCCCATCCTGACACTTGGTTCAGGATGGGAAGATGAAACATAAAATGGTAATAAATTACCATTTTATTTGTCATTTTTGGGGCTTTGGGGGGCATTTAAGTGGGGCGACGCTCCTCTGCTCCAAAAGAGGAGACACCCCTGATTACACCCTGGTTACAGGCAGGACCACACGGGACCAAAAGCAACCCTGAGAAAAATAATCACACCAGCCCTGCTTCCTTCTGATCCAGTGACTTAATAAGAGTGTTCTGTGCCCTAATGCAAGTGATAACATTGAGCTCATCACTCTAAAGTCAGTGTAAAAAGATGGCCATATTGCAGTGAGCCCCTCCCACCTCTGAGCACTGGTGCTGCTACACCAACTTCACCAATGATGGGTACACTTACAGTTGTCTTGGTTCGATATTCTGCTTGTACTTTACCTCTCCTCCCTATCTTCATCCCTCTTGCCACTCTTCCACTTTCACTGCCTTCTCATTGCATCTTCCTCTGTCTTTCTCTTCATGTCCAATTCTCATGTTTCCTTTTTATCCTTCCTCCTTTTCTCACTCTTTTTTTCCTTGCTCCCATAAACTCTCTCACTTTTTCCTTGCTTCACCCTCATTCTCTCCTCAATCTTTTAACTACATCCTACCCTTCTCTTCTGACCAGCCTTCATTTAATTTTCTGTAATCTCTCTATGCTCTCCCTCCCTTTCA
This sequence comes from Calotriton arnoldi, assembly GCA_963921515.1. Classification (NCBI taxonomy): domain Eukaryota; kingdom Metazoa; phylum Chordata; class Amphibia; order Caudata; family Salamandridae; genus Calotriton; species Calotriton arnoldi. The sequence continues at coordinate 1,092,208 of CAWUFW010003000.1, read as the reverse complement.
CATCTATATCTTGCCTTTGCTTCTCTCTCTCATCGACGTCATACAGTTCTCTCTGACATCCTAACTTCTGCACCCTTTCTTAATCCTCCCTATCCTCTTTTGCTTGTTCTTATCTCGTTTCTGTCTCATCCTTGCTTCCTTCCCTCTTCTCTCACCATTTCCTCTCCCTAATATATTGGCATTTTCATTTTTCTTTCTTTCCAGACTGTCTTCCATTTCTTCCTTATCCTCTGCTTCTCCATAGCACCTTGTTTTCTCCTTCTTTTTCTCTGTGCTCTCTCCATTTGTTTCTCCCTCTACGCTGTCTTCACTTTCCCTTCTCCACCATACTCCTTCCTGACTCTACCCGTCTATCTTTTTTATATCATTTTTATTCTTATCTTTTCTCATTTCCTCTCCTCTCCTTTCCCATCCCTTCTTTTTCTTTAAAAAATATATGATCTCTACCATGCCTACCTTCTTTCCAAGTTTCTTTTTTCCTGACTCGCCTTTTGCTTTTCTACACCTCAAACCCCATATTGCCCCTCCTTCCAGTGCTGGATTAAACCCTGTGGAGGCCCTAGGCAGTTGAAATTTCGGGGCCCCCCTCTCAAATTATCTCCCAATACCCAGTGCACCTGTTTTTTTTGTTTACAAACTGACAGCTGCCAGAAGATGAGCTTTTAAGAGACAAACTGATATGTGAATCTGATGTCGCTGGTTTATGTACTTTAAGTTGTTAATGGGTACAGTACATTAATACAGTATTTCCTCTATAGAGTCTTTAATGTAAAGTTTTCATTTATTTGAGTTGATTCATTTTTTTAAATCTTTTGGAAACAATATTTAAGAAAGCTTGATTGCAATTTTCTTTCAAGTTCAAATCAGTATCATTTTGACCCGTTGTCGAGGGGGCCCCTAAAAGGAGTGGGGCCCATAGGCCTGTGTCTACTTTGCCTATTTGGTAATCAGGAACTGCATCCTTCACTTTCCAAGAAAGAGTAGACACAGATGCAGGGTAAGATACTGGTAAAGAAATATTACTGAACATACCTGTTAAATTAACTGTTGCTGATGCAGACAACCTGGGCCGCCTCACATATCTAGACCCTATGCCACTGCACCGACTGCACCGCTGATAGCTACCCTACTCTTCTGATCCTGGCTCTCTTTCCTCGCTCTCATAAATCACCCGCTGTGCCTTCGTCAATTAATTTGGTGGAACAAAAGCTCCAGCAGCGGCCCTGTGCCTTCAAAAACCAGCTTCCCTTTGCTCTGCCCCTGGGGAAATGCCGGATGGAATAAATGGGCAGTCCAGCCCACTTTCTAGTGTGTCATGGATGGGGTAACAACTGCTGGGTGGCCATTGGGGAGTAGTCAGGAGAGTAACCAAACTTCAGTGAAATGTTTCTCGTTATCCTTTATCTACAGCCTGTTTGAAGTGCTCATGTTTAACAAACCCTCATTCCTCTCATATTTATTTTGCCACAGGACCGTTCATTAGCGTAGTGCTCTCAAAGTTGGAGAACATGATGGACAATTCATTGCATGTGAACTTGTTGCTCATCGGAATCATTACGCAGCTGGCCTGTTACCCGCAGCCTTTAATCCGCTCCTTCCTGCTCAACACCAACATGGTCTTTCAGCCTAGTGTGCGGTCTTTGTACCAGGTACTCATGCATGCGTCATTTACGTCAGAACCTGCTGCTCTGCTTCCTTGTTTACGTTCTTTTGTGTTTTATCTATACATTTCCGTTGCTTCCATATCCATTTCAGTAGAGCACTTCAGGATGGGTCAGAAAATGGGTGGCTTCTTAATTGAGGGCGACTTAGGCCCATATGTACTAACACATTTTCTCATAGACACAGAATGGGAACAACCCTTTCGTACATCAGGCCCTAAATACTTGCAACATTCTACTTTTAGACAATGAAAATGAATGGTCAATGTTGCAACTGAAATGCTGTACCTGTTTCCATTTCTTTAAAAAGTTTTAAGTGTAGCAATTAAGCAAATGAGAAAGAATATGGGTGCCAAAGTTTAAGTAGAGAACTGGATAGAGTTTGAGGAAGTACTTTATTAAAAGAAAACATGAAATGTAATGGAGTGTGTACAAGTTGATAAATTTGATATTGCGGAACCTGTATCCTTGAAAGGGGTCAGTGGTTCCTTGGAAAATGTTGGGTCTAATTGCAGTCATATCTGCTGACCATCCCTTTCTGAAGGTCACTTTCTTACTGTCATCACCATGAAAATGGCCCTGCTCCAGTGCAGAAGTTTCAGAAATGTTCCACATCTTCAGTCAGTCTCCCTGAACTTGGAGTCCTCAGTTGACCAGTGGTATCCTGCAGCTACTCCACCCCTACTCCCCACAGCCACTAGTTCCATTTAGACCTCTGAACAAAGTTACCCTTTTTTCAGGACTCATATTCCATGATTCACAAACATCAAGTGCCACATCTGGGCAAATTCTGAAGACTCTACTTAATAACTTCTCCAGAACCATTAACCCAGACACACCCCTCCATGTAAGGAAGCCAAAACCTCAATAACCCCTGTTCAATGCATCCAACACAGTATTTAATCTGAAGCTGGCACCCATGAAAAAACCTGCCCAAAACTTTGATTTAAGGCGACCAAAACTCAATGCAAAATCCACATGAGATGCCAGCACCAAGTGTGGGGCATGCTTTCCAAAGCTAGCTACGCTATTCTTGTTGGTAAATCAGCAAAACAGGTGAACTGTTCAGAATCTCTTGAGAAGTCACAGAACCAGAATTTCTCTAAAAGGCTCAAGGAGCCAACTCTCAACAGTGCTAAAAATGTGGTGTTCCTTTGTTATTGCAGCAACCAGAGACCACAGCCCAAGTAACCAATAAAATCCTCCTATCAATGGTGTTGTCTACATCTTAGTCATACAGGGTGTGACCTCCAAGGCTAGCCCGTGTATAATGTTTTTTAACAGTCCCTTTTTACTGTTTTGATGCAAGCACTGTTGGTTACCAACACAGATCTCTACCCTGACTAAGCTACCAACCAATGTGGAGAAGTCAGGCATACAATTTTCTGCATGCAAAGGGAAAAGTAGAACAACCACAGTACTTTGCACACACCAGCACAACTCTTGTTAATTTACTAAATCCGAGGACTAGGCGCATTATTGTTAAACAATGGTCAATATCTGCAAACAGAATGTAAACTTCCTGTGCTGTTGTAGAGTCACCGGTGTTTTTCAACAAAGGGAGCTCAAGAGGGGACTTCTGTTATAAAACCAGCAGTATTCACATGCTTGGTTAAATAACATATATGTAGCTTAAATTCAGTCCGTTTCCATTAATAGATAATCTCTGCTGGGCATTGGCATCAAAAAGGCGCCTCTGCAGTATTTCCATTTTTTGTTTAGTTCACCTATGAGCTAAAGCTGAAATATACTCCAGTTCTCCGTTTTAAAATCCCCATGTATCTCACATTAAACTTTTGTAGGTGCCTCTTTTATTCTTGCACCTTTGTCTGGTAGTAATGACGTCCGGCATAGGGACTAGTGTATTGTTTAACTACAGTTGGTTAGCTCCCCTCGCTTATCACTATGCCCCAAACAGGAAGGAGGGACCTTTAAACTTTTCAACACTTCGTAGCTATTGGCGGGGTTGCTGAAGAGCTTAAACATTTAAATGATTTCAAACTAAGGAAATAACCATTTGTTGCTTTATCCCCTTTAGGTGCTGGCGTCTGTGAAGAATAAAATTGAGCAGTTTGCATCAGTGGAAAAGGATTTCCCTAGACTACTTCTGCAGGCCCAGCAGCACCTGCTGTCACGAGTAGATGTGTCCGAGGCCACCATCGAACTGCTGACCAAAGGTAAAGATTAACAGCAGAGTATACATCAATCTATACCAGTGCTTAATTTGAGCCTGTGGTTTCTTGTGCTCTGCACCGGCACTTAATTATCAACACCGGCACTTAGGACAGCCTGCCACATGGTGGCGCTGTTTGTCTCCTATAGAGACGAGTACAACAGTTCGTTAGTAATTCAATATACCTTAAAATGGCTATTACCTGCCTTCCAAGCCATTCCTACAGCTTTGGGGCATAGTATAGTCAGAACTGTCAAACTTTTAGGGTTTCATGGTTAGTAGTTATGTTGGTTCTGTCACAAGCGGTGCTGACAGGAGCATTGGGCTGCTGCAAGCTGCAGTGGCCTCCTGACGAGGGCTCCAGCACTTATTTTTTCACAAATTAAGCACTGATCCATCCATCAGCTGAGGATAAGACCTGAAGCTGCCAGGAGCTGAAAGGGAACAGCAGAGGTCTGTTACCAAAGGTACTTTTCCAAAGACACTAGGACTCTGAAAATGGATTACAAGAAAGGGCTCCATGGCCTTCAAAAAATGCTTTTTTAAATATGATATATCAAAATAGGACCAAAATATAAGAGTCTCCTATTAAATATTGCCTATTTTATTTTGAATTTCTTCCACATGAGAAAATGGAGAATGTAAAAATACTTCCAGTGCTGTACTAAGATTTTCACAGGGTCTCGGCAGGAGCTAAACGGTTTTTCACGTATGTTTTATGCATAACGTGAATTTTCAGCTTGGCATAGCAGTGGTAACCATAGCAACTATAAATCTAAAGGAGATGTGCGTCAGTCTCGGCTTTCCTCCTCTAGTTTTAATTATTATTATTATTTCTTCCGTTGAACTCCTCTATCTACATTTTGTGTTTTTTTCGATTCCACTTGGGAAATTCTAAATGACTACATTTGGTTAATAATTTCAGTTTTTTTGTTGCACTGCTGCTCTACGCACGCGTGGCACGCGTGGCGCGTTCTGTGTGTGCTGTGTCAGTTACAAGACCATAGGCGGAACTTCCGCTTCACCTCAGGCAAGGAGAGTTTCTGCCCATTGCGATTTGACGGCCCCAGGTGCTGCATTTTGGGATGCGTCGGGGTGTACTTGGAAGCAAAATCACTAAAAAAGATCCTGGCAGATGCGCGTGTGTAGGGAAACAAGCAGTAGCTAAAAAGCAGGAGGGTCGGGATTGCTAATGTAAATAGCTTGAAAAGCAGGCAGAAAAAGATGCAGTTTGAGCACTTGGAACAGCTTGAATTTGCTTGCTTACTGTTAACGGCAATCTATTCCAGAGCTGAGCACCAGCGTTTGCCTGCCTTCCCCTCCCCTTAGGTACCTGCATTCAGTGATGCAGATGGAGACTGAAGTCTGGGAATGTAGCCTACTAGCCGGCAAGAAGGTGGGACAAGTTGGGATATTCAACCAATGCTTGACCCAAAAATCTAAGTAGACCACGCAGACTGTGCATGGAGTTTAGCAATGGTGGCCAGTGGCGACATATTTACTGCAACATTTATTTGGTCTCTCGGCCTACTGCTAACAGAACGAGGATTTTATGGACCTGTGTCATTTACAGTTTCCTTAAAAGTAGAATGTGGAGACTTTGGTACATAGTGTTGCTGTATTCAAAGTTGGAGGCAGTTACTGGTGCGATTATTACAACTTTTTTAATGCTCTGCAGATAGAAATAAAGGAAATGACTAGATAAAAAATTTGAAAGTAGGTTCTATTTTGTCGCACAGCTGGTCTGGGGACCCTAGAATGTACACTCGATTGGCTGTACAACTCATTAGTTTTATGTCTTCCCTCTCACACTTGGCGTCAAACTATTCGACTTTACAATCCGTTCCAGGTTCAGAATGGCCTGCAGGGAAATTTGGCAGTGCCAGAAAAGCTGGTCTGACAGGTTATTGTATGTTTTTTTTTATCGTTGTGGGCCGGTTTTATCATCTGGTTGGCCTGACAGCAAGTATCCCCTAGGATGCAGTCTCCCTTATCATGCAATACACATTTCCCTGATATTACACCAAGCATTACCTGTAGCAAGCACAAATGCAGGCAGTCTCCCTTATCTTGCAAAACACCTATGCAACATGTAAAAACAGAGGAAAATATCAAGACCCTTCCACACCAGCTCAGACTTCAACTGATGGCCATAGAGTGTGTAAAGGAATGCTGCTGAAATGCACTCTTGCTAACACCTCTATTAGAGCCAAAAAAGGACGTATGGTCCTCCCGGGGCCAAATCATAGAGACGCACTAAGGTCATGATGCAAAGCGGCTAACTGAGGGCTAGGTGCAGCCAAATGGCCCACAGCTTCGTACTGTCCACCGTTTTAAACTCGAAGGACAGGCAGATAAATACTCAATTAAGGAGGGCTTCTTCTTTTTTTTAAGCAGACGACCTATTTGAACTTCACCATAACTAGATTCAACATTGCTCCTGCTTGCCAACGTCTTTTTTTTAAATGTAAACCAAATTGTTAATCAGTCAGAATACCTACTTGGTGGTGCATACCGGCTTTCTAAATAGTAAGAGAGCCTAGCTGGAAGGTTGACATTGTAATATATGCGGGAGATAGGCCGATACTATGAGGGAAATTATGATGAAATGGCCCACAGATAATATGTATGACCTTGGTAAGCAGGGGGACCCATAGATCTTCATTGACCTAATAAATGTCCAGAGGTACAATGCTTTATCCAGGGCTCTTATTCCCAGTACTAGCTAGGTTCTGATGGCTTTTTGGGCCTGTTGGAGAGTAAGCTGACATTGTAATTCGCTCTTTTGTGTATTGCAACCTTCTTAGTTATTTACCCATCCTTATATAGATTAATAAAATGTGCAAGCCATCGGTCAGCAGGTGCTACAACTTCAAGAGCCTGATCTACTCAGTTATCGTGTGCTCTCAAGAAGCCCTTCTCCAAAACGTCTTCTCAGGCTCATGACCCGTATACAGCACCTGAAGCTCTGATTAAGCAAATCTCCTGTGATCCCTGTTCGCCTTGAGTAGAGTTTCTTCATAATGAAGTCTCTTCGCTGGTGCCAGTGTTTGATTTTGCAGAAAAGTTATGGCTGCAGTGCAAAGATAAAGTTCAGCTTTACTATATATTAGACCATTTTGGTTGCCAAGAGCCAGGCTTTTATGATGGGTGGGACTGTAGTGAATTTGAAATGCAGGTGGTTGTAGTTTTGAATCCTCGTAGGCCACATCATCACTTGCCTCCATGTCTAAGTGAATCATAAAGCCCTGTTTGGCAGCGTTGACCACTTTATACATCAGACCTGCTAAATCTACATTAGATTCCCCTTCCTTCATTAGAGTTGGTCTCCTGCCTAGACCCAGGACCTATAGCTTTAATAGAGAGTATGCCTTCAAAGCAATCCAATGTTCAAGATCGTAGGGTTATGATCACTTTCAGGTGAGATTCGAATTTCAAAAGAATATATAAATTCCAAAACACCATGTGAAAACTAAGGAGTGATAAGTGACTAAGGGTGTCCCCTCCCCACAAAAGTAAAGCACCCAGGTATGTCTGGAGGGAAATTTCCAGAACAGCAATTCAAATTATGAGAGATAAAATCTGTCAGGTAGGTCCCTTGAAAATAAACCCTGAGATCCCCCCCCATGGCTTCAGGATGAATGACAACAATTACTGACTCATAAAGACAAAACAGGATTTTTTGACTTTACCTATGTTTGCATTCAAGTCGTTCATAATAGCAATGGAGGAAGGCACCATATCTACTGAATTTAATTTGTTGTCCTATCCATCCAAAAAATCTGATTACTTGGCCAGAAATGGAAACTGATCCCAGCCAAAATAATTAGTGTTATGAGTAACTGCTAGACCCAGGGCCTATCTGGGAACCCCAGGATCAATGCCCACAAAGTGGGAGGATTGTGAGCGCAAGAGAGTGACAATACAAGGGAGAGTTAGAGATACCCATATCATAAGTCCACCCACTGCGTGTCCCTTCACAGGGTGTGCAGCAGAGACAATGTAAGAGTGAAAAACATCCAGACAAAAGACCTCAGTGGCCCTCCTGTCTTGTAATAGCATGGCCTCGATCCAGCTAAAAAAATATATCAACCTCAGTCGCTGTAACCTAGAAGCCAACCCAGCAATCTTCCATGACATAAGAGCCAGCTGAGAGGCAGCCTTCTTTTTTTTTCCATTTCAGCGGCTCCCACCCCAATCGGACGGTCCCTACAGCTGGAGGAACTTTACTCATAGAATCACCTATATTGAGTCAAAGATTCACATCCAGCTGCAAGAGCCCCTCAAACTTGTTCTGCATGGGTACTCACTTGGAAATAGTTCCTGGTTTGCTAAATTTCCCATATTTGCATGAGACCATAAACCAAAGATTAAAACAACTCTGAGGGCTACTAGGCTCTGACTGGGGAAACAGTCCACCATAAAAGGCAGCAGAGTCCCCATTTTGCGTATTAATCTTTTATTTATATTATGAAATAGAAATAGGCATATTGAGTAAACTCAGCAACTGTTAAGTTGCTGAAATAATTACCTTTTTTGTAGCATCTGCCTTCTGAGCACATATTATTTGGTAATTTTGCATATTCACTATAACAGAATATGATAATAAACGTCCTCCTTATTGTGCCGGATATCGGTGCCCTCTGTTTCCTTGGGTGAAAAATTCAGCCTCTGTCTGTTGTGCACCATTGTTTCTTTAGAGAACCATTGGATCATGAAGTCAGCCCACAAATCTCCAATCGCCAATTTGTCTTCTTCCTTTATAACTATGTTACCTGGGTAGTATATCAGCTCCTCATTCAGAATATCTGAATTAGGATGAGCAATTTACTGTTCAGTCAAGTTTTGCACCTCGTAAACGAGCATAACGTGCTAAATGCACATGTTTTTCCCCATTCTGAGATGCAAAAACTGATTTCGCACACTTTGCCTGCCAGTTTTCCGTGGCTCAAATTATGGATGCAAAACCTGCGATTTGCACAGATAGAGTACCAGTTGAAATTCCAATTTGAGCACAAAGTGGCTGTGCTCCTGAACCAGGATCTGGGAGAAAATCAAAATGAGATCCTAACTCAGAACAGGCTCCACCATCAGAGTAAAATCTTGACATAGTAAATTTCAGCTCAGGCAATTTTATTCCTTTTGAGCTGATTGCTTCAAGATCACCTTTTGCCTATTACATTTGTGCCCAGGAACTATTGTTCAGACATTGAGTCAGACAACATCATGCCACTTCACCTCAGAAATATCTTTGCTAGATGTTAGGCAGAAAGGGACATTTTAGAAAGTTGACTTGCCACCATTCTTCAGTGCCCTGTTTAGCAATGTGCTATAGGTGACTAGCCCTTCCAGTAATATATCCCCCTCCTGTTGATGCATGCAAAATTCCATTCGAAAAGCTCCAAAAAATCAAGTTGTCTGCCACAAACTTTTTTTCATTGAGTTTCATAAATTAAGAGAACACCAGAAAAATATCATCAAATTTCACCAAAAGTAACACTGAAACCAGCAAAAATTAACACTTTAAACAGGGTACGATTAAGCATGGTTACTCCTTCTGTCAGGCCTTCCAGTCTATTTTTCTTCATTGGTCTTGGCTATCTAGCACAGGTGGCGGTACATTAATTCTGTTTTATACCTCTGCCTTTTTTCACTCATTAGCTATGAAACTACTTTATCTCTTTTCATAAAAATATCCTGAGGATTCACTTCACACCCTCAGAGGTAACTCTCTTTTTCTTACAGAGAGTGAGTGGCCTTTTTATGTTTAAATCTTTTTTTTGTTTTATGTCATAATAACATACACAATGAGCTAGGGACACGCCAGCCTTCTAGAAGCTTATATTCCCACAGGTAAGAAAGTTTGAAGAGTATATATCCATCTCAACAGAGTCTTTTTTTGATGTTCTTGTGAGATGTAAGAAGGTGAACATTCACTTAACCAAATGATTGCAACAATAACAAGCATTTACAATGCAATAGGTCTCGCAATGACATTGTTTTGAGGTGTTGGCATTGTAAATGTTATTGTTTTTTTTTTTTTCCCTTTGTGAAGCATTAATTAAATGGTGTAATGCAAAATGGCAATAGTTCACTTTGTTGTAATTGCGAAATCTATTGCATTTCATTTGTACTAGTGTGAGTTTTGTATTGTAAATGGTAGTGGCTTTTAGTAATGTTTTTATTTTTTATCACATTAATCTAATGCATCCAAAATGGTAATACCTACTCATTTTTGAATAAGTACTCTTGAGTGGATATTACAATAAGTGCAGATATAGGTGTTATATTACTATCACTGCATATATAGGTGGGAGATTAGTATTCCTGCAGATATAGGTGTGTGATCATTTTTTGTTTAGATAGGTGTGAGATTACAATCACTGCAGATGCAGGTGTGAGATTACCATTATTGCTGTAATAGGTGTGAGATTACTGTCACTGCAGCTATAGGTGTGATGTTACCACTACTTTTGGATAGGTGTGAGATTAATATCACTGCAGATATAGGTGTGAGATTAATATCACTGCAGATATAGGTGTGAGATCATTATCACTGCATATATAGGTGTGAGATCAGTATTACTGCAGATATAGGTGTGTGATCATTATTAGTTTAGATAGGTGTGAAATTACTATCACTGTAGATAGAGGTGTGAGATCATTATCATTGCAGATATAGGTGTGAGATTACTGTCACTGCAGCTATAGGTGTGATGTTACCATTACTTTTGATATAGGTGTGAGATTATCACTGCAGATATAGGTGTGAGATCAGTATTATTGCAGAGATAGGTGTGAGGTTACCATTACTTTAGATAGGTGTGAGATCACTATGTCTGCAGATATAGGTGTGAGATTACCTTTACTGCAGATTTAGGTGTGAGATCAATATTACTGCCCAATTAGATCAGAAGACGAACGCTTGATGTTTTTGTTTACTCTGTTCATGGGTTTGGCGAGTACTTTAGTTTAAAACTTATCATTTCTGTAACGTATGGTTTGCCTTGTGTTGGCAGCACCTGTGAGCAGAAAGCTCCCAGAGACGGCCCCTCCCTCTTTCCCCATATTTACCTCTCACTCCTCACAGCTATTTTGTGAATCAGAGAAAATGAGTCTTTGCCAAGAAGAGAAGGTAAAAAAAAATCACACGAGCACCAGTCAGCTGCCAAGGCAGTTTGTAAAAATTACATGGCCTTAAAATGATGGCTCACTAGCAAAATTAGGCAGCCCTCTCTCTCCTGGCCTTTACCTCACTCCTTCATGGTGCACCTGGGATGAAGCTGCACCCCACAACGCACTGCCCACGTTCTGCCCTGCATGGGGGGTTGCAGCAGGCTGGCGAGGCTACAAAAACCAGCGTGGTGTTTTGCAATAAGCTGATGTGAAGTGCTAAAGGGGACTAAAAATGACTTGTTTTATAAAGTTATTTCTGTCATGGCCTTGCAGCTTCACAGCGCAGTGATTCGTAGGTGCTATTGAACTACAACACATCGATGCACATGTTATGGACTTCAGAAGGATGAGTGTTTGGTTTGCCCCGCTCCGGTTTCACACGTGCAGTCTGCACAATGATCTCAGCAGCAGATGCATAAACCTGTTGGGCTATTTAATTGCTTAGAGTTACAATTCATCGATTTTAGGTCTGGCTTGACAGTGCAACTGTCACTTGACCTTTTAACATACATCAATATTTTCTAACATGTTTTTAACATACATCAATATTTTTCTGCAGTTAATTGCTCCACGCAACTACATATCCATCCTCTTGCTGATTACTTATAATGCTTCATATTACCATACAGCATTTATTTAAAGCCAGACCTAGTGGCATTGCTAATGCTTATTAGCTTTCGAAGCCCAAAAGTCTGTTTTAGAGGGAATACCCACCTACTGCAGCTTTATCCTTACCTCAAACAATCCTTCTGTTGAGGGGAGGGGCGTGTGGGATCGGGGAGATCGTTTTGGGCCGGAGTGAAGACTCTCAAATTCACAGAAGTCAAGACAGGCCTGGGGCTGGAGATTCTTGTTTATTTTTGCGCGTCGAAATCCCAGCGGAAACAGACCCTACAAACTCTGAGTCCGTGCTCAGACACAGCACGCCATGTCACCCTGTTTGTAAAAACAGGCTCCACACCAGAGGATAACATCCTGGGGATACAAGCAAGGAAACAAAACGAGTTTAAAAGAACAACGTTCAGACATCCCACAGAAAAGCAAACACTATCGGTAGACATCCCAGCCATGACCTCATTAGAAAGAACTGCGCCCGGGGTAGGGGCAGAGGGTGCTTACCCTCGTCCCCTACCACAGCTCTGCCCGGTTCTGTTCCAAACGGTTTATTCGGGTAGGAAATAAGCGGCAAAACCTCCAAAAAGTCATAACAAGTATAAATATGAGCAGTATGGTGCTGCGCAATGAGAAACAAGAAATAAATCACAGAGTATTTTCAAAGTGACTCGAAAAAAGGAACAAAACACTAAGGGAAGGAGTACAAAGGAGAGTTGCTTGTGGCACCTCAGTTACTGACCCATTACTAAACCCTTAGCAGTAAAATGTACCCACAACGTACCCCTGCCCAATAGCATTGGTCTTATTCTGCGCTAATATATTTTTAAAAAGCAACACATACAACCATAAATAGCCATACAAACGGGACTGTATTACATATCACTGTTGATGTGTTTTTTTTTACCCGAAAACAAATTCCTTTCCCGTAGTGTTTCGCCCGGTTGGGATTTTGTTTGTGATTTATTTCCCGTTTGCCAAAAGACTTCTTAAATTGGAAAATGAGCTTCATGCAGAAGTGGTCGTCTTTTTATTTCGCTTCCCTGACTTCCTGGCACATGTGCTGGAGTCCACCACAAGAGGAGTGCTCCAAATAGCAGTCATTGCAGAGTTGCAAGTATGTGTTAAGTACTTGGAATGCTCAGTAAGCAGTGCTGGTTAATTTGTTATGTAGCAGATGGTGCATCTACGTCCAGGATTTCCTTCGTTTGCATCGGGCACCGCAAAAATAACCTCAATGGAAATGAGTACTTGGTTTCTTTTAAATTACTGCCACTTTCTTTCTTGATAATAAAACAGCAATGACGGCTTGATCGTCTATGACCCAGTGGAAGCAAAATAACTGCTTGACGTTGCCCTGGTATTCAAACGGCCCTTCTCGTCATTTGATCTTGTGAAGGTTTAAGGATATATATACAGCACGAGAGATGCGGGGGGGGGTGCAGCAGCAACAGACAGTGGGGGCCAAGACAAGTGAGGCGGGAGGGAACAGCGGGGGACGGACTGCCGAAATGCTCTCTTGGACAATAATTGACCAAAAGTAAACAAAACAAGTAGAAACGTAAAAAAGAAACAAGCATTGGTAACGCACAGACAACGGGCGAGACGAGCAAAATGGACAACTGACAATAAGATGGTAAACAAGCAGTGACTGGCAGGTGGTGTTGGGAGGGAGGGGGTGGCACAGACTGGCTGCTGACCGCTGGGGAGAGAAAACCGTGAGACATATTACAAGTTATTTTTTCAGACGGGTCTGCAATGGTTGGGCTAGGATGTGAGAGCGAAGGAAACAAGCAGCCTGAGATTTATGGCCCGATGAGGGAGATAAGCTATATGTGGTGTGTGGATGCTGTGAGAGCTGGCAGGGAGGAGTCCCGGAAGAGAGACTCCGGGTGCGAGGCTCTGCAAGTTTTAAGTGTATGCGCTTGTCCTGTTGCTGTTGCGATGCCTTTGCAACGTTATTAGATGTGCTATAGTCTTTGGAATCATTGTACACAAAGCTGTATTTATGACGTTCTTACCTTAATGATACACTCTGTATTTAGGACACTGCTCTCCTCACTTTGGGGGCCTTGAAATGGAATGAAGCGCCATCCTCATGATCGCCTGCGTCCACCTCCTAACAGCACACTTCAGTGTAATCAAGGGAACGCCCTTTCCATGCGCTCACGGGGGTGCCCAGGGAAGTAAAATAGAGGAAGGGGTTAAGGGTGGGTGCATGGTGTGAGGGTAACTGACTAACGGAAACGAAGACAAATCCCCCTAAATAAACAAGCGCGGCCGCGCTAAGGCCATGCTAATTAAAAACAGATGGCCCCCATAAAGATAAGAAATTGCTTCGCGACAGTCGCAAAGCAGACGAGCCAGTCCAGATGGGCCGGACGAAAGGGAGAAAGGGCAGTGGCGAAAAAGCATCCTTTTCAATGGGAAGCCAGCGTTTAGCATAAACGCTGACGCGATCCAATGAAAATGATGGGCGGGGCTTCAAGTCCCCTTCTGAAATCTCCTCTCTCACAATATGTCTTGCCGAGCGAGCAGAGCATGCGCGCTGCAACGCTAGGCGAGACCTAAAAATGGTGGGTGGTGATGCAGCGTTTTGGGAACTTACATAAATCTTTCATACACTGAGCCCAAAATTTCTAGTTCCCTCCACACTGTATGAGTTTAGTCCAAACTTACCAACCTAAATTATTTCAAAATTATTTGGTAATTAAAAATCAGTACTTATACCATGATTCATTATCATACCATAATAACAACAGACACTTTTCCGTTAATAACAATAATCTTTATCGAAAATAATGTGATGCTCCTCAAGTACAAATACAACGCAAACCAGAGTAGTTCAAACAAAAGTACATTCAATTTCAATCAGTTCAGTATACATCATATGAGCAGCACAATAAGAGAGTGGATAGGTAGAGAGACAAAAGATGAGAAAACATTTGCAAGTAATTATGCAAATCAGTGATTGAATATAATTACCTATCATTCAAGTTTTAAATCAGAAATGCTACCCTCTGGCCATGAGAGTAAGCGAGGCACTTCAAAGAAGAATTTTGAAATGGGGGGGGCGCTAGGTGGCGCACAAGCAGAATGGCCGCACTGGAGTGAGGCTCCTGCAGCTTGGCACAATAATCCGCCCAAGAATCCTGCCCAGATGGTCCCGATCGTTAAATAATCGCAGCAACGGAGTGACTGCACTCCCGTGCATCGACACTGAAAGTTTGGTGTAAGTGGCGTGCTGCTAACTGCCGCTACAGCGTCGCTTGGAAATCACCGCTGATGGGGACCTGAGCGCCTGGAGCTGCTGCCGGGCGAAATTGGCCAAGCAAGCATCGCGGCGCCCACGTGGCGGCTGGGCCTCACATCGGCAGCAGTCATAAACCCTGGCACAACTGGCGGCCGCGGTGAGTGTGCAGGCAACCCACCCCTAGCGAGTGCTAACGAGCCGGCTCCCCCGCTCACCCGAAGTGACTGAAGCCCTAAATGCCCGGGAGATCTGCCGCCGCTGCAGCCATCCCGACTCCCCTGCAGGCACCGCGCCACCACTGACTCCTGAGACTGGGGAACTGCTGCACGTAGAGAGCACCAGCGGCTCGCCGATCGCGGCGCTGTCAGAGCTGAAACCCAACGGCGCTTGGCCCTCCGACTTGCGACAACACCTCATCGTCGTGGGGGGGCGCCCCAAAAAAAAAAAAACAGCGCACCATAACACACCACCGGAGGTGCACTCAGCGATTCACCGGTGACTTTGCGGAGGCGTACCAAACCTGCCCGCACTCGACACGCCGACAACAAGACTGGCGGAGAGAGGGCCTAAAGCCCGCTCCAAAAAATAGCACAGCAGGGGTTATTGCCCCGCCCTACCGCCTGAAGTGCTCTCTCACCCCTAGGGCGGCCACTCCGCCGCTGCCTGCTGCCTGTCGCCACCAGCGCATTGTTGCCCCTGCGGGTGGCCGGCCCTACGCGGAGGAGTGCTGGCGTTGACAGGTGGGTCAAACCTCCGTGGCACGCTACGCCATCCTGAGTAGCATCTGGCCGAGGGGCACATCACCGTATCCTCCTTAGTCCACCATAGGACGCTCTAGCTGGTGGCAGCGGCGGGGGTCGACGTCCCTCTCAATCCGTCTGGCTGTGGACGGCCCGGGAAATTGCCCACGCCTGATACACGTCGCGGGAGGGCGACCGGGTGCCGTATACCCATCGGCTGGCACTGCCCCTGCTGCCTCAACATATCCAACATGGGGAAGGCAGACATAAATCCGCCACGGCTGACGTTCAAGGCCAAGAAGAGCAGCCGTATACAGCATGAAGATCCTGACATGGCCAGAGGCGCACCCGCACCGGGGTCATCCCCCACATCGGATGACGACATGAAAGCCATACTCTTGGAGATGCGCCAAAGCCTCACATCCATTGCAGACAAAATGGACGCCATGCACAATCGGATGGACGCCATTGTACACAAGCTGGAGGGCCATGAAGAACGTATCAAAGACACGGAGCGTTGCATCTCCGACACCAAAGACACCACGGCCCATCTCCAGGCAAATGTGGCACAAATGGACAAACTGCTGAAGATCATCGCAGCAAAAAACGAAGATTTAGAAGCGCGAAGTAGAAGGAATAACATACGGGTCCTTGGTATTCCCGAGAGCACCAACACTGGGAAGATGGAAGAGTACATAGAAAAGTTACTGTGAGACACAATTGGCGCTGAATCCTTCTCGTCCCAATTCATCGTTGAAAGGGCACACAGATCACTCAGGCCCAGGCCTCCCCTGGGAAGTACGACTCGCCCAATCATCGCCCGGCTCTTAAATTACCGGGATCGAGATGCTGCTCTCAAGGCAGCTAGGGAGAAGCGCCAACTAACTTTTGAGGGGAATAACTACCATCTACCCGGACTTCACAGCAATTGTGCAGGAGGAAAGGCGCAAGTTCATGCCCGCCAAACAGAAATTGCGAGAGGCCCAAATCGACTATGCACTCCTGTACCCGGCGCGTCTGCGAGTTACCCACCAAGGCAAACAGACATTCTTTACTAAGCCGCACCAAGTGGAAGACTTTTTAAAACGCCTAAAGCGCCACAACAACTCCTCAGCCACGCCGACCTCATCACCCAGATCGAGATCTCCGGCCACAGAGTAGCAGGCATTGGAGGCAAGACACAGTCACCTACCGAGATGCTTGTGACATCGTAAAGACACAGCGACACCCGACATTGGCAGCAAACATCCTCTAGAGCAGGTCGCCCGACACCGCAAACCAGATAAGTGACACTCTGGGACCATGGGGCACTTAGCACCGGGCGCCCTTGCCCTCTCAGAGCTTGACCGTTCCATCGTTCTGCCTCTCTGAGGGTGGGGAGTGAACGTTCATGAACCTAGGAGTTCCCCCCCCCGAGGGTGCTCCCCCTTTGTTCTGTGCTGCAGATTAGCATGCAGCTTGTTCTTGAAGTTACAGGGACTTATGGAGGGGGGTGGGAAAAGTTTTTCTGGCATGTTTGGGATGCTTCAGTGGGAGGGGGCGGGAACAGGGCTGTTTTCGGAGTTCTTTCACAGCACACGAGCCACATGTGACAAAAAGTTGTATTGTTGTTTCTTACACCTTCCTCATGGACACAGGATAGCCACAATATCACTCATCATAGACTGCCACAGCTCATGGCTAACCTAGCACCCTACCAGAATGTACAGATCCTCACCTGGAATGTCAGGGGGCTGGGAGACCCGAGGAAACGCCGCAAAGTACTGGCATATTTAGACAGACATCAGGTCCAGATCGCAATGCTTCAGGAGACCCATATCAATCCCAGACACAACAACACTTTCGCACACAAATGGGCTGAACACAGAATATTCTCTTCCTACTCCTCGTACTCCAGAGGGACGGCTATACTTATTAAAAAGCACATTCCCTTTGCTCTTGCCGGATCAGTACAAGATCAGCACGGGCGATACTGTCTAGCGTGGGGCAGGCTGGGCATGGACTCGGTCACCTTAGCATGTTGCTATGGCCCCAATGTTGATCCCCCCCAATTTTTTAACATGCTTTGGGGAAAGATCATAGCAATAGGATCTACCCACGTAATATGGGGAGGGGATTTTAATGTTGCTCTCAATCCTGCTGTAGATAGATCTAATCCCTCACCACACCACTACAATAGATCACATAAAGTTCTACACGGCATAACAACGGACAACGGTTTATTAGACGCTTGGTGCCACCTTAACCCGTACGCCACCGAAGGTACACACTTCACCGCTCAGTTTGCATCTTGGCCCGACTGGACTACTACTTACTTACACGAGGTCTAGGTCCTTTGATCACTGCTGCCACGCACTTAGCGAGAACATATTCTGACCACGCTCCCGTAAAATTAACCCTCACACCCCCGGGTTATGGCGTCCCACGCAGGATCTGGAGACTACCACCCTTAGCACTGCTGGATGCAGCGTTTCAGGATGAATTAGGGCAGGAAATCCAGGAGTTTTTACCGAGAAATAAAGGATCCGTAGATAGTGTCGAAACAGTTTGGGAGGCCTTCAAGGTCACAATCCGGGGATTCTGT
The DNA here is from genome assembly GCA_963921515.1 of Calotriton arnoldi. NCBI lineage: Eukaryota > Metazoa > Chordata > Amphibia > Caudata > Salamandridae > Calotriton > Calotriton arnoldi. The sequence goes on along the minus strand of CAWUFW010003000.1, from coordinate 1,074,009 downwards.
ATCTCAAAGAGCTCGGGGGTCCTGCGGGATATACAGGGCACACTGAAAAAACTGGAAACCGAGCTCAAGCTACTGGAGACTAGGCTCACTACCGGCACCGACGGACAGACATGGCGCGAGTTCCGAGACAAACTAACGGAGTACACTACCACTGCTGAACGTGAAGCGAAGTTCAGGGGTAAACACTGGGTTGCCCGACGATATGGCGAAGGGGAACGTCCTGGGAAGGCACTGGCCAAAACAATATGAAGGCCCCGCTTTTCCAATCACGTCTTGGAAATTACGGGTCCTGGGGACGTACTTTACAGGGACACCACTGACATACTCCGCACATTCTCAACACATTACTCCTTGCTGTACACATCACAGAGGCATGACAACCTCGATCTAGACAGCTATTTGGAGGACGTAGCATTGGGATGGCTGGGCGACGCACAATGGGAATTCCTATGCGCCCCCTTCGAGCTGGACGAGATACGGGAAGCCATAATGCACACGAAATCAGGCAAGGCCCCAGGTCTAGACGGGCGCCCCATAGAATTCTATAAAACATATATAGACTACTTAGCTTCTATCCTTAAAGAGGTATGCGAGGATGCTCTAGAAGCTGGCATACTTCCCCCGTCCATGAGAGAGGCGCTCATTACATCCCTGCTTAAACCTGGAAAACCCGCACTCCACTGCGACTGCTATAGACCGCTCTCTCTCATTAATTGTGATACTAAAATCTTGGCCAAAGTTGTAGCCAATAGATTAAATCTGCTTATGGAGAAGCTGGTTCTCCCCGATCAAGCAGGCTTTATCCCCGGAAGAGCGACCACACACAATCTTCGTACATTTTTCTCAATTCTCCATAATGTCGATCCAGACCTGCCGCTTGCGGTGGTGTTCTTGGACGCCACCAAAGCGTTCGACTCCGTCGAGTGGGATTACTTAATAGGGGTCTTACAACGGATGGGCTTTCCCCCACTGTTTCTCTCATGGATCAGGTTGCTCTATCGACTTCCTACAGCCAAAGTCCTAATCAATGGTCACTTATCTCCAGCTTTTCCCATCACTAGGGGCACCCGGCAGGGGTGCCCACTCTCCCCCCTGCTCTTCGCCCTAGCGGTAGAGCCATTGGCAGCCAAATTACGACAACACCATCAGGATAAAGCACTGCGCTGTAATCTATGTCAGATATTACTATCTCTTTATGCAGATGACATTACCCTTTATGTCCGAGACCCACAGACCAACATAAACCCACTTCTACGAGAATTTATAGTTTTTGGGAAACTATCTGGGATTCATATAAACTGGGGAAAGTCATAAATATTCCCTCTCACCTCCGCGGCCACGCCATTCCCCCTAGATTTCCCACTTGAATGGTGCCATTCAGACATGCGCTACCTAGGGATCCGCATCACCAGAGACGGAGGAACTAATGCGCCTAAATTATGGCAAAGCTCTAGACCACATCACGGACAATGTCACTCGATGGATCTCTCTGCCTCTTTCCCTGGCGGGCCGCGCCTCCTTGAATAAAATGGTAGTTCTCCCACAATTGCTGTATCTATTCCTCAATATCCTGTATAATCCCGGGAGGCATTTTTTTAAGGCATTACGATCGGAACTGATCAGACTTGTATGGGGAGGCAAACAGCCGCGACTACAATGGAACATACTCACCAGGCCTTACTCGCGGGGGGGCTTCGACATTCCGAATTTCGAACTCTATTACACATGTGCCCAAGCACACTACGCTTATTACTGGTTTCACCCCCCGCTATATGCCACAGGTCGCAGCAGAACACTGGCTGGCCGACCCTGTACCCCCAGAGGGCGTAATATGCGATATCCCCCAACCGTGAGACAAGACACCAACCACGGTTACCTGCACGGTCAATGCCTGGAATCGCATCTTGACCTTACTACAATGTCCCATGCTCTACTCACCACTACTCCCATTATCATACCATCCCGCATGCCGCTACTTCAGGAAAAGGGATTCCTCAAGCTCTTAGAACGGACTAAAATCACAACATGGGGTGACCTTTACCACGACGGGAAGTTTCGGACACTAAACCAAGTATTCCACGAGACCCAGCCATCCCCTCTGGACGCATTCCTCTATGTACGACTTTGACAAGGCCTACGCTCCATCACCCCCGAGTTTCCTCATGAGCCCCCCACTCTGGCCCCTTTGCAGCTGATGCTTCAGGTGCCTTCCCCAGGGTATATGGTTTCCACACTCTACCACACCATACATACGACACAGGAGACACCCCCATGCCCCTCACGAGCGTACTGGAACACGGAGCTAGGCTACGAGCTCACAGACAAACAATGGACATATTGTTGTTTACAAACGGAGCAAATCTCAGCGAGCAATAGATTGCGCATCACACACTTTAAATTTTTGCACCGTCTATACTACACTCCAGTAAAAATGAACAAGTACAAGTTGAGGGACTCAGATGGCTGCGACAGATGCGGCACCCCGAAGGCCGATTTCCTCCACCTAGCCTGGGAATGCCCTAGTGTGTATGAATACTGGGAACAAGTTTTCAATGCCCTAGATCAGATGGCAATGTTATCTCTAGAACGCACTCCCCTGGTTGCTTTACTCGGCTACACTGAACTTATTGCCAAACCATATCGCCGGTACCTCGCTACTGCCTTATTAATGGCCAAGCGCCGAGTTGCCTATAGATGGGGCAGAGGGCGAGCGCCGAAATTCAAGGACTGGCTCACCGACTTAATATATTGCCAGGAGCAATTGACTAATTATGCAAAACTGCTTCCCCTGGCCTCACGTCCCAAAGACATCTGGGACCCTCTAAAAAATTACCTCCTCACACATCCAATGGACACATCTGTCGCCGATCCATCGGTATTGGCGCCATAGATACGTCACCTCCAGGAGCCCACATGATGCACACAATATACACCTTGGGCCACCACTTCACCCTCCCCCTCTGCCCCCCCCCGACACGCCAAGGAACAGGAACTAAGGACTGAGCACTGGTACTGAGTCGCCGTCATCCAGAAATGTAACATAGCTAGCACTCATGACAAATGTGCAGATGTGAATGACATCAATGTTATTTAATGCTGTAAAATGTGTCGCACTGCTCTATGGAAATAGAGGGAGGGCTACAATAACACTATGGACTCGGATGATATTTCCTCATGCCATGAACTACGTCTGCGAGGAAGGAAAAACATCTGTATATTGGTAACCACATGTCTGGCTCTACATAATCTATACTGCAACTGTATTATCTCATTGTACAAAAAAAATCAATAAACAAAGAATTTTGAAATGCAAAGTTGAAGAGTCAGGAACAACAGATCATCAGTCGGCCCACAAGGATAGGAAACGGTGATACAGCTCTCTCCTCTCGCAAAGGTAGGAATACGCCGCCTAACCCCACCTACTTACTAGGTATAATTATACCCCAAATTCACACTAATGCTGCCCCTACACTATCCAACCCACCTAACTAAAGATTCTAATTGGCTAAAACAAAGGGTGTCTTGATCACACCACTCCAAGCAAGTTCCGTTTTTCAAACACAGTATTGTCCAAACTCAATACGTCATTTTCAGGCTTATGTATCTATCTCCTCCGCAGCATGTTCACATTTCGTTGATATTTATTGCAACTTTTCTGTCCGCATGTCCGCTTCCAGTGGAACTCGCTCTTAGAGGCTCATTGTTTTCTTCCGTAACCTTGGCCATCACCGAAGACACACGGAAACTGATTAAGCACTCTCCCTTCCTCACACCATGGTTAAAACTTCAAGCTAGACTTGAGGCCTTTCTCTCCAGCACAGAAAAAGCAATTTTCTAAGGAAAGACAAATATAACGTGAATATCATATCTTTGCATGAGTTTTATTCTCTAAAAGTGTTCTGCTTAATATTATTAGTTTGCACAAGATTCAAAAAGCATTAGTATGATCAATAATCTTGCAGCCCTTTAGTCAATTTCTGCATTAGTCATGTGCTGGTTTGCGGCCTACCTCGGACTTTCTCTAAACGCGTTCTCATTTACACATGCACATTGTTAAATTCAAACTTGTTTAATAGCACACAGTTAACTTCTTAGTGGTTAATTAGCAAATGAGAGGTTCAATCCGAGCAGGTTTCGTTTCGCGAAAACCCTGCTCCATCAATCCCCCCTTTGATGGCGATTTGAGCCATCAAATAACTAACCCAAAAATCTAATTGTCATCATATTTTAAAACGCTGTAGTTTTCTTTTGTTTCATTCTTATTTTATCTATATCTTTTACTATTTCATAGTAATTTCTTTTTCTATCTTCTAGTTCTATATCTTCTCTCTTTCTTAGATCTATGTCTAATATCTAATGTTCCTTTCTTACATCTACAACATTTATATATCATTATCAATATTAGCATTCCTGTAGCCACCGCAATTATTATTGGTGTTAGTATTTTCCCCAACAAACTGTTACTGATGTTAGAAACCCAACTACCTACTGAAGAGAAGCCCTTATCAAGTTTCTCCCAAGCACCGTCAACCTTCAGTTCAGCCAAATCCTTATGTAAATCAGTAATATTCTTAATATATCCCTCTAGATTCTTTCTTTTGTCTGGGACATAGGTACAACACGGTTGAATTTTTAGCATAGTACAGACTCCGCCCTCTTTTGCCAAAATTACATCAAGAGCAAGTCTATACTGCAAGACCATTGACCTTATACCAACCATTTCAGTATCAATCATTAAGAATCCACCAGCAGTATCCGTTGATAAACGATCAACCACTGTGGACAATTTTCTAATTTTATGAGAATTAAGGATAACACCAACTGAAGGTATCAATGCTCCAAATATATCACCCACTATTTCAGTAAAACTAGCTCCCCTTTTGTTTTGTGTTAGTCCAGCCATTTTCCCATTGGTTCCATGATTTTTATCTGTGTGATAAACGTTCGGAAAGTCAATTCCCATATAACACCCATACCAATGTCCAGGCAATCTTACCACACACATAATATATTCCCGGAAAGACTAGATCAGTTCCACCTTTTAATCCCCATCCACCAGTGATTAAGAAAATATCATCACATTCACTAGAACCAATGAAATAATTATTAAAATCTGTTTTCTGTCTAAGTAAACAAAGCTTTCCCTTGCGATTCCAATCCAGTGTCATTGCAGCATATGTCTCGCGTTACTTATAATTTCCTTCCCTAAAAGCTCATGAAGGTATATGAGACTTTTGGTTGGCTGCTTTTTCTTTAAAGCTTTGTCTTCTATCTTCCACTAAATCTATTAATTCAATCTCCTCATGACATAATCTACATGTTAGGTTGTTTCTATGTGCATATACTGTGTCAATTGTATTAGTTGTATGGAAGAAATCCCCAAAATACTCTGCATCTTTTGCACTATTCACTCTATTCATATTCTTTCTAATAGGTACTTCAGAAAATACTAAATCATAATTAGAGTAATAGTATTGTAAACTACCCTTCTCATAAAAGAGACGTGTTAAGACACTACATGAGACACCATACGTTAGAGGTAAGTGATGATACGTCACTCCCTCAGACACAGATGAAGGTAATTGCATGCACACAACAATCTCTCGCGTCCATTATGTTCACATATTCATACAATCATTTTGTAAAAACATTCAACGCAAAGTAATTAATTGATTTATCATGATAATACATGCTATTACCTGTTAATTTCTCTATGGTGGTTTGTGGTTCTTCTTTAAAATTTCCCACAATAATCTTTCCATTCATTCCATCATTAGTAATATTATTTTTAGTTGGATACATAAAATAAGGCACTACAACAATTAGTGTTAACCAGACAAACATTAGTAGTAAGATACTTATAAAAACAAGCCTTAACACATCTACAAACCTGATTTTGATATCCAGTCTCATTTTTTATTTCTGCCATTTTTGAAAAAATTTAAAAACTAAACAAAAATATTAAGAAAACTTAAACTAAAAGAAAAAAAAATTATTTGAAATCTAGTGTATCCAAGCACTACTTAACCTGCTTTTTCACACACCCCTATTTTTTAATATTTTTTTTATTTCACAGCTCTTGACTTCAGTTCCAGTACAATTTTCTACACCCTTTTAGAGTGTTCTTTTCGAATTTCTGCACCCTTAATTTGTTTTACAGTTAATTTAGGGTGGCTCATAAGAATGCTCACAACGTGAACTTACTTCAACTTCTTCTTTACTTTGATACTTTTGCTCGATCTTTTCTGTCACCACATATGTACATTCAGGTGCTGTGTACTTTTTGTTCTGTACTTTTATTCTTTTTGTTCTCCGAACCGTTTCGTCTTCCAAATCACTTTGTTCTGTTTGGCTCGATACTTCTAATATTGGAATTGGAACCCTCTTTTTCAGAGTATATTTCAGTCTTTTTACTCCTTTTGCCCATATATCTCCTTTTCTTGCCTTCTTCACTTGCACAGATTCACCAGATTCAAGACAATTCTCAAAACTTCTTTTGGTCGATTCTTTCTTTTGAACTTTCCCTTCAACTGGAATTAGTTCTCCTTTTTCTTTGACAACAGTCTCAGCAGCTTCTTGCGACCCAGTAGCTGTTGCCCACTCTACCCGATCACTTCCAGACTCTCCATTAATTTCAGTCTGTTCTTGATCTCTTTCTTCTGTTTCTAGTGGACTTGGGACTCTTCTTGTGTGGCTTGCATGAATCCAATTTGGTAAGCCACCAAACTTCACTGCTGTTGTTGTCACCAGTATCACTTGATATGGCCCATGCCAACGTGGTTCCAAACACGACCTTCTCACATGTTTCTTCACCAGGATCCACTCACCTGGACTTAGGTCATGTGCTTGTTCTTGCTGTGTTGTGGTTGCAACTTCTCCAACCTGATGAAACACAGAACGCACTACATCAGCCAGTCCTTTGCAATAATCGAGCACTAGATCATCAGTTATTGTCATTAATTGATTCGCTGGAACTATTGGCTGTCTCATTGCTCTCCCCATAAGCACTTCATGAGGGGATAATCCAGTTTTCTCATCAGGAATACTTCTCAAACTCATCAGAACTAGGGGTAAAGCATCTGGCCACTTAAGTGCTGTGGATGCATATACTTTTGCCAATCTCGATTTGATAGTGCCATTAATTTGTTCAACCACACCTGATGCTTCTGGTCAATAGGCACAATGTAATTTTTGTTCAATTTGCAAAGCTGCATAAATCATACGAATTATTTCATTATTAAAATGAGTCCCTCTATCTGTTTCTAAAGAGACTGGAAATCCAAATCTAGGTATTATCTCCCTTAATAGTAATTTAGCCACTGTTAGACTATCATTTCGTCTTGTTGGGTAAGCCTACACCCGACGAGAGAACAGACAAACCACCACCAACACATATTTTAGTCCATTACAAGGGGGTAGTTCTATGAAGTCAGCCTGTATCCTGGTAAATGGACCAGCCGCTTTTCCAATTCGTCCCCAACTGACAACTGTTTTTCTCCCTGCATTTTGTTGTTGGCACGTCACGCACCTTTGGCAAAGACTCTCTGCAATGACCCTGAATTTGGGATTATACCATGTCTGCTTAAAAAGTCTGATCATGGGGGGCGAGGCCTGGACCCTGATGGAGTAGGACGCACGCTGTTCGTGCTCCGTCCTCCGGGGTCAGCCAGTGACATCTCCGGAGCCCTTTTGGGCACGGGGGGCACAGTCTGTGTCCCCCCCTCGACTGCTGGCAGAGTACAGCACGCTCCAGACTCCATGCGGGGGCCCTGACGGTGTTTGCGAGCCCCAGGAGCTGGCGAGAGGAGGCTGCGGCGGTCCCGTCCGCCATTTTGCAAGACGCCGCGAGGCGGCTCTCGGCTGTGAGAAGGCCCGGGGGCTGCGCCGTGCTGCGTGAGTGACATGAAGCAGCGACCGCTGCCCCCACACTTGCCTGGGACGGCGGATCGCGTGAGGTGCTCCGGGGGGGCCTGGAGTTGGGCGGCGGCCCCGCAAGGCGCTCAACATTGTTCGCCGCCTCCGGAGACATGACGGAGGTGAGGTGTGGGTGGCGCTGGTCCCGGGGGTGGCGGAGCGGCCCTCGAAGCTAGAGACATCACCCTGGGCAGTGATCTCGGGGCTGGTCGCCCCCCGGGACCCCACGTTCTGCTCCGTTCGGCGGCCCCTCCCCCCCTCTCTAGACGTCTGGGATAGTGCGGGGGAAGGCAGCTAGCCCACGGACTGGGACTTTGCAGAGACTGAGGCCTACCCGGGCCTGAGACCCGTGATTCCTCGCGCCGCGCCTGTCTGCTTCCCGGCGAGGAGAGGCTGCCCCAGCATTGTTTGGCGGATCCCTGGTCGAGTGGTGGCACCGGGGGCCCTTCTTCCATCACCTCTGCCCTGAGCCTTTGGGGGTTCCCGGCCTACCCGGGCCTGAGACCCGTGATTCCTCGCGCCGCGCCTGTCTGCTTCCCGGCGAGGAGAGGCTGCCCCAGCGTTGTTTGGCGGATCCCTGGTCGAGTGGTGGCACCGGGGGCCCTTCTTCCATCACCTCTGCCCTGAGCCTTTGGGGGTTCCCTGCCCGGGAGGCAGAGGCTCTGGGGTGCGGCGTTGTCTGGCGGGAGGCCCGGAGGCACGGAAATAGCCACGACAAGCGACTTCCCCTGCGCATTACTGCTACTCCCCGCGGGGCCTCCTTGCGGTAATTGGTCACTGATGGGAGTGTAAACTGGGCTGCCTGGCTCGGGAGAGGATTTGGAGCCCCAGGGACAAGACTGTCTTGCCTGCGCTCTCACGAGGTCCTGAGAAGACGAGGATTTGGGCTGCATTTGGGAGCCACTGCTGCGCTGCCGTCCGGGCCCGCCGGACGAGGGCTACTGTCGGCGGCGGCTGGACCTGCTCTCCTTTGCTTCCTCTTTGGAGGGCTGACCAACTGAAGGAGTCTGAGCCCTTGACTGGACGCAGGTGGGCACTCGCAGGGACCACACTTTTCCCCCACATCAGCAGTATGACCAAACCTAGAACGGGGAAGGCAGCGGCGCAATTAGCACCTAAGGACGCATCGGTGAAAGATCTGTGGAATAAACACGCCCCGACACCCCTGCAGGAGAACCCTGAGATGGCCTCTAAGCTGGAGACCCCTGAGACGGGCGCCATCACGCAAGAGTTCATGACTAGCTTTTTCCAGGAAATAAAGTCGGAGATATCCTCTCTCAAGATGGAGGTCAAAACCTATCTAACGGACATTCGCCGAGATGTCACAGAAATCGGTACTAGAGTGGATGATTTGGCACGCACCCTGGACTCGCGCACGGAGGACCAGGAAGATCTTAGACGTAGGGTTTTGGCACTTGAAGAACAAAATGTGAAGCTCCAAATCAAGCAGGAGGACCTGGGAAATCGGAGCCGCCGGAACAATCTCCGCATTAGGGGTGTGCCACGGGGCGCAGAAGGACAGGATATAATGGCGTATGTTGCGGATCTCCTCCATGCTGTCCGGGGAGATGACGATTCCTCTCCCCCAACGTTAGACCGTGCGCATCGGGTTGCTCCCCCGCGTGGCAACCCCAACCTGGTCCCTGACATCCTGACCAGAGTTCATTTCTACACCGATAAAGAGGCAATACTCCGGGCTTCAAGAGCAACTGAGAAGTTGGAATATGAGGGACATTGCATCCAGATCTTTCAAGACCTCTCCCCACTTACTCTACGCCGCCGTAGAGACTTTCAGCCCGTGACTGCTAAGTTGAAGGCATCCAACATTAAGTATCAATGGGGCCACCCCTTTGCCTTGATTTTTCAATGGGAGGGACAGCGACGGTCTCGGAGGTCTCTTCGGGAGGCCCTCCGGCTGCTCCACATTTCACCAGGATCTCGGCCTACGTCCCCCACTCCTGCGGACTCGGCCTCCCAGGTCTCTCTTCGCCCTGAATGGTCAAAGGTGGGGCATCACAGCTTGCGACTTTCCACGGCCAGCTCGACGACCCGTCAAGCCAAGCAAGACATAATCCGTCATTTGAAGGCGATGGAGGGGTCACAGTCGTCGACGGGGAGGGGTCTGGGATCAGGCCCCCCTCGCCCCCGGGCTCAGGCACTGGAGACTGATTCCCGGCTAGAACGATTCTTCCTGGCGTGAGGGAACATATTTCCTCGTTTAGTGCATTTGCTCTTGATCCCCCCCACAGATGTTGAGTCTAGTGCTAATGTTAAATCATTATATTGCTGGTGGTCTAGATAATAGCTTTAAAAAATAGTCTCTGATCGCTTTGCCTCCCTCTAGGTCCTGCTTGTGCAACTCCGTAAATTAGCTGTGGGCCATCTGTTCCTTTTTTTTTTTTAAATGTACTGTGCCTCTGTGATGCTTATTTGCATAGTTGTGGTCAACATGTACATTCTAGGCGCCATAAGTCCCATGTGTAGTCTGTGCCCTGCAGCCTCTCCCTTCCCCCTCCCTGCTTTCTCTGCGCAACCCTTTTACTCCCGGCCGGCCTGCTGCCCCTGGGGCTCGACGCCTGGTCTGCCGCAGACCTTTGAGACTAATCTAGAGTGGGCCCCTGTTCCCTTCCGGTGCTCCTCCGCCGGGGGGCGGACGACGTTCGTCCCCTGGAACTTCCATGGCCCACCCCGCCATTTCCTTAGTCCCTAAGAGGAGTGACTTCCTCAGAGCCGCCCTGGTGTCCACCGCTGGGCCGCTCCTGGACTGGAATGGTACCTCTTGGCCCTGTTGACCTTCTAGTTATTTGCTATTCTCTCTGGTTTCTGCCTATATCTTTGCTCTAACCTTTCTTTCTCTTCTATTAACTATCTGGACCCGGGGGGAGAGAGTAAGCCTTCAACAAGCCGGCCCACATCTTTGCCTGACATTTTTGGGCTCCACTGAAAACATCTTTCGAACTCTTCACCTGGGTGGGCTCTCACACCTCTTGTACTCCCCGCTGCAGCCAATGCCTTTGACACGGACCCGCAACCCGGCCGGAGAGAGATGTGATGCTATACATTCCAGCCAATGCATGCCACTAAGAGTACCGATCAACGACGCAACTTAAATGTCTGTCCCTTAATGTCAAAGGCCTAAATGCCCCGAATAAGAGACGGCAAATTTGGCGGTATCTCCAACTCCAAGACCCCGATATTATCCTTCTCCAAGAAACTCATCTTCTACGTGCTGACGTTCCCCGCATGTCTCATCCTAAATATCCCTTGCAATCATGGGCCTCTGCGCCAACTAAGACAGCAGGGGTGGCTATCCTTTTTAAAGCAGGTCTTCCTGTGCAAATCACGAGTACCGTGCGGGATAAGGAGGGTAGGTATCTCAAGCTTGCGTTAGAACTGCGGGGTAAGCCACTTACCTTGCTTAATGTATATGCCCCTAATCAAGCGCAGGATGCCTTTCTTCGCAACATACTTAGGACTATGATCTCTCGGGAGACTAACCCTATTATCCTTGGTGGGGACTTTAACTTAGTGTGGGACCCCAATATGGATCGCACCTCCTCCACATTTCAAGGGACTGGGGCTATGTCTGCCGCTCTCAAACGTGATCTAGATGATCTGGGTCTCGTCGATGAGTGGCGGTACAAGGAGCCGGATACACAGGATTACACCTTTTATTCTCATGTGCATCACTCGCATTCCCGGATCGATTATTTTTTTTTATCCCACCCACTAATTCGCTCCCTAGATACAGTGAGAATTTCGGACATATCCATCTCAGACCATGCCCACCTGGAAATAACCCTGTCCGGTATGGGGCGTAGCCCGAACTCTGTCCCGCGGTGGCGCTTGTCCCCGCATGTTCTTCGTGACCAGGTAGACGTGGCCGAACTCCGGCAGGCCATACAATCGTATTTTCAGGCCAATGATTTGCCTGAGACTCCTGTGCACATGCTGTGGGATGCCTGTAAGGCCACGATTCGGGGCACCATCACCTCTATTTCTATAGCCCGCAGGCGAGAATCCCGTTTAGTGGAAGACACCCTTACCCGCGATATTAAAGCCTTAGAGCAACAAACTCGCAGTGCACCTTCTCTCGCAACACGCAAGAGGCTCGCCTCACTTCGCGGCCAGCTTAAGGCTCTCCGAGTGAAAAAGGCGGAGCACTCTCTCCTGGCTCTCAAGCAAAAATTTTACGGGGGAGGCAATAGGGTGGGCCCCATGCTGGCGCGTCGTCTCCGCCATCAACTCTCCCGGGGCCATATTTTACAGACGGGGGGCTGGGCCACCTCTGAACAAGCTAAGCAACGAGAATTTAGCACATTTTTTACCAATCTGTATAACCCGGGAGCATCCTGTGTGGATCAGATAGACGCCTTTTTAGCAGAGTGCCCCTGGACGCCACTCTCCCCCTATTTTAGGGAGCAGTTAGAGGGGCCCATCACCGCAGCAGAACTTCGAAAAGCGCTAAACTGTATGCCGGTGGGCAAATCGCCAGGGCCTGATGGCCTAACGCTGGCCTTCTACCGCTTATTCCTCCCGGAGCTCCAGGCCCCTCTGCTGCACCTCTTCAACTCCTTTGCGGAGTCCGGGACTGTAACCCCGATGATGGCTGAGGCGGAAATCGTTCTCATCCCCAAACCGGGGAAGGACCCTTCTGTGTGTTCCTCCTTTCGGCCTATTTCGTTGTTAAACGTAGACGTCAAGCTGTGCACAAAAATTCTCGCCCAACGACTAGCCCCGCACCTTCCAGGCCTCCTTGACCCGGACCAGGTGGGCTTCGTACGGGAATGCCATGGAGCGGACAATGTTCGCCGCGTGGCCCATATAGTGCAAAAGGCCCAGCACCATAAGATACCGGCCTTCCTCCTCTCCCTCGACGCCGAGAAGGCATTCGATCGGGTGGATTGGACCTTCCTTCGGGCGGTCCTACATCGCGTGGGCCTTGGGCCGACCATGATTGCACGAATTATGGCTCCATACGCGGCGCCTTTGGCGCGCATTCGGGTCAATGGCCTCCTCACCCCCTCCTTCTCCATCGGCAGGGGCACACGCCAGGGGTGCCCGCTCTCGCCTCTGCTTTTTGCTCTTGTGGTGGAACCCCTGGCAATTGCTATCCGGGGGTCGACAAATATCCGGGGCCTTCGTGTAGGGGGGGTTGAACATAAACTAGCCCTATTTGCCGATGATCTTCTCTTGACACTTACGGACCCTGCGAGCTCCCTGCCTGCGCTATTGGATATGCTCTCCCAATTTGAATTGGTGTCAGGTCTTAAGATTAATCTTTCCAAGTCGCAAGCACTCAATCTTAATCTTTCTCGCCAGCAGTTGGATGACCTGGGAAGCGTTAATCCCTTTCAATGGGCCCCACATTCCATCCATTACCTTGGAATCAACGTCACGGCTACCTTGGATACTTGGACAGAGGCGAACTGGCCGGCCTGCAGGGCAGCCATCCGGGATGAACTTAATCGATGGAAGGCGCTCCCCATTTCGTGGCTGGGCCGCCTTAATGCAGTTAAAATGGCTATTCTACCAAAAGCTCTATACCTTTTCCAGGTGCTCCCCACGCCGATTCCCCAAAGGGACATTCTAAATCTCCAGCGGGACCTGACCGCCTTTATTTGGGGAGGAGGACGGCCGCGCTTCTCCACGAGGGTCCTGTTGTTTCCTCCCGACCGAGGTGGTCTGGCCTGTCCTGACCTGCGGCCTGTCCTGACCTGCTAGTATATTATTGGGCCTCGCTTTTGCGTTACTTATAGGAGTGGACGGTTCGCGAAAGCGAAAAACACTGGTTCCACATGGATAGGGCGGTGGCTTGTCACCCGTTGTGGGATCTGGCTTGGATACGGAGTGGCGCTAGACACTGTAGTGCATATATTGTACACAATTCAGTCACATCCAGGCAATCATATTCTGCTTCATCCACCACTTCTTCACAGCTTGGACTCGGTAACAGTGTTGCTGGGTTTAGATTGGTACATCTTGTCACTGTTACGTTTTCCACTCCCAAGATCATTCTCTCATACTTAGTCAAACGACTACTAGTAAGGTGTTGAGTTTGGGTTTTGGTCAACAGTATCTCCACAGAATGAGGCACATACACTCTCAAAGGGTAGCCCATAACAATGGACTCACTCTGCTCCAGTCTCACACATGTAGCAGCTACTGCTTTCAGACAATCTGGCAATGCTGCTGTCACAGCATCCAATGTAGCAGAAAAATATGCCACTGGTCAGCGTATTGTTCCATGTGTTTGCGTCTGAAACTGAAAGTGTGCAACCATCTCTTTCACAGCAGAATAATGCAAAATCTTGCTGTAATCAGGCATTCCTAATGCAGGTGCTCGACAAAGACTGTTTCGCAACTCTATGAACGCTTTCATGCATTCTTCATCCAAATCAATTGCTATTCTCTCTGGTTTCTGCCTATATCTTTGCTCTAACCTTTCTTTCTCTTCTATTAACTATCTGGACCCGGGGTGTCAATCTTTGTAAGGGCTTGGCAATCAGTGAAAAACCACTGATCCATTGTCTGCAATATCCAACCATGCCCAGAAACATTCGAATTTCTTTCTGTGTTCTGGGAGGACTCATTTGCAAGATCACATTTATTCGATCTTGTGATACTTTCCTGACTCCTTTTTCAATTTTGTGTCCCAAATACAAAACTTCTTTTTTACAGAATTGTAATTTAGCTGGTGACACCTTATGCCCACCTACTGCCAAATGATTCAGTAAAGCAATGGTATCTGTCACACAAGCTTCCTTTGTTTCTGATGCAACAAGTAAATCATCTATATATTGCACCAATACCGAATTTTCTGGCATTACCATTGACTCCAAACATTATTTCAATATCTGATTCAAAATTGAAGGACTCTCTGCATACCCTTGAGGAACTCGGCACCATGCCAAGACACGGTCTCCGAACTGGAAAGCAAACAAATATTGACTATCCGGATGTAAGGGTATCGAGAAAAATGCTTGACACAAATTAATCACAGTGAACCATTCCGCATCACATGGAATTTGATAAAATATCACTGCTGGATTTGGTAGAATTGGACAACAAGGTATCACTATCTTGTTAACCTGTCTCAAATCTTGTACAATCCTATATTTTCGGCTCGGTTTTTTAAGACCCATAATAGGTGAATTACAAGGACTTCCCAATATTTCTTTTAAAATGCCTTGTTCAATCATTTGGTCAATTACTGGTGTTACTCCTGCAATTGTCTCAGGACTCATTTTGTATTGCGGGATTTTTGGAAAGTCTGCTCCTTGTTTCACTGAAATTTGATTTGGGTCAACTCCCTTCATCAGTCCAATATCCTGTCCTGTGAAATCCCACACATCCATCATCACTCTGTCTCTCAATTCAACTGGCAAATCTTTCACAGTAAACAAAGGGAATTCATCATTCACTTCTGACTCTTGTCTTGCCAACATTAATTTAAAAGTAAAATCTTCATCAGGTGTCTGAAATGCTATTCCATCTGGTGTACAATAAATGGTGCAATTCATTTTGCAAAGCAAGTCTCTTCCTAACAAATTTACCGGACTCGAATCACACACCACAAAACGATGCGAGTTTCGAAAATCTCCAATGTGTACCTTCATTGGTTTTGTCACTGGAGTCTTAATCAGTTGATTTGATACGCCTACAACCTGGATTGTTTCTCCCGAGAGGGGTAGGTTTGGAATTTCCGCAGTTCACTGTGGGACGGGTAGCACCAGTGTCTACAAGGACTGTTACTGCATTACCTTCTATTTCTCCATCCACAAAAGGACCACACTGATCTACCTCAAGATATGCGCCAAGTGCACACTCCTCCTCCCCTCTCAGGCACCGTCATTGAGATGTATCTGAATCACTCTCCTGACACTGCAACCAATACTGTGAAGACATTTGTACATTTGGATTTTCCATTCTGTCCTCCAGAATGAAAACTCACATTTGCACTGTATTTTTGCACCTGAGCATTCACATTACCTGGCATCGGGGCTTGTGGTATCTGTGCCTGTGTCACTACTTGCTGTTGTAGCTGTTGATTATTATTCACTACACCTTGCATCTGCTGATTAAAATTCTGATCCTTTCCATTATTTTCCAAAACAAGCCTACACTTGCGCCTCCAATGCCCGAACTTACCACACGCATGATAAGGATATTTCTTTTTCAAATCTTCCTTATTACCTCTACCTCTACTTTTCACCTGTGTTTGAACAGCACCACTCATTACGACACCTCCCATGGTAGAAAACTGTGCATTTTGAGTATTCTGATTCTGACCTTTTCCCTGAAAACCTGTCTGAGAACCATCTATAAAATTCCCACCTTTCTGTGCTGCCTTCATCTGTGCCCACATCAGTTTCTCTTTTAATTTCTTGTGCCTTGAGTCAATGTCATCACTACAATATTTTGCATATTGAAGTATCTCATCAATGCCTTTAATTGCCAACATATCAAATGCTGCTGAATCATATTGCTAATTTCTGGTTTCAATCCAAAAACAAACCTATACACAAAATGTCCCATCTCTTTATCAGTGATATTTTCCATGCCACTATATTGTTTAAACACCTGTAAAATCCTCTCATAATATGCATGCACTGTTTCTTTTGACTCTTGAGTTGTCTTGTCTATTTTAACCCAATCTGTTTCTTTTGGTGAAGTTTTTCCCTTCAAATATGTAATGACCTGATTATATTTTTTCATTACTTCGTCTGATGGTGCTCCTGTTTTTGGATCTCTAGGGTATTCTTCTTTAGGCCAATCTGTTGCAATCTTACACTCAACCCACAAATCTGCAGGAACCACAATATCAAACAAGCCATTCAAATCTTTTAGCAAAACTTTTGACACCTTTACAAACCTTTCCACCTGTCTATACCATTCAACTGGTTTTCCCCTCAATTTAGGGAAGTCATTTGTAAAAGACAAAATATCCTGTCTATTCCATGGCACATGAACATATCCAACACCTGGTACTTCTCTCATTGGATATATCATCATTTCAGTCGTCACTGTCTCTTTATCTGTTTCCCTCACTGGATACATTGATGAGGTTGCTTTTGCATTTGCAAGCATCTCTTCTTTCTTTTTAGCCCATCTGCCCTTCCATCGTTCTAACTCACCCCAGCGCTTTAATGTATTAATTAGCTCCTTAATTTGCAATAGTTTCCCAGAAGCATTCAAACTCTCTAAGTCTTTATCACTAAAGTCCAATCGATATGTCTTTTGTAAAGCCTTCGACCTCTCAATATCCACTCCATAGGTCTGTGCTACTTCAGCAAATTTCTCATGAAGAGCTTTAGCTCTCATTGTGATATTCTTTCACAAAAATAACTCTTCTTCCTGATACTTACTCAATCTTTCTGGACTTATCGTACCTAGAATCATTTCTTCCAAATCTGCTTTTAATCTACCTACATCCACACTAACATTCACTCTGTTTGATGCCATTCCTCTAATCCATACATCTAACTCTTCTGGAGATGGTCCTATTGAAACCGCCGACGTTGGTGTTGCTTCTCCCAAATTCTGTAACAATCTCCTTGGTTCAATCTGCGTATTACGCTTTGGAGTTTCCACAGGTCTCTCTGCAATATCAATCAAAGGTTCCACTACACTCGCTACAGCACTTCTACAAGCTCTTTTATCATTAACTGGCACCGCCAAGGCGTGCACTTGAGATATATTTTGACCTTCACTGTACAACAGGACTATGGGACCAATTGTCACTGGTACCGATAAAGCTTCCACATTCAAATTTAATCGATTACTCTTTTGTGCCAAATCATTTTTTACCTGTTTTCAGTTATCAACATTACTTATTTGAGAGGACTGAGAAACTTCGACTTCAATTAATGGTGCGCTAGGAGTAACCCTCTCTTGTTCTTCCTGATATGGCGGAGGTCTATTTAATAAAAGCTCATCCAAAAACTCGTCATCAATTTCATTGGGATTTGATTCTGCACTTTCTACATTCCTTTTTTTCTCTTTACATTTTCCTGTTGTCTGATCTTCCTCTACCATAACTGGATATAAACCTTCACTTTCTCTCACATCTCTCCTTCATCTATTCATTTGTGCATCCCATTTTGCTTCAGAATATCTATTCATTGTATTTCTGTATCTATTCTCTGTCCTGTTTCTCTCTCTCTGATAAGCTTCATGTTCCCATGCCTCAAGCGCCTAGTACTGCATCGGCCTAGGATTAGGTTTCAACCTGTTCATTTGATACCTTAAACTTGCCAAAATTCTCACATTAAAAGTACCATTCTCTGGAAAAGCCAAATCACCATCTTCTTCGGTATATTTCATCCAGTTCTCTAACCATGATAACCACGTTCTAAAGTCATGAATGCAGCTGGCGTACAATCTTTCGGTACCGGGACTCCTGTTCTAATTTTAATCGGTTCATCCTTTCTGAATAATGTCCTCATCATTTTTAACAATTTCATTTGTTTCTACTCACTATACTAATTCTAAATAAAGAAAACACAAATTCTTTCGTATATCCTCAGTTGTTATACGTACCCTTCAACCAATACCAGCGTACCTCGCACCTGTCAACCAATAGTTACGCGACTCTCACAGTGACGCTTCACACTAGCTGACCAATGCCAGCCCGGCACACAGTGACGCTTCACACTAGCTGACCAATGCCAGCGCGGCACACGGTGACGCTTCACACTAGCTGACCAATGCCAGCGCGGCACACGGTAACATCAGTATAACTCCTACAACTGACCCTCCCTTTACAAAATTTTACGGCAATGTTTTTCAAACTCTTTTGAAAAGAAACAAATGTTAGGAACAACATAAAACAATCCTGCTTTGTCTGCCCCACTAAATCAGATCCTATGGAGGAAAGGGAAATGCCACTAGCTACTTCAGACATTGGTGACCCCCAGAACTATCTGTTTTCCCTCCATTGACTGTGGATGAAGTCACTAATCTTCTGTTATCGACCAAATCTGGCTCTCCGCTGGATCCATGCCCGCCCAAAATTTTCCCTCTATTACCAGAAGTTTTTGCGTCTCATCTGGCATCTATATTCAATAAAATGTTTGTTTCTGGTACCTTCCCCACTAATTGGAAACTGGCATCGGTTCTTCCCCTCTTAAAGAAGGCAAACCTTAATGGGGCAGATCCTAGTAATTACCGCCCTATTTCAAGACTCCCCTTCCCTGCAAAAATGGTTGAAAAATCCATGAATGATGTTTTAACGGACCACATTGAAAAACATTCTTTTCTGGATACCACTCAGTTTGGTTTTAGAAAGCATCACAGCACTGAGCTGGCATTGATTTCAGCGTCCGAGTTGATCAGGCAGACAGTTGATGAGGAAGGTAGTGCAGCACTTGTGCTGCTTGACCTCTCAGCCGCTTTTGACACTGTGAATCATCAAAAGTTACTGGAAGTGCTAGATAGGATTGGCATTAAGGGTAAAGCTTTTGCCTTGCTCAAGTCCTTCCTGTCTGACCGGGAACAGTTTGTGGCTCTGTCAGATTTTAAGTCACCCAATTTCACATTGCCCTGTGGAGTACCCCAGGGCTCTTCGTTGAGCCCCACTCTTTTTAATATTTATGTTGCCCCATTGGCTAGGCTGATACGCTCTCTGGGTCTCTCGGCTATTTCTTATGCCGATGATACTCAGATAGTGGTTTCCGTGACAGGCTCACCATCAGACACAGCAGCACATTTCTATACCTGTCTTCGTCAGGTCGGGGACTGGATGGCAGCAAACTGTCTGAAATTAAACTCCGGTAAGACCGAAGTTCTTCTTTTTGGCAGTCACACGAACTTCTGGTCTCCTGCACTATGGCCTTTGGAATTGGGCTCTTTACCAAACCCAGTGAATAAAGTAAAGAACTTAGGTGTCACGTTCGATTCCATGCTTTCGTTCGAGGGTCATGTGAACCAGGTTACCTCGATATCCTTCTACACTTTAAAATTACTTAGAAGGATTCTTCCTTTTATCCCGGCTAATGTACAGAAATTAGTGGTCTCCGCCCTTGTTCTATCCAAGGCCGACTACTGCAATGGCCTTTTTATCAATCTTCGGAAGAGATGCTTGACCAAGTTGCAGATTGTGCAGAACGCAGCAGCACGTTTGCTGTTGAATGTTCCAAAACACAAATCTGTCTCTATGGCGCTCAAAGAGCTACACTGGTTGCCGGTGAAGAGATGGATCGAATTTAAGGCCCTCTGTATAGCTTTCAAAGCTGTTCCCGACATAGGTCCTGCCTTTTTTAAACAAAATCTGCAGCCTTATATTCCGACCCGCCATCTCCGCTCAGCCTATGCTCATAACCTGATAGTTCCCAGGTTCAAAAAGTCTTCCTGGGGCGGTAGAAGTTTCCTGGTCGGTACTACCAGACTTTGGAACTCACTTCCACTAAGGCTAAAAGAAGAAACTCATCTGTTGGCCTTCAGAAATGCATTAAAAACGTGGCTTTTTAATCTTTGATGTGGTACATTCTGTTTGCTAACTATTCGTTCGATGAGCTAGCGCCTTGACACCCTTGGGTGAATGTTTTTGCGCTTTATAAATTTCCTTTTCATTTCATTTCATTTCAGATAGATAGATACAAACACACAAAAATTCTTTTGCTAGTAGCAGAATATCAACCAGCGTTATTCCACCCTCTCTCAAGTGAAAGATTCTCAGGACTTCTTCAGCTGCGCTTTCTAAAGGTACCCAAATAAATCTCAACTATACAAACTTCAAAGTTCCCTAAGCAATATTAACAACCTCCTTCGTTGACTAATATCGCACCAGCAGACAAAACACTTCTGTAGTGTATGCCACACTAATTTCTCTGCCCATTAGGCTAATAACATCCTGGGATCTTATTTATTTGATAAGTTTTATATAGCGCTGGCTAGACCCGGAGGTATCCGAGCGCTTTACATGAGGTTCTGCATTGTTACAAAGTTACATCAGTTACAAGTTACATCTGTTGCAAGAAAACATTTAAAGAGCAAAGAAGACGAGATAAATGGAGTGTAGAAGGGTAGGGGAGTAAGGTAAAAGGGTAGGAGGGAGATACGGCGGAGAGACGAAGGAGAGTCTGCCCAAAGTCTGGCTGGGTAGGTGACGGTCGAGGGGAAAGTCCATGGCCCATCTCCTCTATAGCTATCAAGGTAGCTCCACCGGGCATCGGCCAGAGTGCTAGGTCTCCACGGTCGGTGGCAAGTTCACAGATTCAATGTCCTGATGGGTGAGCCGGTTGGGGGATATGCTCGAGGTCTGGTCGATGTCCAATTTCTGTCCAAGAGTAGTAGCACATCGTGGTTAAGGACCACTGTGGCGGCCATCTCGGGGTCAGACAAGGGATTCTGCCCCCTAAAAACCACCATTTTATATGCAGAAGATTAAGCTTCGAGGGTGGCGGCCATCTTAGGGTCAGGCAGCACGATAAATCATACAACAGATCAGCCCTCTGGACAAAGGCAAGAGATCAGCTTCCTGCATAAAGGGCCTGTTGTCCGGTGGTCTCACCAGTCATCAGCGGGGAACAGGGTTTGCCAGAAGCCTCGTGTGCGGCGGCCATCTTAGGGTCAGGCAGCACGGTAAATCAAATAACAGATCTGCCCTTTGGGATAGACGAACAGAACTTGGCTAGTGATCCCGGACAGTGTCATGCACCCAGGGCCTGGTGGTCTCACCTGTCCGCAGCGGTAAACAGGGGATGCAAGAAGCAGCGTTGTGGTGTCTGGCATATCTTGGAAGCCCAGGCACAATGATCTCCGAAGATCGGGTCAGGCACGTCAGGCAAATAGCCGGTGGGCTGCCGTTTCCCATTCAATGTCCCGCATACCGGGCCCAAAAGGCACTCCCGCCTCGCTTCGGTCCCGTCTGATCGCCGAATGGCGTCCCGCCTCACCGGCTGGCCAGGAGTCGTCCTCCCGGGGTGTGAGCTGCTGCCTCGTTGCTCCCCCGTCGAGAACCTCCGGTCACAGCTCCTCTACATGCGGGAAGCCGCGATCCGCTCACCACTCACTCGGGAATCTGGGTGAGGAGGTAGGCTCCCTGTTTCCGTCAGTCCGCATCGAGGGAGCGCCTGGTTAACTTGCGTCTCTCGTCTCTCCCAGCCTGGCGGCCGCCATTTTGCGTTGCTCTTAGGCAACTCCGTACCTGTGTTTAAGGTCAACGACGGACCACAAAATACAACTTATGGTATGACCTGTTAATTACCAAAATCATTAATTCATACCTACTAATTCACCAATTTTAACCCTTTAAACCATCAATCTCTGCTACCAAAAACTGATGCAGCGTTTTGGGAACTTGGATAAATCATTCATACAGTGAGCCCAAAATTTCTAGTTCCCTCCACACTGTATGAGTTTAGTCCAAACTTACCAACCTGAATTATTTCAAAATGATGAACCTTTTTTTTAAGAGGGCAGGGATTGGGTAATTAATAATCAGTACTTATACCATGATTCATTATCATACCATAATAACAACAGACACTTTTCCGTTAATAACAATAATCTTTATCTAAAATAATGTGATGCTCATCAAGTACAAATACAACGCAAACCAGAGTAGTTCAAACAAAAGTACATTCAATTTCAATCAGTTCAGTATACATCATATGAGCAGCGCAATAAGAGAGTGGATAGGTAGAGAGACAAAAGATGAGAAAACATTTGCAAGTAATTATGCAAATCAGTGATTGAATATAAGTACCTTTCATTCAAGTTTTAAATCAGAAATGCTACCCTCTGGCCATGAGAGTAAGCGAGGCACTTCAAAGAAGAATTTTGAAATGCAAAGTTTAAGAGTCAGGAACAACAGTTCATCAGCCAGCACATAAGAATAGGAAATGGCGATACAGCTCTCTCCTCTCGCAAAGGTAGGAATACGCCGCCTAACCCCACCTATTTACTAGGTATAATTATACCCCAAATTCACACTAATCCATCCCCTACACTATCCAACCCACCTAACTAAAGATTCTAAATGGCTAAAACAAGGGGTGTCTTGATCGCACCACTCCAAGCAAGTTCCGTTTTTCAAACACACTATTGTCCAAACTCAGTACGTCATTTTCAGGCTTATGTATCTATCTCTTCCGCAGCATGTTCACATTTCGTTGAAATTTATTGCAACTTTTCTGTCCGCATGTCCGGTCCCAGTGGAACTCGCTCTTAGAGGCTCATTGCTTTCTTCAGTAACCTTGGCCATCACCGAAGACACACGGAAACTGATTAAGCACTCTCCCTTCCTCACACCATGGTTAAAACTTCAAGCTAGACTTGAGGCCTTTCTCTCCAGCACAGAAAAAGACATTTTCTAAGGAAAGACAAATATAACCTGAATATCATATCTTTGCATGAGTTTTATTCTCCAAAAGTGTTCTGCTTAACATTATTATCAGTTTGCACAAGATTCAAAAAGCATTAGTATGATCATTAATCTTGCAGCCCTTTAGTCATTAATTGCTGCATTAGTCATGTGCAGGTTTGCGGCCTACCCCGGACTTTCTCTAAACGCGTTCTCATTTACACATGCGCATTGTTAAATTCAAACTCGTTTAATAGCACACAGTTAACTTTTTAGTGGTTATTTTGCAAATGAGAGATTCAATCCGAGCAGGTTTTGTTTCGCGAAAACCATGCTCCATTAGTGGCCAGATGTAACTGTGAACCTGTAAACCAGGGTCTCCAACCTTTTGTGTAATAAGAGCTATTTACATTAAACGAAAATCATCATGAGTTACTAATATTATTAGTGTTGCAACAGTGACCACATTAGGCGAGGTTACATTAGAGCCCACCATGTCCAGCAGTGATCACCTCTGTACATTAGAAGGGTTACCAGCAGTAATGTAAAAAAGGCTTTGTCAATTTAGAATGCCTATAAGTAGGTAATGCATGCCAGCCTCAGTGCCCCTGGAACAACAGTTACATTATTAGAAATAAGTCTCTGCACACGATTTGTCAATCAGAATCAAATACATCTTGGAATACACAGTTTTATCATATATATGTTCATTTAGCCACGCAAAATGTTCCAATTTAGAAGACTGGGATGCACGCGGGAGAGTTACTGACATATAGCTGGAGAAGCTACTCGTTGGAGATGCCTGATTTAAACTATCACAATCTTTATACTCTTCATTATAGACAGGGCCCCACTGGAACTAAACAACTGTTGCATAATGTAGCTTGGGATTTTACAGACGAGAGTCATTCAAAACATCAAATATGATGTTAACTCTGCTATCACCTCCCATTCAGCCCTTTTCTCTTCTACTTCTTCCTGATTTCCTACTTATCTTAAACAAAGAATCTAGAAGCCCAGGTTATCAGAACACATTTTCTTTTCCCTGATTAGTTGTAACAAATGTCCCTGAAAAGATCAGGCCTGCTCCTCACCCCCGGGCTAAAATGTCTTCTTTTTTGTGTTGTATGTGGCACCTGGTCAGTGTACAGTAGGATCTTTATAATATTGTTCTTGGTGCAGTATTCATCTTGCTACACCTCTGTCTTGCTAGTCTTTTTATCACAGTCCTAAAATCATATAATCGCTTCCAGATTTCATTTTGATGATCTCACATTTCAGAATTTTCCTCCACTTAAGTTAATTTTTTTAATGGATTTCCTTCTGTAACTGCATCAAATACTCCCATGCTCTGGCTGTTTTCTCTACTTTTTTCCTCTCCTCTGGTCCTTCCTTGTTCACTTTCAGGTGGCATAATCTTTGTAAGGCTAGTTCTAGATTTCTATGTAACCATAGTCTTCTTTTCCACTAGTCATGCAGTTCTCAGACAAAGATTCTAATTATCATGCTTCCTTATTTTGCCACAGACCACCAGACTCGCGGGGTATGGCGGTCCTCCAACAGCCCTATTATGACCAGGGCAGTCGGGCCACCCTTAGACCACCGCAACCGCCAGGGATCAGAGATCCCTGGCATTGGTGTGGCGGTCTTGAGGCCGCAATATGCTTGGTGGGGCCTCTGCAGCCCCGCCAAGCATATTATGAGTTTCCTCACTGCCATACTTTTCATGGCGGTGTGACTGCCATGAAAAGTCAGTGGCGAGCGACACAATGAAGAGGTGGTAGAGTGGAGGGGGCGCGGGGGTTAAATATAAAAATTTTAACAAACACTTACCTGAAGCTGCCGGCCTCATCGCTTCTCGCGCTTCTGCGTTCTGCTGCTTTCTGATCCCAGCAGACACTGCGACAGCAGCAGAGACTCCCTGTGCAATCCCCGCGCTGCTCTCATGCTTTGAGAGCAGTGCAGGGATTGGCCTGAGCGGGCTGCTTTGAAGCTCTGCTCAGGATAGGGAGTCTGTGCTGTTTCTCCAACCCAGGTGTTTAATATAGCCCGGTTGGAGAAACCTAAGTGCGCATGTGTTTTGACCGACCCGAGACAGCCGGCCAAACACACATGCCCACTTATAAGTGCACAAACCAGTCTTCCTTCCCCCTCTCATGGCCCTGGTCCCGCCCCTCCCAGTACACGCTGGCTCAGAGCCGGCAAATGAAAAATAAAACGATTATAGTATATCGTTTTATTTTTCACCTGCTGGCTCTGAGCCAGTGGGGCGATGCTCCTCCGCCATTGCGGAGGAGCCGCCCCTGTGAAAAGTGTGGCGGTGAGGGACAAAAAGGGGGACCTACAGGGCCCCCTTGTGCCTCTGCACCATAGGTTGCATGCAGGGCAGCACATGTTGTGCCCCCCTGTCTGCATGCACCCCAGTACCAGCACAGCAGGGACTGCAGCAGTCCATGCCATGCAGGTACTGATTTTGACATTCCCACTGCGGTCCTTATTTCATAGGCACTGCCGTGGGAACGCCTAAGAACCGCCCGCCAGATAGAAGAACATTAATCTAGCGGGTGGTTCAAACACGGGTTTGGCGGTGTGGGAGTGGGGCGGTCCCGCTTCCTCACCGCCAAACTCATAATAAGGCCCTAAGTGTTTTCTTAACTCTGTTATTACCTCCCTCACTGTCTTCTATACTTGCTTTAACTTTACATTTTTCACTATGTAGCTGAGAGTTTATAGGTATGTCAAGCTTTTTATTAGAACCTCACATTTACTCAGGAACTAGAGTTACATCCTTGCAGTGCATACATAAAACTGACGAAGTGTTGCCCTTGCCTAATTGTGTGTTGCTGTTAGCTGAATGAAGGGTGACCCAATGCACGTGTCAGCCAAATATGGTTTTAGATCTTTACTTCGACTTCAATTACTTCTTCAAAGGGCCGGCTCTGGGGCGTTACGACCGGTGCAACCACACCGGGCGGTGACTGCAGAAGGCGCCATGTTTTCAAGTATATTATGATTTTAAAAGCACCTGCTGCTGCATTCCTTGTCTCTGGCAATTTTCAGCAAGCAAAAAAAAAAAATACCAAGATAACTCTGGTGATTAAAGGACCTGCTGGAGAGAGATTGGAGTTTTGTCTAGTGGCCGTTTTGACTCGTCTAAAGTAGTGCAGAGGGGTAATATGCCTGCTGCAAAACACCTGTATCATGCAGATCACAAAGTGCATATAATGTAGCTAGTTCAGTGGGTTACTGCTTTTGTCAGAGACATCCTTTTGTTACTTGTAGTTTATAGGTTAAAATCCTAATATAGAACAGTGAGCTATTAACTTTCATCAAGAGCTGAATGCAAACTGCAATGTATAGATTAAAGAGCTATGATTTTTTCCTCCAGTCTTTCTTTATCCTAATGTTGTAAAAAGGATTAATTTGAGTGGAAATCCATTCATATTAGTAAAGACAACCCCCAACTATGGTGTTACGTTTTAAATTCTGAGTTTGTGCTTTGCCAGACCAAGCACTATTAAACTATACTGTCTACCAGTATGTATGCCACGTGGATCCTACACCTTGTAGTCCTCTGTCTTATCTAACATTTCCTATGCACTGATTTACACATGTATGATTCCTTATCTGTGTGTAATGTGTGTGACGTAAAGTGCTCTGACACTCTACACTGGTATCAGTGGCACTATAAAACAAAATAACTGCATGTGAGGAAGAGGGGTTATGGAGACTTAAGGGGCACTGTTGAAGGGTGGTAGTGAGGGTATCCACGGAGAAGGTGGTCATGGGGGCGGCGCCAACAAACATTGTCGCACGGGGCTCCACCAGTGCTAAAGCCGACCCTGCTTCTTCATACATTTGCTTCCCAAACTTTACTTCATCCTACCTTTGCGTCATCCAGGTATCCGTAACTTTAAACGGACCTTTATGTTGTATCATTTGGCTGTCCTATTTCCACTTTTTCCTCTACACTTAAGCTTAAACTTTTTCTTAATGCTAACAGTTTCCTAAATCCTATTTTTAATTTGTTACATGCCATTAATACTAACCCAACCCGAGTTAAATTATTTTTAATATACTAAAATAATAATTCTAAACATATTCTATTAATCATTGTCATTCAGTTAAAACTGTAACTTCCAGATTGTAATTCTAATGCTAACCTTAATGTTACTTTCATTTAAATAATTTAAATGAACTTTTATAGTATTGCATTAGTGCTCACTATAATTCCAATTTTACTTAGATTACATTAAATTGTTCTACATCTTTGCCTTAAGCCTTTTGTTGTATGAAAGACGTTATTTTAGTCGGATTCAGTTATCTTAATGCTCTGCTTAACCATACACTTGTTATTGGTTTATTTTAAATTAAAATAAATGAAATATAATGAAAATAACGAATACCATTAGTCTAACGCAAAGACTAACCTTTAATTTTAATTAGTTTATTTTTCAATTGATTACAGTACTACCAAAACAGTATTTAATCCTCAAATAAATCAAATTCATAAATTATTGATTAATAATAGTGATTCTTTAAACCCTAGTGCTAAATTATACTTACGTTAAAAGTTATTTTTCCATTGATTTTAGAGAAGTGTTTGTGTAACTCAGTAAATGCATGTAAAGAAGTAATTGGAGGAAAATAAATGTCAGATAGAGTAAAGGGGCAAGGTAAAAGTCACATATGACACATAATGCTTCAGTGATTTAGCCACATGCTCAGTGTCATACATGTACTTCCCTCTAAACCAGTGGCGGCTGCTCCCGGGAAGCAGTAGTGAGGCGGGGAGAGGGGATTAAAATAAAATTTAAAAAAAATCACTAACCTGCGGGCCGTCCACCGCCTCTCCTCCGTTCTCATCCTTCTGTGGAAGGAGGAAGCACCCAGGCTCCCCTAAGCCAATCACAATGCTGCGCTGCAGCATTGTGATTGGTCTGAGTGCCGTGGTTAGGCGCTCAGACAGGGACTGGGAGCCTGGGCATGTTCTCCACCCAGGCTGTACAATACAGCTGGTGGGGAACATGCAAAGTGCGCATGACTGTTTGGCCGGCCAAAGACGCCGGCCAAACAGTCATGTGCACTTAGAGAGTGCCACCACTTCTCCCCCCTGCTCTGCCAGCCCCGCAAAACGGCCTCAGCACGGAAAAATAAAATGATAATAACATTGCATTATGATCATTTTATTTTTCCTTTTTTGCAGTGCTGAAAGGCAGTGGGGCAAAGCTCCTCCGCCTTAGCAGAGGAGCCACCCTTGCTCAAAACCATAAAATTAATTGCTGCAGCAACAGTGAGCAGCTGGTTCAACTTTGAGATTCACTTTTTGGCAATGTAGGTGGGATCAAAAATCTTTGACCAATAGTTTCATGATATCATTTGACTACAGTTTCATTGCCAACCTTTAAATAACTTGCTGCATGCCCAATATGCAAAATCATGCTTTTTTTGTGATGCTTGGTACTTTACTGAGATGCTTCGTTGACACTGTGAAGCCCACGTTCAAGTGTTGGTGATTATCTTGCTGCCTTTGATAGAGCCTAATGGCTTGCTTTGTTTGATCATTTTTCAGCACCACATATTTTCAGTGGCAGTTTTTGGACACTTTGAAATACGGTTTGAGGTACTGGAAGTAGGGGTGTAGAGTTGCTGCAGCACCCTCAAATTAAATATGCTGGAGTTCAGAAGGTAAATGAGCATTAAAGATGCCATTAAATTTAGTTGTTATCACCTTTTCTGTACTTTTAATGGCAGAGGTCATTTGTCAGGCTATACCCTTCTAACAAATTGCTACTTATTCTTTTAACACACAGATTGGTGTTTACTTTTTTTTCTCTGCAAGTTAGAGGATGTTTTTTAAGTGAACTATCTGACAATCTTGCTGGAATACAGGGAGTGTGAAAGGAAAGCTGTGGAATGTCACTTTTTTCTAACATCGCAAACGGAAATATCTGTATATGAACTGTACAAATATTTAAAAATATATCAGCAGTTAGGAAAACACACATGAAGCATTTTTATGTAATTCTGAAATGTGAAAGAAACAAAGCTTTTAATAGCATCAAAACAAATGTAGACAATTTACTTGGTGATACGCAAATGATAAATATTTCTGCACATTATGGTTTGTGCATTATATGGTTTTATCAGTAAAACTGAATGTCACTGCAGAGTTTGTGGCCATTCCAATGGGAATGTGCTGTTTGCAAATGATGGTGTGCTACCACACCATGTTTTAGTAATATATTTGCAAAAATGTACTCCAAAATGCACCACTGGCTACAAACCACACCTTTACCACTCTCCTGCTGAATAGGTGTAGCTCATTTGCTGCACTTGTTATTTGTGAAACGCTTGGATTTTTCACAGTCCCTGTGACTTCAGTGGTGCACATTGCCGACATCACCCCCACCAGCACCAGTGCTAAAAATATAAAATAGAAAGACGGTGCATGTATTTAAATGCAAACTAAATACATCTCTTCAACTATAAAATCCAGAAGCTCGGTGCCTCAAGCCAGCTTTAGCATATGCGTCCTTGGTCTAAACCAGAAAGAGACAAAAATGTTACTATCTCATTGATTATTTGGAACGTCTGAACTGAGCTATTCACATACAGCGATAGCATGGAGGCCTGTGAATGCCATAGTAACCGTTTCAGAGACAAAAAAATACATCTCTGCTGAAGCAATCTTCCAGAGTGTGTGCATTATGAAATTGATCTTCCATCAACTAAAACTGATAACTTCCATTTTTGAAATTAGATTTTGTGTTGCTATTTAAATGTCCAAAAATTGTGGTGTTGTATGGTCAACTCAGGACAGCCCATCCAGCAATGATTGGCAAGATGCATGGGGCGTGGTGGATGGAGCTGCAACAAAAGCAAGCAGGCTTCAGTGGGATGACACAGATAGCAATTTGAGCTATTTATGTTCAAGAGAAATAACTTCGGTTGAAAACCAGCAGGCCGTCCCTCTTGTCAAGTTTTTTGGTGTCAGTTCTGAAATAGTTTATACTTCTTCATAAGTTAATGCCTAAATGGCAATAACCATTTTATTCAGATTTTCCTTTCTTAGAATATCATAAATGTCAGCACTATGCAGTGGTAAGAAGGAGGCATGCAGATGAACTGAGTTCCTTTGATGATCAATTACTATAGTTTCATAGTATGGCTCATAATAGAAGCAGTGGTGGTGCTGGAGATAGTCAATGCACATGTAGTGTGCCAAGGTTCCAGTTGCTCACTCCCCAGGCTGTGATATCTTGCCCGTGTTAAAATACTTGTTAGTCTGTCAGAGTTGAGTGGGTGAAAAGCAAGTTTGCCCTAAAAGACTGACACCTGTATGCTCTGCCCACACCTCTTGAGCAGTAAATATTTGACTCACTAAACCTTCTATTTTTTTGTTATTGGTAGCCAAGTCATCGAATAGCCATCGCCTGTCGGAGATAATGCTTGTGCTGTTAATGGGCTAGATACCACACCTGTTTTCCTGTCCATCCCTGGACTGATGAGAGGTTAACCGGATAGAAAAAAAGAGGGCTGGATACGGCAGAATATAGCAGTGCTTGGAACATATAGGATGATAACATTTTAAAAATTATAAACACTGTAGAAAGGTAAAAGTGCATATCTCTACTAGCAGTGTGCTACCAACAGTATATCTGCCAGTAATTACTGTTAGCTGCCTCACTGCTCTCACATAAGCACTCTTGCTGCAATGTCAAGTTACTGTATACTGATCAGTACCACTGACAGTTAAACATCTGAACACATCTCACAGGGAGCATCGGGAAATAACTACAAGGGGGCGTATCTACTGAAGCAAATAATCGATGATGTCTGCTCCTCAAGTGAACACCCAGACAGTGACTATTTAGCACAGGTCATTTACTAGCAGCACCACTTCAATGCTGTCTGTTTTGTTCTTAACCCAGCTGTTCATGCTGAAAGCAAGAATTGTCATGTGATTGAGCTAAATAAGGTGAGATTTTAAGAATTAAGATTCCAAACACTAAACTGAAACTAAAGGAAGCACAAAACCACACACTTTGTAAACCTTCATGGGCGGCTCTGTCTTGTATGCATGTTCAATTCACCATCCACAGCAATCTGGTGACTTACTCAATAGCCACACATTACCAATCCTTGAACTCCGACCTCTCATTCCTTACCCTGTCCCATAAATTCTTGCAAAGTAGAAAGTACCTGCTCCTCACCTATGGCAAGTTAAAATTCAGTAATCAATATACCCTGACAAAAATATGGAATTCACAATTCAACCCACTACACTGCACCCTTCCCAGTGCCACAATCTCCATGTAAACAGTGCTGTGAAGGCTACAACCTCATCCAAAGCAAGAACCTTGATTATATCAGTCCCACAGAAAAATGGCAGTTACCAGACACTGAGTGCATTACTGCATGGGGACCCTATAAATAATTAACAGACAATAGGTAAAACTACAGTAAATGGTAGGATATGTAGCAGTCATCTTCAATTTTCACCTAAAACTTACAAAGAACTACTTGGGAACTCTGTAATATTCATTTTCATTGAAACACCCATAGATTTGTTCAAAATCTGTGAGGACATAACAAGCCCTAAGCAGTGGCTCTTGAGAGCTGCTCCTCCTCACTCAAGTTCCCCTTAGTGAATTTTTCTGGGTTTTTTATTTTTGCCTCGGCACGCATGACAATTAAGCGTGAATGTTGAATGCATCCTATGACATGGAATGAAACCCAGGGTTGGGCTCTCTCGTCTTGAAGGGCATACCACGTCCCTTTTCTGAGTATGACTACTGTCAGCTCACTGGACTGTAGAAGACTGAAAGTGTTAACAGCAACAGCTTCTAGTGACAGGATAGACCTATTAACCTGTGCAACAGAATCACCCACTTGACTCTCCCGTATTTTAATTGGTCTCTCATTCCCTTGCAGCCACATAATTTACTTCATCCATGTGGGACAAGGGTGGCACATACGTATGCAGTTTAAACATGTGCAGTAAGATGTGTGAAGAGCGGGTGTGCTGCATCTGACTGGGAAACCTAGGAATCCATTTTGATTTCCTGAGTCATAGTGGTCCTTCAGATGGAGGTTATAGAGAGACTCAGAAGTCAATGTGCTTTGCAGGGCGCCTTTCCAGCAATGAGATCCTGTGTAGTGGACCAGACTTTAGGATATGGCAGATAAGAGACAGAGCATTCTTTTGAGGTGTAGGGAAATCCCATGCCTTTTCTTGCCTCATTGTTCCCTAGAAGTGTTACCCCAATGTGTGAAATGATAGTTAACTCAGGAACTCTCCTTCTTTTGTGCCTTTGAGTTGTATCTCCCCTGCCAGAAGAATACAATTCTACCCAACCTTCCTGCTGATATTACAAGAAAAATATTATGGCTGTAGCAGTCTGGATAAATATGCAAAAGGCAGAAATTGCTTGAAACCTGACCCAGAGCTGAACCTGTGGAATACACAAGCTTTGCCTGCAATCATGGTATAAGTATAGGGGGATAAAAGGTCAACCAGGGTGCAACGATTTCTCTACCAAAACTATTGGGTCTCACAGCAGTGGAGAATAAGAAACTCTTCTGTGTGCCAGGATTGGATTTGTGAACCTGGAAATAATTCTATAAATACTAGGACAAGAACTGACATGAGCCTGCCTGAAGGGAACGTGGTGGCTAGTAGCTGAGGAGAGATGCTGGTGGTACCCTTGCATGAGGAAAATGCTTCATAGAAACGGAAGACTGTGAGGAGATGAGGCAGAAAAACTGAATCTGCCATCTGCAGCCCAGGGAAGGATCTGCACTACCAAACCGTGTGGTAAAGGCTTTAGATCCTGGTGCCTCTAGGGTATATTTAGAATCCAGAGTGCTTGTGATGGCAGACACTCAAAAAAACTGCAAGGGCATCTTACAGTCTTCTCTGCAAAACATGTAGTGCGGTGTGACATCTTGGTGTTAGAAATTAGTGACCACAGATGGCGGTCACAGAAACAGAACCAAGGTGCTTCAAGAGGTCTGGCTTAAGAACGAAGATTACCCACCATGATTGGCAGGGACTTCTGTCTTTTGTTGGGCTTAAGACTGTGACCTCAGGTGGGCTCTTCGCTTGTATGGGCAGCAGATTTTTCTTTGAGCCCGATGAGGATTTGGCGGATCACGTCCAGACCAAACGAAGGGCTGTCCCCCTTCTTTTGTAGGCATTCCCACTGCCCACTTGCTTGTAACCAAAGACGTGCACAGTGTAGATAACAAAGGGTTGGCAGCCAGAGCATGAGTAATGAACACTTCCCCCCGTACCCCCCCCCACCCCACTAGACGCAGCAACAAGATCCCCCCATCCTGCAGGGGTTGGAGAAGCTGAACAGAAGAAAAGTGTAACGTGAAGGAAAAAGACATTGCAGAGAGAACTTTTGGAAATAGCATGCCAGTGCTTCATTTGTAAAACTGTATATGCC
Organism: Calotriton arnoldi; assembly: GCA_963921515.1. Lineage (NCBI taxonomy): Eukaryota > Metazoa > Chordata > Amphibia > Caudata > Salamandridae > Calotriton > Calotriton arnoldi. The sequence goes on along the minus strand of CAWUFW010003000.1, from coordinate 1,040,331 downwards.
AGGGTGCAAGATATTTCTCAGAAAGCCACCACAGCTCACAGTATCCACATCCTGCCAGCTCTGCCAAATGCCAGTTCCAGCACTACCTACTAACCATCACACATACAAGTGTGACAGTTTGGACTATTTCAGGCCATCTCAAATTTTAAGCATGGCCTAGACGTGTTAGTTTCCTATATTTTTTCAAAGTACATGGAACTGTAAAACACTGTACTGATCTTAAAAGAAAAAGACAGACAATGCCATCATTTGGTAGACTGTTATAAATAATGTTTAGAAATAAGTGTTGGTGCCGAACACCAGCACAAATTAGGTACTGTGGCACAATCTAGCAAACCACAAAAACAAGAAAGGTATCAAGTAGGGCATGAAAAGGGAGTTACCAGAAAAATATCAACCTTTTTTCAGCCTGCAGGGGCAATGAGTCTTGACTTGCTCTAAGAAAATCTTTAACATGTCCAGAGGATCAGACTGAAACTGGTATTAGCTGCTTCATGCTTATTATAAGTAATAGGATCGTTACCAGTGCATCCCATACTGAAGCCCTCTAACTTTTATATACAGTATTGCTTTGTGTGATAAAAGTATTTACTTTTATTTTACGTTAAAACACTGTCTGGACAATGAATGACTGGCCATTTTTATATGTTTCATTGAATTTTGAACTTTATCTTCACACTACCTCCCTGAGTAGAGGGCTGAAGGGGTATACTTGATGCTCAGTTTTAGACTTGGTAATAAAGTAAAGCCCTAGGACTCCAGTGTTAAAATGCTATGATTGTTACAATCTGAGACCAGTAACTCCTGTCTACCCTGGGACTACTTAAACAGTTCCCAAAATGTATTTTTCACAGTCCCCATACTCAGTATATTCTTGTACACCTTATTACTTAGATAAATACTAGTGATACAACCACGTCATAAAAATAGTTGCGCTAAGGGACTTCAGTCTGTGGACTAACTCCACAACTCTGTGTTGCATTTCTGACATCTTTACTATAGGCCTTTGCCAGCACTCCCACATACAGCAGAGGAGAGAGGTGAAATAATAACAATTGTTGGACCTGGCCCTCCCTGCAGGGTCATCTCTGAACATTTTGCTTTTACCCTCCACTTTTTGCTGAATTCGTTTTTGTTGGCCATAGGACTCTGTGCACTTTACAACTGCAAACCAGTGTTAAAGTGCTTGGCCTCGCTCCTCCAAACATGGTCAAATTGGCTTATACCCAATTGGCATATTCAATTTACTTGTAAGTCCCTAGTGGAGTTGTATACTGTATACCCAGGGCCTGTAAATTAAATGCTACCAGTAGGCCTGCAGCACTTATTGTGCCACCCACTTAAGAAGCACCTTCAAAATGTCCCAGGTCTGCCAAAGCAGCATGAATGCATTTTTAAACTGCCATGTTGACTTGCCATTAAAACCACCTTGGCAATCGTTAAACTTCCCTTTTACTACACATAAGCCACCCCTGAGGTAGGCCCTAAGTAGCCCACAGGGCAGGGTGCCGTGTAATTAAAAAGTTGAACATGTACTTTTAAGTTTTACATGTCCTGGTTGTGAAAAACTCCTAAATTCTTTTTTCACTACTGTGAGGCCTACCCCTCCCATAGGATAATATTGGAGATTGCTTATTACCTTTAATAAGCTGTAATTTCCAATTGGGAGCAGATAGGTACATCGTGTTTGGCGTCTTTAGAATTGTGGTGCAAAGCCCTTATTAATGGTAAAGTCAGGATTTTGATCACAATTTAAAAAATGTCATTGTTTTTTTTAAGTTGCCCTTTTGTGCCTGTAGCCTGTCTTGGGTCGGATGACTGGGTCTAACTGACAGACTTTTTGAATTCCTCCCAAACAGTCACACAATAAAGGGATTAGATGTGCCTCAATGGGCCATCTGCTGGTAATGTTGTGGGGAGGGGGGCGGAGCTGAGCACAGCCCCACTTGGAACTGAATAGCATGTGCTCTGCCTTCACACAAAGGGCCTATCGACCCCACATTGTCACTGCAGCCAGCTTGGTTCGAGGGCAGGGGAGGCAGGAGAAATTCCATGAATTTTCTCAGAAATGTTTCTAAGCTTCGACCGGGCCCAATCCACTTCTTGTATCTGAACCTTGCTCCATCTCAGTCGGACATATTTTTGGACTTTGACCCAGTCTCACGTGACTCGAGGTCCGCGGTTGGTGCTTTGATCCTTTAGGCGCTAGTGTTCACTAAAAACTTTAAAAATTCGTCGGGCGTGGCTACGAGCGTCCAGATGGCGGTCGCACCTTAGGTGTGCTCCGGACCCCTCCGTCATCCGCTCTGCCACCCATCACCATCGGGATCGCCCAACACCTGGCGCCACGTACCTGGCTGCCTGGGGACCTCCGGAGCTCCGTTTGGGGCACTGGGTGCCGACCGGAGACCGTGTTGGCTGTCCTGGTCTCCCGGACCCGCAGCGCGGCTCCCTTCAAAATGGCGGCTCCTGCCGTGGTGCTCTCGGTCCCATCGTCGGCCAACGGCCCACCACCGGCGGAACTCAACTGAGCGAGGGGGCTCCTGGTGTGGCTGGTGCCCCCCCCGCATCGCGAGAGCCGGCCGGTCTCCCCTCCTGGGCGACGGCGGCGGCGGCCGCGAAGTGCGTGGTGGAAGAGTGGCGGTGCCTGGCGCCTTTGCCTTTGCCTGGAGCGGGCCTGCCCTTCCGGGGCCTTCCGAGGCGGGCCCTGCTCGGCGGGGTGTCCCTGTGCCCGCTGGCCGCTTGCAGCGATCCTGTAGGACCTGTGGGGAGGTGCCCCGAGGCCGTCGGAGCCCTCTCTGCGCCCACCGAGGCCTGACTTTGCTGACGTTGTTTCCTGGACCCCCACTGGCGGTGTGCACGCTTGCTGCCCCCGGGGCCCGGACTGGACGGGCGCTGACGCGGCCTGCTGCAGCGGGGCTCCCTGGTCGGACTGGGGCCTGGTTTGGCGGTACAGGTGCTGTGGGCCTGCAGGGCTGTAGGGAGCGGCACGTCGTCGTTGCCCCCGGAGGGCCTGGACGGACATCACCGGCGCCGGGGGCTTCCACTAGCTGCAGGGGCTGTGATCTTGCGTCACCCCTGGGGCCTGGACGGACATCACCGGTGTCGAGGGCTGATACTACATCCACAGGCCTTCATCGGCACTGAGATCTACTGGAAGTGGAGAACCTGTGGTATCTGCGCGGGGGAGGCCTGCACACGACCTGAACCCGAGGTCGGAGCCGCTGCTGCGGTGGATGGTCTGCGGCGGACGGAGCGCTCCGGCGGGCGGACCTGGAGGTAAGGAGTGGGGCTCGGTGGCGCCTGGGCTTGGGTGAGGATTCAGCTGTCGACCGGGCAGCAGGCGAGGTGCGGGGGGAGGCCACTAGTCAGCGCGGCTCCTCCTCCCCCTCCCTCCTTTCCCCCCCCACCCCCACTCCTGATGTGCCCCCCCGGTGACTTGCGGCGGAGGTAAACCCACCCCTCTCTGGGCCTGGGGTGTGGACGGATTTGTTCGGCCGTCACTTCGGGCGGCGGTGACCCCTATAGGGCGTCCCTGACCTGGGCACGGTGGTCGGGTGGACCCGCAGTGCCCCGGACCTTTAGAGATACTCTGTGTTGCCGCCCGGCGGAGTGCCTGGTGGCCTGAGGTGGGGAACCTGTGCGTGGCTCCTTCTCCTTCTACTTCGGCCGCAAATTTCGGGCGGCGGCAGGTCGAGTCGCACCGAGTCCTGACATCTGTTGCTTGCCCCCGCCGACCCCCGGCCACCAGTGTTAACCTGTCAACCTCTATTTGTGGGACTCTGAACCCGTGATTTCCTCGAGTCGCCATGGGCCGGACGGACCGGTCAACGAAGACCCCTGCCACCCAGACGAAAATGGACCGCTTCACCACCTTGGAGGCGGGGGCTATCGGGGGTGTGGCTGATCAGGAGGCTCCTCCAGCTCTGGATTTGACCACCATCCTCCAGGCTATCCAGGCCTCCCAAACCTCGGTGGAGGGTAAGATTGCAGAAGTGCGAGTAGATATGACTCTCATTCGACAGAACCTCCGAAACGCCACTGCTCGGATTACAGAGACTGAGACCCGTATCTCCACTGTGGAGGATGACGTCCAACAACTTAAGGGGCAGGTGGCCCGTCTCCAGTCGCACACTCAGGAACTACACCGTCGGGCGGAGGATGCCGAAAATAGATCTCGACGCAACAACCTCCGCCTGGTGGGCTTTCCAGAAGGAGCGGAACAGGGCCGAGCGGTGGACTTCCTGGAGGGGTGGCTAAGGTCGTGGATCCCGGAGGGCTCTCTTTCTCCTTGGTTCGCGATTGAGCGGGCCCACCGGTCTTTGGCCCCCAGGCCGGCGCCGGGTGCGCCTCCTCGGCCGTTCATAATGCGGGTCCTCAACTTTAAAGACCGCGACATCATCCTGTCTGAAGCTCGCAAACAACAGCGGCTACGCTACGAAAATGGGGCAGTCATGATCTTCCCAGATTACACCCGCGAGGTCCAGGGCCAGCGCCGCTCCTTTGGGGAGGTCAAGCAAAAGCTGAGGGCACTTAACATCCAGTATCGGCTCCTCTTCCCGGCTCGCCTGCGAGTGGTGTTCGCAAACAAAACGCTGTTCTTCGACAACCCGACAGAGGCCTGGGCCTGGGCTACGGAGGAGCGCCCTCTGCTGGCCGACGGTCGGGCCCTGGGCATGGAGGGAACGGAGAGCAGACCTGGCCACCCCACCCCCTTCGCTCCTCAACATCAACGTAACCGCTCCCGCAGGCGCCGTGGGCGGAGGAGGGCCCGCTCAGACTCCCCACCGGGCCACTCCCGACAACCAATATCGCTTTCCAGGGGACCCCTGCCCGGGAGGCGCTCTGGCTCCTCCGGCCGTTTGGATGGCGGTGGTGCTTTGCCCGGGCCTGCGGCGATTGACCTCCCAGAATCAGACCTCTCCCGTAGCCCAATACTTCTGAAAGACCCAGCTTGAACTGGTCTCTGCCCGCCGGGCCTGGCTCCGCGGCCGGAGACGGTGCTTTAACTGTGAACATTTCTTTCCTTCCCGATGGACTCGTAAACACACATCCGGACATGAGGAGGGGTCCTCCACGCTTCCCCATTCCCAAGCGTTTTAGTTTGGTTGCTTAATCACTGGTTTACTGTTAGGGCGACAGATGCTTCCGTTCCTGAAGTGTAGGGTGGGGGGTGGGAGAGGGGTTGGGGGGTGGGACCGTTGTCCCATGTTTTGAGTTTATTTTTGGTTGTTTTATTTTTTAGCTCCGCTGCACCAGTTTTCACACGACACCCTAATTTGCACCTCAAGAGACATGCAGACCTTCTTTCAGATATTTCGATGGGCCTGCTGATATCCAGCTGGGAAGTCCCATCCCCCGCAGAGCCCACAATCACAATGTTGTACACACCACTACGCCCGACACACCCCTGCGGGGTACTTCTCTGCATTGCACCAGTACTTACATCATGCCCAGCCCTGCATCCGGTGGCGTACATAGACTTCCCTTTGGACACTGCACCACAACCTCACGCGCTCTATTTTGATGTGGGCCCCCCGTCTGGGTCCCACTTGCCAGGCCATCCCACCATGCCACTATGCCAGACATACCTCCACTGAGTACTTCTCTACGCATCTTGTCTTGGAACGTTAATGGCCTCCTGGACCGTTTCAAGCGGATGGCTGCCCTGCGCCACGCGCACCGCCTAGGGGTGGACATATTATTACTGCAGGAGACGCATTTGCTGGGTAACCATTGCCCCTTCCTAACGCGCTATGGATATGATAGGGCGTGGCACTCGGGGTTCACTCGGGGATCCCGAGGGGTGGCGATCCTGGTGAAGCGCTCCCTTCCCCTTGTCATTGTGCAGACAGCCCTTGATGCCCAGGGTACATTTGTGGCCATCAGTGGTACGTTACATGGGAACCCCATTAACCTTGTATCGCTCTATTCCCCTCCTTCAATGCTGGCGGCGACATTAGCTAAAGCTACAGATCTCCTGGCGTCCTTACCATTGGGCCCCACTTATCTCGGGGGGATTTTAACGCGGTCTCCTCACCCGACCTTGACACGTCTGGCCCCCCTTCCTCCAGTAGAATTGCTCAAGCAAAGCAATTGAAGACCTGGTCTGAGTCCCTGGGCTTGTGCGATGCCTGGCGTACATGGCACCCACATTCTAAGCAGTTTACACACACTTCGGCAGCGCACCATACGCAAGCGCGTATTGACGCCATTTTCGTTCCAGCGACAGATTGTCTCACGGTCCAGGACGTCGCCATCCTCCCGCGTGGTATCTCGGACCACTCCCCGGTAGTGATTCGCACGGGCCCCCGTCCACCTGCACGCGGCAGACATGGAGATTTAATGCCTGGTTTCTCCAAGACAGGGAGTTCCGGAAGGCGGTGGGTCAGGAACTTAAGCATCATTTCCTCTCCAACGACGGATCCGTCTCCTCCCCGGGGGTTCTATGGGAGGCGGGTAAGGCCACGATTAGGGGGTTCGCTAAGGGCCAGCTCAAGCGTCAGCGACAGTCCCAAGCAGAACAAATTACCAGTCGTGAGGCGCAAGCCTTACGCCTCGAGCAGGCCTCTGCTCAATCTCCAGACACCCCCGCAGCAAGACTCCTCGCCCGGCTCCGGTCGGAAATCAAACAGTTGTCGCTGGAGGCGCTGATGACATCACCAAGGGAGAACGACACGTAAGCCGCAGCAAGCGCAAACTGCGTTGCTCCCGTCGCTTCACAGTGAGACCGTCCAGCCCCGAGCGTCGGCAGTTGGAGTCGAACGGCATCCCTGCCCCTGACTGCAAATGCCAGAGGTGCAAGAGAAAATTCAGAAGAAGCAGTCGAGTGAATACGACGTCCATCCCGAAACCTCCTCTCCTACCTGATCATCGCCACCTGTCGTCCAGGTCCAATGGCAGCTACGTCATCAGTGCCATGGGCATGACACCGCACTCCGCAAGACACGTGGAAGTGTGACCGGAGGGTCCATACCAAGAATCGGACAACCAGATGAGGTCAGAAGAGGAAGTCGTGAGTGGCAGGGCCGGACGATGAAGAAAACCCAAGCTACAACAGGAGTGAGTCCTGACACAGCGACAGCAAGGGAAGAGGGGGATAACCCGGGAAGGAACTGGCAATCGCACAGCGGGAGTCCGAGGGTAAGCCGCACAGCCTGCGCGAACCGAGTCTCATGCCTCACGTTTCTCAGCGTGTTCATCACTCCTCCGTCATCAAAGTCCCAACAGCCCAAGAAGTCCAAGGACATGAATGCAAGTGCCTCTCCAGAGAACATGGAGGTACCTGGCCACTCCCTGCCTCAGGTGATCGACTCCCGAATACACGCCTGCAGCCATCAAGGCAAGTCATCACCCGCCATTGTCCAGATTCACCACACGGCTGGCAATGCTACCATGCCAGTCCTCATCAAGTGCGTCTACCGACACCATCTCGAATACACATGGAGTGGAGTCCTTCACTATTGCCAAGCTAGCCAACAAGAAGACTCAGAGGCTACCTGCTAACCTGGTCTGCACCTGAACTGCGGCAGCGAGCGCATGTCCTGACCAAGACCCATACACCCTTGAGGTTTGTGCAAGAGACTGGCTACTGGCTACTTGGCGGTTCGCAGCTGCCCCCAGCCGGCACACACGCAGCCCCATCGCAGCCTACCAGCAGTCCCGTGGCAAGCCCGACGAAGGGCCTCCCTAGGCGGGAGAGCTGGAAAAGACATTGCCCCACCGACAGGTCACCGGACACAGCAAGACAGCCTCATAGGGACTTCAGGCGATCCGGAAATAATCCAGTGAACTTTCACCATGGACTCCCACCATGATCTTGACGCACCCAGTCAGTGAACTGTTGTTATCCACCACATACCATCCTCCATGTCAGCGAAAGGAAGCTACCTGGGACTAAAGGACATGCTTACACCGGCACGTTCCTAGTGCGCAGCTGACGTCTCCAAGCAAGCGTTCGTGTCCTGAACCGGTCAGGTTAAATGATGAGTGCCTGCTGAGATTGTCCTGTTACAGTCGAAATCACCAGTCCTTGTCTGCTGTCTCCTGGATGCCTGACCCGAGAAGCTGATGGACACTGTGGTATATATTTCGTTGTTGTTTTATCCCTACAGGGTGAACTAATGAGCTTTTGTTTTTCATTAAAATTTTGGAGGAATGTTGTGTCCTGCGAGACACGTTCTAGTGTCTCGACAGACACTGAGTTAGTAGCCACTCCCCTATGGGAGTGGGCACACTTGCACCCCCACACGCATCCCTCACAGGCGTCACGAGTGACGTGCGCCTGCTAATAAAAAGGGCCCGAGTGCACGTGCTTGGGGCCAGTTGAATGATGATAGCCACGGTGTCTGCGTCAGTTAGTCATTAGCATGTGGGCCCAGGGCCCACGACACCACAGTTGGCATTGCTGTCTTCCAGTCCACATTTTGACAAGCAGATCATGCCAATCTTTTAGCCAGGGCATCCAACATTCTTTGCTAGTGGCCTTGAAGACCAGAGTCCCTTTTCTTGTATGGGTAAGTAAGCCTCCTCCACATATGTCTCTCTAATTCAAACTACTGGTAAAATTGCTAATTCAAGTGAGGACTCACTGCATAGATCTTTGTGGAGCAGGCGAGTCATAGTTGCATATTCCAAAATGGCAGACTTAGCCTTTCATCTTTTCTCAAGTCAAGAAAATGAGAACTATTATGCTTAGTAACAGTGACTCTACATTATGGGAGAGGTGAGGGGGTAGGGACTTTGCTTCTCAAATTTTGATTGTAAAGATATGGGTCTTCAAGGGCGTAGATACAGTGTGCTGGTTTTTGCAGAATGTTTTATCAAATTGGCTTGCAACACAGTTCTTTTTTTAAAATATCAGGTGCGGTCTATCGCCTGTGGCAAAACCCCACAGAAGAAATCCACCAAGGTCGGAAGCAAAAAGATTTACACCTCTAAGTAATCTACTTTTTTGTTTTTCTTTTTCAGATAAAATAAACGTCAGAGGTGAAGCAGGTGGACAGAATGTTCAAGAACCTCCCCAAAATGCACTCCAGCCTCAGTTGAGCAGCAAAGCAAAAAAAGCCATCCCTCTGCCCAGCGTACCTTCTCATGTGAGGAGTGCAATTCTCGGGGCTGTACTTTTCCCAGAATTCTTAAAGGAACTCGCAGCTCTTGCCCAGGAACATTCCATTTTATGTTGCAAACTGTGGAGCAACTTTGAAGATGCAACTTGTTAACAGATCTTTTTATAGATTAAAAAAACAAAAAAAGATTTTTTTAAACAAAGCTGCTTTTATATATGGAAGCTATAGTTTCATACAGTACGTCCTGTAATACTTGACAAAGATAAATATATTTAGGTACAGTACAGTTTATTAGGTGTCCTATTTATCAGCTATGCAAAGTTGGTTTATTTTTGCAAAATGTTCTTACAGACATTTGATTTTATTTCTCTTTTTAACTGTTGCATTTAAAGCACAATGACAAATTTAACTTTGGGGTTGTAAATACTGACGGGCACTATTATTATTATTCTTTGTTTAAAAAAAAAAAAAGTTCTGCAGTTTGCTCTGAGATAGTGTACCTTTTACCAGTTTTTTCAAAAAAATAGATTAGTATTTAGGAGCGCAGGCAAATGTGGAATGCGTGTGAAACATGCACAAAGTTTTCACAATTGCCATTTGCACACAAATGATAAATACATAGAGTTCACTCTTCTGGAACTTTTACAACCCTCATATTGCCTTCTGTTTTTTGGGACAAGGAGGGACACCTGGCCTCTTACTTCCTTCCACACTGAGGGAACAGGTGCGTTCTGCAACCGGTGCACCAAACCTTACTTATTGCCTTACAGAACAGGTACCAGCTGTCAATGGCATCAAATCACACCCGAAGTGGGCCAAAAATGCAGGATGCATGACACTGCCCTTTGCAGGTCTTTCAATGTGCATAACTACCTAATCACAGAAACAAGCCTTACTAGGTAGACTTTGCACGGTGTAAAATATTTGAAAAAACTGGATTTAGTGTGTATATTTGTTACTTGCCAATCTATAAAAAACAGTTTATTTTCAGGGGTTTTTAAAGGCTGCATTGCATTTTTATTCACAGTGATGTTTCTGAAAGGGGGTAACAACCTTCTTATACTGTTTTAATGGCATATTGGTGCGGGATAAATCGAATTCAATGTTGAAAACACTGGTTATTTATAATTAGGACAAGTATTTTGTCTGAATTTTTTGCACCTTTGTGAGAAACGTTCTGGAGTTATATTATTTGCAGTGGAACAGGTGAGCAGGGATGATTAAAAACTGAAAACTGCTTTGGCGACTGGTGACTTTATTTTTGGGTATATTCTGTTTTTGGGTCAATCGGGGTCACATGAGAGACGCGTTTATAATTGTGTTATGGGATTTTATTTATTTTTATTTATTTAACGTGGTTTTATATACCGCAAACTTTACCCGAAGGTGTCGGAGCGCTTTACAAAAGGACCAGTTACATTACATAAGGACTTCAGAGTACATGAGTTACATAAAAGATAGATTCCTGACATGGTCTCTCATATCTACCCTAAAGACTATTAAGTCCTCTCCTACTAGTGATGGGCAAACATTTTTGACAGAGTACGAAAATGGCGAAATCCACTTTCTTGAGCTTTCAGGACGGATAATTGCTAAAAAAAAAAAAAAAACTACAATGTGCTTCACAGGCAGTATCGGACAAGCATTTGCAAAGCTAATATGCCTCGCCATTGGAAGGCGTTAGCCAAACTTTTGTCTTTGCCAGTGTTTACTGCAAATGCAGTTCTGAATCGGCAAAAAAGCAAAAGAAAGTTGTTGCATATGCTGAACAACTTCTGCAAAAACACCCACCTCCCCCAGAAAATGGCCTTCCTCACCATGATCACGTATACACATATATATGTCCGTAGGTGTTATAACATGCGGCAGACTTTTTTTTTGTATGACTGGTCCCAGCATTTTGAAAGCATGGTAATGTGTGTGTCAACACATTACAGCAGCCAATTTTTTAATTTACCATTCCTAGATGCTGTACCTCCATCTTGAAGCAGTAAATTAAAAAATGAATAAAAAATGTCCAAGCGTAGATCAAGAAAGAAGTATCCCAATTGCAGTTGTCAGGCCCTCTGAAAAAAAATATTAAAAATAAAAATGTAAGAGGAGTATCAGGAAAAGGTCGAAAATGAGAAAAAATTTAAAAATGAACAAAACAAAAAATGAACAGGGCAGGGAGAGGCCGGGTAGTAATGGAGGAGCCGTGGAGTAAAAAATACAGGGATGATGGGGGCCAGTATATGAGGGAGAAAGTAGTATATGTGGTAGTGACCCAAGGAAATACATGCGTGGCAATGAAGGACTGTAAAACAAACAAAAAAAGTCAACCCCGTTGAGTTAGCAGGGGAACCCTCTAAGTCATCCAGTCAAAAAGATGGTAAAGAACCTATACTCCAGGGTAGGGATAAACACAAGAAGAGGAAGGAAAGCCATTGAATAAGCAAGAAAATAAGATTGATGAGAAAGAACCACCAATGATAAGCAATTGACTTTCCCTAAAATCCCCTGGATGTATTATTATTGTACAAAAAAGCTCTGTTGACAACAGGGAGCTAAAGCTGTTTGTAGGCAAAACCTAAACAAGCATTGGCAAAGGTAATAGGTTGCACCTTTGAGATCTATTGGCTTTGCCAATGCTTTTTAGCCACACTGCACAGAAACTCTGATGCTGTGCAGCATGGCTAAAGATTTTTTAAAAGTGCTTTTTTTTTTTTAGTTAAAGAGGGCGGGTGAAGAAACAAGGGGGCCAAAACAACAGGGGCAAAAGCAAATAGGTGGCAGAATGAGGAAGCAAAACAGGGGGCAGAAGGAACTTAAGGGCACGGGTGGCGGTGTAGAAGCAATGCAGGAGTGCGGGTAGGGTGAAGCAACACAGGGCACAGGTGAGGGGAGGCAGATGATAGAGAAAGAGAGCAAATTGTAACAGTTGTGGAGCAAATGGGTGAAAGAAACAATGCAGAGCAGGAGAGGGAGAAGCACACAGGCGAGAAAGCAATTGGGGGAAGTACACGAGGGTGAGGGCAATCTGGAGGGGGCATGGAGAAGCACACAGGTGACAGAGAAGAACACAGAGTGCAGGGGAGAGAAGTCCATAAGGGAAACAGCTGGAAAACACATGCACTTCCCGAAAAGTGAGCAGTGGAAGCATAGAAGACAGCCATTCAAAAAAGATGGTAAAGAGGCTATGCTTTATGGGAGAGACAAACACAAGATTGACAAGATGGGAAGCTGGCAAATTAGTGACAGGAAATCCCAAAAAATGGTAAGCAGTGGACGGGCTCCAATTCCCTCTGTTCTTGGTAAGCACACAGTATGTGTTGCAGCAGACAGCGCATGTGCTGTCTCGTAGGTGAGACCAAAAACGAGGAGATATCTTGCAAGAATATAGAAAAAACCCTCATGATCTGCCCACCTTTGCTTCTGAAGACAAACAATCCAAGGAGATGTGTGCTGCCCGTGCCCATTGTTAGTTTGAATGGGTTGCCAAAAACCAAACAAAAGGGTATAACCACAGAGACCTCTTCTGATCTGTTTGGGGCAGCTAATCAGTATTGCTAAAACATCAGGGTGGAAAAATCACTGCCACCTCCTCTTTCACACTGCCAATCACTCATTAACACCTTATCTTGGGGGGGGGGACATTTGAATGTACTCCCACAACACCTGTACTCCCTCATCCCATGATAGGGTCATAAACTTTACATCTGGTCCCTCTTCAGTCTCTATTGATTCACTAGCAAGCTCTCTATAAGCTTGTGGTCCAAACTTTAAAGGCACGATATGGCATAACTCCTCATCTCACTTGGAGGCTCACTGTTAGAAATTGGGTTTTTGGTTGGCAGAGGTATGCACCCTATCCAAGCAGGAACCACAATCCTAGTCAGGGTAAGTGTAGTATACACTAAAGGTTTACTTGTGCTCACCCTCTGGTAGCTTGGCCAGAGCAGTCAGGCTAAACTAAAGAGGCAATGTGTAAAATATGTGTGCACATAAACAGCAACACAGTGAAAACACCACAAAAGTATTTCACACCAGTTTAAAGAAATAGCCAATATTTCTCTGAGTAAAACAAGACCAAACGACAAAATTCAAACATACACATGTCAAGATATAAATTTGGCAGGATTAAATCAAAATGCAGTGCTTAGAAGTCAATAGCTCCAACTGGGCTATCTGGTCGAGCTTGACTGGGGTAAATCTAAAAGTTCAGTCCGACCGCGATGGAGCATGGGCTGGATACAGGAGTCACGCAGACCCACTGACAGTACCTTGGATGAGTCGAAGCTTGGGGATGATGCTTCATGTGAAAACAAAAGTGGATATGCTAAATGATCTGCACATCTGTACGTCAGTTATCTTTATACTCAATCAAATATAACATTTGTTCAGATATTAGGGTGCTTCCGTGGCGCTGTATTACCCATCCACCTTGGGTAAAAAATCCGCTAGATCTGCAGCCGCAGTCTAGACCAAAATGTTCCAAGAAATGCACCTGAGCACACCTATGCAATGTTACTTTTATCCTCGTACAAGCGGTAAGGCATCAAAGAAGAATGGCTCCAGTCAATAAAGATCCAATTTACAGTCTTTCAATGAGTAATCCGAAACAATCGATGAGACCAATCATTAATATTTTATTCCATTTGAGATAAGAAAACGGCAGCCGACGCGCGTTTCGTCCTCCTGGACTTTCTCAAGGCTGCAAAATTACATTTACAAATATTAAAACCAACTTTATTCCTTAAAAGATTAAAACACAATTGTGAAAAAAAATTGCAAGACGTTACGCCTCATTGATAGTGAGCATGGAGCACACACCACCATCCCAAACGTGCTCAATTTTCAAGTCAGACAAAGTGGTCACTGAGCACCATGAAAACGGAAAAGAAAGGAAAAAGTCACTGAGCACCACGGAAACGAAAAAGGAAAGAAAGAGAGAATAAAAAAGAAGAAAGTGGAGAAACGAACACCAATTCGTGTTGTAAAGGAACTCTAACCACCATGCATGTGAAATTGTGATTGACATACAATAGTGTCACACGTCTAGAAGAGTCTCTAAATTTCCTGCCATGAGGTGACGAAGAGTACACAAAACCAACTAAGCCCATCAGTGGTTAGTCCAACAAATCTTGTAAGATAAGTTGGGAGCCTCAAATGATCGAGATATGCTAAGCATGTTACACACATCTCACCTTTTGTTCACAATTGCAACGAATGATATATTCCAACGTGCCGGAATCGAAATTTCACACGTATAAAAGCACTTTTGTGTTATGGATAAATGTTGTGTCAATTGCGATCCCTTTCAATCACTGGACCCATAGAAAAGAGAAATATAAACTAAACCAATTTTTTCAAGCGTACATCTAATCAATCCATGGGAATACAATAGACAAATGTACACATGGCTATGCACACGGTTCCATTATGCTTACCGAAAAATATGAGGGCTCATATAGTAAGAATGCGCCAAGTAATGCTTCCTGCATCTCTTTCAGTCCGACATATCAAAATCCATGCCAGTTATGTGTGATAATCAAATATTAGTGACCATACATTTGTACCATGATACGTACGCTGAAAAGCAAAACAACAACAACCCAAACGATATAAATCAGTAACATTGTACTTCTACCAATGCGCATTATCCAATCTATTACAATACTGTTTGAAAAACTAAGATAACATCTTACCGCATTCAAGCATCTCATCACGGGAATCTCGCGCTTCCTAAATTGCTCATGTACGCGGCATTGCGCGTACTTGCGTCTTTGTAACACCATGATTGAGGTGAAATTAAGGAAGGACCAAACAATCCAAGTACCCATCCAATCTCAGCAACACCACCGCGGCCATTTTAGAACGGTCCACTGTGCCGTTATAGATTATCAAATAGTCCCAACTCTTCAGTTGTGCATCTTGAACATATCATCCAAATATATGTCCAATGTGCACTATATTGCGATATCAAATTAATGACACCTATCTGTCAATTCCATTTCATCAAATTACTACTTTTCTAAAAGGGAGGTCCAGTCCCTGTAAGATGAATATAATTAACCATTCCTTATCTGTATATACCTTAATTTGCATAAATTTGTAAGCAAATTTAACAAAAAACGAAACGGAAAGGAGAAAAAGCGCAAGTGGTATTGGTCTGAAATACACCCATAAAGCGTATTTTCAGAGGACTAACACTGCATACTCCATGTCAAAGATGCCCCTATTCTTTTTAAGGGATCTAGTAGTATAATCTAGATCAATATATCCTTTCTATACATATAGCATTTCGTGATATAAACAGCGTGATTAATAACAGCGAACTGTGAGTTAGTCACATGAGTGTACTCAACACTTCTTGATGTTAACAGTGTGTTAATAATTCGGTGAGTGATATTAAAATCATAAACAATCACATTTGGTATGAACCTACAAGGAGAAAATAGTTCACCACCAGGTTTTTTAGATGTTTTGGGAAACTGTGTTGCACATACAGTGCCAAGATAACCATATTGAAATTGATTCAATTTAAACAGTTCATTGTTCATTAATCATACCCAATCACATTTGGTGTGAACCTTCAGGGAGAAAATAGTCCACCACCAGGTATTTCAGATGTTTTAAGCAACTGTGTTGCAACTACAGAAGCCAAGATAACCATATTGATATTGATTAAAATTCAACAGTTCATTGATCATTGCATTGCTAGGGCGTATCAATCAACACATTGTCTAGAGGAACTCGAACATCTTTGTCCACGTTTATACCCTGTTCCACCGATCTGAGCCTGATGATCCATTCGCTCTCTGTTTGCCGAAGTTTCAATGTTCTATTCCCACTCCTCGCTCCAGGGGATATTACATCAATACCATGAAAACCCAATTTCTACATCTCATTGGATTTGTGAACTGTGTTGAAATGCACAGCCAGTGGATACTGTTCATTGTTGTTGCGTATGGCTCTTATGTGCTCCTGAATTCTTTCCTTGAGCGGTCTCACCGTGCTCCCAATGTAGATCTTTTCACAAATGCATCTGATACAATATACAACATATTTGGTATTACAATTAATGAATTTGCGTATTGTATTCGTTTTTTCTGTGTTGTATTTAAATTTCCTTGTTTTATGCATAGCAAAACAACAGATGTTACATTGTCGGCATCTGAAAAACCCATTGGGACAAGAAGGTAGCCATGTTGTGGTGACCATAGGTGGTATAAAGCTTGGACATAGTTGCTGTCTTAGTGTTTTGCCTCTCTCATGAGTGATGATTGGTTTGGATCCAACCACCTCTTGTAAGGTTACATCATGTGTTAACAGATGGCAATGTTTTCTTAAAATCTTAAAAACATCCGTACTAGCGGCAGTGTAGGGAGTAATGAATGCGGTTTTCCTCATGTTGTGTCCTTTTCTTTTCTTACCACCCACCAGAAGAC
This sequence comes from Calotriton arnoldi, assembly GCA_963921515.1. NCBI lineage: Eukaryota > Metazoa > Chordata > Amphibia > Caudata > Salamandridae > Calotriton > Calotriton arnoldi. The sequence goes on along the minus strand of CAWUFW010003000.1, from coordinate 1,023,833 downwards.
TTGTTCTACTCAACCTGTTGGCCTTATGCCGTGCATTTCTGATGACCTCTTGTGTCTACCCCTGGCTCTGAACCGATTTTCTACCAAATTCAATTCATGATCCAATTTAGTTTCGTCACTACAGTTTCTTTTTATTCACAACATTTCCCCATAAGGGATTGTCTTGATCTGTGAAGGAGGATGAAAACTGCTAGCATGTAGTGTGGCATTACATGCCGTCGATTTCCTATATGGCACTGTCTTTAATTTGTCCTTGTCCACTACAATAGTGATATCCAGGAAATTGATCTGGTTAGTACTGTGTTCTTTAGTGAAAGCAAGATTGAGGGGGTTATTGTTGATAAATGCAAAAAACTGTTCCAATGAGTCATTTGTCCCTGCCCAGAACATGAGAATATCATCAATATACCGCCCCCAATACAGTATGTTCTCCAATAGTGCACTAGGTCCTTTTTGCCAAAGGTGTGTGTATTCAAAAAACCCCATATAGAGGTTCGCAAATGACGGCGAAAATTTTGCCCCCATAGCCACTCCTCGTGTCTTGCGAAACCAGTTGCCATTGTGTATGAACACATTATTGTTTAGAACTAGTTCTATCAGGTCTAATAACATGTTAGTGTGTTCAAACATGTTTACTGGGCGTGTATCTAGAAAGTGTTGCACTGCCTTCAGACCCAATTCCCCGGTATACATGTATACAGTGAGCATACATCAAAAGTCACTAGCTGATGTCCTTCCACCCACTCCACGTCTGCAATTTTACTCAAGATGTCACGTGTATCTTTGATGTAAGATGGCAAGTTTCTGAGCAACGGTTGTAAGTATAGATCTATGTATTCCGAAATCCTCTCTGTGGGGGACCCAATTCCCGAGATGATGGGTCTCCCGGGAGGGAAACCCTCTCCTTTGTGTATCTTCGGAAGACAGTAAATGCAGGGATATGTAGGGTGGTCATTGAAAAGATATTTAAATTCCAGATCGGAGATCAAACATAAGCCCTTCCAGTATCTCAACCTTTTTTCCCACAATTTCACTTGTTGTTTTTATAGGGTTGCAACTGAGCTTGATATAGGCAGTAGTGTCTGACAATTGTCTGTCTATTTCACCTAGATAATCTGTTTTATCCATAATCACTACGCTGCCTCCCTTGTCTGCTTCTCTAATGACAAGGGAGTTGTTATTTTTGAGGCTATCCAGTGCCTTTCTTTCATCCATAGTGATATTTTGTTTGATGGTAATGTTATTACGATAGAATTTATCCTCTAGGTTAAACAGGTCTTGGTAAACCAATTCCTGAAATTTGTCAATGGGATTGCCACCCGGCAAGTGAGGTGTGAATCTTGTTCTCTTCCTCAAACCACTATCAATATCAGAAAAGTGTCAAGATCAAGATCCGCTAATACGTTTTGTATGGTAGGAGGCTCATCTTGATCATCTAGAGATAGTAATAAATGTACATCTTTTATGTCCTTAATTGTCGGATTAGAAACAACATTGTCTGGCGGTCTAATCTGTGGAAAAAGGTGCTGTTTGTCCTGAAAGAACTTATGTAGTTTTAATTTCCTAGTAAACTTGAAACAACTGACATGTAGTGTTGTGAAATTCGGCAAAGCACTTGGACAAAAACCCAATCCCTTGCTTAATAGTTTTATTTCTGCATCAGTCAAATCATAACTTGAAAGATTTACAATGTTAATGTCATCAGAAGTGAGAATTTCATTTATATTTTCTACATTTTCTGATTCCGGGACCCTGATCTGGTCGTGACCCCCACTTTTTCCTTTATGTTTGGATCCAACTCTTGATTTCCCCCTCTGTGTCCTTTTGAACCCAGTTCCTTTCTGTAAGCCTGCTTGTTCCCCTTTCTGAATCTCTGTAATTCTAAAAAAAAATGGGTCAGAGACACTACCTGAAGCTTGGCCCTGTGCACTCGATGACTCTCCACTTGTCATGCTGCTAACACTCGAGGTATCAGAGATACTTGTTAGTTCAGTCAATCTTGTGGCATTGTCTGTCAATGCTGCATGTGTGTCAGTTTTGATGTTAAACTTTTTCGCAAAAGTATATACCCTGCCACTAAGATAATCTCTTTCATCCCGCCTGATTTTTTGTGATTTTTTTTCCTTCAAATACAATTGATGTTTACGTATTTCTTCTTTCAGGATTACTAAATTCCGTTCAGTGGCCTCAGGTAGGTTTAGGTCTTTTATCTCTCTCTCTAAAATGGCAATATCCAATAGTAGTTTGTTGCGTTTCAATTCTGCATCTCTAATCAGTATATCCATCATGCTTAAAGATGAGTTGAAAAGTAGTTTCTCCCACTCTTTTAGGTGCCCCTTATCTAAGTCCTCAAAAGAGGGAAAAATCAGTGTGCGTAACCCCCTTGGGACTTGTTCTTTATCAATATATTTTCATAGGAGTGTTGCGTCCCACCACCTGGAGAGCTCTTGTTTTTTAATTCTCTCCAATCTCAAAAATTTCTGTTTCAACCCTTCCTTTACTGGTTCTTTAGTAAAGTTGGAAACCCGTGTAGGGTTAGAGCTGAATAAATCATCAATTAGGGCATCTCTATCATCATCAAAGGTGGCCATGTTTGTCAGTGCTCTATTTCAGATTAGGAATGTCAACAATAATATATCAAAGATAGTAAACAAATAGTCAAACTGTAGAGTGCTAGATCAGTAAAATTAATACTTCATGTGAAAACAAAAGTGGATATGTTAAATGATCTGCACATCTGTACGTCAGTTATCTTTATACTCAAACAATCAAATATAACATTTGTTCAGATATTAGGGTGCTTCCGTAGCGCTGTATTAACCATCCACCTTGGGTAAAAATGGGATGATGCGTTGAATTACGGAGGTGATGCGTCGCCGTTTCTGCCGATGCGTCGGTTCATGAAGTCAGGCAAAGTCATTGATGCGTCGATGTCAAGGGTGCTGTGCGTCGGTTTTGTTGTGTCAATGTTGAACCACTGGGCTGAAGGAGATGCGTCGGTTAGAAGCCATGCCCAGCCGGGAATGCGTCGGAGTTGAGGACTGGGCATTGCAGACATCGGTAATGCATTGTCTGAGACTCACGTAGCAGCGGTGATTCGGAGGCGCTGCGTCGGCAAAGTTGGGGCTGCATTGTAAGTCGAGATCGTTGCGTCGTGCACTCGGCAAGAGGTGTCCATGTCTTCGGTGCAGGCAGCGGCAGTGTCGATTTTTCAGGGAATGCGCCGGTTCCGAATGACGCTTTGGTGTTGATGCATTGGTTTCTTGGGTTGCAGCACAAAACACTCACTTCCAAGGGCCCAGGACTGGGTTTGGCACCACTTGGCAGAGCAGGACTCACAGCAGAGGAGCCCAGGTGCTGGTAGCAAGATGCAGGTGAAGTCTTTGATATCCCTGAAACTTCAGGAACAGGAAGCAAGCCCAAACAAGCCCTTGGAGAACCTTTAGAGATGCGGGATGTAGAGAGTAAAGTCCAGTCCTCTCATTCCCAAGCAAGAAGCAGCAGGCCAACACAGCAAACGAAGCAACAAAGTGGCAGTCCCTCCTGGCATGACAACAGCTATTCTTCCTGGCAGAACAACCTCAGTCCAGAAGTGTTTTGAGTATATGGTGTCAGAGGTCTAGAACTTATACCCATTTTTGCCTTTGAAGTAGGTAGACTTCAAAGAAAGATCTTTGTAGTGCACAAGAACCTGCCCTTCCTGGCCCTGGCTCCAGACACACTACAGGGGAGTATGCAGCTCTTTGTATGGGGACAGGCACAGCCCTATTCAGGTGCAAGTGTCAGCTCTTCCCTCTCACTCTAGATCAGGAAGACCATCAGCTTGGTGATGGGCCATCAGGATATGCAGGGCACACCTCAGCTCCTTTTGTGAGTGACTGCCTAGAGGGAATGCACAAAGCACAGCTGTCATCTAACCCAGACATGTATTCTAGGGACAGGTAGAGGCACAGAATGGTTTAAGTAAGAAAATGCCACCTTTCTAAAAGTGGCATTTTCAGACCTGCAATCTAAAAACTAAATTCACTAAAAGGTGTGTTTTTAAATTGTGAGTCCAGAGACACCAAACTTACTCTTTCTATCTTTTCCCAATTGGAAGCTACACTTGTAAAGTGTTACAAGGCAGCTCCCATACTAACCTATGGGAGAGCCTTGCTGTAGTGAAAAAACAAATTTAGTAGTTTTCCCCTACCAGGACATGTGAAACTCAAAAGCAAATGCCCTACCTTTCAAATACACTGCACCCTGCCCATGGGGCTACCTAGGGCCTACCTTAGGGGTGCCCCGCATTTAATAAATAGGCAGATTTGGGCCTGGCAAGTAGGTCAACTTGCCAGGCGACATTACAGTTTAAAACTGCACACCCAGGCTCTGCAGGTGCAGGCCTGAGACATGTTTGAAGGGCTACTCATGTGGGTGGCACAATCAGTGCTGTAGGCCCACTAGTAGCATATGATTTACTGCCCCTAGGCACATATAGTGCACTGAACTAGGGAATTATTATTAAATCCAATATGCCAGTCACAGAGAAACCAAATGCTATTACATTTTAGACACAGAGCACATGCAATTTAGCACTGATCAGCAGTGAAAAAGTGCACAGAGTCCTAAAACCAGCAAAAATGAAGTTCAGCACACAGTCAGGTGCCAGGTCTAACACTTACCATATACACCCCTAGTATGGCATTCTGCTCTGCAACTAATAACCTGGTAATAGTTCTAAAGCGATCTTGTACTCCATCCTCATTCCAAGTTTTTCATTTACTGGCACCGTGCACTGGAATACTGTCCCCTGTGGTATGAACCACGTACTCATTCCCAGAATCTAAAACTATTCTCAAAGCCTACCTTTCTTACTCAACATCTCACATGACAATCAATGCCTCAGAACTACTCCTGCAATCTCATATCCCCCTCGAAAATGTAAATATGCTTACAGTATATAGTAAGTGTTTTTAATATGTATGTCTATTCTTTTTCTGCTAGTCATCAACTACCTACAACCCCTAAAAAATACAATTCACCCAAGCTGGCATGTTCTTATGAGCCCTATTGTAATGTAAAGTATTTGTTTTACAGAAACAATATTTTACGTACCCTTTAATAACCGCAAAAGACCATGTCCATTCAAAAAATTTTGGAAAACGTGCATGGCCTTTGACAAGTGCTAAACTCTTCTGAACCCCCAGATGACTATGCCGGAATAGAATCTTTCACAAAAATAGTCCTTCCACTCCAACAGAACATGTCAAGTTCCAACTAACAGGATGGCATAGGGAAGTAGTCCAGGCTAATTAAATCCGACCATCCTTTGGGGCCTTTCGATTCTCTCCTCTTAATTTCACTGCCTATTTAAGAATCACCAATGTTCAAAACCCAAGGATTTACATGTACGATGAGGTCACACATTCTTTACATTGGTAAAAACCTTGTATACCCCTCAAAATGTCACTGACTGATTCTCCCACATCCAACATTGGGTGCATATTGATTCTTTCTACATAAATTGAAACAAACATAAAACCCATAGACCTTCCAACCATTATTGTGCCTCCTTTAATCTAGTTATGTACGCTAGACTCTGAACATGTCCACCTGAGGGCTGCCAAAACATGTTGGTGCTCTTTGAAGTCATGCTGTCATCCATTCACCCCGAGTCAACACAGTGAATGGAGTACCACACCACCAACCATGCCTTATTGGTAACCTGCCCTTCCCATTCATTCTCAAAACAATTATCTGAATGTAGGGAATGCACAATCTCACCTAAACTACTTCATGTCTTTCACTGGCACGACAAAGAAAGATCTGAAAATCTAGACATCTCCAGAAACTAAGCAGCCAAGCTAACATAAGTTCCAAAGAAATCTATTCCAGGACATGCCTGACAGACAAAGCGTGGCCTTCAAAGCTTTCAATTTTACACTCAACAGCATATATTGAAAACATTGCAATCTATTATATACAAAGTCACTTTCTCCACTCTATGAAAGTAGTTCTGACAGCAACAATCTTATGGGATATGGGGATAATATCACAATACTGCTACCCTAGCCTTCAAAGCCTTTTCAGCACATCTCTGGCACAGGCAAAATCATCTGGTGTTCTCTGTGGCAGCAAAATGCAGATACTGAACCAAGAGGAGGCCTCTTCCTTTCCATCACTTTCCTAACGCCTGGCCTGATATTCTGGTGCCTTCAATCAAATGCTACCAAGCTGTCATAATTGCCTGAGTTGGGAAAAACTGTAATCTCCATCTCAAGTTAGCAAACGAGCAAAGCATTATCTCACCTTTCAAAGACCTGCCTACCAGAGCTTTTCTCATTTGAGCTGGTTTGTCCGGTTTGATTATGCAATCACCCTATATATATCTACAGGCTTCAAAACTACAAAATACGACTGTATTCAAGCTAAAGAAAGGTACCCATGTTACCTCTTTTTGCAAACTTCTGCGCAGGCTTCCTGTGACGCATCATATTGAGTGGAAGGCTTTCTGCTGGACTCCTAGGGCAGTCTGGGACAAAGGGTCCCAGACAGATCTTTAGAAGATTTCACTTTAGGAGACACTTGCTAGCTTTAAATCTGGTTAGGTTCATCACACCATGATTTTGAAAAAGCGCTCTCTGGCAGTGTATCCCTGGCTTTTAAAGATATGTTTTTCTGGAATGTTCTATGATTTTACTTCAGGGCATTGGAAATCTTTTAAGTGCTGGAAAGGCTGCCAAGATTGGTCACTTTCTTTGAAGCGTCTTCGAGTGCATAGAGAATTGCATATAAGTCTGTGGTAACATAGCATTTCACATAAAACAATATATGCCATATTCAGAAAACCTTCCCAGTCTAGCCATGCCTTGCACTCGGTACTTTGTTGGTTCTCTACAAATTGCTTCAGTTTTCCTTGTGTTTGTATTGCGTAACCTAGGAATGCTCTATAGAAGCTGATCAGCCACTTCTAGGCAATAGAAGAGAAATAAAGTCGCAACCGGTTCACTGGTAGGCACCTGAAGTTACAAACTCATGCGCGTTGTATGCTTATGCACTTTCGAGCTGCTGCCCAGTACATACCACGTAGGGTTGTCCAGTGGGACTTGGCCCCTGCAATAATGTGTACTGCACAGGAGACATTTCCTTGATGACAACCTTGGTAAGTTTGGGTGCCTACCTGTGCTCCCTGAGCAGAACTTTGTCGACCAGCCAGGGCTCCATGTCATGTCTGTAAGAGGTGCCAGTCTCTACTGGACTGATACGTACCAATCTTAAACAAGCATTGAAAATGCAATAGGTCTCGCCTTTGATTAAGTTAAAGCCATTTGCTTTGCTAATGGTATTGTATAGCAAAGCAAATGGCTTTAACTTAAAGGCGAGACCTATTGCATTTTCAATGCTTGTTCTAAACTGAGAGCTCCCCAGCGTTAAAATATGCATGATTCAGCAAGGGAATACACACACTGAAAGCTCTGTGTGGCGGGAAAGCAATGTCTTAGACAAGTGCTTGCACTTCATAACTAACCTTGTTCTTCCTCCTACTCGATTTCCACCTGACATTCTCGTACAATTTTTTTGCATGCACCCATATTTTTTAATCCGGCTTTAAGCTTTTTAACGACTTTACGTGGAAAATACTAATTCCACAAATCCTTAAAAGCCTTTAAATGAGGCACCCTCTTAGTCACAATATAAAAAGAAATTCCCGGTGCATTGATCTCGTTTTTTTTCTCTCCCAGTGAAAATATAATAAACTTTCGCTCTTAAAATGAAAGCACAGGTTCTGGTTGTAAAATGAACATGCTTGTCTGGAATGCGGTATGAACCAGTTCTCATGGTCCACGCAGCCCCTGCAGGGCCGCCCGCGTGCACAAGAGTTATCATAATCTTTTTTTCGCTATAGAAACAAAGCTTCCTGGGCGGAACACACTTTGGACTACCCTTCCCTGTGTGGGTGGGAGCGGGGAGGGAGGGGGGTGGGGGGTTACACATCAGTTCTTAAGGTTCAGAAAAAGATGGAATGTTTTCCGGATGCTGGGAGAGCGCGAACAGCATGTCAACACAGAGGCACGTTATTTGGAATGTTTCACGCTACTGCGCATTTTATAACAATGGAAACAAAAATAGTCACTGCGGTTTCCTAATGCGCACAAAATAAATCCAGTGTGCTTATTAGATATAATGTATAACGATTAAGACAATGTACAAAAGGAAACCCCTGCATTGCTAACCCGTGCTCTTTGAAATCATTATTTTTCACGGTATCAATGGAGACCTCAAAAGCCATTTCTGTAAGGACAGGGCAAGAGGTGCCCTTTCTTTTGTTTGCATAAAGAACAGCTGCGCCCAGCATGGCGTGAGGGAGGCAGTCATTGCTGACCAGGACGCCCTGCTGCCGGATGCAGCCAGGGAACACTTTCGCTGCGCGTTCACATACTATAAATATTGCATCATGCAGCACGCTGCCTGGAACCCGCCCTCGGCACAGAGACTCGTGCCAACCGGGAACTAAGGCTTGAACGTGGCGTCTCTTGGCACGGAAGCCAGCTATTTGGGCACCTTGTCACTGCAGAGGAGGATGCGTTGTTCTTTGCTCATACGCCGGGAAGGAGGAAGGCAGACGCAAGACGCGCGCTAGGAACCGACCACAGTAGGCGTGAATGGAGTACAGTCTACCTCCCACACTTATACGAGCCTGGAGAAAGGCGGTACAAAAACAGACAACAATAAAGAGCGCTGGTATAAAAAGAGGCAATGACAGAGAGCTAGGGTACAGAAACAGGCAACGAAAGAGAGAGAGCGCAGGCACAGAAACAGACGATAGGCAACAATAGGGAGCGCTGGTACCGAAACAGGCAACGACAGAGAGCGCGGGTTCAAAAACAGGCAACAAAAGAGAGCAGGGTACAAAAACAGGCAATGATAGCGCAGGTAGACAAACAGGCAACAATAGAGATTACAGGTACAAACAACAATAGAAAGCATGCAGGGGGCTCAGAAACGCAAACTCTTCGCCTACTACAGGACAGCCAACGCGCCACACTGGGAGTCGGCAGCAGGGCAGACGTGGTGGGTTACAGCAGTTCTATGGAACGCGCGCACACGAGAAGAGAGAAGGAGGACTCAAGCAAATAGTGCTTACAGAGTAATTGAAGGAGGCCGTGTCCCTCCGCAAGTAAACGATCCAATCCCGGTGGGCTGGGCCAAAAGCGGACAGGGTGGCAACCCTCAGTGTAATTATTGCCTCCGGTGCAATCATTACACTGTGTTTTGCATCATCCATGACGCAAAACGACGCGCACCAATCAAAATTGGAGGCGGAGCAGCGACACGACTTCTGGAATCGTATCGATTCCAAGAAGCCCTCGCATGGCGAGAGCAGCGCATGCGCGCTGCTAACGCCAGGCGAGACCTAAAAACTTAAGTGTGCTGCTCGCCTGTGTCAACCTTTCACTCTCTCTGTTTCCCTAGTTTTAGATGCGGTGGTTAAGAGAAAAAAGATTAAAAGCTCCTAGTTTGAAAGACTGTTCGAACCCCATCCTCAGTGTGGATGGAGGGCAGGGGGAGACAAACTGGCGTGTTTGCAAGCCACCATACTATCCAGTCTGTCTCCACAGCAGCAACGAGAAAGCGCAGTTATGGCGGCCGGTGTGAAGGGTCCTAGGCACAGTTCCACCATCACTCCTCTTTCACTAACGCTGCACCTGAGGCCTCTAAAGAAGCATCACATCCAGCCTGATACCTGCCTTGAGTCGATCTAATGGACAACAGAAGGAGCCATGTTCGAATGCTGTGCAGGGCGGCGCAGGCCTTGACCTAAGCTAGTGATCAGACAGAATGCCTGACCATTCAAATGAGCCGCAAGGTCACTTCCTGACTTCTTAACTGCCTTGAATGTTGATTCTTACATACATAAGAGGCCACCAAAAAAACAACGAGGGGGCTGCACTAGACCCTGCATGACTGTTCACAGGATACATTGGTGCCTACAAGCCTATGTCTGGTAACTACAACACCGAGGCTTCAGACAATTGTCTATGAAAAGGTTTCCCCTTTATAGGGGCGTGGCTTGGAAGCAAAAAATGGCAGACATGTGAGCTTGTACCTCCGTGCCAGCCCAATCAATATCCTAAAAAATTTAGCAGCAGCAAAGCTACTGTGTTTCTGAAACCATGTACGACGCACCAAAGACACCTTCACCTACACACAGGTGCAGCCATCGCCGCAACAACGGCAAACTGCGAGCACGATCCCGGACACGAAACGCAAGCCGTGCCTGCTGTAATAGCGGCTCCGGACTCAATGCGCTGGTTGGTTTCGATCCCCGGGGAGCGCCCTGATCCGGAGAGCCGAGAAGCTTGAGCAGCACCAGCTGCTGGTTGGACCAGGGGGTGCCCTGAACTCGAGGGCTTCCGGCCCTGGTGATGCAGCGTGCGACCGACCAAGGTCGGGTGGGCATTCGAATTGCAGATCTGGGTGCGCAGTGGCACGTTTGAGCCACTGCCTATGTGGCTGTGATATTGAGCGGACTGGCGAGAAAGCGGGAAGACCGGAGGCCGCCTGCGCCCTTCTGCCTTGGTCTGGTGCCTGACCGGTGGTCTGCGACGACGCCCTCCCCACGTCACCGCCCGGCAGCACTCCCACCACGGGCCGCTACTGCCCCCGGAGCTGGAGGGAGTGGTTGGGGCCTACAGAATTGGGCTTCTCCCTTTCCTTTGGCCTAGGGGCTGCGATCCCGGCTGTGTGCACTACGGACTGACACACGGCGGCCCTAGCAACAGTACATCCCTACTGGCAAGGCAATACTCTGTCCCTCCTTGTTGCGATACGCCAGCACCATCCCCCCGGAGGGACACCCTGTGAACCCATCTGAATGCCAGATTCAGCGCTCCCTGAGTGTGAGGCGGAGAGGGTCTGGAATTGAAGTGACGGCTGAACCTCAGAAACTACCCCAGAACTTTTCCTTGCCTGTCCTTCCCCACAAATCTGGGGGGAGGCACATATCACCACTACTCGAGTGACCCACTGTTCCACCGCCCTCTGATCCTGTGGGGGCTGCTGATGCAGAGGCTTCATCTACAATTTCTGTGCTGCAAAGACGCCTGGTGGGAAGCCAAGTGTGACTATGGGGAAGGCCAGAACAAAGTCAGTGGGAGCTCCCTTGCCACAGGAGGACGACCCCCTGGAACCCCAGCAGTTGCACACGCTATCTCAACCGCCAATAGACCTCGTGCAGCAGCAGCTAGCCAAAATCCTGGAAGCCATAGCAGACACTAAAGCTACACTGCATCAGGACATCAGCACGGTTTCTGTAGGCCTGGGGCTCCTCCGAGCTGAACACCACAAATTATCCGAAAGAGTAAAAACAGTGGCATCGTCCATAGCCGATCTAGCTCCAGGACAAGTGGCGCTGTACCAGCAGGTCGCAGACCTCTCGTACAGAGTAGACAAACTTGAGAGAAGAGTGGAAGATGCAGAGGGCCGCAATAGAAGGAATAACATTCACGTGGGGGGGCTTCCCGAGAAAGTAGAGGAAGGCAACATGGTTGGCTACCTTGAGACATGGCTTCAACCGATGGTCGCGCTGGACAAGTTGGAGAGAGCGCATCGGGTTCCGGGAAAAGAACCCCGGCCCCGGGTCGCCCCCCATGCCCAGTGGTGGCCAGACTGTTGCACTACAAAGATAGGGACTTGCTCCTGCAGAGGGCACGGTCAGACGGCCTGTTCATGGTGGATAACAGTATGGTCTCCATATTCCCTGACTTTACGCTGGAGGTCCAAAGAATGAGGGCATCGTATCTGGAGGTGAAAAAAGCTCTGTGTGCGATGAAGGTCTTCAGTATTCGCTAATGTTCCCCGCCAGGCTCCGCATCATGCTGGATGGTCAATCCCACTTCTGCAATGACCCCAAAATGACCTGGGACTGGCTGGAGGCGCACAATACTGGTAGGCCTATGGATGGAGAAAGGCAACCCCAGAGACAACGTGAAAGAGACAGCAGAAAGAGGCTCAGGAGATGATCCAGAAGGGAGCGGTCAAAAAAGCCCAGCCTCTCGCAGACCAAGAGGGAGAGGGCCGCAGCGCTGCGGGCGGTGGCCGAGATTGTGCAGAGTGCTGGGTCCCCATCGGAATTAGGCTCGGGATCAGCTAAAGGAACGGGGGGCTTGGAGTCGGAGGCCTTTGGGGTCAGCAGCGTGGTGCTTCCGAAGGTTACCCCTGGAACTGCGGACAACATTATCTGATTAATGGCTTGTGAGACGCCAGGCTGCAACTGGCAGAGACGGGGGACTGCGACCCTGTGGACATTGGGGAAGTAGCTCCGTCTCAGTCTATGTGTTCTGGGCTGATGCCACGGGACGAGGTGCTAGCGTTGTTCTACTGGCTGCACCCCCCCCCGACGGGTGGGTACCATGATGGTCCCTACCCCGCCACTGGTGGTTAGTGAACTGGTTAAGGTTTGGGCAGCCGACCGTTGTCGAGCCGCTCTGGAATCAGGGAGTTGTAAGTTACAAGAAGTTGTTTTTTTATGTGCTGTTGTTTTTTCCGCTGAATAAGGGATGTTACCGAGACACAGGGGTTGCTGTGGGGGTGTTGCGGGGAGCCAGGAAGCTTTTTATTACCATCGACCATGGCAGACACCCCAGGTATTATTAGATTTCTCACCTGGTACGTAAGGGGACTGGAGTCCATCAGTAAGAGACACAATGTGCATAGTTACCTGAAGTTTACTCCAGGAAACACACCTCATACAAAGCGAAATTACAAAACTGCATAGAAGGTGGAGAGGGCAGATATGCGCAACAAGCTATTCAGCTTTTGCTAGAGGTGTCCTGGTATGGGTACGGCTAGGGGTCCTCTTAGATGTCACCAACACTAAGATTGACAAAGAAGAGAGATATGTACTGCTTACTGGAAAACTGAGCGGCAGGGACATCACCATTGGTACGCCCCAAACTATTACCAGCTGGCTTTCCTGCGTGGGCCTTCAGCCCAATTAGTTGAACAGATGCCTGGAGCCACAATAATAGGGGGGGATTTTAACTGTGTGACAGATGTAGTGCTAGATCGCTCACACACCCCCTCCCTGGTGCCCAGCCACACCACACATCAATAGGCTTCCAGGAGTGGAGTAATCACTGGGGATTGGTTGACGCTTGGAGGGTGCAACACGCCACGGACAGGGAATATTCCTACTTTTCTCCCCTACACCAATTACATACTAGACTAAATGCGTTTCTCTGCTTTGCAGATATCACTGAGACGGTCGCACACACTGAATATCTGGGACGCACTTGCTCGGACCATAGTCCGCTGCTGCTGTTCCACAGACCCTTGGGAACTAGACCCCCGATCCCTCTGTGGAGGTTCTGGCCTGAGATGTTGGAGGATGGCCCCTTTAAAGAGTCTCTAGACTCCTGCATTGCAACTTACTTTGCCACAAACACACACTCTGCCTCCACGGAATTGATGGAATAGGACGCTTTTGAAGTCGTGATCCGGGGGCACTGTGTCTGAGCCAGTCAGTCGGAGTGCGGAAGCCCTATGCAGGGAGCTCGAAGATCTTGAGGAGCGCCTACGTACACTCGACAACATTCAGGGAACGGATGCAACAGTGTCGGCGGCCCTTTAAGATGCCAGATCCCTATATAATGAAGCGCTGGAACGCTTACGTAGGTTTGATTATAAAGGCCACCTGGCGAGAGTGCACAATGGGGAAGGTAAATCGGGCCGATTGTTAGCAAAGTTGATCAAACCAGAAACATGCGGATCCCAAATCACACATATCTAAAATGTTGCTGGCAAGATCGAACATGAGCCAGAAGGGGTTAATGCCCTGTTCTGGGAATATTATAAAAGGCTATACGCCGCCCCACCCCCAGCCCGCCAGGGCACAGTTAGGGACCTTTTGGAGCCCTTGCAGCTAGTAACCTTAGACAATACCGAGAATTATTGGGTGGACCTGTGACACTGCCAGAGATACGGCAAGCCATAGCCTCAACGGCCACGGGGAAAACAGCAGGGCCAGATGGTCTCCCTGTATTTTATACTGTCTTTGCCTCCAAGTTGGTGCCCTGCTTGGAGACACTGTATGCCGAATCATTAAGGCTGGGACGACTCCCAGACTCCACGCAAAGCGCCATAGTGATCCCACTCCCTAAGTCAACAACCCCTGGGGCTCGGGTAGAAGAGTACAGACCACTATCCATGCTTAACATGGATTCCAAGATCTTAAGCAAAGTACTGGCACTGAGATTGATCCCGCATATGCCCACGCTAATCCACACGGACCAGAATGGGTTCATACCTTCCCGAAATTCCTATAACCTGAGGAGACTATATTCAATACTATACCACCCTGAGGCAAAACCACATGAGCACGCCGCAGTGCTATCAATAGACCTCGAAAAGGCCTTTGATACGGTTAGCTGAAATGATCTATTTGAATGCATGGCGAGACGGTCTGGGAGAAGGCTGGATAAAATGGGTTAAATTATTATATACCCACCCAACTGCGAGAGTCAAAACGGGCAGGATAGTTTCTGCCCAGTACGGGATTTTTGGTGGCATGCAACAGGGGTGCCCATTGTCACCTGCACTGTTCGCTCTGGCGATGGAGCCGCTTGCAGCTCTGTTTCGCCAAGGAGGGACTGAGCTGGGGCTGACCCTGGATGGGCGGCAACACATTATTTCCCTATATACTGACGACCTCTTGGTTTATCTTCATGAGACAGTGGCCGGATCGGCCACAGCGCTGCAGCTCTTAGACAGATTTGCCATCCTGACAGGACTCCGAGTCAATAGGACCAAGACCTACCTCTTCCCAATACCGGGGCCATTGATGAGGCCCCTGGCACTCCCAGAAGATCTTAACTGGGCCCAAACCACGTTCAAGTACTTGGGAATCCATATCCATCACTCCCTGGTGGATATGCATGAAGGTAACCTAGACAGAGCACTTTGTTTGCTTAGATCCTGTGTAACATTCTGGAGCTCACTGAAGTTACCTGTAATGGCGCGTATATCATTGACCAAAATGGTTATGTTACCCAGACTACTGTATTACTTTGTAGATCTCCCGCTGGTTTTGCCCAGAAGCTGGTTCATCCCCCTGGACTCGTTAACACAAGACTTAATTTGGGGCAAAGACGTAGGAGAGTCTCACTGGCAATATGACGGCGCCCAATGCGATGTGGAGGACTGGGGGTGCCCCACTTCGAATTCTATTATCTAGCCTCCCAGATACAATGGTCGGCACAGTGGCTGAAGGGGGCAAATGTAGAGGGAACGTCCCTGGGCAGGCTAGGTGGTAACCCCGCCCCTTCTGCTAGCCAAGATCCTAGATCATAAAGTGGTGATCCCCTATAGATCGATGTTAGAAATGGGATTTCTGGTTGGCTAGGGCTTGCGCCTAAGCCAGGCAGAAACCACCACTCTAGTCAGGGCAAGGGAGTTACACGCTGAAGATAACCCCTGCTCACCCCCTTGGTAGCTTGGCACGAGCAGTCAGGCTTATCCCAGAGGCAATGTGTAAAGCGTTTGCGCATCACACACACAGCAGCAACACACTAGGCACACCACAAAAGAATCTCCACACAAGGTTATATATAAAAATAGCCTTTGTATTATCCAAAACACATTAGAATAGTAATCACACAATATACACTGTGCCAACTGGCACTAGGCAATATTTACAGAGGATTATATACACATGACAGGGCCAATTGGGCCACTGTCAGAACCCTCACAAAGCACAAATAGTAAATGTAAAACACAACCAGTAATTACTGGCAAAATAATGTACTCAGCATTATATCCTGCAACATAAATCATATTATGCAATCAGCATCACCTTGGCGTAAAACACATTATGAGATAGCCTCATAAGCATGAATACATTATACAATAACCTCATAAGCATAAATCATATTAGAGGCATAAATCATGGTGCATAAATCACATTTATCATAGGCACCACATAAATCACATTAGGCAATAAGCAGCACCAGCATAAAGACAGTATGCAATAACCCCATAAGCATAAACATCAGAGGCCTAAATCATGGTGCATAAATCACATTAGGGCCTGGCGCCCTACCAACCTAACACTGACCCCCTGGCCAACTGGCCTTCTCAGAGGGCTCAAATGCCCTATGTCCCAAAATGTCAGGGCTGGCTGCCACTGCAGCAGAATCAAAAGTGCGCAATTGGGCTGGCACCACTGTGCCTCCTGGGTCCCCACTGGGACTCTTCAAAATGCTCTGGCCTAAACGTTGCAGCTGCCGCTAATTGCGGCACAGCTGTGCAGGTAACTGTGGGCACTGGCACTCACTGTGCCCTCTGGGCCCCCACTGGGGCTCTCTCAACAGATGTGCCCACCGTTGCAGCTGCCCGCGCTGGTGCGGTGCAGCTGTAAACAATAAATCAGCCCTGGCACTAACGTGCCCTGGGTCCCCCACTGGGACTCTTTACACAAATGTGCCCCAACGTTGCAGCTGCCCACTGTCAGGCGGGGCAGCTGTGACAATATCCCAAAAGAGGCACTGTGCCCTCTGGACCCCCACTGGGGCCCTAAAAACAATGTGCCTCACGTGGGAGCAGCCCGCTCTCCTGCGGGTCCGCTCAGAGCAAACAGGCACCGGCAATGTGCCTCGAAAGGCACCAACAAGGTGCAACACCGAGCCCCTCCCACCTGGGCTCTGCTTGGGGACTCTGCTCCTCCGGTCTCCTCTGGACTCCCTCGGTCTTGGGGCAGGCACCGGGGATCCTGCAACACGGAGCGGGATCTCCGTCGCTTCTTCTGGCCGGCACTTCTCTTTGCTGGCCCCGCCCACAGTCAGGCGGACTCTGCCTGACTTCCGGGTCGGGCTGGCGGCTCCTCTTCTTGGCGGCAATGCGGGGTGGGCACCCCGCTTGTTGATAAAAGCATAAAGCGGGGTGGGCACCCGCTCGAAAATAATCACATAAGCGGGGTGGGCACCCGCCAACGACACCAAACGCGGGGAGGGCACCCGCTGTTTAAATATGCACAAAGCGGTGTAGGCTCCCGCTCGGTTGGGCAAAATGCGGGGTGGGCACCCGCTCCACAACGCAGCACGGGGGAATCCCTATGATGGGGATTCCCTCTGAAAGATGGGCAGCTCAGCGCTGCAAAGCCCACGCGCTCCTCTTGGGCAAATTAAAATATAGCGCTCACGAGGCGCTAGGAGCCTGGACTTCAAAAGGAAAGGTCCAAAGCAAAGTTTCTTGGGGCACAGCTTGGCCCAGGGAGGCAAGCACACAGGGCCCTCCAGCAGGGAGGCAAGCCCTCGTGGTGGTTCCTCCTGGGCCCCAAGCAGCAGCAAGCCCCCAGCAAGTCCAGGAGCAGCACACAAAAAAGCACAACTTTTCTGGGGTCGCAGCCCCTATATTTATATTACAAATTCCCTTTGTTTGTCTGCCCTGGCACAGGGCTTGGTGGAACCAGCCTAAACTGGTTCTGGAGCACTTTGTTGACAAGGCTCCTCTTTCCCTTTGTCAGGTGGGGGCTCGTCATCAGACACACCACAGGGGGGCGAAGCCAGCATTCACTAGGGCAGGGATAATCCTATTCAGGGTCAGGGGGCTACTCCTCCCACTACTCCAAATGCAGATACCCTATTCAGCCTAGCGCTGACTCACCCTGCCCCTCCTGGAGCCACACACACCTCACCAGCCCCTGTCACTCAAAAGCCAGACATGCAATTCACATCAGGCAGGCAGACACATAGCACACAGAAATGCCAACTTCTAAAAGTGGCATTTCTAAAATGGTTATAATAAATCTGCGCACACCATTGCGTAGCATTTATTATTACCATTCCAAATATACCAAACTTGACCACGCTGCTCCTCTCATAACAGGAATTACCACTGAAACCCTTATCAGGGAATCCCCAATGCATTCCTATGGGAGGGCAGCCCCACAGTAGTGAGAAACCAAAATGGCTGTTTGTCACTACCAGGACATGTCACACACTTAAGGTACATGTCCTATCATTTACCTACAATGCACACTGCCCATAGGGCTAGCTAGGGCCTACCTTAGGGGTGACTGACATGCAGTAAAAGGGGGGTCTTAGACATGGCACACACTTTAGGTGCCACGTCACAGCGGCAGTAACACTGCACGCACATGCCCTGCAATGGCAGAGGCCTGAGGTAGGTTTGAAAGGCTACTTTGGTGGGTGGCGCAATCAGCGCTGCAAGCCCACGAGTAGCATTTAATTTACCAGCCCTGGGTACATGAGATACCACTTTACAAGGGACTGACAGGTAAATTAAATATGCCAAACAGGTGTAGACCAATCTTACCATAAGTAACACAGAGAGCACACGCACTTTACACTGAACAGCAGTGCTAAAGTGCCCAGAGTCCTAAAACCACCAACACCATGTCAGAGAAAAGGCTAGGAGAAAGGCAAAAAGTTTAGGGATGACCCTGCAAAAAGGGCCAAGTCCAACAATCGACATTACAAAACACAGCACTACAGTGCTGGAATAGGAGTATGTCTAGACTACCTGAGATCTCTAACTACTCACCACGGCTCCCCTTGGTGGCTCTTCCACATGGAACCCCACGCCAGGTGTTCACCCCTGAGCAGCTAACGGAGTGGACAGAGGTGGGTTTAAAGACTGTGGGAGACTGCTACCAAGAAAAGACATTGATCCCCTTTGTGGATTTAGTGGAACAATATGGATTACCTGTGGGCCAGTTCTTGCAAGCCTTGATACGCACATTTGGTGATCTATGGGATAGAGGCAGGGAAGAACCGAACACCACCACTTACTGCAGGTGCTGCTCTCCCTAGGAGCTGCTAAGCACCAGGTGAAGTGGTTCTACATGGCTCTGGTGGAGACATCGCAGGAACCCCTACCTAAAATCAGAGATTGCTGGGAATGGGCCCTAAGTAGGCAACTCACAGACAGAGATTGGGAGAGAGCCTTAGCTTCCCCTAAGTCAATATCCCGCAACACAAGGCTGAAATATATCCAGTTTAATTACATACACATGACGTACCTGGCTCCGCACAGGCTTAGAGTAATACATGGGGGGGAGATGCGTAAGTGCCCAAGGTGCGACCAACAGGATGCAGACTTTATCCACATGGTGTGGAATTGCCCGTCATTGACTCCGTTCTGGGCTGACGTAGTGAAATTGACAGGGGCGACACGAGAGAGAACGCTGGATAGCTCTGCGGAGGTGTGCCTATTGGGCCTGTTTCCTTGCCCACCGAAACGGAGGGTAGGGAACAGATTTATAGACTTAGCAATGGCTCTAGCCAAGAGACGGGTGGCGATGTCCTGGAAATCCAGAAAGGGTCCACAGGTAGAGATATGGAAATGAGACGTCACAAGCTGGGTTGAAGCAGAGGGGAGGGCACTTTCCAGAGAAGAAGCGAGAGGGGTGCGCAAGCGGCCCATAGCGGACCAATGGAGGGAGCTAGTGCGATCCTGGGAGAGCCTAGTAATAGAAAACAATGACTCTGCTGAAGAGGGAGCCGTAGAGACGCCAGACGGATTGCCCGATATTATATAAGAAAGAGGAAAAGTAACTAACATAACCAACAGACCCCAGACAGGAGAACGCGCACAGTACTGGATACACTACCGACAAAAACCCTACATGGTCGCTTTTAGTAACTAAAGGAAGCTGCCGTTCATCCAGAGCAGACCCTACACACCCACCTATTCCCCCCCCAACAACTGTATTAGCATTGAGGCACTCGCACGCGGAAATACGTTTAACACATTTTATAAGTTGTTACGTTTCCATTTAAGTTTATAGCTGACTTCCGCTTCACACTGTTGATATATAAATATAAACATAAGGTAGATGCATAGAGTGACATTACGGTCTCAGGAAACACAGAGAGAGGCAGATCCCAAATTGGCCGACATATGCTGCAGGCGTTAACTGGGCGAAGAAAACTGAGCGAAGATAGATATAAGCTATTGAAAGTCCAATTGCTGCTGAAGACAGAAAAATATTACTGTACGAATACACCATGATGTTGAAATTGATCTGCATATATGCTGTAATGTTACAAATATAATTCTTTTGGAAATGCCAACAAACAAATGTTTAAAAAAAATAATGTTTTCACTGTTATTTGCAATTAGTGCCTAGCACAAGGACATATATTTTGAAAACCGCCTTGGTGCTTGACACTAGTGCAGTAGCAGCTACTGAACAGGAGAGACGCGAGTATGAATTTAAAAAGGTGCTGGGGGGGAGGGGGGCGGGTGATTATGTTCATTTATATGATCATTATGATAGATCAGCAGCTAAGAGCCGATACATATACATCACATTTCCAAAGTTGGTACATTGGAATTGTGTAATTCTAAACTTATTATGCAACAACCCAAAGATAAATTCAGTTTGTGATGTCTACTTTATAAATCGTAATTAAGCTGTTTAAATGTAAGTTTACAACCTAATCTACCCTTTTTACGCCTGCTAGGCATCCACAAATGGAATCCATCAAGCATATTTCACTTACTACTGTGGATTTCTCCTTGACAAGTGCAGAGGTAGATCGCAGTCAACTATGCACAGGGTGAACAGGAGGCTTTTGGAAAAGTCTCATGACATTACCAGAATAGGCCTATGCCTGGCACGTCTTTCCAGGTGTACATTTGGGAATGTTTCCGAATCCCAAACGTACACGTACGTTCAGATGGAGATCTAAATATCCGCCCATACTTGTAGGTTTTCCTTTGTGAATTGGGCCTGTTCTTTTGGGATTTTCCCAAGAAAAAAAAATATGAGCATCCAGTTGCTTAACTTGTTGTTGAATCAAATATTGTGTCACGAAGATTTCTTTGACAATATTCGGTTTGGCCAGTTACATGGGAAGTTTGTAGTCTTAAACATAACCTGATGCGACATGTCCCAAGGAAGGATCAATTAAGATGCTAATGAACAGTAACATCAGTAACAACACAATTGAACCTCCAAAATGAGCATGGGGTCATACATAAGGACAAAATACAAAACTTGGAATACCTCCCGCCAATGTAATTCATTTCTGACAAACATAACTCAAACCATGCCCTTACATCTTGTTCATCTTTGTGTCTGCACTACAATGACCCCCAGAGTTCGGCTCATACGTGTTGTGTACGTGCTGTGTAACTTCTATGTCCAGCCTTTGGCTACACAGCACTAAGATCATGATGAGGCTTTGTGGCCCTGACAAGTGACATTGAGCCATTTACCGCCTCATGCAGGTAGCCATTTTAGGGACATCATTTGTCCACATTATGTCTGTGTGTCATTCCATACACTGTTTTGTTCACTTGAACACCATTGCTCAGCTCAGTAAAAAGCAGCAAGAGGTCATTCCAATGGTGAATGCTGCACTTAATACATGCATTTATCATAAAGCAACAAGTCAGAAAACCAATACGTCCACATACAAAAGATTCCTTCAAGAATAAGTTGACAGAGCAATCCCTCAAGAAGGATCGGGAGGACACAACATAACATTCAAACTACCATAGTAGACATTCAGAATAACTTCATAAATGCCCATTCAATATTTGTTTTTTTAGAAATTCAACACACAAACTCCTGAAGTCATTAAGTTTCAGGTCAAAGGTAGCATGTTGACACAAATAACTCCAAAGAATAGACCAGATCATGAGAAACCAGTGCATAGGATAGGAAAAACATAGAAACGATAAAAGTCGGTTAAAAAAATAACTTATAAATAACTTATAAACACACACAGGCAAACGCCTTATTCACTAGTCTACACATACTAGATATCAATGGCGCTCAAGAACACATAACTTTGCCCATCATCAATTTACCAAAAACATAGTCAGCAGGAAGCATTCACAAAATTATCTAACACAACCAGCCCATGCCTTACATCTTTGCTATCATATCATCTTATACACAGCTGAAACATTGCGCATCACTTACAACACTAGTCATCAAGATACTTATCACATTGTGTGAGTGGGTGGTTGATAAATACCATATTATGGCCAGGCCTGGTACAATGGGTTTTGTTTTGATTTGAAGCCGTCTTATGGCCTGTTAATAATTACCCATCCTGCATTTGCCACCAATGACCCCCAGAGCTGCACTATAATTTTCAATTGTTCAAAAAATACACTTGAACATTTCTCCATGCACACTCATTTTATAATGTTTCGAATAAGGTTTCAACTTGGACACTTGCTAGAAGTTTTCTTCTTACCACTAATATTTCTAAGAATTGCCCTTCACTATTTGATTCTGCAAAGGACCTGCAAAAATAATTCTTGCTATATCTCTGTCTGTCCCTCTCTCTCGCTTAGAGTTTAGACCTCACCACTGCTGGGAACCTTACCTGCTCACTACCACAGATGTGGGATAGAGTAGCGCTGAACTTTGGCACATAGGCATAGCACTTTGGGGTCCATGCATAGGCACTAGAGGCGCTGGTATAGATGCACCCACGAAGGTGCTTCTAGGTTGTATGTGATGTTGAGAGCCTGTTCATTGGAACATGGTTGAAGGCACAGCAAAG
Source organism: Calotriton arnoldi (assembly GCA_963921515.1). Taxonomy (NCBI): domain Eukaryota; kingdom Metazoa; phylum Chordata; class Amphibia; order Caudata; family Salamandridae; genus Calotriton; species Calotriton arnoldi. Next base: position 1,001,304 of record CAWUFW010003000.1, on the reverse strand, counting down.
CAAGGCAGCGCTCAGAATGCATTAATTTGTCTCCTGGGCCAATCAGCATGTTGCTCACAGGAGAGTTGTGTACGGTGCGTGGTGTTCGACAGACCATGATGATTCTTGCCACTCACTGGGTGATGTGCACTAGCCACAGCTAGGATATACAAGGGTATCTGTAAGGCAACGTGTATGTCACCTCCATGAAACAAAGTAGGCTTTCAACTCGAACTTAAGGTAGGTGGTACAAAACCATTGTAAGTTATAATTAATAACTACTTTTAGGCTTCATCAAATGTTTCATAGAGTTTAAACCTGGCTCATGTCTGCGATTCAAACTTCTCAAAAGCGGCGTCGTCAGCGCTTAGAAAGAATCCTAGTGTGTATCAGGGTCCACGGTTCTTACTGTCACTGGATGGGCTTGCACAGGTACCTGGTATGCTGTGGGCGGCATGGACTCTACACATGGCCGGCATAGTACATCTCTCGGTTTGGGGTAAGCTGCTTCCTTCTCTAAGCGGCATGCACTAGTCAAAGTGAGTGGGATACATGAGTCACATGTGCTTGGGCATCTGCGCAGACCCCCTGAACATGTTGATGGAGCAAGATAAATAAAATAAATTTGTAACCCCCCATAATAAGGATAATAATTTAACGATATTAATTGTTTGATAAATTAACCAACAATCTGCACCTTTTATAAACATTTACACAAATGGTAACTGCTGTTTATGTGCAAAACTAACTTATTTACCATTGTAAAGTAAGCTAATATAGTGATTTGCGTACTAATTAGAGCAAAATCGCATGATTTGTGCTATGTAGTAAAATTGTATTGTGGCAAAGAATGCGGATGGTAAGTAAAAGTGGCTTTAAATGTCGCTTCTGCTAGGTAACACCTAACTTGGGTACTTAGAATGACAGGTGGGAAACAGAAAGGCTTATTTTCTTTATTTTAATTATGATTGTGTTTGTTCTTATGATAGTTCGTTCAGGCCTGCTAGGCCATGCTGCGAAAATGGCTGCCGAGGCAGATGAGGTCATGTGCAGAAACAAATATGGCCTCTAAGCGGAAGAAAGCCATAGAGCTAAACCACGTGGGTGCAGCTCAAGCCCAGAGTGAGAAGTGTCAAGGTCAGGCTGACCTAACATGAGGAGAGTGCCAAGAAAGACTCAGCACGTATCCGTGAGAATGGAAGATGAACCCAAATGAATTAACAATGGACTGATCAAATTGTGACCATCAAAAAGTAACATTGCGGACTGTCAATTGGGACTGTTTTTACCCAAAGGTCGTGGGAGAGTATAATCCTCTAAACCATTCTAGAACCGGTTTGAACAAGGAGGGCAATGAGGTGATTCTTGCCACCCTTCCAATGGACCAATTAGCGTGATTCTCGCCCCCAAAGGTTGCAACTTTTTGTTTAGTAAGCTAGTAATAGGGTATAAGAGGACCTACTCTTAAGAAAGGGCTGCTGCTGATATTCCTTTTTCGCGTCGCCATTCCTACATATTTTTCTTTGGAGCACTGAGCGTTGATGCGGATAAAGCTGCTGCTATTTTCTATAGGCTGTTTATCTTCATAAAATTATTCTTTTGAATTCTAAAACTTGACTGGGAAAAGGAACGAGACCGATGCGGGAAACCTGTAAGGGAGGTCCGTCGAGGAGGCCTTTAGCGGGACAGTCAGTCAGTTTTGGGAGTTCCATGCTGTGATCTGCTTTTGGTGAATCTTTTCCAAACTGCAACTAATGGGTATGCATTATAATTCTTTATAAAATGTATTTCTTATATGCTATTGAAGTGTATTAAAGTGATTAATAAACTAAGAATCTCACTCATGCAAACTGAATTTAGATAAAATCTATTTCTAATTAATTCTGAGTCTGTGGTTCTTTAGTTTATTTAATGAGTTTGACATTTATTAGGGTTTTAAATGATTAAGCTGGTCTTAATCGCCATCAACTTACTCTACTAGTTGGTCCATCAACCAAAAAGCGGAATACCTTGATGTTTTTAAAACCGACAGGTTTAAAACTGAATATATATATGATGTTTTAGGTAATATTTTGTTAGCTTTAATAAGGTATTCCGTTCTTCCAGCAATTCGTTTCTTCTCCCTAGTGAAAGCGGAAGAAATCCAGGGAAAAACTGAGTGAGTGTATGATATGCGGTGTTATGGGCCCCACCGTCATATGGTATAGTTGTTGTGAATGAGTTTCACCTGGATGTCATGTCCAAAAGAGAAGAATTTATATTAGCCGCGCTGGATCAATGGCAATCATCTGGACTGTCTGAAATGAAAACAAAACAGCACATTTGTGAGAACACTCTCATTGGGCGTCTACCACCTGCGCCTAACACTTCTGAAACAAAGCTCTTGAGGCAATAACATCGTATAATATTTTTCAATACCCCCTTGCTGGACTCTGACCCGTAACCATAGTTTCCAGGATGTGCACAGAATGCATAATAAAAATATCCTGTGATCCATGATGGTTCGTCCTGCACACGAGGAAATATATGGAAGCCATAGCGTGAACATGCAAGCCCACCTTTAGATTACCCGTTCAACTACTTCAAAGCGGGCATAGCTATCCATGGTTACCCATTCAGAGAACATCATAGACATTGCAAAATCATCTTTACCGCACAGTGTCAAAGCCTGATAAAAGGTGTAGCACCAGCTGCATTCAGGCAAATTGAAAGGGAAAACCTACTGGAAAAATATAATAAAGCATCTAGCAAGACTCAAGCAGGTGACTACAAGGGATCATTTTGTGGGCCAAACGAAGGCTAAAAACAACCTGAAAGTAAAGTTGTGGGGGAAAAATAACTTTTGATTTGTCACGTTTGGTAAAGTTAGAGAGGGGAAACATTTAATTTTGGTGATGTTATTCTGATTAAATACAACCGTATCTGCAAGCACCATTCAAAGATTCCCTTTTTGGAAGATGTTTTTGATGAAGTTTTAGTCCATCTGCAGGGGAGTATGATCAAATGCATAAAAATAAACAAAAACAAGGACATTATAGAACGGAAAGAGTAAGTGTAGTTCATCAAAAAGGTTGCATCTTGTAACAATGCTCGTTTTCAGTAGTCATAATGATTTATTTCACGCTGCATGCAGATTAAATGAATGCATCCCAGTCCTTTCACCTCCTTGTTCATTAGATACTAAGAGCCAGATTTATTAAGGTTTCATGCAACTCAACACAGTAAGACATCTTGCTGCGCTGCCTGAAAAGGAGAGGGCAGGAATATGGCATATTTACCAATTTATGGTGGATTCCTGCTCGCACATAATCTGCTGCCTTGTGCCAACACAGACACCCCTGTGCCATGGTGCAAGGGTGCCTGTGTTACAGGCAGCATTGTTTTTGTGCAGGAAGGTTATCCTTCCTGCACAAAAACAATCCCCTGAGCTTTTTCCTCTTTCTAAGTGTGCTGAAATGCAGCAGAGGTAGAAAGAGGAAACAATCATTTGCAATGCAATAGGTCGCGCATTTATGAGAGTTAGAGCCATTGGTGTTCTAAATGACAATCAGGCATATGCATCAACTGAAAATCGGGTCGCAAACGGGCAGATTCGCAGAATCTGCCCCTTTGCGACCTGTATTTTTGCATTTGGGATGCATCACCCCAAATGCAAAAATCGCAATTCAAGGAATCGCAAAATAGCGATTCCTTAAATGCGATTGCATTTAAGGAATCGCAACTTGCTATTCCTTAAATGCAATGCATTAAAGTAAAATAATTAGCGATTTCGCTAATAAGAGTCGCAAATTACCATGAAGTTGAACTTCATGGTAATTTGTAAAACTTTGAAAAATGCACTAAAGTGCATTTTTCAAAGTTGAAGGTTACACACACACATGTCCTTGGGACATGTGTGTGCGCAACAAATGTGCACGGATCAATTTCAGGGGTGCAACAGGGTGTCCTTATGACACCCCTGCACCCTTGGAATTGCATGCTCAATTTGCGAGTACCTATTGGTACTCGCAAATAGCGCTTCGCACTTTCCCATTCATTCCTATGGGCCTGTAGGCCCATAGAAATGAATGGGAAGCCATTCTTATTTGCGACTCGCAAATTGCGAGTCGCAAATAAGGAATGTGTAGGAATCGCTATTATTTTTGCGATTCCTACATGCATAGGATTTTGCGAGTCCTTAATTCTCGCAATTAAGGACTCGCAAAAGCCTACTTTGATGCATGTGCCTGAATGTCTTTTACCCATGCGTTTTGGTTTGGAGTGGATGTATGTGGTGTGGAGTGTAATTATGTGAGTTAGATTGGAATTGTTAGTTGTGGAATTGTGTGGTGTTGAGTGAGGGCTCAGCTCGGGAATGGGTTCGGGTTCTGGAAGCAGTGCTAGGCCCTTAGCTCGGCTCACCCTGTTAAATTTGCTGTCTCGCCCACCCTTACTGGTCACACATATATCTCGCCTCACATGACAGGTCCTCCTGGGGGCGCTACCTTCCTCTCGGGAAAGCTGTTCCATCGCTGCCCTATTCCTGCTCACAGGTCCCAAGCCTGACACTGCCAGACTGCAGTAATAACATCACAGCCCCTGGACCTCATTCTGGCTACGATGTGAGACAACTTCCCTCCTGAGAGTGCTCCTTTGTACCTAGGCAGAACTGCCCACATGTGCTGCGCACGGTCAGCTGATGGGGGCTGTCCTTGTTTCCCCGACTTCCAGCGGATGTAGAGCCAAGTAGCGTGAGAGGCACCCAATGGCAGGAATGAGCCCCCATCTATGGGGGGAGGGGTTTTGAGACAAAAACAACAGCTGAGATATGAAAGTGGGGGAGGTGCAGGCCTTGAAGCACTCCTTTCACGTGTGATCAAACTACATCAGCCGCCGGCAGCACAACCCGCGCTTTATCCCACTCAGCTGCAATTACCAAAGCCCGAATGGAGCACGAAACTCGGTGAGCTGTGGTGGGCGCCAGCGCATCACCTTCGGAGCTTGCAGTCAACCACCATGCATGAGGGTATTTGTTGAACGATAGACTGTAGCGTTGTGTCGAGTAATAAACTAGCAGAACATCTCGTAAAAGGCCACAAATCCGCACGATTCCCTAGTTCCTTTAGCAAAACGTACGGGGCAACACTACATAATTCCAGTGAAAAGAAGGAGGCTAGCAAAAGCCAACAGAATTATCAGTGCAGCTACGGGCAGCCAAACACTGTGCAGAATTATCCATAATGGCCGCTGATCCCACGGTGCAAGGAGTTGCGCTTTACAGGCACATGACCGGGCTGGCAGTGCGAGAGTACTACACTTTACTAACCATACATGAGCACGCTAATGAATGGGAGGTTCTGAGTCACACGAGACACGGAGGTGCTGTTCACGGATTACTCTGTCTCCACACTAGTTAGAAAACACCAAAATAAACATTGCATCAGCAGTTCGTACAGTTGTGTCGCAGAATATTTACGTATTCTCTCTGCTTAGCTGGTGTGCTTTGGTAAAAAATTAGGCTCCAGTGCTAGCGTTGCTAGAATCACGCATCGGAGCCATCTACAGCCCAGCCACTATTCCAGAAAGTCCCCCAGCAATGACGTAAAGTTTTGCCAGAAACTAGACACAGGAGAAGGACGAGAAAGCATGTCTTCCGATGCACTTTAGCACCAATGGACTGTAAATAGAAGCAAGTAATGTGGCAGGAGGGGTGAGGGACGGGGAAGGAAGCACCAGGAACAAAAGAGAGTGGCAGGGGCATGCAGCCACATGAGAGAGGTAGGAGCAACGAAAGCTCCATTAAAATGTGACCAGCTACAAGTGCCGAGCTAAACACAGACAAACAGTAACACGAACAGGAAAGGGAAAGAAAAGTCCCCAAAACTACAGATAAACAACCAGAGCGTATTAATACAGTACTCAGTCCCTACTCTGTGGGAGGAACAGAAAGACACAAAGGAGGGACAAAGAGAAGTATTGACCACTAGCAAGTGAGGATTTTTAAAGGACACTGAAACAAACAAATGAAGAGCAGCTAACTCCAGAAAGAAGTATATACGAAAGTGTATACAAGAGGCCTCGAATACTCTACCTAAAAAAGAGGAGAAAAGGAGATATTTTCCTTGTTGTGCCTCCCCTGGAAAGGCACAGTATTTTGACGCATTACCTGGTTTACCAGTGTTGGTAAATAGGGGAATGCGCAAAAATTAATTGGTGGATGTGTTGCAACACCTATGCTCCATCCATGGAATGCCTTCCCGACGCAGAGTAACACAAGGCGAAGCCTGAGTAACTCCAGATTTACCAAGCAATGCAGGGCCACGCAAGGTGGCCTTGCGTTTCTTGGTAAATATGACTTAGGGATTGCTTTGCCTCTGCAACACTCTGCATGATGCAAGGGCAAAGCAATCCCTTGATGAATCTGGCCCTAAACATAAAAAATATCCGCATTAATAATATATGGAAACTTGTAAATGAGTGCTGCTAAGAAAAAGACCCAGAATATAATTCTTTGCAAGTGTAACTGGCTAATTTATATGCACTGAAAAAGTGGAAAGACTGTATGTGTACTGTAATTCAGAAAAAGCGGGACCGCAAACAGTTTTATAATGTCATCTTTACATTATACCGCATTTCCATTAATGATAGACCCTGAAATACTGTGGGGAAGAAGGACTGTGACAGAGAGCAGTGTATCCTGTAAACCTACAACATACATTTCGGAGATGTTCTTCCTATTTGCTAGTACTGAGTCCTATCAACATTCTTAAAGAACGTCTTAGGCTGGGGTTTCTGTAAGAATTGTGCCTTATCTCCGAACACCAAACATTCAATAAAATATAATTCTGGGACCTAATGTCAAAACGTGTTGGGAGTCTCTTACCCATTGGTACTCAACAATGATAAAGAGAAGTGGCGGCTGGCACGGATCCGGGGAGGCAGGGGGGAGGGTGGGCCGGGGGAAGTTGCTGTAAAAAAATAAATAAAGTAAGAACTTACCTTCTCGCCGCGTCTCTCCTCCGTAGTCCCTTGCTCCAGCCGGTCTCTTCTCCGTGGTCCCTGGTCCAGCTGGAACAGGACGCACACCTAGGCTCCCACAGCCAATCACATCGTGCAATGAAGAGTTGTTCGGCACTCAGACAGGAAGAGCTGGGCATGTTCTCCACCCAGGCTGCAATACAGCCTGGGTGGAGAACGTGCAAAGTGCGCATGAATGTTTGGCTGCCCGAGTCGACCAGCCAAACATTCATGCGAACTTACAGAGTGTGCCTACCACTCCTACCCCTGCTCTGAGAGCAGAGCAGCCCCGCCACATCCCGCAGAGACGCCGCAGCAGGAACAAATAAAATAATAATAAACTTAAGTTAATATCATTTTATTTTTATTTTATTTAACTACTAAAAAGCAGTGGGACGACGGTCCTCCACCTTAGCGGAGGAGCCGCCACTGATAAAGAGCCCAGCTCCTTAGGTGCAATGTGAGTCTGAGAAGTTTGGAAGCTTTTCATTTTTTTTGCTGCAAATGTAGCAAAAACAAGTCATGTAAACAATCAATGCTCTGAACATTTTTTTTTCCGGTAAGATGATGATTTTACCTATATTTATTCTGGGATAGTGAGAGATTTCTTTAAAAATATGGAGAGTTTAGAGCGTTATTGAAGTTCATCATGATTTGCAGCACTCTTGGGCCCAGAAAATATGACACCAATCTTCAGCAAAGTAGAGACATGTGAAGCTAAATCAATAGCCTGAATTTGAACCTTACTAGTATACGAAACGTTGAACTATTAACAGGGATCTGCTGATGTTAACCACGTGGATCATAAATCCTATTTTCTTATGTGGTTCCTAAAACTCCTGTGCAGGGAATTGCAAAGGATTACAGTCCTATATGCCAGCACTCTTTGCTATCATTCATGTCTGTATATTGGGGCCTGTAATGCAGACAAGGCCAATATTTGCCTCCTGCATACATTGTGGCTTCACTTGGGGGAGCCCTACACCAGATCAAGCCTCCCAGAGGAGAGGTACTACAAGCACCTATCCCTTTTTTACAGTTTGCCATAGCGCACACCTGGCCCAAGGGCAGTAGAGTGTTTTATAAGCCATCTAATGGCATCATCTGTTCTTCAAACACACAAAAGGTGAAGAGAGGAATGCTTGAAAATGGTCTAAACCACAGGCAATTGCTCTGGGTAGCATTCTAACCCACTGTTTTTCCCTCACTCTTCTATAAACAGAGGCCCGCCTTATGAAAATCAGTGCTGACCCATCTCCTCATGGGAACAAGTCCACCCCAGACTATGTTACACATTTCTTTTTCATGTTTAGTCACAGGGAGATGAAATTATTTGCCCAGAATCACACAATGTTGATCCGAGGCCAGGATTAAAGCCTGCTTCCTATGTTCCATGGTCGGAAGCTTTAGCTAGAACTCCTGTTCCTCTGTGAATGAGGGATTCAAACTGTGGGCCGCGATTTATAGTTTGGAGGATGGTAGTCCTTCAGTCAGAGTGGCAGAGGACATTATGACTGCCACGCTTGTGGACTACTGACCGTCACATTGAGTGATTACTACTGGCCCAGTGGTGATCTGTTTTACCTTCAGATGAACTGCCATTATAGCAGTTCCTCTGAAGGTATAAAAGGTTTGGTGGATGGCCGTAGTTGATTTTGACAGCTGCCCAACACATTTTTTGTTTTTCAAAAGCAAACTCTGAAAGTGGGAGCTTTTCGCCCCGCAAATCGAGGGTGTCATTATTTGTTGTATTCTTCTGTTCATCATCGCCAGGTTTGACAGACCGAAAAGACATGAGATCATCAGCCCTACTTAGGGCAGGCGGTGTTTTGTCCATGCTCCAAAGGCAAGCACTCAGTCAAGCCGGTGGAGTGAGCCGACAGAGCCAACAGGAGCAAGGCCGACGAAAAGCAGAAGGTCTGCCTGACTCCAAATAGGATGGGCAGACAGGGAACGTTTGGGATGGAGCACTCCGTCCGCCAAACCTTAAATCGGGCCCTGAGTCTAAAACACCCCCTGGGAAGCCCTAACTGCCAATTTTGGGCAGTTGGTAGCTGTGTGTCGGCAGAGTAGTTTGCACAGTCGCAGCACAGATTGGGAAAAACATTTCAACTAAGCCCTTAGTGCTTATGCAGATGGTGATTCATTTAAGTATTCACACTTGCTGCTAAAACTTCAGCTGTAAACTTAAATGTTTTCTCGCCGTGCACTGTTTGGACCAGTGTAATCAGCGCTTTAAATGGGTCGGTACTGTCCGGTACTGAGTACCGGCACTTTTTTATTTTGAGAGGGAGATTACGGCACTTCTCAAGAGAAATGTAATACTTTTAATTGGAGAGTACCAGCACTTCTCAGAAACGAGCAGGTACTCTGGTACAGAGTACCGGCACTTCCATTTTTCCATTTCAAGCACTGAATGTAATCCTGTTCTACGTGGGAGTGACTAATGAACCAGCGCTAAAATGCTGTGTTGGGTGAAGTTGGGTTTCTAATCCCAGTAAGATCAACTCATCCTTTCATTCTTCTGAAGTAGATTACATCACGAAGACCAAATCTGTCGGATAACAGCAGCCGATGCTCTGTCACTACTTGTGAAGAAGCTTGATGTGGAGGCGCTAGAGGACAGTATTATTATTGCATTGAATCTAAAAAACACGAACGTCACAAAACACCCTAAAACCACATGGAGTACGTTCTATGTTGTGATTCTTTGTTCTGAATAAAAAAAAACAACTGCACATTGCAATACTGCTGTGAGAGGACCTTTAGCCTTCCTCCCTTGAACATAGGCGTAGAAAAAACATAGTACGAAACAAACATTCAGGAAACAGGGGGACCAGTTCCCTCAGGACATTGTTTGGAAGAAAGAATGTAAAGTGGATGGAATGAATAAATGCACTCCACTGCCCTTATTGCCTGACTGCCCTATCCGTGCAGAGGGACTTGTCTTGCGTTCACTTAAGGTGATAAATCACGAACAGAGCGTAGCTGATGTCAGCAACAACGAAACCACTGCACACTCTAACATGCGATACATAAGGCACAATGCAGTACAGATTGTGACATATGCCTTGAACAAGATTAGTGAGGATGAAATCATTGGTTTTATTAGTGTCGAGCAATGCAGTATAGAGCAGAGATGATGCAGAACTAAAGTCACGCATTCATGCAGGAACTCCTACTGGAATTTTCGTAAATGAATTAAACACTTGGGGCTCTTTTCCTTAAATGTAGATATTTAAATATGAGAAGTTATCTGGAGAAGAGGCACAACCACGTGGTAGAAAGCCAGGAAATAGCAATATATTATGAGCTTTCCAAAATGGCTGTGAACATGAGTTGGACAGGTAGTATGAGAAATGGGTTCCGCTCATTTAATCCCGTTGGATTTTTTATTTTTTACTTGGTTTATGGATTTCTGCCATGAGTAACTCTCATTACGTCATTCCTTGTAAGCCCTGTTGTAATGAATTAGAAGTACTAACCACCAGATAAGGCCTGCTTCTGTGCAGCGAGGGTAAGAGGCTCTGGGCTGCTTGAATGTGAGCAAGTATGCCCACGCTTGTGCACATGTGTACGGGCTGAGTGTGTAACACTACCATCTAATTCAGCACCGGTATCTGCAGACAGGGAACTTGTCGCAGTAGGGACCATTCAGGGGTTGGTGCTAATCTGGGCAGACTTCATAATATGAGCGGGCATTAATAATGTGAGTATGTATATCTGTAGTAATTAGCAAGGCTGGACTGGCCGTAGCGGACACCGGGCATTTTCCCGGTGGGCCAGAAGGGTGGGGGCCGGTTTTGTACCGGTGGGGCCGTTTTTGGTATAGGGGGCCTGTTTTGCAGCAGTGCTGCAATATCGGCCCACTATACCAAAATAAGCAGCAGTGTTTCCCACCAGCCCCTGTTAGAATTGAAAATGCTATTGTCCCATTGCTCGTATTTCGTCCTGTGTTAAGTTAGCATTCATGGTGCCATTTTATTAGTAGCGGCCATTTTGTTCCATGGTCGAAGCCAAGCTCCTGCCTCATACTGCTTGCCTCAGCAGAAAACTGCCTCTATGCATCTTACTTTGTGTTTCTCCAAGGCCGAGTTTAGCTGCGCTAATGAATGTACTCTCTATTATGGCATACCTTTGCTGTTAGATAGGCTCGTTCCCACCTTCTAGAATGGCGGGCACGGGCAAAGTAACCTTGGGGCAGAGATAACATGTACCCTGTCTCAGGACTGTTGCTCATCCTTCTGTGTCTCCTTTGTTTGCTAGTGCCTGGACTGGAAATTTCCAGCCTGGGCGTGTTCTTAGGGAATTGGAAATGTATAATTCTGGATGTTATGTTGGGGGAAGTCAGTCCCTCGGCAGCCATCCCGTGAGGCTGGTCAGACTGGGCTCCGCTGCAGCGCAATACTAATAAATAACTTTGGATTATATTCACTACTGTCTGACCGACTCTTCATTTGTTTGGAAGGCCGAGAGGTGGTCGCGAGTGACCCGGGTGGCCCTATTTGGGTCACTTCCTTCAGTTGGAGCCCGAACAGGGACTCCATCGGGTGACCCATCCTCGCCCGGGGACGGGTGAAGAGGACGGGGCCACGTCGGGTCGGATGGGAGGATTGGGGATCCCTGCACAATAGAGCCTAGTACTCGCAGCTGCCCCGCCTGTCTGACCGGGCGGTCCGAAGAGTCGGCAGTGGAGAATAAGTTTGTTCGACCTGTGTGCACCAGGTGAGTTTGCTTTGGTTCTTTGTGAATATGGCGCCATTTTGAGTGATCCTTGATGTGGTCTGAGGACCACTTTTGGTTTTTGTTCGGTAGGTCTGCGGACCGATTTGGGTACAGAGTGTCTGCGGATGCTCTGCCAGGCAACATAATGGATTTGGCTTGCTTTTGAAAATGCCTGAGATTTGGCTGGTTTCTTGGTTTTATGGTGTTGACTTTGATTTGTTTCTTGATGCAGTCTGAGGACTGACTTTTGGTTTTCTTTGTTTGACACGGTCTGAGGACCAATCTTTCGAAAGATATCTGCGAACTATTTGTCTGGTACGAATAGTGACCTTGCTTCCATTTAAGATGCCCTGCTGGAGCAAGCTGTGTTGTTTGGGGTGCCATTGTTGTTCCGCTGATGCTCGATTGGAAGAGAGGCAGCCTGCGCCTCTGGAGGGTACCCCGAACTTTGACATGTACGTTAAGCATGGCCTTGGCCCTATCATGTTTAGTACACTATGGCACAAATATACGAGGGACAACGCTGAGTTTCAGTGGCCGCTAACAGGTACCTTTGATGAACAAAAACTGAATTTCCTGCAGGATAAGTTATTTGCAAAACAAAGTAGGCAGTCGATCTTTGATTACCTCCAGGTATGGCAGAAGGAAGCTAAGCAGAGGCGAATGAAGGCAGAAAAAGAGGCCCGAAAAGGGAGAATGCAGACAGTGACACAGAAAGCAGTAGTGTATGATAAAGGGAAAATAGAGAAGAGTATAGAGTGTGCTGAAAGAAAGTTTAGGTTGCAATGTGACAAATCCTATGCTACCCGAGAAGAAGGCGATACATTTGTGGAGGATCTGTTACATACCCGACCCCGGCCTCCATATGCTCCGCAGAGGATATATCCTGCTGTCCCACAGCCCCAGTCTTCTGCCTCTCCTGCCCCTGCTTCTGGTTCCCCTGCTATTGACCTGTCTGCCTCGGCAACGGCGCCTCCTGTTTCTTCTTCGGCTTTACCTGTCGCGCCTGCAGCGACTGCAGGTCTCCCTGCTACGCCTATTGTTCCAACTTCTTTCCTCTCTCCATCGCTTACACCTACGACACGGTCATTGGTAACCCTGGTGCCTGCCTCTTCGGCTATTGTGCCCCCCCCACATCTCCTCTCCCCAACCTTGTTGAGCGTTGGAACACCGGTGCGTGGACTGGATGACGGGGACTGGGTGACTGCAAGGGAGCGAATGGGGTGGGTGTTGATTCGGTCTGATGTGGGGGATGCAGAGTAAAAGATGGTAGCTAACCAGGCTGCCCAGTGGGCCCGGAGTCCGATTTACAGTGTGGAAGAAGTGTGGAGCGTGTTGAAAGAGTATGAACCGTTTGTAGAGCAGCATGCCATTAAACATATGTTGCCTACTCTGATTGGGTTGTGGGAACAGTGCTTCAATGGTGTCGCACCCCAAATTATTTATTACATCCGGGATCGTGTGTATGCTGCTGACATGGCCCCTAACAACGTTTTTAGTAATGTCACCACGTTGATCGGATACCGAGGCAGGTTGCATCAGAAGAGCCCGACCACAGTGTCCCACTTTCTGATGAGGGAAGTTCATCCGATCTTCCACCCTGAGATACCGGAGCTGCGAGATCAGAGGGATGCTGTCGTCAGACAGCGAGTAGAGGCCCACTTCCAAGAACAATGGGTTTATACTCCTTGGAAAAGGAGTGAGGTTTTGCCTCTTAAGACTATGCTACCCGACCCTAGAAAAAATCTGACTGCATATTATAAAGAATTAACAGAGGCCGCGTCGACGGTGATGACGTTGGCAGACATTGAGATGTTTTTCGGTTTATTGGTGCCAGTTGATATTTGGCGGCAGGTGCATACGCAGGACCATGTTGTGGAGTTGGGTGGCACTTGGGATGAGATCAGGGCATGGGATAAAGAAAGGAAGCCTGGTGAGAAGCCTAAGGCTGAGATACTAGCCCTGCCAGGTCGAATTATTACCTACATGCACTCTCTAATTCCACCTAGAAGAGTAGATTGGGACAAGTTAACAGCATGTCGTCAGGAGAAAGACGAAAGTGTATCTGATTTTTTTTTACTAGGTTTGAAGGTGTGTCTTTGGATTTCAGGGGCCAGGATTTGTCGATGGAGGGGGGTGTCCGATTGTTCGTTAACAGATTTGTTACGAACCTGCTTCCCGAGATTTCGACTCAGTTGCAGGCTTCGGAGAGCACTTGGACTACCTCCTCCCCATCAGTGATATTGAGTATGGCACAGTATTATGAGCATAGAGAGAACGAAGAGAAGGAGAAGGTGGAAAAGAAAAATAAGGATTTAAAGACGAAGGTGTTCATGCAGCAGGTATCTCGAGGGAACAGGAGAGGACGCGACATTGGTCCGGCCCGACAGCTGCCCCGCACTAGCAAAAAATGCAGCGCCTTTGGGGCCGAACCAGTGTGCATAATGTAAGAAGGAGGGGCACTGGCGCAGTGAGTGCCCGATGTTGATGTAGAAGGTTGCGGCCCCTAGAGGCCGAGGTTCTCGTGGACGGGGTCGTGGAGCAGGTGGTCATGATGGAGGCCAGGAAAATGAGGAACAACAGGGTCGCTCTGATCGGAACTATTTTGATGACCATCGGGGCCAACAGTACTATCATGATGACTACGATTTGGATGAAGTGGCTGGGTTGACTCATGGCTAGGACAGCCAGGGACAGGGCGAGGGACCAGTTCAGATACCTGTTGATCAGCGCAGACCTTATGTTACTGCTGACTTGCAGGGCTCAGCTAAGCAATTCTTGGTGGATACAGGTGCAATGAATAGCTCTGTTTCTTATTCATTGGTCCCCGGGGCAGCCCTGTCCGGCCAAAATAATGTTTCGGTAGGCTTTTCAGGTATACCGGTTGTGAGCCCCATTTCCAAGCCACTTGCCCTGACTATTGGCCCCTTTACTGTAGATTCGCCCTTTCTATTGACATCCAATTGTGGAGAAAATTTGATGGGTTTGGATTTGTTAAAGAGGTTGCAAGCGACCATTTCTTGTTCCCCGGATGGTTTCTATATGACAATAGGACCCAATGTAGTGAGTTCCAAGCAGTGTTTATCCAAAGATGAACCCCTTCCCGCTGAGTTTAAAGATGTGCCAACCACTTTATGGGCTACAGGTGATACGGATGTAGGGCTGTTGCAGATACCTCCAGTTTCTATCAGGGTCAAGGACAACGCTGTTCTCCCTCGTATTCCTCAGTACAAAATACCGCAAGCAGGGGAGCAAGCTCTATTGCAGATTATACAGGATTTGATTAAGTCAGGGGTTATTGAAGAGTCAACTGCGAATGTGTATAATAGCCCTATTCTTCCTATTCTTAAGAGGACACCCTTGGGTTCCTCTGATGATCATCCAGATGTCTATCGGTTTGTGATTGATTGCGTGAGATTAACAAGATCGTGGTCCCCCAGTTCCCAGTTGTCCCCGACATTCCTTCCTCTGCAAAATTATTTTCTGTCATCGAATTGAAAAATGCATTTTTTAGCATTCCAATCCATCCAGATAGTAGGCATCTGTTTGGATTTGCCCTTGCCGGCAGAAGCTTTAGATTCTGTCAGGCTCTTCAGGGCTATACTGAAAGTCCTAGTATATATAGTCGAGCTTTAAAAGGCCAATTGTATTCCCTCACACTTCCCCCCCAGTAATGTATTACTGCAGTATGTGGATGGTCTCTTGATCGCTTCCGACACAGAAGACGGTTGCAAAGATGCAACAGTTAAATTGTTGCTACATTTGGCCCATCACGGACATAAAGTGTCCCTTTCAAAATTTCAATATTGTCGACAGGAGGTCACCTACTTAGGTCACCTACTGCCGAAGGAGGGAAGGAGACTAACACCTGAACGCATTAGTGCTATTGTCAAAATGCCCATCCCTAAGACTCAGCGGGATGTGCGAGCGTTCATTGGTATTACTTCGTACTGTTGGCACTGGATACCTAACTTTTCCTTGCAAACAAAGCCGCTGCTGCAGCTAACCACTAAAGATGTGCATGAACCCTTGCCTTGGACACCTGACTGTAACAAGCTTTTGAGCAATTAAAGGTTGCGCTTTGCTCTGCCCTGTGCTTGGTACGCCTGATTACCAGAAGCCGTTCGTGTTGTATGTACACGAGACGGCTGGCAGCGCGCTCTCTGTCTTAACACAGGCCTTTGGAGGTAAGCAGAGGCCATGTGCTTATTTTTCTGCTCTGCTTGATAACATCGCAAGAGCCCTCCCGAGCTGTCTAAGAGTGGTCGCAGCTGTGGCTAGCAACAGTACCGGCGGTAATGAAATGGACTCCGTTGTGGGTCCCGCGTGTAGCCACGCCAAGCCTGCGACCTACCCTGCCGCCGGAACCAGTTCCGGCGGCAGGGTAGGTCGCAGGCTCATATGATGAAGCATGACACCTAGCTTGCTGGGTGTGTGAGAGCCCTAGTTCCACCAAGGGGTTCCCCCCCCCCTTTAGTTTGCCTTTTTCTTCGACTTGGCAAGTAGCTACCTTTATACTACTCACACCCCACAGTATCTCTTCTTTTCTGTTATTTGTCTTTGAGGAACTCCATACCCTTCCTTGCATACAGTCTCCCCGGGCTTGTACGTTGGACCTCGTTAAACTAGCCCGCCCGCGTCCCCCCTTTTGTTAATCATGCTATACGGATAAGTCAGGAAAGCAAAGGTGGATGTTACCGGATGCCTACGTCCTCCCTGTAGTCACTATGGCGCACGGGCCAGCTCACATTAGCGCCAACGGCATATGCAAACTATTGGACCCCATGTGGCAGAATGATAACATCCCAAAGGTAGCTGCACATCTAGTTAAGTACTGTATGGTATGCATGATGTACAATCCTGGGAAAGGCACTCCTACACCCCCTGGCAATTTCGCACCCCCTTCTTTCCCTTATGGGGTCCTTCAGATGGATTATATCGAAATGGAGCGGGTTAACAATTTGAAATATGTGTTGGTGGTTGTTTGTGCATTCAGTAAATGGGTTGAGGCTTACCCCACTAAGGAAAATACAGCTTTGGCGACGGCGAAAGCCCTCCTGAAGGAGTTCTTTCCCCGTTTCGGTTTGCCTCGCTTGATTTGGATTGACAATGGCACTCACTTTAATTCAAAGGTCATCCAGTTGGTGTGTGATGGGTTACACATTAGACAGAAGTTTCACGCTGCACACCACCCCCAGTCAGCAGGTTTGGTTGAGAAGTACAATGGTACTCTCAAACTGAAACTAGCAAAAATTCAGGAAAGCACAGGATTGAAGTGGCCAGATGCTTTACCATTAGCTCTTTTGTCAACCAGAGCTACGGCTCACACTAGGACAGGGTTGTCCCCATATGAGGTCGTGTTCGGCCGCCCAGCAAACGTTTGGGGCATCCCGCAACCAAAGTATTTCTCCGATATTGAGTATCCTCTGTTGGTGGATTACTTTTATGAATTGACTAAAACTTTGCGTTCTATTCATCTACAGATACAAGAGACGTTGCCACCGCAAACGGAGGGGCCTGGACACACCATCCGACCTGGCGATTTTGTCCTCGTGCGGCACTTTCAGAGATGGGGGAGCCTGGAGCCTCATTGGAAGGGGCCTCTGCAGGTACTTCTTGCCACCAGGAGTGCCGTCAAAGTGACCAGTCGAAAGAACTGGCTCCACACCAGCCATTGCCGCAAGGTGCCGCTGCCTCTCCCCTATGACCAATGGGTGATCGATGGCATAGGTGATCATGAGATGGAGAAAGTGCCACGCTTCATCCCTTTTTCGGATGCCCGACAGACGTGGGTCAGACAGAGGAGGAGAACGAGGCAGTGTTGAATGAGGCGGTCCCCCCTGAAGTAAGGGCCATCCAGGATCCTCCTCCACCTGACCCACGAGTGCTTGAGCCTCAGTCTCTTGGCCCCTCTGAATTTGAGCCCCTGTTCACTGACCACTCTGTGCCCGGAGTGGCTAGGTACAATTTGCGTCCTCGACGGAGGGGCAGTGCACCAAAGGAAAAGTCAGATTAGTAGGGATGGACTGCATGGATGAAGAATAGGGCATATGTACCCTGTCCGCGGTACCAACGATAGCTTAAGGAAAGGGAGATTGGTGCACCATCCAAGACACTGAACGGGATAAGCTGAGGGTGTCTTCCCAGAAGGGGAGGTGCCCTATCCTGAACGACGTGGGATTTCTTCAACGGGCCGCGATCGCGCTGCCCCACCGTAGATGAACAATAGGAGTCTCCCAGCAAGGCTCAGAAGGATGCTGGAAAACATTTTCCCATCATACTATTTCCTTGTCATTGACACCATTGCACTTGCGTTTTCCTCTTTTGATCACCATGTATCCCTTTGGCCGCCCAATTGTTGAGGAGGAACAGCCTTTTGCAGCACCACGTTTGGAGGGGAATGGGGTTGGTTGGCCCAGTTGGTCGAGAAAGAGTAAAATAGTTTTTATGCTCATTGTCCTGATTTCTCTCATAGCAATGCTTGGAATAATGTGGTTTCTTGAAGAAAAATATCCTGTACATTCCTTGATTGGTACAACACCTGCCCCTCCTGAACATATGTTTGTAACTTTGGCACCTCACAAAGGGGAACACCGAAAGTCTTGTAAGGATAATGTGTTTATACAAATGTTGCACCGGACACATAATGCGTCTAACATGACAAACTGTTGGGTGTGTGGACTACTTCCTTCGGTGACCCATAAAAGTGAGAACTTATTGTTCATGCCGTTGTCCTATATTAATAGCTGTGAAGGGTGGTTTGCATTGCTTAGTATGGTACGTCCACCTCCCCCATTTAATACGTTAGAAAGAAAGAGTATTGGTCCCCGCACCATGACACAAAACGTACGCTTCCAGCATAGAGCACCTCCTGGTGCTCCTACAGGTCGAGAGCCGTTCGGTAGATTGTTCCTAAGCTCTTGCATGCATGCATACAAAGGTGAGAGAATTGGACATGGTCTCGCACGGAAATAGATGATTTCCTGGGGTTCAACACGTCAGAATATTTCCAGTCCTTTCAGGCTCGTAATGTCACTGAGAATAAGCCAATGCCGCTGTCAGTGGTTAACACCACAGCTACTTTCTGTGTCCAGGGAAGTGGGAAGATAGAGGTGGGGGAGAGCAGGTGCAACACTACATATAAGCTGAGAGCGACAGATAGTCCACCCCTGGTACTACCCCCTAATGTCTACTTCGTTTGTGGATCCCAAGGCTATGTTTGGCTCCCTGAGGGATGGTCGGGTAGGTGTTATCTCTCTTACCCCCGTATATATAGCTCTGCCCAATTACCATAAAGACCATTGATTGCAACGTAGGAGCACATACCTGTCCCGAGTCAGGAGGATTATTAACACAGAAGATGTAGACCAGACAGACACCACTCTGCAGCAGTTCACCGATGCCATGTAAGGGATTATACCCTTTTGGGGCCCTATGTCCAATAGCCTAAATATTCATAGACTCACTAGGGTGGTGGAAGGAGTAATAAATACAACTGCTGGTATCCTGACCAATATTACAGCTGAGCTTCAGGCTACGAGACTCGTTGCCCTTCAAAACCGGATGGTGCTAGACGTCATCCTTGCTGATTGGGGTGGGGCCTGCCATGTCATCGGAAGCAGTTGCTGTGTATACATACCGGACCACGCTCCGAATGTATGTGCTGCTATACAGAAGCTCCATAGGCTTGCCTCTGACATACACCAGGAGTGGTTTTGCGGCCTATTCGCATCTTGGGGTTGGAAGATTATCATTTTCCTGGTTGCCATAGCTGGTATCATTTTAACATGTTGTCTGTGCATACACTGCCTTCCTGCCTGTTGTGCCTGCTGTGTACACATGTTGACACCTCGCCCCAAACACTTGGAACATGACTCTAAGGACAAGGCCATGATGATGCAAGACATCCAGGATATGATGTGCATTGACGAGGGCATTTTTTAATATTAATGATGTATGCCTAGCCTTGTAATGTGTCCATTACATACCGCATAGAGTTTTAGCTTTCGCTAGTAGCCAAATGAGTTAGCAAATGTTGCCTATGCTTGAACATTTTTCCCTTCCTTTAGAATTGTAAGGCCCCTACCTGATGGCAATAATAAAATTTAGCTATGAATGCTAACAGGAGGGTCTGTTAGAATTGATAATGCTATTGTCCCATTGCTCGAATTTCGTCCTGTGTTAAGTTAGCATTCATGGCGCCATTTTATTAGTAGCCGCCATTTTGTTCTATGGTCGAAGCCAAGCTCCTGCCTCATACTGCTTGCCTCAGCAGAAAACTGCCTCCATGCATCGTACTTTGTGTTTCTCCAAGGCCGAGTTTAGCTGCGCTAATGAATGTACTCTCTATTATGGCATACCTTTGCTGTTAGATAGGCTCGTTCCCACCTGCTAGAATGGCGGGCACGGGCAAAGTAACCTTGGGGCAGAGATAACATGTACCCTGTCTCAGGACTGTAGCTCATCCTTCTGTGTCTCCTTTGTTTGCTAGTGCCTGGACTGGAAATTTCCAGCCTAGGCATGTTCTTAGGAAACTGGAAATGTATAATTCTGGATGTTATGTTGGGGGAAGTCAGTCCCTTGGCAGCCATCTTGTGAGGCTGGTCAGACTGGGCTCCGCTGCAGCGCAATACTAATAAATAACTTTGGTTTATATTCTCTACTGTCGGACCGACTCTTCATTTGTTTGGAAGGCCGAGAGGTGGTCGCGAGTGACCCGGGTGGCCCTATTCGGGTCACTTCCTTCACCCCCCCCACGGGCCGGTCAGACTTAATTGCCAGGGCCAGTGTGCGTTCCCAGTCCGGCCCCGGTAATAACTGAAAAGTCTGTGTGCGTCACTGTGTTACACCCTATGGGTGAAATCTACAATAAATTACAGATTCACCATTGCTAGGCTCAGAAGCTCTAGAGAGTTGGCATACCAGTATTATGGTAAATCATGATCCAGAATGCAGCTTTGACATTAATTGCCACATATCTGCACTGCTTGTGGTGCTTCAACGTTTATCCTTTTTCTATGAATTGGCTTCTAATTAGATTCCATGCTTTGTTACTCCTGCTGGGCCAAGTAATTGCTTTGCTGGCCAGGTGGAGAATTAAAGACTCCCTCTCCCTCCCCCACACACACACACAATCGTGCCATTTGACAGTGCTTAAGCTTGTTCCTGGGGGCATGTAACCCCGTATGACTTTTTACCCCGCAGTCTTTATCACAGAGGTAAGTACTACACAGGTAAGTGATACAAACCATTTTGTACCTTTACCTCGCATCCATTATCATGCGATACTTTACTCCATAGGTATTTTATTTTTAAATTACATTATTTTAATGTTTTTTTTTAAAGAAAGAAGGGAAAAGGTGTGGCTAGAGGTAAAGAGGAGATAAGGGTGATTTTTGGGTTAAAGGGTGGACAAAGGTAATGGAGTAGGGGTGATTTTAGGGTTAAGGGCTGGAAGAGGTAAAAGGAGGAAAGGGTAATCTTGGGGTAAATGGGTGGGTAGAGATAAAAGGGGAAATAGTTTTTTAAGGTTCAAGGCATGGGTAGAGGTAAAGGGAGGTAAGGATGTTCAGGAGTAATCACTCCAAAACAGACCGGAAAAAGGGGTATGGAGAAGTTACCCCCTTGAAGCAGACCAGAAATCGGGGGTTTTGGGCGGTAAAAATAATAATATATATATATATATGCATGTATATATTTGCTAACAAAACACATTCAAAGGTTATTAATGGTTTAACAAACAAAAACTGAGAGAAGTCCTGATATTCACCAGTACTGGCATGCAAAGCACAGTGTAAATCATAGCCCCACCAGGTTTTGCTCTTGGTAGACAGGGTTTTTTTTTTTGAACTGTGGCTTTGGCAAAGTGATGTACTGAGCATAGTGGGTGGCCTTAGTTATGGTGTATGTTGTGCTTTGCATACCCTAGCAGGAGAATTTCAGGAATTTTTCAGATTTGACTTCACCAAACCGTAACATATTACTTGCTTACGCAGCAAAAATCGAGGCCCAGATTTACAAATGCGTCACACAATGCAGTGGAGCAACCAAAGTTGCTGCGTTTCGTACAAGGGAGAGAACAGGAAAGCACCATATCTACTAAGATTTGGTGCTATCCTGGTCTCTCCCTAGCGCAGATGCATAATCAGGCTGCCTAGAACCAAGTACACACCACTGAACCTCTTTGCAAAGGTGTCTGCAACATGTCTAGCAAAGGTTTTGTACTAGAAGGGTAACCTCTCAGTACAAAATATTGTGCTTAGAGCAACTTTAAAACTTTGCCCACTTCTGATATGTGCTGTACAGTGCAGCACACATGTAAAATGGGAACAAAAGGAGAAATAAAAGCATTTCTCCTTTTTATGCCTGCTTCAAAGTGGAGTTATTTTTTGGTGCAAAACCCTTTCTACTATTGTATGGGAATGCCCATATACCACCCATGGAATTCTCTTTTGATGCAGATTAACGCATAGCAGCGCTGCTTTGTGTTACTTTGAGGCAACCTTCCAGTGCAAAACAAGTTTTGTAGTGGAAAGTAAATAAAAAAAAACATTTTATGCAGATTTACATCACTTTTGTGATGCAAACCCAGCACAAAAGTTTTGCAAATCTAAGCCTTAAGGTGTTTTCTAATGCACTCCGTTCACCTGCTTGGGAGTAGATGAAATTGAGAATATAAACACTAAGCTAACCAGGAGTATATTTTTTGATGTATAGGCACATATTTGAAGATGCCAAGAATAAATTTAACATGTTGCCTGTCAAATTACATGTATGTATTAATCAAGTGGTTCCAGTTATTAAAAAGTCAAATATTTTGACCATGCTACCCCCTTTTAATTATACCCCTATTGGATCTACACAAAACCTGAGATATCTGCAGGATGTGTAACTTGCTAACTGCCTGCCACTCTTCATCAAACAGCATCAAAGGGATCAGCAAATGAAAATAATTACACCCCACCTTTAACTGTTCCCTTCAATGATGTATTGGCAGAACACCTGACATAAGAATAGAAAACCAAATCTTCTAAATGTCTGTCAAATTGTGTGCTGATTCATTAGGCAGTGTCTAAATTAATAGCAAATAAACACTTTTTGCCTCCTTCTCTTTTTAACTGGCACCCCTTAATGAATTTGCATTAATCTGAAAATACCAGCAGTAAGCTCAACATGCTGGAGGGCTTATTTACAAGCCCCTAGCGCCGCTGGTGCATCACTTTTTGTGACGCACCGGCGGTGCATTTTTCTGCCCCATATTTAAAGGGACACGAAAAGCCATCCTGCGTGGCTTTTCCTGTCCGTGTAATTAAGGCCCCTTTACACGTAGCACTTTGCATCAAAGAGGCGTTCCATGGGTGTTGCTGTGGGTGTTTCCACGCAATACCCATAGAACCTGACACATTTCCAGATTTTCGAGAAATCGTAAACCCGGAAATGCGTCTCAATGCTACGCCTCGGAGGCGTAGGAAGGTGCAACGAGGAGAAATGTATTAATTTCTCCTCGTTTTATTTCCTCTTTCCATGTGTGCTGCATTCTGCAGCACACATAGAACGAGGAAATCACCTCTTATGATTGTTTATGTGCAGGAAGGTGTCCCTACTTGCACATAAACAATCATTTAAAAAATGACGTTTTACACGTACTGTTTGTGCTAATGCAGCACACATAGAAGTTGAAAAACGCCATTTCAGATTGTTTATGTGCAGGAAGGGACACCTTCCTCCACATAAACAATCATCCCCGTGACACAGGAATTCTTGCACCATGGTGCAAGGGTGCCTGCGTCGGCGCATGGCATGGCAGCTAATTGTGAGGTAACGCAGGGGAGAGTAAAGGGATCCGTCATATCCTTGTAGATATGACGCATCCCTGTGCTTTGAAAGTGCTACAGTGTGGCGCAGCCAAAGCGCCTGCAGTGCAGCTCTGCGGCACTTTCTTGTAAATGAGACCCTAAGAATCTGCCAAATGTGACGCATGATGGTGAAATGGTGTTAAATTGAAAATTAGCAAATTGCCTTTTCCTGTCATGATATACAAAAGTGCTAAACCTTTCAAGCCCACCCTGAAACTTTTTCAAATGATAGTATATTAAAAACAACCAAACAGATTTACATTAAAGCTTGGTGTAAATTCTTTCAGCGACTGTTGCTGTAGCTGTGAGCCAAATTTCCTATGGGAGCTAAAATGGGAAATCACATCCGTTTTCGAACACCCCTCCATCCCCTTCACTTTTTTTCCTGCTTTGGACTGAATGAAAATTGGTATAACAGAACTTGGCTGCTTATGCTACTGAGTGTGTAAAGAGCTGTCCATGAGGAGCAAAGTTATAGACAAACCTAACAATGCTTTTTAATTGGAAAGTGTTGTTGAGCCATAGCTACACAGTGGCAATGGCCACTCTAATATATTTGGCCAGCGGAGGCATGGCATACCACACTCTGGCCAGTATAATATTATTGTACAGATTGAATAACATTGACCCTTTGCTTCAATTTGTACTCGGTCTCCAGCTTTACCCTACATCCTTGTGGCCATAGCTCAGACACCTATATGAGAGATATCTACTTTTCTGTATTTTTTTTACAGTATATAAAGTTAGATGTACATTAAAATATATATTTCCTTTACAAGATAGCTCCCCCTGGCTGGCTGTGGCCTATTGGTACTTTACACAGGGGATACTGCTTTCTGGGTTATTGTGCAGAGAGCCTTGCCTAAGACCATTATGACTGGAAGGGAGAGATGCACTACACTCAAAGGACGGCTTTAGGGCACTGGACACATGGCATGGTCCAATGCTGTGCCCTGCATCCACAAGGTGGACACTGCTGTGCCAGTAGATGGCCGTGGCCTGCTCTCAACACCTACATTGAGGGTGGGGGCACCATGACTCGAGGCTCCATTTCTCCTGAATTACGGCCCCACCACAAATTCAACAATGCTAATAAACATCTATGGAACTCTATCTCGCGCACACAAAAACACGCGTGCAACAGAGTACCACATGGTGCCAAAAAAAGTGTTCTCTTTACATTTGTTATGTGTCATAAAGAAACTGATACACCGTAAACATAAGCTGACTTTTTCATGGGCCCTGGCCAACAATGCGTTTTGTAGGAGATGCCAACTCGTCACGGCTATTAATAGGACTAATACCTAGGAAACCATAGGCTCATATTCACAAACAAGCAGACATCAGGAAACCAAAGTAAATTTTTCACAAGGCTGAAGTCTAACAAGCACTCCTTCAAACCACTCTGGTCATGTGCTGCTAATCCACAGCATCTTCTTAGCGCATAAGAGCGGCATGAAGCGCTAGCTAAATAACAAGATAATGTTATTTAGCATATGTGTGCATGACCTAGACGTGGCATGGAAGGACAGGCAGGGCCTTCTCGTGTTGTCTTGCTATTTGTAGATAATGCACTTCTGCTGACCGGACAAAGAATGCCCTAGCTTGGCAGGCTGCCCAGTAAACACATCAGACGAATGGCCAGTTGACCAGCTGCATGAAAGTTATCTCGCTGTCCCGCTTCTGATTCGTTTTTCTATCATCCTTTCTTTATCATTACATGTGGTCATGGGCCCTCGGTGGTCTTCTTCCAAGAAAAACTCCCTCAACTGAGATAACACAACACAAGGCTTTCATGGCTTCACTTTGTCTAAAGTATTGCTAGACCAGATTGGTACAGAACACCCACTGTCTTCCAATAGCTCCATCTTTTATCTGTGTAAATAATAGTTCTTATAGTCCTCTTGGGCAGTGCCCGACCATCTGGGTATAGTGACATACACAGTGTATATGGATTGGAACGGGTCTGGAACCTGGGCCGCAGCCATGCCCAGAACCAGCTGCTCGTGGAATCCTAGCCAGTCTCTGGCCGCCAGTGTGGATTCTCTTCTGGATTATTGATAGCATTAAATTTAGGGGTATATTTACTAAGATTTTGCACCAAGTTTGCATCACAAAAGTGACTCAAATTCATGCAAATTATTTTTTTTACCAATTTACTTTCCAGCGCAAAACTTGTTTTGTGCTGGAAAATCACTTGAAAGTAAAGGAAAGCAGTGCAATGCACTGCTTTGAATTACGTAGTGCCAATGGGGTGTTACATGGGTGGTACATGGGTGTTCCCATGCAACCACCCAAGGTTTTTGATGCAAAACCCTATTTACTAAAAAAGGGTAGACATGGTTTTGCATAAAAAAATAGCGCCAATTTCAAATAGACGCTATCGTGGAGAAATGCTTTCATTTCTCCTTCCTTTTCCGGCTTTGTATGTGTGCTGCACTGTACAGCACACATACAATGTGGGAAAATATTTAAAGTTAGTCTAAGCATAGTATTTTGTACTGGAAGGCTTCCCTTATAGAACCTGTTGAGAATATATGATTTTACACCGAATATCCCTCTGAGCAAGGAGGTGGGGGGACCATTCTGTTCCATTGCAGGACACTTCCAGTTTCCTTACTCCAATCCCCAGGCAGGTCTACGCAGGCTTTCCTTAGGAGGTTCTTTCCCACCTTATGGCAAGTGCTCCCTGCCTCTTTGCATGCCATAACAACATTGGTTGACCAAAGGGTATAGAATTCATTCAACCAGTTGTTTCTGTTCTGAGCCTTGGAATTAGGAGAAGGTGGTCGTACTATTTCTTGTCGTTTTTGAAGTTACAATACAAATCCGATGCAGACAGGTGGCAATCTAGTGCCAAGCTCTCACATCTCTATCCGCTAACTAGAGGGACTAGGCAGAGTAGAACCCAATCCCTTTGCGTTGCTAAATGAGCCACTCACGACTTTGATGCGCTGCGCTGTACAATCTTACAGAAAGAAGGTTATCTATCTACGTGCTGATTATATTTTACTTTATGTTAAAACCTCTTTGACAATGAAAATCTATTCTGGTGGGTGTTACAAATTTGGGTGAGGAGTCCAACCTGGCAATAAAATTAGACAAGTCAGAACTATCCCCTCTTAGCTCTGCAGTGCATTGACATAACCAGGTAAGTATTTGGGCATCCACATTTTTACTAGTAGCTCTAAACTGTACCATAGAAAATGCACGGTTACTCTGGAGGTTAGGATTAGGAACTAGTTGAGGCTAACCATTTCTAAGATGGCCAAAATGTGGTTAATAAAGAGGATTTTAATATTTATATATTTATTTGTAAATCTTGTAATCCAGATCCTTCGAGTCTTGTTTAAAGTGCCTCTGCAGAGCCTACTTGAGGGGTGGCAAACAAGTCCGAATTAGAAGGAACATGTTGACACCCGTCTGTGACTTGGGCGTTCTTGCTGTTTCCAATCCTGAGGTGTATTACTGGGTGACCCATGCACAACACGCCATGTGTTGCTTTCACCACAGTGACGCCATACCTCATCTGGCCCTTGAGAGGTCCATCATCTTTTCTCATTTATTGAGAAACATTGCCTTGGGTGCACTCTACTGAGGATCTCAAATAAAATTTAGTAGTTAACACAATGTTTGCACTTAGGAAACTGATTAGGAGAGAGGCAGAGGTTGTCCCATACCTTTTGCTGTGGGGTGGAGGAGTTGTGTGTAGTTAACATTTTCATGACAGTAGCTCAATTCAAAACTAGAGGAGTGTGGAATATGTTAGACCTTTTATGTGCCTCAGACTGCGGGTTGAGGTGCAACCCTTTCTACAGATAGCAGAGTGATATTTGATGTTTATGGTTACTGAGGATGAATGGTGAGCATCTGTACTTCGACAAAAAATAGTGTCAATCGATTATAGGCTTAGCTTTATACATTTCAAATACATAAATATATTGTATTTTGTCTCTGAGAAGCTCTACTGAATAGATCCTTCTAAAAGTAATAGGTACCCCTGATGTTTAGGAAGTGATGAGGGATTTATACATACAGGCCCTGATTTATCAAGCCTTTGCATTGCCCTTATGTCACGCAACGCTGAGGCTTCAGTAACATTTACAAAGTCACACAAGGGGCGATTTGCGCCGCATTGCATGGCTTTGTAAAGAAATGTAGTGCAATGCAGCTGCTTTTACTGCGTTATGTATCATTTCAACTTGCAAGTGATTCCATGGGTGGAGCATAGGTGTTCCCATGCATCCACCAATAGACTTTGGAGCATTCCCAGATGTACTAAAGCTAGTAAACCTGGCAATGCGTCAAAATGGTATACCTTGCCCAGCGAGGCATAACGAGAAGAAATATCTTTATTTCTTCTCGTTATTTCCTCTTTCCACATGTGCTGCATTCTGCCTCTAAGGATTGTTTTTGTGCAGGAACATATCCCTTTCTGCACAAAAACAATCCTGCCTGTAACGCAGGCACCCTTGGTGAACTATGATGCAAGGGTGAATGTGTTGGCGCTAGGGAGCCCACAGTGTGCCAGCACTAGTAAACAGCAGAAATGCTCCGTATGTTTGTAAATATGGAGCATTTCTGCTCTCACCCTTTTTACACAATCCTGCGCAGCAACTTTGCTTGCTGCCCTGCGTCGTGTGAAAGATTCGTAAATATGCCCCCCCCCTAGATTGGAATGCCCATCATTGCAGGACTTCTAGACAAAGGTAAAGGGGGCAATCTGTGATGTGTTGGGTACTCTCACTGACTGTGTGTCTCACTAGACTGCTGTCCGGTATCCTGAAATGTCACCTGCAGTTTTTGTGGACGACAATGGACAATGACCAAGAGGAAGACTACAGAAACCTTCTACTGCAATTGCTTAGACTCGAGGACATTAGCTGTGAATTTTGGTTACAGTTAGAATCTCTCAAAGATGCTTAGATAGTTGCTTGTTATACGGCTGACTAAGACTGAGGTGGGAGTTCTATTATAAAGGTTTCCTATATGTTTGTGCGGCTCAGGGGATCCTACAGCAAGATTGAGATACAAGGATTCTGGATTCACCAGTGATACAAGAAATCCTAACTCAAGAGACATCGCCAGAGGCTTATTGGGCAGAAGCTGCTAATAAGATTACGGCCTCAATTAGTAGAAGTTATACAACTGGGGAAGGTGGACATCCATGTATGCCTATGGCACATAGGACACTCCATCAACTTCTGGTCAAAACAAACGCTACCCGGGATGATGATGAGAAGGTGGAAATGCAATGAGAGGGAAATCTATTCCTACACTTGTAAGATTTTTCCTTAAAAAAAGAACATATTTAGCTCTTGAAATTGCTCAAGTTCCTTTCTTTCTGACTGTAACCCAAGAGTGTGAGCTTTGTAGCATGAACGCATTACATTAGCTCTTATGTCACTCCACGTAATTTGAGACCACGTAATACACATAAGCCCTGGGGCAGCTCTTAATTGCCTCAAAGGTAGTAACGGTTGTCTAAGATGTGCAACTTTTTTTGATATGTTTATTTAATTTGGAGGGGGCTTATGCTTAAGAGACATACAGATAAATCATACTTCAGTACAAAAATATTTATTTATAAGAAGCAACAATGTGAAACATCATACTAGGTAGCTCGAAATCTAACAAAAAGCTTCCGCCAGGAGGCAGTTTTTCAATGAGATATAAAAAACTGTGGGACAGATTTACCACTTACTCGCGCAGCACAGTGCAGCAGCCGCAAATGCTGCTCTGCGTGAAAAGGAGAGAGGAGGAGAGCGGCATATTAACAGAAATATGGCACTCTCCTCCCCTTTCCCTAGTGCCGACGCTGAAATCAGCTGCCTTGAGCCACAAAGGCACCTTTGCGCCATAGTGCAAGGGTGTCTCTGTGAGCCTAGCATAGGTTTTGTACTGGAAGGGTATCCTTCCAGTACAAAATACTATGCATAGACTGACTTTAACCCTTTTCCCTCCTAGTATGTGTGCTGTAAAGTGTAGCACATGTGCAAAGTCGGAAAAAGAAGAAATGAAAGCATTTCTCCTTCGTTGCTCCTACTTCAAAAGGACACCGATTTCTGATGCTAAACTCTGTCTACTTTATCTAGTAAATAGGGTTTATTGTCAGAAACCTTGGGTGGGCGCATGAGAATGCCCATGCTCCACCCATGGTATGCCCCCTTGGCGCTAAGTAATGCAAAGCAGCGCACTTGCATTAGTTTCACATTATGTCTAGTGCTAAACAAGTTTATCGCTGGTAAGTTCATCGGAAAAAAAGATTTTGTGCCGATTTGCTTTACTTTTGTGATGCAAACACAGCGTTAAAATCTTAGTAAATCTCCCCCTGGAAGCGAGGGAGTCGCATGTCCAGCCTAAGAAAGTTGATTCTAATGCGTGAGCATACGAATGAAAAAGTCGAAGCTGGACAGAGCACAAGAGGGAAAGGCTGAACAAGAATTTGGGAATCGGATGAAGAGGTCTGTTTGGGGTGTACAGCTGGGTAAAGGATGAAAAATAGAGCGGAAACAAGCCACGGACATACTTGAACACCAGAAAAAGAAACCAGTAACAGAGACAAAAATGCTAAGGTAGCCAGCAAAAAGACCTCAAATGGGGTGAGTTGTGTGCGAAAATTGCAAAATTAAAGAGAAGACACCAAAGAATTAAACACAAATTGAAATGGGAAAAGACAATAAGCAAAGAGTAAGAAAAATTATCAATTTGAGAAAAGCTAGCAGTAAGAATAATTACTCTCATTATTATATTATTGACAGTAATTTTCCTAATGTTCTGCTGTTGGCAACAGTGATTCACATGGATTCATACAGAACACTAAAGAACCAATTACAAGCAGGTAGGAATGAAATGAGGTATTTACCAAAGCTGGTAATTCCCATTACCTGAGGGTAAGCTATTTATTGAGTGAAGAAAATACCTCCTGTTTCAGGCTTTTTACTTGAAGTCATAATATACAAAATCAATATTTAAATCTTTCAATTCTGCATGTTTTGTCTCTGTTCTGGGCGGTGGCGGCTGCTATCTAATGCCGGTGGGGGAGGGTCGCAGGGGGAAGGGCGGGACAATGAAAAAAAATGAAACACTTACCTTTGTGCTGCCGTCGCCTCTCGGTCCTCTTCACCCGCTTCCAGGCCAGAAACAGGAAGCTCCCGGGCTCCCCATAGCCAGTGGCAGAATGCAACGCAGCGTTGTTTTTGGTCTGAGCGCCGCTGTACGGCGCTCAGACAGGCATTGGGAGCCTGGGCATGTTCTCCACCCAGGCTGTAATGCAGTCTGGGTGGAGAATATTCAAAGTGCACAGGACTGTTTGGCCGGCCCGAGACCGCCGGCCAAAGGATCATGCGCACTTGGAGTGGGCAAACCACTCCTCCCCTTCCCTGCTCTGTGAACAGAGCAGCCCCACCTCTACCCAGCTGAACGAGGACGGGGAAAAAAATGATAATAACAATGAGTTATTATCATTTTATTTTTTCCTTTTTGACCAGCTCAGTGGGGCGACGCCACTCCGCCTTAGCGGAGGAGCTGCTCCTAGTTCTGGGTGTTTTCCTGATAAATTTCGGCAGCTTTGCCCTGTCAAAATTTGTGAGGGGAAAACAGTGGGGTGTGATAATTATCATAAAGCTCAGAATAACAATCAGTGTTTACACTCCAGTTTACACAGGGGTTGGAATGTATTCCCCAGCTTATAAGCAGGGCCCACTTCCATCAAACCCACGTGCAGGATCCATGCATTAAACTAGGAGATGCAGATGGGTAAGGAGCTTCCCGCTACTGGCTTTGATTGGTGATGATAGTACAGAATTCTTTATCAGTTAGTGACAGGGCCCTAAACTACTGGTAATGGCTGGTTTTTAGCCCTGGCTTATAGACAGCTTTAGCTTTATCACCAACCTCATAGTTTCCAAAATAACTACAAACAAAAATACATACATTGGTATATACACATAGATGCTGTTGATCGGTCCTCTTCATCCACTGGCCAGTTCAAGTGCCATTTACATTTTGCTTCTGCCCACCACATCCTACATTATAGGGCAATGGGTCAATTCACTTTCGCCATAAGCTCTCTTAACTCTAAGTGATGGTATTTTTCTCTTGCACATGTGCACATCATGGGCATCGATTCACCATAATGCCTGGGGTGGTGGGTGCATGCCCTTTGACCTGTGATGACATCATGGAAAGTGACATCACACAACATCACCCGTGGCAGCATTAAAGCAACTGTGTCACATGACCTCTGATCCTGATAGTATAGGCAGCAACATCACCACAGTAAAAAAAAAAAAGTACAATAAGAACAAATGAAAAGCAGGGTTAATAAAATGCGAGAGGAGATATACGTCTATTTTAGTTATTAAACATATTCTAACAGGGCTGCACTCATATCAGGGAATCAACCATCACATACACAGCGGCAGCTACCATTTGGCAGATGGCCATGGTATGTTGCATGATTACAGCCCACAACGCACAATTACTGCCCCCAATTCCAGCCACACCGCCACATGAAAAGGCACAACTGTGACTGAAAGGCACAGAGATCTGGAATAGCATCAGCTGTAGCAATTCAGACTTCAGTCATACTCAGACTTCTGCTAGGAGGGTTTTGGGGGACTCTCCACCGTGAAATATTTGGGTCAAATTTCACACATGGCATTTGCAGCCTGATGCTCCTCAGGACATGCACCGTTTATTTAAAAATGCTCAGTGAATACCCCGTGTATGCCAACGGGAACATCCAATATGAAATGGGTGTACCCTTTTATGCCAAGAATTACAAACAGAATGCCAGTGGCAGAATTTTGACATTTTCACTCACATATATGCTCACACATGCACACGCTTTCTCTTTCTCACACACATAGACACTCGCATAGACACAACATTTCACAGTTTTTCCCCACTCACCTGGGTTGTCGACTTTAGCTCCTCCGCTGCTGGTGCATGGGCCCTCAGGCAGGCAGAGTTATTCCCGTCTCAGGCTCTGAGGCAGGAGACTGAAAGCTGGTGCCTGTGTAGTGAATACATTTTTCACAGCAGAGACTCCAGTTTTTCACGTCTGCATTCTTCACTGCATCCTCTGCCATGTTTTTTTACAGTGTGTGTGAGGTATGTGGGGTCAGGGCTTAACCCAAAAGCTCTGGGGCACTTGCAGAGCATCACAAGTGGGGAGGCACCTAGGTGTGTGAGAGGCCTGTGGCCAGGTCTAGGACTTTGATGCCTCTGCACAATCTCTTCGATGGCTGGTGAAAGCACCTTCATGTGTCTGAGCTACCATCAGATAAATCCACTCCCTGAATGACAATGATGCTTGACCCTGGCAGCAAAGGTTGTTTTTTAAACTACGCTAATAGTGAATAATAGATAGACTAATATTCATTATTGGTGTAAGGAAAAGGGGTCAGAAATCAAGGAATGCTGAGCCTGGATAACCATAAGGCTTAGCTGCCACAGCTGTGTTTATGGCAGACCTCTCCACTGTACGTTTTGTATGCCCACCCCAGGTGCCCTGCACCAGTAGGCACTGTTCTCTTTCATAGCTCCAGTTTATGAAGTGAAACAAACTTCAGTGGGCGAGAAATTGGTGTCAGTTCACCGGACAGAATTGTAAACATCAATGGCTGGAATACGTTATTAGGATTAATACATTTAGCTGTTACATAAAAGTACTGGCCAGCAAATATTAAAACAACATTTTAAGAAAAATGTTCTCCACTGAGACTCCATTTTTCAACTGTCGCAAGTTCTATGAAGCGGTTTCGCTTCTGGCTGATTTCAGTGAGGTTGACACAATGTGTACAGTGTTGTACCAAATAGCTACACTGCGGGGAAGTTTTAGGACCTGGGCTCTGTAACCGGGCAAATTGAAACCGTTTCTGTGACACTGTTTATAATACCAGTAA
The DNA here is from genome assembly GCA_963921515.1 of Calotriton arnoldi. Lineage (NCBI taxonomy): Eukaryota > Metazoa > Chordata > Amphibia > Caudata > Salamandridae > Calotriton > Calotriton arnoldi. The sequence goes on along the minus strand of CAWUFW010003000.1, from coordinate 967,838 downwards.
TCCAGGTGCACACTGGGAATACAGTTCTTTTTTCCCGCTGCTGGCTGCTTGATCACTACAGAGGCCAGGGGTCCAAAAGGAAGAGCCCAGGGTCATAACCAGCAACATCTGGCGACACCTAAATGACGTCCATGGTGCAAGCCAATAGCGGTTTTTAATTCATGTTTCTTTTATATATTTTTGCAACAGTTACCTTTTCTCTTGTTTAAAAAAATATATATATGACCATCAAGTGTAGACTGCAGTATTTGTACTTTTTAATATATATTTTATTTATCACTTTTTATGTCTATTGTAGACTTGCTAAGGCAAGATCTATTGGCTGTGTCAGTGCTTTTTTCAAATAGGAAACAATTGCTCAGTCACATGTTGGTTAGAGGTTACCTGTTTGAGGTTGATAGCCTGTCCTGATGAGACTCACAGACCTTTACCTACATACTCAAAATGTTGTATTTTACCCAATCAGACTGAATCTCGGATTAACTAATTGAGGGCTCATCAGACTATGTTCCTGGTTTGCTCACTGCTCTGTGTCATATACGTAGTTCACCTAGCTTCACTTTGCGCTGCACCATCAGCATTTTGGGAAAAGTTATCTGCACACCTTGTACATCACTTATGTTTATCAATGCGTTGAGAGGGCGTGGCCTGACGCCGATAGAGTGAGCAGCACAGCTCGAGAGCTCCGATCGGCCGGCTGCCATCCAGCTCCATCCTGACTTACCCGACTGATATTCTGCCCCGGAGAGCAATCCCCAAACAGCCAGATACAAAGAGGCTTTACAGGGACGACGAAGTGCCGGAACGAGAGACAGAAGGGTGCGAAGTAAATAATCGCCACGCCACACCTGCGAGTCTCCCAAGATGGCGGCGCCCTGAGGAAAGGGCAAGGAGCTGCGGGACGAGGCGACTCATAGAGCTGTGAGGCCGGAGAAGAGGAGACAGAGCTGAGGCTGCAAGCAGAGCCCCACACGCCGACGGCGACCCCTCTAGATCTGTATAACAGTGGCCGATCAGTGTCACTGGAAGGGAGGGGAAGGGCGGCAAGGAACCCCCGGCGCTGAAATGTCGGCCCAGAGGCGGGATAAAGTGACGCCCATATTACGGGCACTGCAGGAAGAGGAGTAGAAGGCAAGTGACAGAGAGCAAAAGCAGGCGCCTCTGCGGCTGCACTCCTGAGAAGCCGCAAGGTGAGACAGCCCTGCACCAGGTGAGCAGCGGCGGCGGAGACCCAGGCTGCAAGCGGAGCCCTCACAGGGCAACAGTGATACGCATGGCCCGAGGTGAGCTCGCAATGCAGCGGAGATGCGGAGCCCCCCCTCGGGGAATGACGGAGCTGCCAGAGAGGGCTGCACAGGGGAACTGCATCAGGTGAACAGGCACATCCACGGAGGAATGACAGGTACCCCAGCGATCACGATCTTGTGCAGAGGTAGGCCTGGCCTGCACGCAACTGACAACACGAACACCGGCAGGCGAGGCCCAGCCCCGCTGGGCGCAGGCAGGAGGCTGCCCATGATTAAGATATCTGACCTGAGCACTGCGGGGCCTGAGAAGTGGGAAACACGGCGGGAACAGGAAAGGATACACACTCAAAATAAAGCATTGTGCTGGGCCCTCGAGGGGCACAACCTATGCGGGGACCTTGGGCAGGGCCCGCCGCTGCAGTAATTAAGGAAGACATTGCTCCTATGTGATAGGGAATCAAGGATCGTCTGGGAGAAGCGCCCTGGAGGGGAGGCAGACGAAGCAGGGAAATATATGGCACTGATAAGCCCAGCGGGGAACACACCGCGTTAGAGAGGCCCAAACTCTGATACACGGGCCATCTACTGACGGGAAAGCAGTAGCCCTAAGGCGGGCGTCCAAAGTGAGCCAGCTGAAAGCTGATGTATAATGAGAGGGCAGAAGGAGGCGGGTCGGACTGACCCCGCCGAGAGCCTTGACCAGTGTAGAGCGGGGGGGTACGCGGCAGCGGATCCTGACCCAACCTGCATATCACCAGAGAACTAGAGTTCTGCTGGGCCATGAATACCACAGCTCGCGCTGACTAGGATCTAAATCAAGCCCTCCGCGGAGAATCTGGATCAGACCCTACAGCGGAAACTCCCAGGTGGGATATCGAACATTGCAAAGCTAGAGGGAGACCGGCGCGCATTGTCGAGAGACCCTGAAGACTGGGAGGGAAGAGCCCTCAGAGAGCGAGAGAACCCAGGTGGCACGGGGCGAGAAGCGGAAATCCAGGGAGCGACTCCCCCAGCCTGAAAAGATGGGGAAAGTAATGAAGAGGTGCGGAAAAGTTGGAGATCTAGTGGAGAGTGCGTCACAGGGGACTGAAAGGAGGCCAAGATAGATTGCATAGGCACAGACTTGAGCATTCTCAGAGACGACCACAAGCGACTGTCAGAGCGAGTCTCGACAAACGAACGTCAGATGTCGGAAATTCCCCTGGAAATAACCACAATGAAAAAACAAGTAGCTGTATTATAAATGAAAGTACGCACACTCGAATTGCAGGCAGAAGACGCCGAAAACAGGTCCCACAGGAACAACATCAGGGTGGTGGTTCTGCCAGAACAAGTGGAAGGTGCCAATATGGTGGACTATCTCGAGAACTGGCTGTGTGCCAAGGTGGTGCTGGAAGGATTGTCTGCGTTTTATGCCCTAGATACGACTCACCGTGTACTGGCGAGACCACTCATACCTGGAGCCCCTCTCCTCCCGAGTGGTGGTGGCGAAACTGCTGCACTATAGAGACAGAGACTGCATCTTGGCACAAGCACGGCAAAAGGAAGATAGCCACGTGAACAATGCAATAGTACGAATCTTCCCGGACTTCTCCAGAGAGGTGCAGAGGGGCACATTCCAGAGTGTAAAGCAGAAACTCCACCAACTGGACTACAAATATACAATGCTCTACCTAGCCAGACTACGAGTGGCCATGCCGGTTGGGGCGGAGTTCTTCTGAACCCCACAGGAGGCCTGGGACTGGCTGGAGAGACACTGCGGCGAGGTGCTGCCTCAGGAATGCAGGCAGCGGAGGAGGCGCGGTGGTGGACCCCTCAGCGGAATGGCCAAAAGAGATGCTCTAGCCGCCACGCAGAAGGAGGTGCAAATGGAGTGATAAAATGCGATGAAGGTGGTGGCCTTGATAAGCGGAAAAGAGGCAGAGCATTCGCTCCTGGAGGGTAGCAGAGCGGCGCTGGAGCCAGACTCTGAGCAGGGATTGTGTACGTCCGAGACACAGAGCATTGAACTACCGAAGGTGACGCCACAAACAGCTGATAGCATCATCTGAGAAACTGGAGTAGGTGGCACCTAAGAGAAGGACTGAGGGGCAATCGGAAGTTGCTGGCCCAGAAGCAAGGTATTGCGATTGCTGCAGGGGCGGACATGATGCGAGTATTCAACAATCGAGCTGGTTGGTCGGCGTAAGGGCTGGCGGAGCAACGGACCACCCCCTCAGACTGAATGATCTGTGAGTAGTTGCTTGCAGAATTAATTTACTGGTTTGGATGGGAGGCAACCACCTACTTGTCCTGGGGAGTGGGAGTTGGGGATATTGTTTGCTGTTTCGAATGTTGGGGGGGTTTTGAGTTGCACCACTCACTGTATGTATTGCAGCCCAAAGGGAGGTCGTGGAGACCTGGAGGAGGGGATATGGGGAGGAGGGATGGCGCACATCCACTAACAACATCACCAGATGGGAGGCACACAGACATATAAATGCATGACTTGGAACATTAGAGGAATGCACACCTTGTCGAAAAGATATAAAGTATTCTCCAATCTTAGGAGACGGGGAGTACAGATAGCCTTATTACAGGAAACGCACCTCACACAGAAAGAGGGAATAGCATTGCAGAGGCGCTGGAGAGGGCAAGCTTTCTACACCATGTACTCTGCATATGCACAAGGAACTCCGGTGCGGATTTAGGCAGGGGTCCCATTTCAGCTGATAGACTCCCTAGTAGACCCGGAGGGCCGATACGTGATGGTACAGGGACGACTAGAAGGACATGAATTGAACATAATGAGTATGTATGCCACTAATACTGAACAGCCGGCCTTCTTTGCCCACTTGACCCACTGTCTGGCCCCATTTCTGACTAGCACTACGATAATGGGGGGAGACTTCAATAGTGTAGACAATGTATATTTGAACAGATCCCACCCCCCACTACGAGATTCCTCAACAATGTGCGCAGCGGCGGCATTTCATAGCTGGCAATGTCGTTGGGGGCTGCTGGATTCCTGGAGAACCCTGCACCCTCAGGACCGTGATTACTCTTTCTTTTCGGCTATGCACGAGGTCCATACGCGACTGGACACCTTTTTATGCACTGCAGACTTTCAGCGCCTAGTACACACCTTCGAATACTTATCCCGCACAATCTCGGACCATATCCCAGCCTTATTGAATCTAAAGTGTGCACACCCTAGACCCACAATCCCTACTTGGAAACTCTGACCAGACGCCCTGGAGGACCAAGTGTTCCGGGAGGGGATTAGGGAGAATATTACTCAATACTTCCGTGATAATGATGGGACTGCCTTTTTGCCATTGGCGGAGTGGGACGCTTTTAAGGTGGTTCTGCGGGACAGTGCATAGCGGAAACTACCGGCATCAGGCGCACGCTTCTCCGGGAGGTCGAGGAGGCAGAGGAGACCCTCAGGAGGTTAGAGCGCAGACGGCCAGGGCACCCAGAACTCCAACAGACAGTGCAGGAGAGTAAAGAGGAAGTGGCGCAGCAGACTGAGAGGCTCAGGCGCTTCGACTATAAACAATATTTGGAGCATACACACAATGAGAGAGATAAATCTGGATCCCTCCTGGTGTGGTTGTCGAACCTCTTAGGCAAGGGCTCTGCAATAGTAGAGATGGATGAAGACAAGGGAACTAGGCAGTACACACAAGAGAAGATCAACGGCATCTTTGCTCAGTACTATACGAGGCTCTATCGGGGCTCAATGCAGTGTGATAGGACTTTAGTCCGAGAATACCTAGAGGGGCTACGCCTATGAAGCCTAGAACCAGAAGAGACAGAGACGGTTGGGACGGACATTTCTCTACAGGAGGTACGGGCAGCTATAAAGCATATGGCGCATAACAAGACGCCTGCCACTGACGGTTTGCCGGCGGAGTTCTATGCGACATATGCTACACTGTAGCCCGAGATACAGGGAAGGTGCCAGAAAGCACCAGGGAAGCACTTATTGTGCCAGTGCTGAAACCGGGAAAGCCAGCGCATGATCGCACGGCGTACAGGCCACTTTCTATGCTGAACATGGACTACAAAATATTACGTAAGATACTAGCAAACCGGCTTTTACCGCACATGTCGAAGCTAGTCCACCCAGACCAGACTGGGATCATCCAAGGGCGGAGCACAGCCACAAACATACGGTGGCTCCTGACCATTATGGACATAGAGGATTATGATAGACCTGCGGCGGTGGTGTTTGCAGTAGATATTGAGAAGGCCTTCGACAGCCTGGAATGGCACTTTCTATATGAGGTGCTGAACGTGCTGGGACTGGGAGGCGGCTTCCTAGCGTGGGTGAAACTGCTCTACACAAACCCGACAGCTAGAGTACGTACCAGGAAGGCTGTCTCTCCCAGCCAGGCAGTGGAGCGGGGCACCTGACAGGGATGCTCCCTATCCGAACTTTTGGCAAGCCAGGTGAGAGGGGAGCAAGACTACAGAGGACTGGTGGTGAGAGGGACACAGCATCACATAGCCCTGTACGCGGATGACCTCCTACTGTTACTCCCAGACATGACGGAGGATCTGAGGGGGGTGCAGTTCATGCTGGAACACTTTGGTAGACTCTCTGGCCTAAAGGTCAACTGGCAGAAATTGAGAATGTTCCCCATGACGCCGAGTAGACCTCTGCCGGTCAATTTGGGAAACTTCCAGTGGGAACCCAACTGCCTGGCGTACTTGGGAGTGGAAATATACAATGGACCCACAGAGCTCCTGGAGGGCAATGTGGGCAGAGCGATACGCTCACTCAGCTCCTCCATGGAGTTCTGGAAATCCTTACCTCTGTCAGTGGCCGGTAGAGTGGCTCTTCTGAAGATGGTGGCGTTGCCACGCTTGCTATATTTCTTTGGGACCCTCCCGGTATGAATACCCCGAGCGATATTTAGGGATCTTGACTCGCTGATAGTATCGTTTATATTGGGAGCAGGTCGGAGAAGAGTGGCACTGGCTGTGATGCAGAGCTCAACAGCGACGGGCGGATTGGCAGTTCTGGATTTTGAGACATACTATTTGGCAGCACAACTTAACTGGCTGATCCAGTGACTGGCCACAAGGAGGAATCTGGATAGGCCTCAGCACCCATTTGCACCGACTACCCCGATCTTAGCAAAGATATTACTGTGCGTGCAGAGGAGGCCTATAGGGGACACTACAGAAACCAAGGTGGTGACCAGAAGCTGGACTAGGTATCTGAGGCGGACTGGTTGTAGAGTCCCTTACTCCCCTGACGTGCCCATAACCCTGCTCCACCACCTCCTGCGAGGGGGACGATGGGGGGAACTTGATGATTGGGAAGAGGCAGGAGTGAGAGTGGTAGGCGACCTCTATAGAGATTCTGAGATGCTCCCCTTTGAAGATCTTCGGATGGAGTACGACTTGCCCAGGGGCCAATTCTTGATGCACAGAGCTCTCACCCTGGGAATGAGGAAACACTGGGGCATGGGCACCACGGAGCCTCGTGCGCTCGACTGCTGCCGCTATGTCACCTTTTCGGCAGGAAAGATCAACTGGTCTCCTGTCTATAAAGAGCAATATGCTGTGACACCCAGAAGCCTCGGGAGCGACTACGGGTGCAGTTGGAGGAGGACCTAGATAAGTCAATCCCTGAGAACGACTGGGAGTCTATAGTTGAAAGGACCAAGAAAGTCTCTAGGAACGCGAGGTTCAAGCTGATAAACTGTTATGTCCTTGACAGAGCATATCTTACCTCGACACGAATTAGGAAATACTTCCAAATTGAGACGGCAGTTTGCCCCAGGTGTGGGGAAAGGGAGGCTCACATACTGCATGTGATGTGGGATTACCCCACCTTGCATCCATTCTGGGAGGAGGTGAACACATAATAGAAGTGGTCACTGAACAAGAGATACCACACACCCCAGGCCACTCCTTGATAGGATAATTCCCACACACAGCCAAAACTAAAATAACAGGGAAATTCAAGGATCTTGCCTATGCCCTTGCCAAATGAGAAGTCACCAGTAACTGGAAGTCACCTAGAGGGCCGAGGGTGGGAACATGGAAAAAGGTATTGGAAAAATGGGCAGGCACAGAAGGAAAAATCCTACTGGGGGAAGCAAGACGAGGCATTGGCAGACAAGGCAAGGGCATGGGAGCGCCTAGTAGATAAACTAGCAGCAGCTGGACAGGAAACAGAGGGACCAGGAGCCCTCACAGCCCCCAACACCTGCCCGAGAAGAAAGGGGTTAGGCTCTACAGATTAAAGGCTGGTCAGCCAACTGCCCTTAACCCCAACTTACACAAATGCATAACTCCGGCACGGTCAAAGGAAGAACTCTAATGCCCGACCCTGTGACATCCAAACTCATACTTAGAAACGGGTGCAACTTAAGGGCGGGTGGGAGGAGGTGGAATAGTACTAAGTTGTTGTTGAAAGCCAGAAGTGTGTGGATAACGTCCCACATGTGTGCACTGTATGTGTGAAATGCACGATTTGACGATCTGAAAATTCAATAAAAATCTAGTTTACAAAAAATGTTTATCAATGCATTGAATAAATGTATGTCCATTACAAGGTTTCCCTATGTGCGCCCACAGCATAATTTGTAAAAAAAAAACATGGGTGCCGGTGCCCAAAGCTCTATCTACTCAGAAACAGCAGTGCTGTTAAATATCCGCTCACTGAATACGAAGGTTGCTCATTCTGTGCCTCTTTAATCCACCACTAGAACCTCCCTGCCCTTTTATCTCACACTTGAAGGTTCCTGCTCCTCCCTTTGTGATGGTTTTTCCATCTTTCTCTTCTTCCTTCTTTTCCTGCAGTGTGTTTTTCACTCTCTTCCTCTCCATAATTGTCTGATGAGTATCTGGCCCCCAAAAATGAGTGCTGATGGGCCCATCAGCTCAAATTAAGCACTGTGTGCGCCTATGAGTTACTTCATATTTCTGGTTGAAAAGACTATCAAAGAATTCCTTTAGTACAGTGGTTCTTAACTTGTAGTCCACGATGTCTACCCAGACAGACCACGCCTGTTTAGAAATTATGTATTATTAGCGGATTAATAAAACACATTGGAAAGCATAATAGAAGGTTTTATATCGCTCTGTAAATGTGAAGGAATTTGAAATTGGAAGCAAAAAATTAAGTTGGTATCCCCATCTTGATTCTGAGAGCAGCACAAGCACAGCAAAAGGAGTGCAGCATGGATGATTGGTGGCCTCAAATGAAGCTGCACTGGTATGTGCGAGAGAAAAAGAGAGCATACATTAGGAGCTAAAAAACAAAGTGATGTGGTTTAGTCTAGCAGATTGTGTTGTCTTATAGAAATAAAACTACATTTTGAAAAGCTTTAATCTTCCCATTAAAAACAAAATTTTGACTTTCACTTTTTTTTGTTAGTAAATTAAATAAAATATCTCATAATTTGTGTATTTGCTTGGTGTATACTTGTTTCTGTATTTTTGAGTACTGTTAGAGGCAGCTATTGGTGAGGCAGGAATCACCAGCTTCTAGTAAGGATCCCGTGGGGGTCCACCCCAAGCAAAAGGTTAAGAACCTCTGCCTTAGTGCATGGAAACAAGTACCCCACACATTGGATTAACAGAATTCGTTTCTGTAAGTGATTTTATCTGAACAACTGTGTCTGAATAGGAGACTTAGCTAAGGCTCCATTTGGAATCCAACGTTTCCCTTGTTGAAATTTTACTAATGCTGACAAAGGCAAATTTAGGAAATAGGTATTATGTGAGGGAAGAGTCAAAAGTGATCCCAAGGTGTTTAGCAGAAGATTATAAGAATGGGTGATATTGAAAGAAGATCGACAGAAGAGGTAGCATGGAGTCTTGAAAGGAAGTGAAAAAAAGAAAAATCTGTTTTCCTGGGCAAAACATATCTCAACTGTTTTTCTGTGACCCTGTTAATGATCAACATAATTTAATAATGTTTGATATCATGCAGGCATGAATTAGCAGGGAATGGTTGATAAAATTCAAAGTTGGTCCATACAAGGGCCTCCAAATATGTTTTGCCCAGGGCCCCCAAAATCCGTAAGATGACACTGCTTAGCTGATAGTGAGGTCCAGCGAGACCTCAATGCTAAGTTTTTCTGCTTGTGCAGCTACCCATGCAAGAAGAAGATGGCTCCAAAGTAGGAAGTTCCTGCCAAAAATTGGCCAGTGAAGAGAAGAAGCCTGTTGCCAGCGCCCCCACTGGCAAAAAACACTCATCTTTTTTTCCAGCAATGCAGTGCACCTGTGTAATAAATTGGATTATTAGTTGTGCAGGATGTGAGGCATGTACAAGTAATAGGTCCACAATTTACCATTACTGCGAACCAAGCTTCCCAATGTAGAGCATGACAGGGTAGCAAAGCAGAAGAGAGGTGTGTGTTAGTAATCTCCATTCACTGGCACACCTTAATAACACTCAATCAATGATTGTCCATGCAGGGATTTTTCTTTGGAAATGGAAAAGTACATTTATTATGCACAGCCTACTACAAACTATGCATTAATTTATAAATATATACATAAATATATGCATACATTTTAAATTGGGTTGAAAGTTCTATAAGCCAGGCACCCCTGACCAATCCTAGGGTGCCACATCACCCCTCCACCCCTGTCCCAAGCCTCCTGCACAGCATGCTGGGGCAATTCAAGATGGCACTGTCAATAAGTCACTGTTCACAACTACGCTGGGGGCCTCAGCTACCCCCTTCCCCCCCTACTGGCCTCACTGCCAGGGACGTTCCTACCAAAATATCAAAGGGGAGCCACCTCCTGTGATGGTTCCAGTTGTCTGGACGTCCTCCTTTGTTCAGTGGGCCTGGACTGTCCCAACTCTGGTACAGTGTGACAGCTAAATAACAGATGCAGATTTTCTTTCCCACCTCTTCCTCCTCAGGAGCAAAGTACTGTTAATTACTCCTTTTGCATGTGTAGGCCTTTGTTCCCACTGCTGGTGAGCAGTGTAATTAACTTGGCCCAGCAGGGTGACAAAAGGCCTGGACTCTGATCCTGAGCCTAGCCAGAGAAATATGAAAATTCTGCATGGCCCATAAGCTGTACATGTAGGATCTTGGAACCTGCAGATTCAAACTAGGTTTCATCCCAGTTTCATACCTTACCTAACTTTGTAGGCCTAAGGGAAGCGAAACTGTACTCTAAGGCAGACCCCCCCCCCCCATATGAGTATAATACAGTATCACTACAGATAAACAGTAAACCCTACTGTCCTTACCCATGAGTGCCTACTAATATTACAGGGCCTATCCCAGGTCAACATCTAACTCTGCAGTGTTCTCTCTGCAACAGGCTACCTGTTCACAGTTACTGGGTTGCACACGACGGTAGTCTCCCACATGCAGCCTGCACACGTGTTTACATGTTACCAGCCAGGTGACCCTCACCCTTGCTGTGTCACAGTGGCCTTATTTTAAAAGGTAGACACTGGTGGGAAACACACGCAGTCTATTTACCACGTGATTACCATGGGTGCAACACCAGTAGTGAGACTCGCCCACAGTAAAAAGTCGAAACCTGGTGATCGAAAGAAGTTGAAACATCTGGGTGTATTAAATGGCCAGAACCCAATTGCAACAACCCGCTGCAACCACCACTGGGCAGGAATAAGCTGGGAGGTGGATCGACAACCACACCACCACCAAAACCAAAGCAATATTTCTGGCTGAGAGCAGTGAATCAGAAATCAAATTGTTCCATGAGCAGATGGAATCTTCATAGGTAGCTCAACAGCAACCCTAGTCTGCTAGACCTGATCTTCTGGAAGTAGGAGTTGAGCAGGAATTTGAGCTTGCTTCTCAGAAAGACGTTGTGACTCCTCTTCTATCTGACACATCAGCCTCACAATCTCCTGCAAGGAGAAGAGCACTCCCCCAACTCCTCCTAGCCCTCCTTCTGATGATCCTGACATAAATTTTGAGCCCGACCGAGATCCGCCATGAGAGACAAGGGAAAATATCGCCTTCTAGCTCCAATGGCTTTGCCGCTTCGCTTGGGGTGCCTGCTTGGAAAACACTGCCACAAAAAAACGATCATAGCTTTTATCCACAGTGCTCCAGCACTTTTGCCCAGGGCGCCATTTCACTCGCCAGTTCATTACTGCCGCACACTACAGTGCGAATGATCCGATATGCAGTGGCAGTCTGGCTTTTAGACTTGCGATCTTTCAATAGAAACCCTGGGGACCTCTTCCAAGAACACCACTTACTAATCTTCAAAGAGCTAACTGACCAATACGAGAATCCGCAGGGCAAGTACTTGAGTTATAATGCATTGACCCACACTCTAAAATACATCTGGCACATTACAGCCTATGAGCCTCCATCACATATGTCCTACAATCGAAATATTCTATGGGCACAGGACGTCACTTGATCAAGTGGCTGGTTAAAGCACTTACCACGCTTACATTGTTCCCCATGGAGGCCCTACGTGATATATGGGAAATACAATTAGGTAGATAACTAACTGACATTGAATGGTATCACTCACTAGCCCTCCCCATCACTGCATCCAGAAATGCCAGATTTAAACTCATCAAGTCCTCTTTTTTTACAGAGACCATACTTAACCCAGTAAGGAATAATGAATTCTTCCTGGGGGCAAATCACTCCTGCTGGAGGTGTAGAAGTGAAACCACAGACTTGAGACACATGCTCTGGAAGCGCACAGCACTGATTCATTTCTGGACAACTATAGGGACCCAACTGATCTCAACTGTCCGACCTCCACAACCAGCACAGCTGGGAGGTGTGCGCAGTAGGGTTATTTAAACGCCCTAAATGATACAAGGCCTGACTCGCTTCCTAGACTTAGCCCTATTGCTAGCATATTGCATTACTCACTGCAGGAAAGCCTGCACCCCCGCCCCCACCAGTAGTCAGATGGATCTGCTCAGTTGTCTCGTGGCTGACTCCGGAAGTACGGCCCTTAGACGTGAGTAAGCTAAAAGACACCAAAGGCGCCTACTATTGCCGGACTGGAATGCACTAGTCACCAAATTAGAGGCCCTCTCCAAGGACGACACCATAAGCCCATAGAACACCCTCGTAGACATCAACGGGAGTCGAGACTCCTCACACTGCATACCTGTACTCTGGCCCTGGCCATGCTCCTACCCATTTCCTCATCAGGAACCTTGAACAGCTTACTGCCTGCCTGCTGACACAGGCCCTCCATCTGTTACATCCCCGGCACACAGATGATCAACAACAATGCTGAGTCACTAATACACACTATTGCAGTGTAACCACGCTAACTCTAATGCTCATCAGATGTCCTGAGCGCCCCTATGTCTAACGTAAGCTGGCTTTGTGTCTCACATCACTCACTGATTCCCCCATGTTTCGCATTGTTTTATGACATTGTTGTCAGCTGTTCCTTTAACGTTATAATATATGGCTACCGTATATGCTTTTTACATTGAGGAGAGCATTTATGAACCCTGTACAAACATTTCACGATAATCACCACTCTGTCTCTTTGGGAAGTTCCGTCAAACATATTTCAGTTCGTTTGAATTCTCTCACCTCATTGAGGTTTTACTCACGAATTCTGTAAAACAGTTATACACAATTAGCTTCGGACTAAAACATACATATACTCCTTCTAATTTCATATGGTGCTAAACAATCTCTGCCCAAGAACACACATATCTGGCTTCGATTTTTCTCAAACATATTGTTGCCAATAGTGACTCTTGTTATCCTGAGAAATAATGTTTCTTGTCAAAACAGTTCAAACAAGTTTCAGGGTTGTCCCAGTGTCTGGTCTTCAACTTAGTAACTTATATCAAAATAAACGACTCTTAAATAGAGTTCGAGCAAATCAATTCTGGAATCAAAGTCTGAACAACACTTCACAAAAGTCTTGCGTTCACAATTAGTTAGAAAAAATGGCCTGTCTCTATTGCTTTTGTCCTACAGGTTAGGGGGAAGCTGCTGTGAAAACTGAGGTGAAAGTCCTTGAAGACAGCCAAGAGGTCAAGGGGATTACCAAGGAAAGACATAGTAATTTCCAGAATGCATGAAGGAACAGCAACTGCTTGCTTCTTCCTCAAGAATGATGATTACCAAGCAAGGAGAGGCTGATTGGATGTGCTTTTTGTAGACTGAATCAGGAGCATAGACAGACTTTGCTAGACGTTTTTAGATGATTCTGGAGATTCAAGATGCTCTTTACAAGTCTTTGCTACACGTTTCTGTCTGGAAGTTTCTAGATGATTCTGGAGATTTTAGGATGTGCTTTGCAAGTGCACCAATGTGCGTATTTACACGGTGGTATGGCATATTTTATTAACCAGCTAATAAATCATAAAGTATTCCTAAAACAGAATAGAGACTCACTACCTGTAGCTTTTGACAAGGTATGAGCCTGTCACATGGCACAACCTCCACGTCCCTACTTTGGTGCTCCAAGATAAGGATGTTGTATCATTTGGAGCGCCCCTTTAGAAGTCTTCTGGGTGGCCATAACATTCACCTCCATTCAACCTGCTCTGAGTCGTGTAGTTCCACAAACACTACCTGCTTTCATCTGTTCAAGTCTTCAAAAACCTACAACAGCCACAACCCCCACTGCAGTCACAGTCCGCCCTAGAGAAAGGGTAACAAAACTGCCTAGCTCCACCTTAACAAGTTCTTCCAGCTTTGGCACAATAAGAAAGCTCTCCTTCCCAGTCAGGGACTTCTTTCCACTCAGGCCACATGAGGAGCACAATGCAGAGTGCTCAATTTACAGCAATAAAGTTCATCGAGGTAAGCCAGGTAGACATTACGGTTATGGGGGCCAACGGGCCGGTCTGAAAAAATAACATGCAACTGTATGGGAAGAGCACCTAAAAAGGATAGCTGCTGGTGTGAGAGAAGAAGTTGAACTGATAGGAGGACGTGGTGGTGAGGAACCTACCTGCTCCCTATAGGTCACTAGTGAAGATGTCAAGGCTATCTATGTTCAGCAAGGAGTCGCAGTACCACTAAACCTGTGAGAATGTCCATTTATACAAAGTGAAGGCAGTGCTTAACCTCCTCCCTTTTTCTTTCATGGAAGGAGAGGGTGTTACCGGAACATTTGGAGACCCTCTATCAAAAAGGGAAGGTTCCAAGCTTTACCCATTTTCCCCACTGTTGCAGTGCCAGTGCTGCATCATCAAGTGCTGCAAGTGGTTGGCACACCAATTTAGGAGAGCAATGCTCAGTCCATCCACCTCATGACAGACATGTGGACCAGTTGCCAAGCAACAGGTTACATGTGCATCACTGCACACTGGATATCCTTCAAGGGAGTTTGCAGAGGTTAGCTGCTAGTCTCACTGCCGAATATGCTTTTTGAGGCATTTGGGAGTACAATGTTTCCCACGGAGAAATTGCATACAGCTGCCAACATCTTGGAAGAATTTAATACCAAAGTCTACAAATGGCTTCAAACCAGATGTTTTAGTATCAGATTTGTTTCAATTGACAATAATAATGTCAAAGTCATGGCTGGTAGAGGATACCATAGAGTCCTGTGTATACGCACACTGCCTCAACCTTATTGTGCAAGACTTCATAAAAAATGAAAAAGTATTCAACAACATACCTGTTACAGAATTTGGAACCTCATTTCAGTCATTTGTTCAAAGCCTGGAAGCAGATGAGGATCATTCAGCGTGCTAATAGGGTCCTCATGCATGAGGCGCCAACACGTTGGAACTCCACCTTCTACAGGCTGCAATGCCTTTTTGAGTATTACATGCCTGGTAATAATTACGTACTACAAAGGAGAGGGGATACAACTGCCAAAGCCAAGTTTCTGCTCTGCAGTTCAGCCCTGCACTCAAAATGCACAATTGCACAAGAATGCAGTTGCACAGTCCACTTGCATACTGTATACATTTTCTTCAATTATAAATGTTTTTTTTTTAACTATGTGGGACTTTCCTGTTATGCATTTTTCCAGCCTAGGCAACAATTAAGTAACATGGGAGTCTGTGGACTACTAAAGAGAAAGACTGTTTGTTTTTGAAAACTGAACTGGTATCTTCTTTTCAAAACAAATGCGATGGGCTTGGTGAATGTTGTGTTTGTCTATCACTCCCCTATCCCACATTACTCCTGCCCATCCAGTTGTCCCAAGTTGCGAGATCTTTTGTGCTGTTAATTTCCACACTCAAGAGAGCTCACAGTTGGCATGGCGGATCAGATCAAAGCTACAGCAACATTTATGGGGGAGGCTCCCAAAAATTACAAATTTGCCCTTGCCACCTCTCTTACCCTGGTGAAGAAGGAACACCATATTGCAGAGAATAAATTACAACAATGGGTGGTCAAGGATGAACAGTGTGAACTTTTTTCCACAATATATGCCCCATCAATTCTACTGAAGTAATCCGAGTCCTGAGACTTGAGGGCTTCATTATGCTTACTTTAGTAAATACCTCTACCCTAAAATGTTTTATATGATGGACCCTGTCTTGGATTTTCCACTCACTCTGTGTTTGCTTTTAGTTTAATTGCATGTGATGCACAATGGAAATGCTTTGGCTAGTTCACAAGCATCATTTGGAACAAGCAGAACCTTGTTTTCACTGTGATGTTTTCTCTGTTAGCAGCAGGCCACCACCATTTAGGCCCTTTGGAAAAATCATTTTGTTAAAGTTTTGGGACTGTTAGGGAAAGTAGCAAACAACACCTTTTCCACTCAGGGAAGAAAATAAGTTCTATGCACAGGAAGGAGGTATTGATTTGGCTCTGGGTTTGCATGGACTATTAGAGGTTTATATTTACAGATTGAAGGTCAAGGACATTGTACAGCTATTACTGATGGGTGCTGCTCAGGTAAAATAAAATCAACCCACAAAAGAGGGCAGAGGATTGGATATGGCCATGGTCAGTTTTTCAACAATGAATGCAGGCGGGTGGACTGGAGGAGGTAAGGTTAGGTAGCCTACTTAAATTTGCAAGGGAGTTCAAATAAAGAGAGACTAAAGAGAGGACGATGGGAAGGACAATGTTAGACAATTTCTTTGTCATGGGCAAGGTGTAGACTTTAGACTTTGCTGTTACTGTTCTTGTTTAATTAACGGGACTACACTAACCAGTGTTGCCTAGTAATAAATTAAAAAACTAATAAAAAGACAAAAAATGAAACCCATTATTAACAAAAAAATGGAACACCCCACCCTCACCTCCTGAAACAGCACCACCCTATCTCCCTAAATCCTCAAAAAGTTAAATCCACTAAACTAATCTATTCTATCTAGTTGATAGGACAACGCTCACCTCTCCAACTCTTCTTTCCACCCTCAACTCACGCAATAGGCCCAACCCCCTCTTTAAACCCTCAAAAGGTAAAACCCACTAAACTAACCTATTCTATTTTGTATCTACTTATCATGCCCAACAGTTCTTTCAACCCTCACTTTCTGCAACTGACTTACCCCTCTCCCTAAGAAAAACATCCCTCAAGAGTGTCTAGCCTCCTACAAAGGTTCCACTGGCCTCCTAAAGTTTGTTCATGCATTACATGATTCACTGGAAAAGCGCCTCTGTGGTTTGGAGGGAGTGGTGATGGTCGAAAACTTCACTGCTTGCAGCGGCAAATATGTTGTCAAGGTGCCAGTGACTGTCGACCTGAAGAAGAGTCCATGGCAGTGGCTTCCTCCTCGAGGATCACCAGATGACGTTACTCTGCCGCTATTGCCTCCATCTTCTGGCGGAGCCATACGTTTATCTCCCTCAGGGACTCCAGGGCCTGGCCTTCGGCAGTAGCAGCTGGATGATCAGAGGAAAGAAGAAAAGAACGTGAATTGAGTCAAACAACACTAGAAGTTTTTATGTGTATTTTTTGTCACACAGAATTTTTTCCCCTTTATTATTCCCATAATGCAGTACGTGGTATGAATGAATCCACAATCACCGCCATATACAAAAATAATTTTTTGCTGAAATGATAAAGTTGATGTTGATTCATAGCGTGACATCTTTCACCATGCACTTAATGTGTTTTTAAAACCTTACTAAGCTGCAAATTCATATATATTGCCATAAAAAAATTCCACTAAAATGTCCACTGGTGCATTTTCCATGGACTGTTTACTCAGATGTAGCGACAAAATGGCTGAACGGATTTACACACAATTTGGCAGGAATATAAATTATGGGGTGGAAAGGGTCATTTTCATTATATGATCTGAATTTGTTCAGTAGTTTTTAAGTCCGAAGGGACAAAAACTTAGTGATATATTGGACCGCAGTATACCGTGGTACATGGCAATGACAAAATACAATATTATTGGCTAATGACAGGCCTTACAAAATAAAAAGGCAGCCATATTTTTTAGATGACACTTTTGGTTTGTTCTGTGCTTCAATGGGAAATATAGCTTATTACTGTTTTTGGAATGTATTGAAAGGAATGAGGCACTTTAGAAAACTCTGAAGAGTTAGAGAAAAGTATTTCCATTGTCTTATATGCTGATAATTTTTTTTACAGAGTACCGCACTACTTCCTCGAAACTATCTAGGAAATACGGCAGTACCTATTGAAATAATTAATAATAAAAAAATTACATATGACAAAAGACACTTTATGACAGGCCTTTCCATGCCACGATACACCACTACACTCTACAACACTTCACTTCACTTGAAGACAATCTAATCCACTCTTCGCCCCTCCACTCCCCTCTATGTCACTCCACTCTATGTCACTCCACTGCACTCTATGACACGGCGCTCTACTCTACGGCACTCCACTCCAAAACACTCTACGACACACCACTCTATGACACACTAGGGATGGGCAGTAAACTCCGCTCAACGGGCGGAGTTCGTGGAATTTTGCCACTCCGCCCTCCAAACAAAAACTCTGGCACGCAACGGCAGAACAGAGTTAACTGGCGTCCTCAGCCCTAAAAATTGGAATTGCTTGCGATCAGCATAGCATACTGGCATACTCAAAGATGGCGCTGAAATAATGTCAGTTTTTCATGAGGTCTGCCAGTGGATACATAGTTGTCCGTTCTCTATGTTGTATCTGAAAATAGAACATGTAGGCGCCGCGGTCTCTTTAAGGGAAGAGAAACTATATCGATGCCTACTTCTGCTGTTGACAGGAAGTGCTGCAGTGTTGGGGCTGTCATAGCTGGGTTGTGCTTGACTCCCCACCCAAAGGAGAAGTTGTCATTGTGGCTGCGGCTCTTCCCGCCCCGGCCCCAGGGTGCTGCCTCTCTCATGGGCCGCGTCTCCTGCACCCTAAGTAGCAACCTTTCCCGGCTAAGCTCGGAGCCCCCTCCTCGCCCTTGTTGGACTGAAAATGTGTCTAGCTGACTCCTAGCATTGTGCGAGTTAAGTTAGCATTTGCGGCACCATTTTGTGTGCAGTCACCATTTTGTGCCATGATCGAAATGAAGCTTCTGTCTCATACTGTCTGCCTCAGCAGAAAAAGTAGCCTCGATTGTCTCTTTTTTATTATTCAAAGTTGAGCTTCGTTGCACTAATGAATAGCTCTGTTCTGTGTTTGCATGCCTTTCTTCATATGTAGCCCTGCTCCCACTCTCCGAGAGACGGGCGCCGGCTGAGTAACCTTGAAGCTAAGATAAGGTGTTCCTGTTCTCAGGATGGTAGCTCATCCTTCTGTGCCTCTTTTGTTAACCTGCTCCAACTGGAAATTTCCAGTCTGGGCGGGTCCTGTTGGGTATTGGAAATGTATGATATCTGATGTTATGTTGGTGAGGTTCAGTCCCTCGGCAGCTATCTCAAGAGGCTGGTCAGACCGGACTCCGCTCGATTTCATACTAATAAAATAACTTTGGTTTATATTCTCTACTGTTTGACCGACTCTTCATTTGTATGGAAGGCTGAGGTGGTCGCGAGTGACCCGGGTGGCCCTAATCGGGTCACTTCCTTCAGTTGGTGCCCGAACAGGGACCCAATCGGGCAAGTGACCCATCTTTGCTCGCGGACGGGTGAGGAGGACGGGGCCACGTCGGGTCGGAAGAGCGGATCGGGGATCCCTGCATGATAGAGTCTCGAACTCGCAGCTGCCCTGTCTGATCGGGCGGTGCCTCGGCCAGCAGTCACACAGGCTGGCGTCCTGAACGGCAAAACCCTTAGAATTGACCGTTTGGTCTGAAGAGTCAGCAGTGGAGAATACATTTGCTTGACTTGTGTGCACCAGGTGAGTTTGTCTTGGTTCTTTGTGAATATGGCGCCATTTTGAATAATCTTTGGTATGGTCTGAGGACCATTTGATTTGTACTTGATAGGTCTGCGGACCGATTTGGATACAGTGTGTCTGCGGACACTTTGCCAGGCAACATAATGGATTTGGCTTACTTTTGAAAATGCCTGGGATTTGGCCGACTTTGGTTTTGTGGTGTCGACTCTGATTTGTCTCTTTGGTGCAGTCCGAGGACTGACTTTTGGTTTTCTTTGTTTGATACTGTATGAGGACCGACCTTTTGAAAGATATTTGCGAATTATTCGTCTGGCACGAATAGCGAACCTGTCCCCTCTTAAGATGCCCTGCTTGAGCAAGTTGTGTTGTTTGGGGTGCCGTTGTTGTTCCGCTGATGCTCGATTGGAGGAAAGGCAACCTGCGCCTCCGGAAGGCACCCCGAACTTTGACATTTATGTTAAACATGGCCTTGACCCTATTATGTTGAGTACATTATGGCACAAATATACGAGGGCCAATGCCGAGTTGCAGTGGCCGCTAACAGGTACCTTTGATGAACAAAAACTGAATTTCCTGCAGGATAAATTGTTTGCAAAACGAAGTAGGCAGTTGAAGTTTGATTATCTTCAGGTATGGCAAAAGGAAGCTCAGGAAAGACGAATCAAAGCAGAAAAAGAGGCTAGAAGAGGAAAGATGCAGACAGTGACCCAGAAAGCAGTAGCGTATGATAGAGAGAAAATAGAAAAAGGAAAAGGTATAGAGTGTGCTGATAGAAAGTTTCAATTGCAATGTGACAAATCATATGTTGCCAGACAGGAGGGCGATACATTTGTGGAGGAACTGTTAGACACTCGACCGCCACCTCCATATGCCCCGCAGAAAATATACCCTGCTGTCCCGCAGCCCCAGTCTTCTGCCCCTCCTGCCTCTGCCTCTAGTTCTCCTGCTCTTGACCTGACTACTTCGGCTCCAGCACCTTCTGTTCTTTCTCTGGCTTCACATGCCACGGCTGCGATGACTGCAAGTCTCCCTGCTACGCCTATTGTTTCAGCTTACTCACTCTCTCCATCCCTCACACCCTCAACACAGCCATTAATAACTCTGGTGCCTGCCCCTTCAGCTATTGTGTCTTCCCCGCATCTCCCTTCCCTGACCTTGCTGAGTATTGGGCCGCCGGTGTGTGGACTGGACGAGGGGGACTGGGCGACTGCACGGGAGCAAATGGGGCGGGTGCTGATTCGATCTGATGTGGGAGATGCAGAGAAAAAGATGGTAGCTAATCAGGCTGCCCAGTGGGCTCGGAATCCAATTTACAGGGTGGAGGATGTGTGGAGTGTGTTGAAAGAGTATGAACCGTTTGTACAGCAGCATGCCCTCAAGCATATGTCGGCTACGTTAATTGGGTTGTGGGGACAGTGTTTCAACGGTGTCGCACCTCAGATTATTTAGGACATCCGGGACCGTGTGTATGCTGCTGACATGGCCCCTAACGACGTTTTTAGTAATGTTGCAACTCTGATTGGTTATCGAGGCAGGTTACGTCAGAAGAGCCCGACAACAGGGTCCCAGTTTCCGATGAGGGAAGTACATCCTATTTTTCACCCTGAGATACCGGAGCTGCTTGATCAGCATGATGCTGTTGTCAGACAGCGAGTAGAGGCCCGCTTTCAAGAACAATGGGTTTATACTCCATGGAAAAGGAGTGAGGTTTTGTCTCTTAAGACTCAGTTGCCCAACCCTAGGAAAAATCCGACTGCGTATTATAAAGAATTGCTGGAAGCCGCTTCATCGACAGTAATGACACTAGCTGATATTGAAATGTTCTTCGGTTTATTAGTGCCAGTGGATATCTGGCGACAGGTGCATAAGCAGGACCACGTTGTGGAATTGGGAGGTACCCGGGATGAGATTAGAGCATGGGACAAGGATAGGAAACCTGGTGAGAAGCCCAAGGCCGAGATATTAGCTTTACCTGGCCGGATTATTACGTATATGCATTCCCTTATCCCTCCGAGAAGGGTAGATTGGGACAAGTTAGCGGCATGTCGTCAGAAGAAAGATGAAAGTGTGTCCGATTTTTTCACTTGGTTTGAAGGTGTGTTTCTGGATTTCAGTGGACAGGATTTGTCGGTAGAAGGGGGTGTTCGATTGTTTGTCAATAGATTTGTTACGAACTTGCTCCCAGAGATCGCGACTCGTTGCAGGCTTCGGAGCACTTGAACGACATCCTCCCCTTCCATAATTTTGAGTATGGCACAGTATTACGAGCACAGGGAAAATGAGAGGAAGGAGAAGGTGGAGAAGAAGCATAAGGAGTTGAAAACGAAGGTGTTGTTACAGCAGGGGTCTAGGGGAAATGGAAGGGGGCGTGGTGCTGGTCCGGCCCGACAGTTTCCCAGTACTAGCGGGAACGCTGTGCCTGTAGGGCCCAATCCGTGCGCGTACTGCAAAGAGGAGGGGCACTGGCGTAGCGAGTGTCCGGTGTTATTACAGAAAGTTGCGGCCCCTAGAGGACGGGTTCTCGTGGACGGGGTCGTGGAGTAGGTGATCGGGACAAAGATCGGGAGGATAAGCCATCGCAGGGTCATTCTGAACAGAACTATTTTGATGACCCTCGAGGGAGACAGTATTATCACGATGATTATGATCTGGACAAGGTGACAGGGATGTCTCACGGCTAGGACAGCCAAGGACAGGGCGAGGGACCAGTTGAGATACCTGTAGATCAGTGCGGTCCTTATGTCACCGCAGATTTGCAAGGCTGAGTTACGAAATTCTTAGTGGACACAGGTGCAATGAATAGCTCTGTTTCTCGTTCGCTGGTCCCCGGGGCAACTCTGTCTGGCCAAAATAATGTTTCAGTAGGCTTTTCAGGTATACCGGTTGTGAGCCCCATTTCCAAACCACTTGCCTTGACTATTGGTCCCTTTACTGTGGATTGGCCCTTTCTATTGGCATCCAACTGTGGAGAAAATGTAATGTGTTTGGATTTGTTGAAGAGGCTGCATGCAACAATTTCTATATGACAATAGGACCCAATGTAGCTAGTTCCAAGCAGTCTTTGTCCAAAGATGCACCCCTTCCCGCTGTGTTTAAAGATGTGTCACCCACTTTGTGGGCGACAGGTGATACGGATGTGGGACTGTTGCAGATTTCCCCAGTGTCCATCAAGGTTAAGGACAATGCAATTTTGCCTCATATTCCCCAGTACAAAATACCACAAGCGGGGGAGCGAGCCTTATTACGCATTATACAGGATCTGATTGAGTCAGGGGTACTTGAGGAGACGGTATTGAATGTGTGTAACAGCCCTATTCTTCCTATCTTAAAGAAGACGTCCCCCGACTCCTCCCCTGATGACACTACAGATGTGTATTGTTTTGTGATTGATTTGTGGGCTGTTAACATAATAGTGGTTCCTCAATTCCCGGTGGTCCCTGACATCACTGCCCTTCTCACAATGATTCCTTCCTCTGCCCAATTCTGGTCTGTCATTTATTTGAAAAATGCGTTTTTCAGTATCCCAATTCATCCTGATCGCCGTCACCTATTTGGTTTTACACTGGCTGGCAGAAGCTTTAGATCCTGTTGTGCTCCTCAGGGATATACTGAGAGCCCTAGTATATATAGCCAAGCCTTGAAAAGCCCAATTGGACTCCCTCACACTTCCCTCAGGTAATGTATTGCTTCAATATGTGGATGACCTACTAATTGCTTCTGACACTGTACAGGGATGCAAAGACAGTACGGTTAAGTTGTTACTACATTTGGCTGATCATGGACATAAAGTGTCCCTTCCTAAATTTCAATATTGTCGACAGGAGGTCACCTATTTAGGTCACCTACTGTTGAAGGAGGGTAGGAGATTGACCCCTGAGCGCATTAGCGCCATTGTGAAAATGCCCATCCCTAAAACCCAGAGGAATGTACGCGCCTTTATTGTTATCACTTCCTACTGTCGGCATTGGATCCCTAATTATTTATTACTAACAAAGTGTTTGTTAGCGCTAACCACTAAATATGTGCATGAGCCCCTGCCTTGGACGCATGAATGCCAGCAGTCTTTTGAGCAACTAAAAATTGCGCTTTGCTCCGCTCCTGTGCTTGGCACCCGTGACTATGCGAAACCGTTCGTGTTGTATGTACACGAGACGGCTGGTTGTGCGCTTTCTGTCTTAACACAAGCCTTTGGAGGTAAACAACGACCGTGTGCCTATCTCTCCGCTTTGCTTAACCCCGTCGCCAGAGCCCTCCCGAGCTGTCTAAGAGCGGTTGCCGCTGTGGCCATCTCTATAAAGCAATCAGCTGGGCTTGTACTTGATACTGACCTCACAGTCATGGTACCGCATGCTGTGGATACTCTTTTGAATAAGATCAAGACACAGCACCTTACCAGTGCACGTCTGACCGGTTACGAGCTAACTCTTTTCGCCCCGCACATTACAATAAAAAGGTGTGCCACTCTGAACCCTGTCACGTTACTACCCCTCCCTTCGGAGAGTGAGGAAATAGACATACATGATTGTCTGTTTAGGATGGAGGAAGAGACGAAGGGATGGGTCGACTTGACTGATGTTCCCTTATCTGACCCCCAAGGGGAACTATATGTCGATGGCTCTTGTTTCAAATTACCAGATGGCACCACCACCGCAGCATATGCACTCACTACACTGCACACGGTAGTTGAAACATCACGAGTTCCTTATCAGTCTGCCCAGGCAGCTGAGTTAGTGGCCCTTATTAGAGCTTGTGAATTGAATGAGGGACTGGCTGTCAATATCTATACTGACAGCCAGTATGCCTTTGGGGTCGCTCATAATTTTGGGTAGCTCTGGGCATAGAGAGGGTTCCTTACGTCCCATGGGTCACGCATTCAGAACGGGCCCCTTATACAAAGGCTTTTGTCTGCCCTGACACGCCCTAGGAAATTGGCTATAGTGAAGTGCAGTGCCCACAAGGCAATCACCGATGATGTGGGGAGGGGAAATGCATTTGCAGATCAGATAGCCAAGGAGACAGCCCAAACAAAGATGAAAAAGATGTTTGCAGCGGGTCCTGCTAGGTGGGTACCCGAGGCCACCATGTTTGAGGGCACTCTGGACAATGTCAAAGAAATCCAGAGTGAGGCAACAATTGAGGAGTTAGCAGTGTGGCAGGAGAGCACAGCGCGTTTAGATGAAGATGGGTGTTGGACAGACAAGTCAGAAAAGCAGAGATGGGTGTTACCAAATGCATTTGTCCTCCCTGTGGTCACTATGGCGCATGGGCCTGCCCACATTAGTGCGAAAGGTATCTGCAAGGTGTTATTTCCTGTATGGCAGAATGATAATATCCCAAAAGATGCTGCTCACTTAGTAAAGTA
The DNA here is from genome assembly GCA_963921515.1 of Calotriton arnoldi. Taxonomy (NCBI): domain Eukaryota; kingdom Metazoa; phylum Chordata; class Amphibia; order Caudata; family Salamandridae; genus Calotriton; species Calotriton arnoldi. The sequence continues at coordinate 943,064 of CAWUFW010003000.1, read as the reverse complement.
TTGTATGATATGCATGATGTATAACCCTGGAAAAGGTACCCCTACACCCCCTGGTAATTTTGCACCACCTTCCTTCCCTTTCGAGGTTCTCCAGATGGATTTCATCTAAATGGAATGAGTCAACAATCTGAAATATGTATTAGTGGTCGTTTGTGCATTCAGTAAATGGATTGAAGCTTACCCCACTAAAGAGAACACAGCCATGGTGACGGCGAAGGGACTCTTAAAGGAGTTCTTCCCGCGTTTTGGTTTGCCCCTTTTGATTTGGAGTGACAATGGAAGACACTTCAACTCAAAGGTTATCCAGTTGGTGTGCAATGGATTACACATAAAGCAGAAGTTCCATGCTGCGAACCACCCCCAATCGGCAGCTTTGGTTGAGAAGTACAATGGTACTCTCAAACTGAAGCTGGCAAAGATCAAAGAAAGCACAGGTTTGCAATGGCCAGACGCGTTACCATTGGCTCTGTTGTCTACAAGAGCGACAGCCCACTCTAGAACAGGATTGTCACCATACGAGGTCGTGTTTGGCCGCCCGGCAAATGTCTGGGGCGTCCCGCGACCTCGTCGCTTCTCCGAGATAGAATACCCTCTACTTGTGGACTATCTGTATGATTTGATTAAAAACTTGTGTTCTATTCACCAACAGATTTTCGAAGCACTACCACCAACTCCCGAGGGGCCAGGCCACGATATCCGACTCGGTGATTTCATCTTGGTGCAGAACTATCAGAGGAAAGGCAGTTTGGAGCCGCGCTGGAAGGGGCCTCTGCAAGTACTTCTCGCCACCCGAACGGCAGTGAAGGTAGACGGCCGGAAGAATTGAATTCATTCTACCCATTGTGGAGGGTGCCCCTTCCGTTGCCTTATGACCGATGGGTGCTTGATGGGATCAGCGACTCTGAAACGGAGCAGGTGCCGCGCTTCGTTCCCTTCTCAGATGCATGCCTGACGTGGGCACCCACCGAGGAGGAGAGCAACGCTGTGTTGAATGAGGCGGTGCCACCTGAGGTTCAGGCCATCCAGGAGCCCCAGCCTGTTGGCCCATCTGTGTTTGAGCCCCAGTCCATTGAGCCCCAGCCTGCTAGCTCGTCTGTGTTTGAGCCCCTGCCCATTGGTCCCTCTGAGTCTGAAAACCCTTTTTGCTGACCCCTCTGTGCCTGGAGTAGTTAGGTACAATCTGCGCCCCGGACAGAAGAACAGTGTACCGAAGGAGAAGTCAGATTAGTAGGGATGGACTGCGAGGATAAAGAATAGGGTGTACCCTCCCTGTGGCACCAAGGGTAGTTTAGGGAAAGGGGGATCGGTGCATTGTTCAGACATTGGACAGGGTGAATTTGACACGCTTCCCTGGAAAAAAGGGGGGTGCACTACCCTGGACGACGTGGGATTTCTTCAGAAAGGGCTGTGATCGCGCAGCTCCACCGAAAAGTGCTCAATAGCACCACCGTAGATGAACTATAGGAGTCTACCAGCGAGGATCTGAAGGACGCTGGGAACTTTGTCCCATTTCCTTGCTTTATCCCCATTGGCTCCATTGCATGTCCTTTCCTCTGATTCAAGAAAAAATTTACCCATTTGGTCGCCCCATTAGGCAGGAAGAACAGCCCTTTGCAGCCCCGCGTTCCGGGCAAAATGGGCCTGTTTGGTCAAGTTGGTCTGTTAAGAGTAAAATTGTTTTTGTAGCAATTATTTTGATCTTTTTAATAGCAATGTTTGGAATAGCGTGGTTTCTTGAGGAAAAATATCCTGTGCATTCTTTGATTGGTACAGCGCCTGTTCCCCCTGAACACATATGTAGGTAACGTCTTTTTGCAGATGCTCCACCAGGCGCATCACACCTCAAATGTGACTAATTGTTGGATCTGTGGCCTGCTCCCTTCTGTGACACATAGAAATTATGTATTGCTGTCCTTACTGTTTTCATATCTGGGCAGCTGCGAAGCATGGTTCCAGCTGTTTACCATGGTGTATATTCACTTCCATACTGATGCCATGAATATGACGTATGCCGATTATGATACTGTGTTAGAATATATCCGTGTTCACCAAGGGTTTACTCCAGGAGAGGGAGGGGCCCCCCGATACATTGTCGCCAACAGCCTGCATGAACATTTACGAGAACGAAAAAAATGTAACATGGCTTCAAAATGAAATGTTGGATTTCCTAGGTTTTAATGTCACTGAATATTTCAAGTCGTTCCAGATGCGCAATATTACTCAGGATGAAGTAATGCCAGTGCCGGTAGTTAACACAACAGCTAGCTTTTGAATTCAAGGCTTTGGAAATGTTCAAGTGGGACAGAGTAATTGCAACTATACCTATGTGTTGAGCACAACAAGTAGCCCCCCTTTACTTCCACCCCATAATGTTTATTTCGTTTGTGGGTCCCAGGCTTATGTGTGGCTTCCTAGGGGGTGGTCTGGCATATGCTATGTCTCATTCCTCCTTCCCCCGGTGTATATAGCTCCGTCCAACTACCATAGGGATCACCAATTGCAGCGTAGGGGTGTCCACCTGTCTCGGATCAGGAGGGTTATCAATACAGAAGACATTGATCAAACAGATACTACCTTGCAGCAGTTCACTGATGCCATGAAGGGCATCATTCCTTTCTGGGGCCCAATGTCCAATAGTCTTAATCTCAACCGCCTCACTAGGGTGGTGGAGGGGGTCATTAATACCACAGCTGGGATTCTGACAAACATTACCGCTGAGCTCCAGGCTACGAGGCTTGTTGCTGTTCAAAACAGGATGGTGTTAGGCGTCATCTTTGCTGATCGGGGTGGGGCCTGTCGCGTTATCAGTAGTAGCTGCTGTGTATATATACCGGACCACGCTCCGAATGTATACGCTGCGCTACAGAAGTTACACAAGCTTGTCTCCGACATTCACCAAAAGAATGGTACTTGGACCCTTTCTGGTTGGTTGTGGGGTTTAATGGCAACGTTGGGTTGGAAAATCCTTATTCTCCTGGTAATAATTGCTGGTGTTGTTTTCACTTGCTGTTTATGTATCAATTGCCTTCCTGCCTGTTGTACTTACTGTATTGGGAAGTTAACACCTACACCAAAGGTTCCTGTGTATGATGCTAAGCCCTCGACTATAATGAGGCGAACTGTCCATGACTTGATGGCTATCGATGAGGGCATTTTTGAATATTGATAATGTGTTTGTAGGCATATCATAATGTCATCCTTAACCTGCACACAGACATTAGCTTTCTAGAACTAGACAAAATTGTTAGCAAATGCTAAAAGGAGGGTCGGTTGGACTGACAATGTGTCTAGCTGACTCCTTCTAGCATTGTGCGAGTTAAGTTAGCATTTGCGGCACCATTTTGTCTGCAGTCGCCATTTTGTGTCATGATCGAAATGAAGCTTCTGTCTCATACTGTCTGCCTCAGCAGAAAAAGTAGCCTCAATTGTTTCTTTTTTATTATTCAAGGATGAGCTTCGTTGCACTAATGAATAGCTCTGTTCTGTGTTTGCATGCCTTTCTTCATATGTAGCCCTGCTCCCACTCGCCGAGAGACGGGCACGGGCTGAGTAACCTTGAAGCTAAGATAAGGTGTTTCTGGTCTCAGGATGGTAGCTCATCCTTCTGTGCCTCCTTTGTTAACCTGCTCCAACTGGAAATTTCCAGTCTGGGCGGGTCCTGTTGGGTATTGGAAATGCATAATATCTGATGTTATGTTGGTGGGGTTCAGTCCCTCGGCTGCTATCTCAGGAGTCTGGTCAGACCGGACTCCGCTCGAGCGCATACTAATAAAATAACTTTGGTTTATATTCTCTACTGTTTGACCGACTCTTCATTTGTATGGAAGGCTGAGAGGTGGTCGCAAGTGACCCGGGTAGCCCTAATCGGGTCACTTCCTTCACCCTTCACCACCCACTCCTCCCAAACCGCCATTCCCCCGGCACACCCTGGATGGGCTCAATGGCTTTGAGTCTCTGGACCACTACCGGGGCAGCACTGGTGGAGTCCGTGCCGAAGTTCACCAAGCAGCTGGCCAGCCTCCTGTGCAGCCTCTGGATCTTGGAATACACCAGACACGAGTTCAAGGTGAAGAGGAGAGGGGACCGAAGGGGTGGGCTATAAATGAGCCATGTGCGTGTCAAGTAAACAACATAATCCTCTTCCACACGTAGATGACATTTAGTCCATAGCCAGTGGCCCTATATCATTAGTCACCCAGCCATTAATCTTCCAGCCGTTCATGTTGTAGTAACTAGCATTGCTCTGTCGCATAGTGCACGCATGCCACGTATATTCTAAGCAGGGTTGCCACAAAGTCTGCTCACGCGGAGCTCTGCAGCGACCAGTGCACTACAAATCTCATGTACACTCAGACTGCACAGAAATTATTTAAAGAGCCAAGATCAAAATTAATACTCCCCAGGGAACCGCTATGCTTATTCATTGAACACGGCCTGACGTTAAGGCATACATGCCAACAAACTAGGTGGCTGAGCAATACTCCCCCCGCTGGCAGAACTCTGTGGAATATGGCAGAGTTTGGCTGTAACTCTGCGGAATTCTGTTAAGTGAAACTTCGCGAGCTCCGCCCAGGCCTATCACACACCACTCCACTCTGCAACATCCTACTCCACTCTATGACATTTTACTCCACTCACCACTATGCTACCCCTCTCTACTCCAGCCCACACCACTCCACAACACTTTACTCCACTCTATACCACTTTACAACACTCTACAGAAATCCCTCTTTGCCACTTTACTCCACTCTACTCTATGCCACTACACTCTGTGTGGGAGACCTGGTTTTGTTCTGCGAGATATCAAGGGTAGAGAATGTTAGAGTGGAATGAGAACACTGGGAGAGTTCTATAAAGGCGGTTGGCTAGTGGCAGTTGGAGGACTGTCAGCAGATGAACCACGTGTAGCCGGCACGCTCCTTTTCATTGTGTTTTTTTTCCCTGTAATAAACTTCAGTATCAAACCTATCTACTTTTGCTCTGGATGCCGCTTTCTCAACAATCACACTGTACGACACAACACTGTATGGCACGTCACTTCACAATACTGCACAACACGTCCCTCCACTCTATGACCCTCCACTCTATGCCAGTGTACGATACACCGTTCCACTCTGTGACATGCCACTCCACTCTATGACCCTCCACTCTATGCCAGTGTACGATACACCGTTCCACTCAATGGCATACCACTCCACTCTAAAACATGCAACCCCACTCTACGCTCTACAACTCTCCACTGTACACCATGACACTCTACACCACAACACTGTGTCACGACATTCTACGACACAACACTCTAGAACACTCCACTCTATGGCACTCCACTCTGTGCCACTCCACTGTACTCCACTGTACTCCCCTCTACGTCACTCCACTCTATGACACTCCCCTCTACTGTACTCATCGACACTCCACTCAATGACACTCCACTTTATGTTGAAAAACATTTTTAAATGAAAAAACACTGAAATTCGATTAAAAAAAACAAAGGATGAAGATAAGTTATATTTAGAAAAACATAATTCATTATTGCTATACAAAAACAACTTAAACTAGACAAGCATTAGAACATTTAAAGTTATAGTTACAACTTTATAGTTATAACTTGAAATTATAATTTACGGCCCTCAAAAACATACTATTGCTAGCGCACTTCCATACAAAGTGTTGTCAACTCGCTAGCCAGACTAAATTAACTATAACTCGCCCTCTACCATGCATAGTGTTCTCATAAATAAAGTCATTTGAGATGTCATTAGTCTTGTTATGAATGCTATGAATTAACATGCTATAAGTGATGTAGTATGAAGGTGTATGAGCAGTGCATGCAGAAGGCATGAGCTATAGTTAATTTAGTCTGGCTAGCAAGTTGACAACACTGTATGGAGGAGCGCGAGTTATTGTAAGTTTTGGGGGGCATACATCATAACTAAGTTTTAACTATAACATTTCTAATGTTTATGTAGTTTAAGTTGTTTTGGTATAGGAATAATAAATTATGTTTTCCTAACTGTAACTTATCTTCAACCTTTGTTTATATATATATTCACTAATAGAATTTAATAAACCTTAGAAATTCACTGAAAAAAACAAAGCTTACAGGGACGGTATAGTTAGGCTGACATTTCACTCGTACAAAACCCGAGAAATTCAGCCGTTATAGTTAGATGAGTTAACTATAACTTGTGCTCCAACAATGCACTGCTTATGACCTCACATATTATACCACTCATGTCATGGTCAGTGACATCACTGATGACATCTCAAATGACATTAGTGACAACATCATCCAGTGACTGTGAGTGTTTCTAAAAGGTTTATGAGCGTTAAATATATTTACCTAGGTGTATTGGTGACTCAGTGGGTGTATGAGTGACTGTTTGGATGACTGTGTGGGTGTGTGACTGACTGTAAAAGTGAGTCATTAGGATGAGTGACTGGTTGTGTGAATGTGTCTATCTGTCAGATGATGTCTAACTGGGTGTATGAGTGTGTTAGTGGGTATGTGAATGGCTATATGGGTGATTGATCGGTTGACTATCTCTATGGTTGTCTGTGTGTGTGGGTGAGGAGGTATGTGACTGCCTGTATGGATGAGTGTGTGTGTGTGAGTCAGTGCCTGTATGGGGTAGTGAGTGTGTGTGTGAGAAGCTGTATGGGTGAGTGTCTGTATGGCTGTGTCGGTGATTGAGTGCTTGTGTCAGTATAGGTCAGTAACTGTGTATGTGAAAGGCAGTATAGGTGAGTGACTGGGTATATGAGTGACTGTATGTGTGAGTGAATGTGGGAGTGGCTTTATGGATGAGTACATGCTTCTGTCAGTGACTGTATAGGTGAAGTTACTATTTCTATGAGCAAGTAAGTGGATATGTATGTAACTGTTTGGGTTAGTACGTACCTGCATGATCGACAGTATGGGTGAGTGTGTAGGTGTGTGAGTAGTTCTATGGGTGACTCACTCAGTGTGTGAGTGCCTTTATGGGTATATGAGTGGATATGTCAATGGCTGTATTGTTGACTGAGCGGGTGTATGAGTGGCAGTATGGGTGAGCAAGTGGATGTGTGTGTAGATCTATGAATTAGTGAGTGGCTGTGTAAGTACTGGTATGGCTCTGCCAGGGGGTTTGTGAATGGCTGTGTGGAAGTGGCAGTGGGTGTTTAAAAGATTCTATGGGGTGTTATTGGGTGCGTCAGAGATGATGTGGATGATGTCATCACTTTTTAAAACCTTTTCGACAGGATTCGCGGATCCACCGCGAATCCCCCCAAATTGTTTTAAAAAAATGCTTTTTTTGGCTCTGGGGGTCCCTGTAGAACCCCCTGAACAGACCCAGGGGGTCAGAGTGTTTCTACCCTGCCCCCTTTTCTTGCTTTTTCACGTTTTTTTCTTGTGCCTCAGTTCCTATGGAAAATTGGTCCTAACTATAACTACCTACTGGCGAAAGCCAGTAGGAGATATATATATATATATATCAGTTAAACTTGCCTGTGAGGTTGTCAATGATGCCTCCTGAAAAGTAATAAATATAAAATTAAAAAATGTTAAACATCATTTACCTTGCCCCGCCACATCCATTCCAAACAGGTAAGGCGGATCATTCTCCCTGTAAGTTATGTGAGACCAGTGGTGATTCACCTGCTCCTGGATACGGTATACCCAGAGTTATAGTGCATAGAGCACTGCACTCTCCCCCACTGCAGCTTGTGCTCCACTGGCTGTAGCCCTTGCTGGGCCTACTACCTGCTGCCAGCATGAATGGGAGGTGGCGCTGTGTGTGAAAAGTGAGCGCTGCCACCTCTGACTCACAAAAAATATGGCTTTCGACCACAGGGGGTTAAGGACATAGCGATGCTCCCTACCTCTGCCATAGTTGGGAGAAGGTACTGGTAGGTAGGTAGAGAAAAACAGAGAAATAGGGAACAGAAAATGAAATCTAAAGACACAGGAGCAGTCAAAGGGAAGCAAAAAAGTAAAGATGAAAAAAGGGGAGAGATGAACAAGAAAGGTGGATGGGCCTGGGAAATTGGGACACATGAGGTAAAGCAAGGCAGGAGCAGGCTTGTGTATTGAAAAAGGCTGCACACCTGAGTACTGTGTTATGCTGTTTCATGCAAAAACCTTTTACCTGAAATGCGTCCTTGGCGTTTTTTTTTTATTGTGAAGCACCAGAGACACATTACGAGTAATTTTTTGGTAATGTCCGGAAAGAACGTCTTGCACACCCCTATATTCCATGCATGTACCACGCAGGCTGCATACACAAACAGACACAACATGCACTTGGGACGTTAGCACTAGTATCTGGGTAAGTAAATGAAAGCAAACTTAACATGAGTGGGCCATTAGGCGTCCACCCTAGTGCAATAAATAAAAATGTCTGGGTACAATTATGGATTGATAAAACACAATACACTGCCATCACTGATCTATGTACTAAACTGATGATGGGGACAGAACTCCACTGTCTATAGAATGAGAGCATGCTTGCTGCACCTATCCAGGTCACAGGACGTCAGTCATTTAAAGGGACAGGCATAGGCCTCTGTTCAACACTAGATTAGTGTGCAACTAGGGCCAAAATCTAAAAAGAGGATAGCCGGTACACGCAGTCGGGCACTCAGGGCAGGAGAACATGACTGGACACCACGCACGGGGCATTCTCTCTCCAACAGGAGTGAACTGGATGGGGGATGAAGAAGTATTTTTAAGGGTTTCAAAAAGTTAGCAGAGAAGGGTAAAATGAGCAATTAGAGTTTGGAAATAAGATTCCTTGGCATGTTGTTGAATATCACTATAAGTAATGGTATGATAAGAACTTCCCACAGGCAGATGAATGAACCTCCATCTGTATCACAATTGTGACATGAGGAGTGACTGGAAGAAGTTATCCAAGGTTGAGAAGGCTTACACGGTCGAAGGGAACGTGCAGAATCAAAGTATCAGGAATAGTTTTACAAAAAGAAACAGAAGCCTCGTAGAAATTAGTTGGGACAAAAATGGGGATCAAAGCATCGACACCCGCACCAGTCCTAACGTCCCTAATGGTTGTCACAAATAAAAGGAGGTGCGACGGGCTTAGGACACAATCCCCTAGGTCCCAAAACAGAGAGACAAGAAAAACTTTCTAGTCACTCTAATACACTAAAAGCAGAAACCGCCTTTCGAAATTTTAAGAAAATGAATAAGGCGGTTTCGAAATTTTAAGAAAATGAATAAAGAATGAATTTTACCAACTGAAGACCTTTCTGACTTTTTCTCTTGGGAAAACAATTAATGAATGTAAACTTATGAACATGGTTTAACAATGATTTATATATGTATCTAGTAGTGTGCGGGGCTATTCTGCTTTTAGAAATTATTTGGGAGAATGTGCAAAGCCTAATTCAGCCACAGAATTAACAGAATTTGGATGTATGTGACAGAGGTGCAAGAGTTAAATAAGAAATAGCTGAAAGGAGCTAGGCAGAAGGAAAGAGAGAAGCAGATGACTAGAGAATGCTAGTGAAAGGAAGCACACACAAGAGGAATATATTAATGAACAAAATGTGAAGTCGAGAAAAAGCCCACGTTTGTAGGAATGTCAGATAGGAAGATGAAAGGGTAGCAAGAGGAAGGACATTTGAAGTAATGTGAGTAAACTGCAAGGTTAAGATACATATTTTTAAGCAAAAACAGTGGCTGCAGTCTGTAAATTCATGGAAAATCAAAATAATGGAAACCCATTTCCGGAAATCTAAATAACTGAAATACATTTACTGGAAAAATAAATTATTAGAAATATATTTCGTTTGAAAATAACAAGAACAGTTACAAAAATCATGAACAGTTAAAACAATATTGAATTGACAACTCTTCAAAAACTGGTTTTAAAACAAATATAAATGTAGACCCAGCAGCAGTGAATCCCAGTTAAACAACATAGTGCAAAGAAGGGAAAGGGATAAGAGGAGTAATGAGGGAATGAAAGGTCTTCCCAACAAGGCAGAAAAAGCGAGGTGCAGGGGGTTGGGGAAAAGTAACTAATTGTAAAAATGGCTGTAGGAGAGAGCTTTGGAGTGCCTGAGGTGCCCCCTGCCCACAAGGAAGAGAAGAAGAGAGGGAGAAGTAATGTGGGAGAAGAAAAGCAGTGGAAAGACAGATTTATTGAGTGGGGTTGGGAAGACCTGCCTGAGTATTAATTTATTTTTATATATAGATTTGCATTTTTCTTACATAAATAAAAGTAAAGCCATAAAATTTAAATGAGACGTCCGGGGCCAACAGACTTCTTACATAGTAGGGACTGCGGTATAGAGATGATTGTAACATAAATGGTCTACAGAACGTTTGTTCATCTTCCAACCCACAAACAAGACACCCCGCCAGAATTCCACCCCGGATAAACACTATGTAACAGCCCATCACTGTGCCTGGCCATTTGTACGGTCAAAAAGAAACACTAAATTTGACTTTGTGCCCCAACAAAGAAGACAGAACAACCATAAAAAGTGAATACCAGGTTAACACCTAACAGTAGATAACATATGTTACTTTAACTTGTATACGTAATATGCAGGTGGCAGCAACCCCCACCGCCCCCCAAAAGCACGCTGAACCTGGAGTGCCCAATGCACCAGTGAGAATAACCACCCTCAGCAGCCCTAAATAAACAGGCTTGTGACCATCACACTAGCAGCCAATGCCATGGGTCTCAGATGCCACATTTTACTAACCTTTTTATTCGAAGAGTATGTGCCACATACCTGGGCCCCAGCCTTTCAGGGCCATTTACCTGCAAGGTCGACCAATCTGTTCTCAGTTTTGTTTCTTAGAAATGTTTTGATTCCATTCCCCACACTCCGCAAAGGACTCCTCGGATGTTATACTAAGAGAGGCAGCCCGCACTCCAATGGTACCATCGTCCTCGACCACTGGCTTACCAGAGTTCTTTTTATTTTGTGTGCCCAGAGGATGAGCCAGTGCACCTGCCCGAGCGACCACGCATGACCCACGGTGGCCACCCAAGGGGGCGTAGTAACATTCCCAAGCTCCAGCCAGTCCCAGACCTCATCTGGTGCATTAGAAAAATGGGACTTTCCGACATGGATTACCCACAGTTTGGCAGGGAAGAGTAACATGTATTTCAGTCCCATCACCCTGAACTTTTGTTTAACAAGTTCTACAGACAGTTGGAGGAGTTGCACTTTTTGCATGTAATCTGGGAAAATTTGGATAGCTGCGTCTTCATACCTAAGATCATGCAATGATCTGGCCCGTTGCAGGATGAGGTCTCAATCTCGATAATTCAGGTCTTTGTCAATAATCATCTTTGGAGGTGCCTCGGGCAAGGGGCTGCCGCCAGAGCCCTATGTGCCCACTTAATAATGAAACATTGCGAGAGTCCTTCGGACTTTAAAGTATCCACTATCCCTGTCTCCAAGAATGTTTCTGGTCTTTGCCTCTTGGATCCCTCTGGGAACCCCACGAATCTCAGATTGCATCTTCGGGACCTCTCCTCCGTGGCCCTCTAATCTGTTATCTAGAATGATGGGTCCGCTCGGACAGGGAACAGACTGTGCTTTTTAATTTGCTAATTTCTGACTTTAGGACTTCCACTGACTTCTCAGTTTGGAGGGTTCTTTCATTCATCTTTCCTAGGTTGGTCTGCAGAATGCTGTTTTTCAAGCGAAATGGCGTCGATCTTAGTTTCCAATGTGTGCCCTGATTTCTCAATGGCAGCTAGGATCTGAGATCCCGTATGGTAGTCGAAGGCATTGCAATCACTGTCGCCAATTTGTGATTCCGGGCCAGTCCCCTTGGTCAGTGATGTGTACTGATCCATTTGTTTTGTTGTGTTGATTTGGTGGGTTTGTCTTTCGCATGGTGTACCAAGGTTCCCCGACAGGCACAAAACAATAGTAGGGAGGTGAGAGCATCAGGACCCCCAGCGTTCAGTGCCCACAGCCCCTGCAAAAGTCCATCAAGGGGCCCCAGGTGGATCTAATGTCCATGTGAGAACAATTGCAGGATCTAATCTACACCCTCTAATCCCCAGTTAACAAGGCAGCAGCGGCATCTTCAAACCTCAAGACCAGTCTATAGCACAGGAGTAGTAGTCCAAATGACTATGATGTTAGTTCTATTATTTTAGCATTCATGCCACTACAGCCAAGGGGTCATCGTAGCCCCCCGGGTCTCTGGGTTCAGGCTCCAATAAGGGCTGCAGATCCGTCCTCTTCTCTCAGCTTAGTGCGCACCGACTCAATCATTTTGTTTGTGGGTCCCCACAAAGAGTTGCTAAAAAGGCCCGCATACAATTGTTTCTCCCAGCTCACACAGGAGACGAGTTTTCCTCCGAGGTGTAGCAGAGAACCTGAGGATAATGGAGTGAAGAAATGGGGCATGCTAGAAGTTATCAAAGATGTCAATGTCAATGGCAGCTGTGGGAAGGGAAGCCCAATGACCATCTGCAAGTCCCGGTCCCGTCCTCCACGTAAAGACTCAAAAGCTCTCCATCGCTCCCCCAAGGGTCTGCAACAACAAAGCAGGGCTCCCGTACCGGCCCTCTACATCGGAGCTTACCTCTACTCTGCTTCTCCCCACCAAGTGAAGCCAGGGCGTGCAGGTGGGATGGCAGCAGGAGGAGCCTCACCCAAAAGCAGAGCTTTAAGACCGGAGTGCCGATGACTCGGTGGTCGAATCTCTTGAGGGTTTTTTCGCTGCAGTGCAGGCCACTCCAATGGCGGGGAGACCAAAGGTAAACCACCAACGTCTCTGGGGCTGGGTGAAGGATGGCAAGCCCAGCCCTGTGGAGCCCTTGTTCAAGTTTTCCTTGCATTTCAGCCTCACCCACGTTAAGTCCAAGGAGCAGAGACAGTGCCTCCAACAGTTTCAATTGGCACAGGGATCCCCGCTGATTGCTAGGGGGTCCTAGTGCTTAACTTGAGCTGATGGTTGCTGGTGGGATCCACTGGCACTCATTTTTGGGGGCTGGCACTTATTCTTCCACATCAGACATTTGCAGGGAGCAAGAGAGGCATACACACACAGAAGAGAAAAGCGGAAAAACCGTCACAAAGGGAGAAAGAAGGCACCTACAAAAGTGAGACAAAAAGGCAGGGAGTGTCTTGTAGGGGGTTAAAGAGTATGAGGTGGATTCAAGACTACTCAGTCTTGGTATTCGGTGTACCGTCATTTCACAGCTCCGGCCACGGACTTCTGAGCTGAGCTTTGGGCACCGGCACTCGTTTTACAAACTAATCACTGGGGGGTCCACAGGGTGTTGAAATATGTGGGCACTTGACCATGATTATAGAGGGTGGCAGTTGGGCCACGGAGCCGGCAGCAACTACGTAGTGTCGGCCATGCAGCCCGCCTGAGTAGTAATTTAAACAAAAAAAGGGTGAAAAGAGACAGATGTAAGCAATCTTACACAGAAACCAGCAGAGGGGACCCATTTCCAAGTAAAATGACTTTTACACCAAGAAAAACAAGTAAAAAGCAATCTGTTTAAAACAAAAACATTTCAGGAATGGTGTCCATCCAATCATAAATGCCATTCATGCTGAAAATTTGATTACCATGTTCTGGTGAAAAGTTTTATCAGAATGTGAGCTCTACAAATTCCTGTGAAATTGCATACAACCTAGAGGGGCAGAGACAGACAAGAATGAACTGGGCAGAATGGCAAGACATGCAGAGAAGTAAGGAAAAGACCAAGGGTATTATACACAATGGTAAAGTACTATGGTCTCCAAACAGTTGAGCCACATTACCCATGTCCTCTAGGAACATCACTGGCTCTCTTGGGAACCAGAACCAATTCCATATTGGCCTGGATCACCTAGAAACAAAATGTAAGCACAAACCCACATAACTTCCACATTTCATCAGTATATCTCCATGTCCAGGAGACTCAACCCAATCAACCACTGACTGGAAACACCAAGGTGCTGCAGTAAGAGAACCTCTATGCAGTGATATCCAGGAGGAGTGGTTAATATATGGAGCATTTAATCTTCTCATCTTAGCCACCAACCATCACTCATGAAAGCACGCCTCTTCCACAAAATCATAATGACTAATCTGTGTTGTACTTTTCATGCCACAGACCTCTGGTTCAACAGTCATATCGCATAAACACTGAAATTTAAAAGAGGAGGCAGGAAAATGAGGGAGTCTGAGGGAATAAATAATATGTGAAAATTAAGAAAAAGTGTAGCTGAAGGTTGGAAAGGTTGCTGGAGCAACATAATCGTGAGCAAGAATCCAGGATCTAGTTACACAAAGAAACCACAAACTAACTAAAAGCAAATGATCAACATTACAGGTACATTTATTACAGATAATGAAAGCAGTCCAAAGGTCAATGGAAATAGTAGGCAAGAAAAGACTGACTGGGAGAACAGATGACTGAGAGCATAAGGGGAAAAGGAGAATAATGGGCAGGATGAGCAAAAGGAGAGTTTTATCGCACTTTAAAAAACTCTCCGGTTAAAACTCTTACATCAGTACAAAAGTGGTATGTTTTAAACTTATAAAGCAATGGTCTTATACCGAGTATGGCCGGTGGGCTGACAAACATCCTACTGCCGACAAAGGGAGAACACTTTTTGCTGGCCAGCAGGACTGTATTTTTTAATTATACAAAAACCAGCCCCTAAAGTGGTCTTTTGTTTTCACCCACCAAGTGGGGGGCATTCATCATTTTTCCCTGCATGGCGGTGCTGTTAGAAATGGGATCTCTAGTTGGCAAGGGCTTGCACCTTTGTCCAAGTAGGGACCCTTCTTCCTAGTCAGGGTAAGGGCAAGAAAATACCCACTTTCTAAAAGTGGTATTTTCAAACACAGAATGTTAAAACCAACTTCACTAAAAGATGCATTTTATCATTCTGAGTCCAGGCATACTAAACTCGAATTTCTACCATGTTCCCGGGGTCAGTTAGGATTATAAGCTGTAATAATCAAAACTGCCCGTTCTGGCCTAGGGGGAACAGGTAGCCTTGCAATAGTGAAAAACGAACTAGGCTGTGATTCACTATTAGGACATGCCACAACACCTTTCGCATACAACGCACCCTGCCCACAGGGGTACCTTGGGCCTACCTTAGGGGTGACTAACATGTAGCAAAGGGAAGGTTTAGGGACTTGCAAGTGTGTGCACTTGCCAAGTCGACATGGCAGCCCCAGGCTGCGCACAGGCTCTGCAATGGCAGGCCCGAGTTACACTTTACGGGCTGTTTGCGTGGGTGGCACAATCCAGTGCTGCAGCCCACCAACAGCATTTGGTCTATAGGCCCTGGCACTCGCAGTGCACTTTACAAGGGACTGACACCTAAACCAAATAGGCCAATCATGGAAACACCAATCCATAACATATTTTATACAGGAGCACTTGCACTTTCCCACTGGACAGCAGTGAGGAAAGTGCGCAGAATCATTACACCAGCAAAAACAGAGTCAAAACCGGGAGGTCAGAAAGCAAAAAGTCAGGGGAAACACGCCAAAAGATGCCAAGTCTAACAGGTGCTAATCAGGATAAAAACATGACAGATGCGGAATGAGAAGGCCCACGCTGAGGTCCTCATTCTGAGTTGTTCCTACTGGGGACACGGTAAAACCACATACAATTTTACTGTTACTATGCTGTAAATTCTCCCCATCACCATGCAGTTGCAAATAAAGCCCCATGGAATGGGAAATTACAGTGTGGGACTGTTTTCTTTCCAGTTGTAAAACCATGTGGAATTTCGAGATCCCTGGGGTAGGACAAATATAATTATCAACTGCCCGCAGTAGTTGCCAAATGTATGGTGGGACTCTGGGTGGGGTGGGGAAAGGGAAGGAGACAGGGCAGTAGGGAAGGGAAGGGGAAGCTGTTTTCTGGCAGAGGAGAGCATTGTATGCTCCCCCCTGTCAGAATAAAATGAGGATTGAGGTTTGGCGGCGGCTGCAGCCAATATCGCCTTCGATTTTACTGGCGGAACTACTGCATGGTAAAATTGGGCCTGGTTCGCCCACACCCGCATAAACCGAGTTTGGAGAAGCGACCCACCTGGCATCTTGGAAAGGGAATCAGGATTCCCGTGAGGCAATTCCACTCTGCCTGACTCATAATGACGGCCTAATAGGACGTATTCCTCTGCCTTGCCAGTTATCAATTGTCTGGGCATGATGTTGTGTCCAATTGTGGTTCCTGCCGCAGCCCTCCTGTGGGAAATGCAAAGGTTCCCAGCTCCTCTAAACGAGGCAGCTGAACTGAGAGGTAGACAGATGGGAACTTTAGAGATGTCCAGCTACTGGCTGCTTCTAAATTCGGCCCTAAATCCTTTTTCAGGCCCCATACAACTGTATGTATGCTAATGCATCACAAACATCCCTTTGCTACCTCCCTCTGTGCCCTCGCTCTATGCTTCATTCAGGTGCCAGAAAGAAAGTGTTAAAAGCTTTTTAAAAAGTGTAAAGCCCTCTTAATTGTTCGCATGTTGATAGACAAACGGCTCGAATACATTTGTGACTAATTGTTCTGGGATGTTTTCCAGCATAGTGAAACGCATTGCATATATTTATAGATACCTCTATCTTCAAATGCATGGCTGTTGTTAAGATACCTTATTTGGAAGCAGCAATAATGCTAACCTCCATCAGTGTGCATAGAGAATAAACCTAAGCACGAGATGCTAGTAAATTGGAAATTAGCATGATAAAACAGATGGTAGAGGGAAAAACACAATTAACCTATTCAGAAATGCCCGTCTACCTAAGCACTTTTGCAAAGGAAACATTTCAATAACATAGGCCAATGTAGTTAAAATGTGGCATCTGTTTCTCTTTTCCCCTTCCACTGGCAAAAAATTACTTCGCTATTTATATGAAGCACCCTCTTATATACATATACAGATATACATTTCTAATAAAAAGCACATAGGGAAAAATTGCATGGATAACAGAATGTGATAGATCTGTCTCACCAATTAATATTATTTCGAAGTATAGTTTTATACAATTAATTGCATTTCCAATGTCAAATGAATAAAAACACAAAGGAGTTTCCCAATAGCCAATGACATATAATATAAATATAAGTGAATGTATATATATGTGTGTGTGTGTATGTATATATATATATATATATATTACCTACTGGCGGTCGCCAGTAGGTAGTTATAGTTAGGACCTATTTTCCATAGGAAATTCACAACATTCTATTTCCAATAACTTTGGCGCCGGTTGATGAATCTTCGCGAAATTTTCAAAACTCGTGGGGCGCTCTGGTCCGCACCTATCCTGAAAGTCTCGGGGTGATTCATCAAGTGGGGGCCGAGAAAAAAGGGGGGTCCCAAAACGCGTTTTCCCCATGCAATTTTCCATAGGAACCTTTAGTCGCAGCTACAGCCCGAACTGCTGAACGGAATTACACCAAATTTGGCAAAAAAGTAGCCCTTGGTTCAGAGTCATGCCTTTTGGTTAAATGGTGTAAATCCGTTCAGTAGTTCCTGAGAAATTTGAAAAAGAAAACACATATATATCTGGGCGGAGCCTAACCACACATGTCATCGTGAGATCTGATTGGCTGTCAGCACTTCATCCTGGAATTGCTGGCAGCCATCTTGGGACCAATATAAATGATAGTACCCCATTGAAATGCATTGTAGTGAATCGAAGATTTTGAGGGTTACCAAAACTATAAAGGGTGATAACAGACTTTAGTTACATTAGAATTCATTTGTTGATGGTACCATACTAATTTCAGGAATTGTGGTGTGTTCTAAGGTGATTTTACCCTGTGAAAAACCTTCTGCTGGGATATCATGAATCATGTTTGAGAGAAAACTATTTTCACATGCTTGTCCCATACAGTTTTGGAAGGTGCTCCAGAAGCTAAATTGAGAGCATATTTTCTGTAAATTCACATTATCTTTCTCAGTCATGTGAGAATGAAGTCTGACATTCTCAGTAAAACATGTACATCCAACAAGGGCAGAGACTGTCAGTTGATTCCTTTGTGTTCTACTGCAGCTTCCCAGAGTGTTCTAAAGAACAACTAGAGTGCTAGCAGCCTTACTTATGACAAAAGTATGGCACACCTGAAGCCATCTTGATTGGAATAAACTGGTAACACTTAAAACATTTAATTTAAAAAGGAACAACATGATGGGGTTCATTTTGTCATAGAAATTATGGTTAGTGCTGTAGAAAGAAAAATTAGGACATGTTTCAAGTGTGATCTCAAATATCTTCCTGTTATATTTCAACAGGAGCAGCCTGTCGGTTGATGCCTTTGTGTTCTACTGCAGCTTCCCAGAGTGTTCTAAAGAACAACTAGAGAGCTAACAGTCTTACTTATGACAAAAGTATGGCACACCTGAAGCCATCTTGATTGGAATAAACTGGTAACACTTAAAACATTTAATTTAACCCCTTGACCGCGATCGGAATTCCGCTCCAAGGCAACTATAGTCCAATCATATCACAGTCCATCGTATATAATATTGTGACGTCCCTTCCGCTTCCTCTTTCTTCACTGCTCGTCAGTTAAGTGCATTCCTTACATTCTTGGCTTAATCTGACGTTGTTGCTGTTTGTATAGCGGTTTCTTGTGCACGTTATTAGCATTATTGCCTTGGTATTGTTTCATATTCCCTGCGCAGCAGGCTCTTGCCCGAGCGCGTTCTCCCCCTCGCAGTTTCTCCCGCTGTGTGTTCTGCGCGCGGTGAGATCCTGTCAGGCGCATCTGGTCCGAGTGAGGCAGCTCCGTCGAGCGCTCTCGCTGGTCTCTACGTGCGTTTGGGAATCCGGTCACTCCTTTAGTGTCCGCTTGATTCCCGACCAACCCTCGCCTAATTTTGACACCGCTACGCGGTGATTTCCCCACACGGCCACGTTAGTGACCAGCGCCACCTGGTGGTGGTAATTGGTATTGCGCCTCAGTCTATTCTTATAACAGCTTCGGGGAAAGCCCAGCTGTTGGAGCACCAGCGAGGGGCTGTCTTAAGGATTTTAAGGGCATTTGTTCTGTGCTCACACCCTCTGCTATCATGTCTTCTCCAGAAGACCATTTTTACTCCTCCTACCAGGAAGTGGAGGAGGAATGGCCCCCAACTTCTCCCTCCAGCAGTGGACCAAGCCCTCTCTCTGGCTATTTCTAGGCGCTGGCTCCTCTTAGGGATCAGGTTGACAAGCTGGCGGAAAGCATCCCTGGGGTGTTCAGTGACCCAGATCTGGTGGTGGCGGGTCCAAGTAGTTCCCAGATGGGGAATAAAAGGGCCGTTAAGCATAACGCGGGGCACTTGGAAGGATTTGATAAACTTACGGAGACCTTCCTCAAGAGTGCGCGAACGCTAAAACATGCACCCTGCCGGGAAGAGGAGGGGGCCGGAGAAAATTGCGACACTGTCACCACTATTGTAGACCCCGACGGCGGGTTTCCCTTAGAGGGAGAGGGTGTATCGGAGGACGATTTCTCCTCCGATGAGGATAAGGACTCGGGCGTCCCTGGCGTCCAGAGTCCCACTCCTCTCAGTCCCCGGTTGGGGACGGGGTCCACTCGGACATGTTCGAGCCTACCCAAATTTACCATCCTAGGTCGGCAGAGTGGACACCTGACGCCAAAGTGGCAGAGTATGTGGTGGGGAAAATCCATCAACCCCTTGAAAGGGAGGTCAGGAATAGGATGAGGGGAGAATGCCCCAGGCCCTCACTGAAGGGGAAGGTGGCACACACGCCTGAAATGAGAAACTATGTACCTTTTTCTCCAAGTATATGAGGGATCCAAAGAAAGGAATTGATAGGTCTTGGACGTGGTAGGGCCCTTGACCCAAATTATTCAATTGACGGAGCGTTCCAAAGAGTCAGGATCCCCTTTGTCCACGGATATTGTGGCTGGTTGGGCGCACTACCCTAAACCCTAAAACACTACCCCCTCCACTACCCAAACACCACTGCACTACCCTAAACCCTAAAACACTACCCCCAGCACGACACCCTACACTACCCAAACATAACTGCACTACCCTAAACCCTAAAACACTACCCCAGCACGACTCCCTACACTACCCAAACACCACTTCCCTACACTAAACCCTAAATATACCCCCAGCATGAACTCCCACACTACACAAACACCACTGCACTACCCTAAACCCTAAAACACTACCCCAGCACGACCCCTACACTACCCAAACACCACTGCACTACCCTAAACCCTAAAACACTAACCCCAGCATGACCCCTACACTACCCAAACACCACTGCACTACCGTATACCCTAAAACACGACCCCCTACACAAACACGACTGCACTACCCTAAACCCTAAAACACTACCCACAGCATGACCCCCTTCACTACACAAACACCACTGCACTGCCCTAAACCCTAAAACACTACCCCAGCACTACCCCCTGCACTACCCAAACACCACTGCACTAACATAAACCCTAAAACACTACCCCTAACACAACCCCCTACACTACACAAACACCACTGCACTACCCTAAACCCTAAAACACTACCACCAGCATGACCCCCTACACTACTCAAACACCACTGCACTACCCTAAACCCTAAAACACTACCCCCAGCACGACCCCCTACATTACTGCACTACCCTAAACCCTAAAACACTACCTTTCCTTCTTAGTTCTGCCAATTTTTCCATATTGGGGGATCTTAATCTCCATTTGGATGATCCCTCTTGTGCAATTAGTAATACCTTTATTTCCGATTTGGCAGCAATGAATATGCTGCTT
This sequence comes from Calotriton arnoldi, assembly GCA_963921515.1. Taxonomy (NCBI): domain Eukaryota; kingdom Metazoa; phylum Chordata; class Amphibia; order Caudata; family Salamandridae; genus Calotriton; species Calotriton arnoldi. Next base: position 922,332 of record CAWUFW010003000.1, on the reverse strand, counting down.
TGTAACTCAGGTCCCACTCACACTGCTGGCCATCTATTGGACCCTATTTTTTCCACTTTACGGAATATTGTTTGCACCACAACAACTCCACTCTGTTGGTCTGACCACTTTTCGGTCGGCTTCAGGCTAGAGCTATTAGTTAACTTGCCAGTTCCCACTCCCGCCATTGAAAAACCCATTAGAAACTGGGGAAAGTTGGACATTGAAGCCTTTAACAAGCTTTTATCCATTAATGTCCCCACCCTTAATCAAGTGTTTATGTCCGACTCAGTGGCCATTCAGGAGTGGATTCGGAAAACCATTGATGTTAGCCTTCCACCCTACATTAAGAGAGTGAAGACGCATCTCCCCCCTGCCCCTTGGTTCACTGATAAATTAAAAACTGAGAAAACAAAATGTAAAAATATGGAAAGACGTTGGAGGAGGGACTATACACCGGATTCCAAACTCGCCTACGTACGAGCTAAGAGAGATTATCACTCCCTCTGTAGGGCAGCCCGTGCTGACTATGTCTCCTCCACCATCATTGGCGCACAGAAATGCTCTAAAACACTGTTTAAAATGGTGAAGGAATTATCAGGCTCTGGAACTCAGCCCGTTCCTCCCAGCCTGAATGAAGGGCAATGTGAGGATCTTGCGCAATTTTTTAATAACAAAGTGGAAATAATATACTCAACACTGAATGGCAACGGAGTAGCCAATTCAATCTTATTGCCATCTAACAACTTTCAAGAAGTCGGTACGTTTCAATGTAAAGACACCTGCCATACAGAACCTGCTAATAAGCTGGAATCTTGGTTACCATTAGACATTATGGCCTTCAGACAGTACCTAGGTAGCATTAAATCAGGTTCCCCCTGCGATCTCCTTCCTATATCAGTTCTACGGCAGCTTGAACTACCTTCTCTTACAATAATGATGGAGCTTCTTAATTCCTCCTTAAAGGAGGCCATCGTTCCTTCTGATTGGAAGCATGCAATGGTCCTCCCTTTATTGAAGAAGGCTAATGCCGATCCCACTCTTTCCTCGAATTATCGGCCTATTTCCTTGCTTCCAGTACTTTCCAAGGTCCTTGAAAAGCATATTAATGGGCAGCTATCTAACTTCGTCGAAACTCAAAAATTCCTCCATCCATCACAATCTGGTTTTAGAGTTGGCTTCTCAACTGAAACCACTCTTCTCGGCGTCACTGAAACGTTACGCCTTCGCTTGGACGCCGGAGACACGGTGGCCCTTATTTTACTCGATCTAAGCGCGGCCTTTGACACGGTGTCTCACGTCGTGCTAATAAGGGCCCTACAGTCTCTGGGGATTGCAGATGTGGCACTCGGATGGCTAATTTCTTTTCTTACCAACTGCACGTTTCAGGTCTTCTCTTCTGTAGCCACCTCCAGTGTCCACTCCTCTCCCTATGGGGTTCCTCAGGGGTCTATTCTTAGTCCCCTATTATTTAACATCTATGTCAAACCCCTGGCAATGATTGCAGAGGATGCTGGGTTGTCCTTATTTTTTTACGCCGATGACACCCAGATTATTTTCTCTTTCTCTGCGGGGAATGAGTCGGAACCATCGGTTCTGCGGGCTGGGTTGAGCAAAATTGCATCCTGGATGCAGGCCAACTTTCTTAAACTTAATGGTGATAAAACTGAGGTCCTTATCTTGGGAAAAAACAAAGATCTTTGGGGACCTCACCATTGGCCTGCAGAAATGGGCGCTTTGCCTCGCCCCTCGCATCATGTCCGTAACCTTGGCTTTATTATTGACGACTCTTTATCTATGCGTCAACAAGCCGTGAAGGTGGCTGCAACTTGCTTCACCATCCTGAAATGGCTGAAGAAAATTGTATGGATGCTGCCCAGCTCCACCCAGAGAACCGTAGTCCAGGCACTGGTAACATCTAGACTGGACTACGGTAACATTCTCTATTTAGGAGCCAATAAAGATGTGACACGCAAGCTGCAGCTGGTGCAGAATTCTGCGGCAAGATTGCTTTGCCAAGTTCCTAGAGCGGCCTCCATCTCGGGTTCCTTGAGAGACCTCCACTGGCTCAAAGTCGAGAGTCGGATCAAGTTTAAAGCGCTGAGCTATATGTTCAGGGTCAAGCAGGGTACGGCTCCTCAGTATCTGCAAAAACTAGTTAAACCCTATCTGCCTGCACGCACTCTTCGCTCCACCACTCAGGCAAAATTTATGGTGCCGAGGATTAGACTGTCCCGTATGGGCGGTCGCTCCTTTGCCTACCTAGGCCCCTCTTTGTGGAATGCTCTTCCTCTATCACTCCGGAGTGAAACCATTTATACGCGCTTTCGTAAAACGCTCAAAACCTGGTTGTTCAATCAGTAGTTTATTTTCTTGTTCCTTCTCTGGCTGGCGCCGGGAAACCCGTTTGGGTAGCTGTTCCGCCTGATATAAATTTAAATAACATAACATAACAACATAACAGCACGACCCCCTACACTATCCAAACACCACTGCACTACCCTAAACCCTAAAACACTACCCCCAGCACGACCTCCTACACCACCCAAACACCACTGCACTACCCTAAACCCTAGAAAAGAAACCCCCACCCCATGCCCAATCCCTCTTACCTCTCACTCCTCGTGGTTCCTCTCTCCTCGTGGTTCCTGCTTCACGTCATCTCTGAGGGCGGTGCACGTCGTTGTGAGGAAACGGAACAGCCTCTGTTTCCTTACAACGACATGGATCGTCTACATGTTTTAGACGCATGGTCATTTACCATACATACCTTTACAACAAAATTCGTTGTAAAGGCATGCGTGGTAAATGACCATGCGTTCTAAAAAATGCGTAGTAATGACTCGTGATGTACAACGCATGCGTGGTAATGCATGCGTTGTAATGGTATCGCAAATTAAAAAGTCGTTGTAACGGCTGTTTACCGATCGAAGCTGGCCCCTGTTCTTCAGTGAGACGTTTATTTGATTAATTAGGAGGAAGGAATGTGTTTTTTACCGAGAAGTGCATTCCCGGCTGTTGTATTGTGAAAGTGTCCGCGTGGCCTGGTTTCACTTCCGGTGAGAGAGTGGAAGAGTCTGTTTGGATCTAAAGGAGTTCTGTTGTTGGACGGGGCCGGCGCGACATGTCATCAGAAAACATAGCTAATGGAAAGCGTCCTCCCTGAAGTGTGGAGCAGTGCCATGAGAGGTCAACGAGTGTGCGTCCCACCGCAGTATGACCGTACCGCGTGACCCATGTGCCGCCTCCAGGGTACGGGAGGCAGAAGCGGCATCGCAGGTCCTCTTGAAGACCGTTGTAGCACTAATTCTACAATTTGGTACTAGGGCATTTTAACTTTGTTGTTCCTGCCAGATACAAAGAGAAGATCCTGTGTTATTCAGTGCCCTCGTTACCTTTTTTGTGGGTTGTGGTGCTTGTCACTTCGCTGCCCCGCTGGTGCACACGACTGGGCACCCCACCTCGTGTGCCATCTGCAGGGCCTCTGCCCTTGGATCACTGGTTTTGGTTTCTGGAGTGGCAACAAACAGTTGCTCCCAAAGGACTAGCCTGAACACTTAGGTGAATATCCCCTGCACCAGCATTCCACGGAAAAACTTTCCTAGCTCTCCCACGTCGACGAGCACGGCTCCGCTCGCGACACCGTATGACGTCATCGGAGCCATAAGAGGACCTCGTCGGCGTGCTGACGTCAGTTCCACCCATTTTTTCCGTGCCACCGAGGCAAACAGGGGACCGAGACATTTTCACATGTATACATAGTATAATAAATATATATATATTCACTGAAAAAATAGGTTTCAAGCACGTTATAGTTAGAAATTAGCATTTAAAAAACCTTAGAAATTCACTGAAAAAACCATAGGTTTCAGGGGCGTTATAGTTAGTTGGACATTTCACTCGTACAAAACCATAGAAATGCCCCCGTTATAGTTAGTTCAGCTAACTATAACTCGTGCGCCCGCAATGCACTGCTGATGACGTCACATATTACATCACTCATGACATGGTCAGTGACATCACTCATGACATCACTGATGACATCTCAAATGACATCACTGATGACATCATCCAGTGAATGTGTGTTTTTCTGAAAATTAAATATGTTTTATATATGTATATCTCAAGGTCGATGGAAGAATAAATGGGTATATGTGTCTAAATGGATGATTTTTTTGTAAAATTGATTGTATAACTGACTAAGTGTTTCTTAGTGAATACATGGGTTAGTGAGTAATGTTTAAATATGAAAATATCTGTATCAGTCTCTCACTTTGTGTATAAGTGGCTGCATGGGTTGGTGAGTAGCTACATGAGTGTCTATATGGGTTATTAGTTGGTTTTTTGAGTATCAGTATGAGTGTCTGAATGGTTCGGTGGGGGGTATTACTTAGTGCATAGATGCATGAATGAGTGACTCACTGTTTGTATGTGTTGAAGACAGCATGTGTGCAGGACTGTAAAGGTGGATGAGTATTATTATGGGTGTGTTAGTGAGTGAATGACTGTCTCAATAGTGTCTTTATGAGTAACTACATATGTTTTAAACTAGTATATGTGAGTATTGGTGTATATAAGTGAGTATATGTGAGAGTGAGAGATTGGAAGAGTTCCTGTACAAATAAGTAGGTGTTTCTATAAGTGATTGTTTAAGAGAGTAAGTATGTGTAAGTTTCTGTAGAAGTAAGTGTGGTAGTGTGTGTATAACTGTATATGCAAGTAAATGGATGTTTGATACTTTGTTTGCATGTGTGACTATGTGTGTGAGTAACTCTATGGATGAGTGGCGGTGTGTAACAGGATGTATAGGTGTATGAGTACATATGATGAGTGAGTACATGTATGAGTGACTGTATAGGGACTGTTGGTGAATGAGTGGATGTGTGTGTAGATCTTGGAATTACTGAATAGGTGTGTTGTAACTGGTATTGGTATGTCCATTGTTTTGAAAATGTTAGTTTGTATTTTTGAGTGTGTGTATCAAAGGTTATATTAGGGTGAGAGGAGGTCTGCCACTCTATCACAAGGATGATGTCATCAGTGATGTCATCAGTGATGTCATTTGAGATGTCATGAGTGATGTCATGAGTGATGTCACTGACCATGTCATGAGTGATGTAATATGTGATGTCATCAGCAGTGCATTGCGGGCGCGCGAGTTATAGTTAGCTGAACTAACTATAACGGGGAATTTCTATGGTTTTGTACGAGTGAAATGTCCAACTAACTATAACGCCCCTGAAACCTATGGTTTTTTCAGTGAATATATATATATCTATATATATAAATATATATATATATATATATATATACTGGAAAAAACAAAGGCTAAAGTAACGTTATAGTTAGGTGAGAATTTCTGTGACAATGTAATATTTTAAACGTGCAAAAACACTGAAATTCACCAGTTATAGTTATCTCAAGTAACAATAACTCATGCCCTAAGGTAACTATAACTCGCGCCCCTGCCATTAACAGTTTTCTCATCAGTAATTTAATTTCAAATGTTACAGTGATATTATCAATGATGTCATAGATGATTTCATGAGTGATGTAATTGGGGTAACTAGCGGTGCCTGGCGATGGGGCGACATAGTTACCTTAGGGCATGAATTATAGTTGCTTGAGATAACTAGAACTGGTGAATTTCAGTGGTTTTGTACGTTTAAAATATTACGTTGTCACGGAAAATCTCACCTAATTATGATGCTACTTTAACCTTAGTTTTTTCAGTGAATTTCTAGGTTTTTTTTAATGTAAAGAAATATGTTGTCACCATACGTAAAGGCAACCCCCACCACGCACAACCGTGGTGTGGGTTTGACCACAGGGTCTGGCCCGTGGCCAAGCCCTCTGGCCAACCCCCCAGAGGCAGCCAACCACATGCTGTGCACGGCATTTGGCCATGCGCTGTATGAGGTTTGCTGCAGCCCCCCTCCCTAAACTACCTCGCCCGTTCCTCCAAGGCCGTTTTGTTTAAAAAGGATGGAGCCAAGCCACTTCAGGCGCTGGGGCCCCATCCATCCTCGCAGCCAAAAGATATTTTTAAAGGAAGGGCCTGTGGCTCCCTCCTGAGCCCCTTCAGGCCAGAGTCCCCATCCCCGGGCCAAAATATATTTGTAAAGGGAAGGGGACACATCTTCTAGGTACAAGGCCGAAGGCGCCACCCTGGGGCCTTTAAGGGAACACAGCACCACTCCTGCGCCAATAGTGGCCCCAGGGACCCCATTCTCTGGCATCATCTAAATATAGGGAGGGGTGCTTGACCCCTCCTCTCAGAGCCTTAATAGGCCCTGAAGACTCCATCGTCCAGGGCCAGATGCCATTAAAAGGGAGGGGCGTATGGCCCCCTCCCGAGACTTAATAGGCCCCAGGGCCTCATCCCCTGACACAAGTCTTGTCAGACAACACATCCGTCACTTTGACGCTGCAACCGCACCCCCATGGTCTCAGTCACACAGCTTTTGGAAAATGAAAGAGATCGTTTTCCTTGACCCAGTACTTTGCTCTAATATTAAAGAGGCGCTTGAGCGCTATTTCACTGAGAATGTAACCGAGGAGCTTTCTTGGGCCACAATTTGCGATGCGGCCAAGGCAGTCAAGAGAGGGGAGTTTATAGCCTACACCACCACCTTTTTTCGACTACGTAGACTTCAATAGGGAAAACTAGAGGACACAAAAAACAAATTAGAAAAAGAACATAAACAGACAACTTTGCGATCCACTTATAGAATGCTCCGCAAAGTGAGGGGATAACTAGAATAATTTGTAAACCACATCTTTATTCAGCAGGGATTCTAGTTATCCCCTCACTTTGCGGAGCATTCTATAAGTGGATCGCAAAGTTGTCTGTTTATGTTCTTTTTCTAATTTGTTTTTTGTGTCCTCTAGTTTTACCTATTGAAGTCTACGTAGTTGAAAAAAGGTAGTGGTGTAGGCTATAGACTCCCCTCTCATGACTGCCTTGGCCGTATCGCAAATTGTGGCCCAAGAAAGCTCCTCGGTTACATTCTCAGTGAAATAGCGTTCAAGCGCCTCTTTAATATTAGAGCAAAGAACTGGGTCAAGGAAAACGATCTCATTCATTTTCCAAAAGCTGTGTGACTGAGACCATGGGGGTGCGGTTGCGAGCGTCAAAGTGACGGATGTGTTGTCTGACAAGACTTGTGTCAGGGGATGAGGGCCCTGGGGCCTATTAAGTCTCTGGGAGGGGGGCCATACGCCCCCTCCCCTCTTTAATGGCATCTGGCCCTGGACGATGGGGTCTTCAGGGCCTATTAAGGCTCTGAGAGGAGGGGTCAAGCACCCCCTCCCCTATATTTAGATAATGCCAGAGGAATGGGGTCCCTGGGGCCACTATTGGCGCAGGGAGTGGTGCTGTGTTCCCCTTAAAGGCCCCAGGGGTTGGCGCCTTCGGGCCCCTTGTAACTAGGGGATGTGTCCCCCTTCCCTTTACAAATATATTTTGGCCCCGGGATGGGGACCTCGGGCCTGAAGGGGCTCAGGAGGGAGCCACAGGCCCCCTTCCCTTTAAAAATATCTTTTGCTGCGAGGATGGATGGGGGCCCCAGCGCCTGAAGTGGCTTGGGCTCCATCCTTTTTTAAACAAAACGGCCTTGGGGGAACGGGCGAGGTAGTTTAGGGAGGGGGGCTGCAGCCAACCTCATACAGCGCATGGCCAAAAGCCGTGCACAGCATGTGGTTGGCTGCCTCTGAGGGGTTGGCCAGAGGGCTTGGCCACAGGCCAGACCCTGTGGTCAAACCCACACCACGGTTGTGCGTGGTGGGGTTGCCTTTACGTATGGTGAAAACATATTTCTTTACATTAAAAAAACCTAGAAATTCACTGAAAAAACTAAGGTTAAAGTAACATCATAATTAGGTGAGATTTTCCGTGACAACGTAATATTTTAAACATACAAAACCACTGAAATTCACCAGTTCTAGTTATCTCAAGCAACTATAATTCGTGCCCTAAGGTAACTATGTCGCCCCATCGCCATGCACCGCTAATTACCCCAATTACATCACTCATGAAATCATCTATGACATCATTGATAATATCACTGTAACATTTGAAATTAAATTACTGATGAGAAACTGTTAATGGCAGGGGCGCGAGTTATAGTTACCTTAGGGCATGAGTTATTGTTACTTGAGATAACTATAACTGGTGAATTTCAGTATTTTTGCACGTTTAAAATATTACATTGTCACAGAAATTCTCACCTAACTATAACGTTACTTTAGCCTTTGTTTTTTCCAGGATATATATATATATATATATATATATATATATATATATTTTTATCCAATTGCTCTCCTTTCAGTAACGCACTCGACAGCAGGTAGGTAAAACCATTCATTTATTGCATGTTGAAAGTAGCTGCTCCTCCGTAATTGATTCCTTTCGCCAACGCGTTTCAAAGCTGTATGCTTTTTCTTCTGGGCGTGAAGACTGATGCGGAAATACTGCCCCACATGTATTCAATTACTTTATAGGCCTCCAGTGCGCCTTACCGTGCTTTGTAGCACTCCCAATGCATCTTGGGACTTGTAGGTTGCTTCGTAGCTTCAATAAGTAATTGTAGGGACAGTCAACATTATTTTTACCCCCAATGGGTCCCGACATCTGCCGTTAATTATAAAGGGTCACAGTGATTCCTTTTCAATTCACTGTGTTAAAAAGCCCTCCAGTGGGCTCCGGCGCGAGTTGCTGCTTTCAATAGTCCCTACAATTACTTATTGTGGGGCAGTATTTCCGCATCAGTCTTCACGCCCAGAAGAAAAAGCATACAGTTATGAAACACGTTGGCGAAAGGAATCAATTACGGAGGAGCAGCTACTTTCAACATGCAATAAATGAATGGTTTTACCTACCTGCTGTCGAGTGCGTTACTGAAAGGAGAGCAATTGGATAAAAATATATATATATATATATATATATATTCACTGAAAAACCATAGGTTTCAGGGGCGTTATAGTTAGTTGGACATTTCACTCGTACAAAACCATAGAAATTCCCCCGTTACAGTTAGTTCAGCTAACTATAACTCGCGCGCCCGCAATGCACTGCTGATGACGTCACATATTACATCACTCATGACATGGTCAGTGACATCACTCATGACATCACTGATGACATCTCAAATGAGAGGTAAGGGGGATTGGGCATGGGGTGGGGGTTTCTTTTCTAGGGTTTAGGGTAGTGCAGTGGTATTTGGGTGGTGTAGGGGGTCGTGCTGGGGGTAGTGTTTTAGGGTTTAGGGTAGTGCAGTGGTGTTTGGGTAGTGTAGGGGTCGTGCTGGGGGTAGTGTTTTAGGGTTTAGGGTAGTGCAGTAGTGTAGGGGGTCGTGCTGGGGGTAGTGTTTTAGGGTTTAGGGTAGTGCAGTGGTGTATGGGTAGTGTAGGGGTCGTGCTGGGGTAGTGTTTTAGGGTTTAGGGTAGTGCAGTGGTGTTTGAGTAGTGTAGGGGGTCATGCTGCTGGTAGTGTTTTAGGGTAGTGCAGTGGTGTTTGTGTAGTGTAGGGGGTTGTGCTGGGGGTAGTGTTTTAGGGTTTATGTTAGTGCAGTGGTGTTTGGGTAGTGCAGGGGGTAGTGCTGGGGTAGTGTTTTAGGGTTTAGGGTAGTGCAGTCGTGTTTGTGTAGTGTAGGGGGTCGTGTTTTAGGGTATAGGGTAGTGCAGTGGTGTTTGGGTAGTGTAGGGGGTCATGCTGAGGGTAGTGCAGTGGTGTTTGGGTAGTGTAGGTGGTCATGCTGGGGGTAGTGTTTTAGGGTTTAGGGTAGTGCAGTGGTGTTTGTGTAGTGTGGGAGTTCATGCTGGGGGTATATTTAGGGTTTAGTGTAGTGCAGTGGTGTTTGGGTAGTGTAGGGAGTCGTGCTGGGGTAGTGTTTTAGGGTAGTGCAGTTATGTTTGGGTAGTGTAGGGTGTCGTGCTGGGGGTAGTGTTTTAGGGTTTAGGGTAGTGCAGTGGTGTTTGGGTAGTGGAGGGGGTAGTGTTTTAGGGTTTAGGGTAGTGCGCCCAACCAGCCACAATATCCGTGGACAAAGGGGATCCTGACTCTTTGGAACGCTCCGTCAATTGAATAATTTGGGTCAAGGGCCCTACCACGTCCAAGACCTATCAATTCTTTTCTTTGGATCCCTCATATACTTGGAGAAAAAGGTACATAGTTTCTCATCAATTTCAGGCGTGTGTGCCACCTTCCCCTTCAGTGAGGGCCTGGGGCATTCTCCCCTCATCCTATTCCTGACCTCCCTTTCAAGGGGTTGATGGATTTTCCCCACCACATACTCTGCCACTTTGGCGTCAGGTGTCCACTCTGCTGACCTAGGATGGTAAATTTGGGTAGGCTCGAACATGTCCGAGTGGACCCCGTCCCCAACCGGGGACTGAGAGGAGTGGGACTCTGGACGCCAGGGACGCCCCGAGTCCTTATCCTCATCGGAGGAGAAATCGTCCTCCGATACACCCTCTCCCTCTAAGGCAAACCCGCCGTCGGGGTCTACAATAGTGGTGACAGTGTCGCAATTTTCTCCGGGCCCCTCCTCTTCCCGGCAGGGTGCATGTTTTAGCGTTCGCGCACTCTTGAGGAAGGTCTCCGTAAGTTTATCAAATCCTTCCAAGTGCCCCGCGTTATGCTTAACGGCCCTTTTATTCCCCATCTGGGAACTACTTGGACCCGCCGCCACCACCAGATCTGGGTCACTGAACACCCCAGGGATGCTTTCCGCCAGCTTATCAACCTGATCCCTAAGAGGAGCCAGCGCCCTAGAAATAGCCAGAGAGAGGGCTTGGTCCACTGCTGGAGGGAGAAGTTGGGGGGACCATTCCTCCTCCACTTCCTGGTAGGAGGAGTAAAAATGGTCTTCTGGAGAAGACATGATAGCAGAGGGTGTGAGCACAGAACAAATGCCCTTAAAATCCTTAAGACAGCCCCTCGCCGGTGCTCCAACAGCTGGGCTTTCCCGAAGCTGTTATAAGAATAGACTGAGGCGCAATACCAATTACCACCACCAGGTGGCGCTGGTCACTAACGTGGCCGTGTGGGAAATCACCGCGTAGCGGTGTCAAAATTAGGCGAGGATGGTCGGGAATCAGCGGACACTAAAGGAGTGACCGGATTCCCAAACGCGCGTAAAGACCAGCGGGAGCGCTCGACGGAGCTGCCTCGCTCGGACCAGACGCGCCTGACAGGATCTCACCGCGCGCAGAACACACAGCGGGAGAAACTGCGAGGGGGAGAACGCGCTCGGGCAAGAGCCTGCTGCGCAGGGAATATGAAACAATACCAAGGCAATAATGCTAATAACGTGCACAAGAAACCGCTATACAAACAGCAACGTCAGATTAAGCCAAGAATGTAAGGAATGCACTTAACTGACGAGCAGTGAAGAAAGAGGAAGCGGAAGGGACGTCACGATATTATATACGATGGACTGTGATATGATTGGACTATAGTTGCCTTGGAGACTACCCCCTAATGGTTCATGGGTTGTGTAGTCTTTTGTTTAATGATTGTTGTGTTACGTTTTCTTTGAACTGCTATGCAAATAAAGTGAGGAAAAATATGCATAATCCTCGCCTCCGTCCTGCCATAGAATTCATTAAACTTTATTTGATCTGATTTAGAAACATAGATCATAAAAGTGTACATAAATACAGTAAATCCTCTTTCCTAATACAATACAGTGAGAATTAATTAAAACCAGTAGGTAAAAACGGGTGTTACAAAGCCCGGTTCAGAGCAACTTCAGGTTAACAGAATCGTAAAGTTCAATGTTTCGCAAGATCAATCTCATGTACTTCGTGCAAAATACGCAATAAGGGGTCCAAGTAAGATGTAACGCTCCAATACCTGACCAGTTTGCACTATATAAAACTGCAGAAAAAATAAAAATAAAAAGTGTTTTGCACACTTCTGTCATTGGGCTATATGTGGGCTACATCTGGGTGATATTTGTGCTACATTTGGGCTCTTTTTTCTCTGGTGGCCCTCTTGGGATACTTATTTGTTATGAAGTTTCCTAATTTCGTCATTTACTGCAGTCTCCTCAGTAGGAAATGCTTTCAGTTTTTTACTTTGATTCCATCAAGAAGGCATTCAGATGTGTCACACATTTGCCATAAATTCAGAATGTTAGCACTCTAGTTGTTCATTAGATCACTGTAGTAAAGCTACTGCTCACCAGGGAGGTAACTGGAAGTCTACTGCTGGTATTGAAAGTGATTGTTTCAGTCTGCATGTCAGAATTTTCTAATGAAATAGAAGAGGATTTGAGATCTCACTTAAAACATGCCCTAAATTTTCTTTCTGCAGCACTAACCATAATTTCTATGGCAAAATGAACCCCCTCATTTTGTTCCTTTTTAAATTAAATGTTTTAAGAGTTACCAGTTTATTCCAATAAAGATGGCTTCAGGTGTGCCATACTTTTGTCATAAGTAAGACTGTTAGCGCTCTAGTTGTTCTTTAGAACACTCTGGGAAACTGCAGTAGAACACAAAGGCATCAACTGACAGGCTGCTCCTGTTGAAATATAACAGGAAGATATTTGAGATCTCACTTAAAACATGTCCTAATTTTTCTTTCTACAGCACTAACCATAATTTCTATGACAAAATGAACCCCTCATTTTGTTCATTTTAAATTAAATGTTTTAAGAGTTACCAGTTTATTCCAATCAAGATGGCTTCAGGTGTGCCATAATTTTGTCATAAGTAAGACTGTTAGCGCTCTAGTTGTTCTTTAGAACACTCTGGGAAGCTGCAGTAGAACACAAAGGCATCAACTGACAGGCTGCTCCTGTTGAAATATAACAGGAAGATATTTGAGATCACACTTGAAACATGTCCTAATTTTTCTTTCTACAGCACTAACCATAATTTCTATGACAAAATTAACCCCATCATTTTGTTCCTTTTTAAATTAAATGTTTTAAGTGTTACCAGTTTATTCCAATCAAGATGGCTTCAGGTGTGCCATACTTTTGTCATAAGTAAGGCTGTTAGCACTCTAGTTGTTCTTTAGAACACTCTGGGAAGCTGCAGTAGAACACAAAGGCATCAACTGACAGGCTGCTCCTGTTGAAATATAACAGGAAGATATTTGAGATCTCACTTAAAACATGTCCTAATTTTTCTTTCTACAGCACTAACCATAATTTCTATGGCAAAATGAACCCCCTCATTTTGTTCCTTTTTAAATTAAATGTTTTAAGTGTTACCAGTTTATTCCAATCAAGATGGCTTCAGGTGTGCCATACTTTTGTCATAAGTAAGACTGTTAGCTCTCTAGTTGTTCTTTAGAACACTCTGGGAAGCTGCAGTAGAACACAAAGGCATCAACTGACAGGCTGCTCCTGTTGAAATATAACAGGAAGATATTTGAGATCACACTTGAAACATGTCCTAATTTTTCTTTCTACAGCACTAACCATAATTTCTATGACAATTTGAACCCCATCATGTTGTTCCTTTTTAAATTAAATGTTTTAACTGTTACCAGTTTATTCCAATCAAGATGGCTTCAGGTGTGCCATACTTTTGTCATAAGTAAGGCTGTTAGCACTCTAGTTGTTCTTTAGAACACTCTGGGAAGCTGCAGTAGAACACAAAGGAATCAACTGACAGTCTCTGCCCTTGTTGGATGTACATGTTTTACTGAGAATGTCAGACTTCATTCTCACATGACTGAGAAAGATAATGTGAATTTACAGAAAATATGCTCTCATTTTAGCTTCTGGATCACCTTCCAAAACTGTATGGGACAAGCATGTGAAAATAGTTTTCTCTCAAACATGATTCATAATATCCCAGCAGAAGGTTTTTCACAGGGTAAAATCACCTTAGAACACACCACAATTCCTGAAATTAGTATGGTACCATCAACAAATGAATTCTAATGTAACTAAAGTCTGTTATCACCCTTTATAGTTCTCCTTTTGGTAACCCTCAAAATCTTCGATTCACTACAATGCATTTCAATGGGGTTCTATCATTTATATTGGTCCCAAGATGGCTGCCAGCACTTCCAGGATGAAGTGCTGACAGCCAATCAGATCTCACGATGACATGTGTGGTTAGGCTCCGCCCAGATATATATGTGTTTTCTTTTTCAAATTTCTCAGGAACTACTGAACGGATTTACACCATTTAACCAAAAGGCACGACTCTGAACCAAGGGCTACTTTTTTGCCAAATTTGGTGTAATTCCGTTCAGCAGTTCGGGCTGTAGCTGCGACTAAATGTTCCTATGGAAAATTACATGGGGAAAACACGTTTTGGGACCTCCCTTTTTTCTCGGCCCCCACTTGATGAATCACCCGAGACTTTCAGGATAGGAGCGGACCAGAGCGCCCCACGAGTTTTGAAAATTTCGCGAAGATTCATCAACCGGCGCCAAAGTTATTGGAAATAGAATGTTGTGAATTTCCTATGGAAAATAGGTCCTAACTATAACTACCTACTGGTTTTGTACGAGTGAAATGTCCAACTAACTATAACGCCCCTGAAACCTATGGTTTTTTCAGTGAATATATATATATACTGGAAAAAACAAAGGCTAAAGCAACGTTATAGTTAGGTGAGAATTTCTGTGACAATGTAATATTTTAAACGTGCAAAAACACTGAAATTTACCAGTTATAGTTATCTCAAGTAACAATAACTCATGCCCTAAGGTAACTATAACTCGCGCCCCTGCCATTAACAGTTTTCTCATCAGTAATTTAATTTCAAATGTTACAGTGATATTATCAATGATGTCATAGATGATTTCATGAGTGATGTAATTGGGGTAATTAGCGATGCATGGCGATGGGGCGACAGTTACCTTAGGGCACGAATTATAGTTGCTTGAGATAACTAGAACTGGTGAATGTCAGTGATTTTGTAGGTTTAAAATATTACGTTGTCACGGAAAATCTCACCTAATTATGATGTTACTTTAACCTTAGTTTTTTTCAGTGAATTTCTAGTTTTTTTTTAATGTAAAGAAATATGTTTTCACCATACGTAAAGGCAACCCCCACCACGCACAACCGTGGTGTGGGTTTGACCACAGGGTCTGGCCCGTGGCCAAGCCCTCTGGCCAACCCCCCAGAGGCAGCCAACCACATGCTGTGCACGGCTTTTGGCCATGCGCTGTATGAGGTTGGCTGCAGCCCCCCTCCCTAAACTACCTCGCCCGTTCCCCCAAGGCCGTTTTGTTTAAAAAAAGGATGGAGCCCAAGCCACTTCAGGCGCTGGGGCCCCCATCCATCCTCGCAGCCAAAAGATATTTTTAAAGGGAAGGGGGGCCTGTGGCTCCCCTCCCTGAGCCCCTTCAGGCCCGAGGTCCCCATCCCCCGGGGCCAAAATATATTTGTAAAGGGAAGGGGGACACATCCCCTAGGTACAAGGGGCCCGAAGGCGCCAACCCCTGGGGCCTTTAAGGGGAACACAGCACCACTCCCTGCACCAATAGTGGCCCCAGGGACCCCATTCCTCTGGCATTATCTAAATATAGGGGGGGGTGCTTGACCCCTCCTCTCAGAGCCTTAATAGGCCCTGAAGACCCCATCGTCCAGGGCCAGATGCCATTAAAAAGGGGAGGGGGCGTATGGCCCCCCTCCCCGAGACTTAATAGGCCCCAGGGCCCTCATCCCCTGACACAAGTCTTGTCAGACAACACATCCGTCACTTTGACGCTCGCAACCGCACCCCCATGGTCTCAGTCACACAGCTTTTGGAAAATGAATGAGATCGTTTTCCTTGACCCAGTTCTTTGCTCTAATATTAAAGAGGCGCTTGAGCGCTATTTCACTGAGAATGTAACCGAGGAGCTTTCTTGGGCCACAATTTGCGATGCGGCCAAGGCAATCATGAGAGGGGAGTTTATAGCCTACACCACTACCTTTTTTCGACTACGTAGACTTCAATAGGTAAAACTAGAGGACACAAAAAACAAATTAGAAAAAGAACATAAACAGACAACTTTGCGATCCACTTATAGAATGCTCCGCAAAGTGAGGGGATAACTAGAATCCCTGCTGAATAAAGATGTGGCTTACAAATTATTGGAGACTAAGCAACTCTATTACAAGAAAGGGAACAAAGCAGACAAATTGTTAGGCTACAAGATTAGGCAGGTTTGGGTCAGGAATTATGTAAAGGGGATTTTGACTGCGGAGGGTCCTACTTGAACTCTGATAGGGAGGTCAATGATGCTTTAGCCTCCTTTTACAGGGAGGAGTATCGGGAGGAAATCCTAGATTCATCGACACAAGATGAGTACCTGTCAACCCTCCATTTTCCGGCTATCCCTGAAGAGGTCGGGGAGGAACTAGACTCCCTCATCATGGATGAGGTGAGGGCAACTCTTAAATCCCTTCTGAATAACAAAGCCCTGGAACCAGACAGGTTCCCTAACTCTTTCTACAAGTCTTTTCAAGAATTTCTGGTCCCTCATTTGACAAAGGTCTTTAATTCACTCTTGGAAACTGGCTTGTGACTCCAACGATGATGGCATGCACGCTTTCTATGATATTGAAACCGTCTAAACCCAACCCTCCTATCAATGTGGATCATAAAGGCCAACTGTGCTGTTAAATAGTGAAGCCAAAATATTCACTAAGATTCTAGAAAACCGCTTGGCCGGGGTGTGGCCTGTGCTTATATCGCCGCTCCAGAGTGGCTTAATTAGGCACAGACGGATGGGGGACAGCATTTGGTTGGATATTAACGCTATTGAACGAGCCACAACGGATGGTACGCAGTTGCTTCTTCTGTCCTTGGATGTGGAGAAAGCATTCAACCGAGTAAACTAGTCGTTTCTAACCAAGGTTCTATCTCAGATGAAGTTCGGCCCACGTTTACGATCCTATATCTTGGCCAATTTTATAACACCATCCATGAGGATCAAGACCTGTGCTCTCATGTCTGGCCCGATTATACTATCCAAGGGCACTTCCCAGCGATGCCCCATGTCTCTGGTGTTGTGCTGAACACCTTATACACAAAAAGTCTAGGCGAACCCAGACATACGAGTCTCCCAATGGGAGATATGCAATTAAAAATTACGATGTTTGCAGACGATGTGCTCTGTTTTCTGACTAACCCTGCCGATTCTTTAGATGCACTCGATGCTACACTAAGAGAGTATAGGGAGCTATCGGGCTTCCAAATTAACTACAATAAATTGGTGGGTATAGGGGTGGGTCCCTTGATGACTAGTCTCCAACAACAGGTCGAGTCCAGGGACTTTGCATAGGCCCAAAGCAGCTTTCAATATTTAGGGGTTTCCATCCCACAGGACCTTTCAGGTGTTTTTCTTTTAAACATCCTGCCTCTCTTAGATGCGCTCTTCAAGCACCTCTATAGATAAGGTTGATTGGAGGTTCCCTGGATTGGTAGAGTTAACTGCCATAAAAATGAACTTCTTACTGAAACTTCTAAATACAGTTAGAGTTCTCCCACTCCAGATTCCAAAGGTGATGATCATTTCACTTAGAAAAAGATATGGCCCTTCATAGGGGACAAAAAACCCCCTAGGATTGCTAAAGCAGCCCTCTTTCGTTCCTCGTGGGAGGGTGGATTTAGAGTTCAGAGTGTGACCTGATACATTATGGTTGCCCAAATTGTTCTGGCATTGGACTGGGTCTCCAACCCCTCTAAGCTGTGGGTTTGATTGGAACAGCTTTTGTGCAAGATTCCCCTTAAACACTTACTGTGGCTACCGCAGAGCAGCCTTCCCTCTGTTGGCCGCTTATTATCCTCCTTGGCCACCGTATACCATTGGAGGAAGACGACCTGTACTAGACAGTTTAGGCTATTACCATCTCCATACACTCCTGTTCTTGATAACCCAGACTTTTTACCCGGTATACTGGATTAGGGGTTCCAGCGGTGGAGCAGAGATGCACAGCTAACCCTTCAAGATATATATATAGATGGGGTTCCCAGACCAGGATCAAAGTGTGATCGATTTCTCATTACATTGCACTGATTTATATAGAGTGACGCAGCTGGTTCATTGGGCTCGCCTGGCCAATATCATACGGGGGCACGGGAGACATATCTGTTATAGGATATTTTTAGCGGAAGGGGACAAGATGAAAGAAATTTCCCGATTCTATAGAGCACTAGAAGCCACTCTTGACATTACCAAGGTTAGTTATATTGTGCAGTGGTCTCAAGATCTTGGTATGGAAATAGAGGAAAGTGACTGGGGCGCTATATGGCAGAGAGCGGCTAAGACCTCCATATGTACCCAAAACAAGAAAAATACATATAAATTGCTCCTGCGCTGGTGTCTCACTCCAGTTCGCTTAGTGCACGTAATGGGGGAGAGTGACATTTGTTGGTGGGGTGTGGTTTTGCGGCACATATATTCACATGTGATGGGAATGCCCTGTAGTAGCCGATTTCTGGAAGCAGGTGTTCCACCAAATGTCTGAGATCCTGAAAGTTATGCTTGATCCCCACCATCTCCAAGCACTCTTGAGGGTGCCAGACAATGAGGGGCTCGACCCTCTTTATCTTCCTTCAGGCAAATTGATTACGCACTGTTTTCTGACTGCTAGACTCGTGGCTGCTTTCCTCCTGTGGAAGGGCCTGGAGATCCCTACCAAGGCTCTGTGGTGGGTCAAAATCTGGGATGTGTGTGTCATGGAGAGTTTAATCGCTACGGCGCGAGATATGAAGTTACACTTCGATAAAATATGGCCCCCCCCCTTCTTGACAAATCTAAAGGATAAATCCACACGACAGGTTCCGGCATGCCCTCAGTGCCTGATAGCTACTGTGGGCCTTGTAAGCTGCGATGGGGTGGAATTGATCTGAGGGGGTGAGGTGTGGGGGAGATCAGAGAGAGGGGCGATGCTGGAGAGTTCACTTAGATTGGGAACTTATTTTACCTGTATCATTTTTTATATCTTTTGTTCACCCAGGGATTGTGCTATTAAATTCTGTATCTACTTATGTACCTTACTGACCATTTCTGGTGGATGTATGTATTGTTTCTGTCAGTGGCGGCTCCTCCGCTAAGGCGGAGGAGCGTCACTCCACTGCTTTTTAGCAGTATAAATAAAGGAAACATAAAATGATAATAACTAGTTGTTATTATCATTTTATGTTTCCCTGCTGCAGCAGCTCTGTAGGTGGAGTGGGGCTGCTCAGTTCTTAGAGCAGGGCAGGGGAGGAGTGGTTTGCCCACTCCAAGTGCGCATGAATGCTTGGCCGGCCTTGTCGGGCCAGCCAAACATTCATGCGCACTTTGCATGTTCTCCACGCAGGCTGCATTACAGTCTGGCTGGAGAACATGCCCAGGCCCCCAGTCCCTGCCTGAGTGCCGAACCACGGTGCTCAGACCAATCACAATGCTGCATTGCAGCGTTGTGATTGGCTATGGAGAGCCGGGTGCTTCCTTCTTCCCTGTTCCGGCCGACCTGAAGAGACGACGGAGAAGAGATGAGGATAGATGCGGCTATCGGGTAAGATTTTTTTTCTAAAAAACCGCCCCAATCTGTACTGGCCGCAACAGGTTTCTGTATGTTTGCAGGTTACCGGGATGTTATAGTTAGGAAATAGAAGTTAAAAAATACCATAGAAATTCACTGAAAAAACCAAAGGTTACAGGGATGTTCTAGTTAGGTTCAGATTTTACACACACAAAACCCTAGAAATTCAGCAGTTATAGAGATCTCAGGTAACTATAACTCGTGCCCTAAGGTAACTATAACTCGCGCCCTAAGGTAACTATAACTCGCGCCCTTGCCATGCACTGCTAATTGCCCTACATATTACATCACTCATGACATCTTCTATGACATCATTGGTAACATCGCTGTAACATTGCAGTGAAATTATTGATGAGAATACTGTGCATGGCCGAAGTGCGAGTTATAGTTACCTTAGTGCACGAGCTATTGTTACTTGAGATAACTATAACTACTAAATTTCTATGGTTTTGTGTGTTTAAAATCTGAACTGAAGTATAACATCCCTGAAACCTTTGGAGAGACTGGGTAGTTATAGTTAGGACCAAGTTTCCATAGGAAAATCATTGTTTGATTTGCTAATAAGTTTGGCACCGTTTGCAAATCATCATGAAACTTTACAAAAGAAATGTTCTTCCACCTTCCTGGAAAGTTTGGGGTGATTCGTCAAGCAGGGACCGAGAAAAAGGGGGGTCTCTTCTTACAAGTTTTCCCCATTCATTTTTCCATAGGGACTTTAGACACAGCTACAGCCCAAACGGCTGAACAGATTTACATCAAATTTGGCAGAAAGCTAGACCTTGATCCAGAAAGAGTGCTTTTTGTGATTTGGCCTAAATCACTTAAATTGAAAATTGTATATTTCGTGCGGCAGAGGGTCCATGGGGCCAAGAGATCTCATGGAGAGATCTGACTGGGGGGGCGTGGCTTGCCGGGGGATGAGGGCGGACGCGTGAGCGAGGAGCTCCGCACCAGCCGAACAATTCTCCTGTAAACTGTGCTGGCCGGGGCCGATCTGAGATGCTCCGCTGTCGCCTAGCTGCTCGTGGAACGGTGGACAGGACTTGAGTCAACTTTGGAGGTTGCCGGTGCCGAGCTCGAGGAGAAGGGCTCTCCTGCGCGATGTGGGGGGCGGCGGCCGCTCGCCTGGACAGTTGGGACGGCTCCGGCGGCACTCTGCACCCCGGCCGCAAGGCCCAGAGGAGGCCCACGACTTTGCTGGCGCTGGCCCCCTGGATCTCTGGGGCGTGAGGTGAGGACGCGCCTCGCCTGGATGTGACCGGCATTACTGGGGCATACATTTATTCACGGTGAGCGCTGGCTGGGGAGAGCGGAGGATCACCAAGAGGGCGGCGGAGCTGCTCCGGAGGTTACCGAGAGACGCCGGTAGCTGAGGAATCAACGCCGAGGATTGAGGGACTGCTGAGGCAGGGGAGCGACCCCTGGAGCGGGGCGCGCTCCTTGGAACTGTCGAAGGGGATCGGGGGAAAGGGCGCGGTGCGGCCTGGTGCCGGGTGGTGCTGCTGCCATCTTGGAATCGCGCCTGTGGGGCCTATACTGGGCTTGGCTGGAGCATTGGAGGCGGCGGATTTTTAGCAGGGCCCGGACCAGAGTCATGCGCCCAGAACCGGCGGCGGAGATCGAAGGAGGCGGTTCACTGGTTATTGCCCGGGGTGCATGGCATTGAGCTGCAGTCGAGTGCCTGGCTTTGCTTCATGTCTTGGGGGGTTGCCCAGGAGTAGAGCGGTAATTACCCTGCACAGTCCCTATATTTATTGCACGATCCAGTGGCTGATTGGATTCCTTTTTGCTGATACGTGGAGGATAGCACTTCTGCAGGTCGTTAGAGGCGGGCCTGTTGGGTTTAGGGGTGCGTAACCAGAGAGACGCTGATGCTGGTGGGTGACCTGTTACCTGCACGCGGGGAGAGGCATCCCTAGATACTTTGAGTTGCGATTGGGCATATCCACGACGAGATCGGAGTTGCCCTCACCGCGAGCTGGTGAGCCAACATGAGTAAACCCAGAACCAAGACCACCGGAACCATGCCGGACCCTGAGGACAGTGCGAATGAGCAGTCGCAGCCGGGTTCAGAGGATCCCGTCCAGCAGCAACTAAAACAAAACCTTGACGCCATTGCCGACACTAAAGCCACCCTTCATCAGGACATCAGTACAGTGGCAGTTGGACTGGGTCTGTTACGCGAGGAGCACAAGAAACTCTCGGAAAGGGTTAAGGGCACTGAAACCAGTCTGGCAGGGATGATGCCGGCGCAAAACGTGATGGACCAGCAGCTGAGTGCCCTCACGGACAAAGTGAGTGTCCTAGAACGTAGAGCCGAGGATGCGGAAGGACGCAATCAGAGGAACAACGTCAGAGTGGTTGGACTGCCGGAGGGAACAGAAGGGAGCGACATGGTGTCCTATCTAGAGAACTGGTTTAAATCCGTAGTGGCTCCGGAGGGCCTGTCCACCTTCTACACATTGGAAAGGGCCCATAGGGTACCTCCTAAGCCGCTGGCTCTGGGTAGGCCTCCAAGACCGGTGGTGGCCCGCCTGCTCCACTTCCAGGACAGAGACTTACTGCTGCAGAGAGCGAGAGCGGATGGACCCTTCCTTGTGGACAATAGCAGAGTCACCCTGTTCCCGGACTATACTCTGGAGGTTCAAAGGAGGCGGGCCTCCTATCTGTAGATTAAGAAAGCGCTGAGAGATGAGGGGCTACAGTACTCCCTGATGTTCCCGGCCCGCCTGCGCATTGCCCTTGAGGGCATCACTCACTATTTTGACTCCCCTGCGGAGCCATGGGACTGGCTGGAAGGCTATAAGGGCGGGTTAACGGGCGATGTGAACCGTGAGGTGTTGAGGCCGAAGATCAAGGTCCCCGGGGCACGTATGCCTCGTAGGTCACGGAGGAGGGCCCCGAGGAAGCCTTCCCCGACACAAGCTGTGAAGGAACGAGCTGAGGCGCTCCAAGCAGTGGCGTCACTGTCGCAGAACCGGAGTCCACCTCCAACGGACGACGAAGCTGGGTCTACTAAAGAATCGGCAGCTAATGACTCGGACACGTCTCGCAGTAGCAGTGTGAAGCTGCCTGTGGTAACACCTCAGAGTGTGGATGACATTGTTTGATTGTAATGGTAGGCTAAGGCGGCTGCGTTGCTCTGAGAATAATTGGTCTCACATTGTTTATGAAGTTCCCTGAGCTAGCATTGATTAAGTACGGCTGGTGCCCTGCGAGCTGGGCATACGTCCCTAGACAGCTGCGCCCACTTGTTCCTCTGAGATAGTCGGAGGTTTCTCTGTAGTTTAATATAGTTTGGATGGGAGCTCGTTTGATAGTAACTGTCCTTGGGAGGGGGTGTTGGGGGTTTGGGGTTGTTATGCGGGGGCCTCGGCGTGGCACTTGTAGAAGTTCAATTGGGCACTGGGCACAGGTTTCGTCATGGGATCATTGATTGAATTAAAATGCATATCGTGGAATGTCAGGGGCATGCATACCATGGAGCGCCGCCACAAGGTACACGCTTATTTAGTGCGCAGGGGGATCCAAATTGCCTTCCTTCAGGAGACGCACGTCACGAGCCACGAGGGCCTCGCCCTGCAGCGCAGATGGAGGGGCCAGGTTTACCACACAGCTTATTCTGCCTTTGCGCGAGGAGTATTGCTAAGGATTAGGGCAGGGGTCCCTTTCCAGCTGGTACGACAACTCACAGACCCAGAGGGGAGGTATGTGATGGTGGTGGGCAGGCTCAATGGCAGGGATGTCGTGCTGAGCAGTGTGTATGCGCCTAATATAGACCAACCGGCTTTCTTCACTCATCTGTCAGGGAAATTGGCGCCCTATCTGACTGGCGCTGTGATAATGGGTGGGGACTTTAACTCTGTCACTGATGTCCTTCTAGATAGGTCACACCCGCCTCTCCTTGCTGCACCTATTCATAGGATCTCTAAGGCCAGGAGGGAATGGCAGACCCGCTGGGGTCTGGTTGATACGTGGTGGGCACATCACCCGACTGAGTGCGATTATTCCTTCTTTTCAGCGCTGCATGAGCTTCATGTTAGAAAAGATACCATACTATGTTCCCCAGACTTGCACGCTGTAGTCAAACACAGAGAGTACCTCACCAGGACACTTTCAGATCATAACCCACTGCTGATACGGTACAATGGTCCCAGGCGCACCCTGCAATCCCAACTTGGCGTTTAAACCCGGAGGTTTTAGAGGATCCAGTCTTCCGGGAGGCGGTGGGGACTGGGATAACCCAGTATTTCCTTGAAAACACAGGTACGGCGTCTTCGACTGCAGTGGAGTGGGATGCTTTTAAGGTAGTGGTGAGGGGTCTCTGTATTACCAACATGGCCAATAAGACGCTATTGTAAGATATAGAGACTGCAAACCAGCGCCTACGAGAACGGGAACGAGAAAGGCCTGAGCAGCCTCATAGACAAAGGGAATTGCTGGAAGCGAGGGAAGAGGTGGCCGTGGGGGTCGAGAGGCTGCGCTGTTTTGATTATAAAAAATATATAGCGCGTGCTCATGTTAAGCGTGACAAATCTGGCACGTTGCTGGCTTGGCTAGCCAACCCAGCAAGACGGGGGACGGTCATTTTGGAACTATATAGCCCAACAGGAGAACTTTGCCATACGCAACAGGGGATTAACGATCAATTCCACACCTATTACACAGAGCTCTATCGGAGCAAGGTGACGTTGAATGAGGATGCTCTGGGGGAGTTTCTGGCTTCAGCTGACCTTCCAGAGCTTGATGGGACGAAGGCTGAATTACTAGGCCAGGATATTACGCTAGGGGAAGTGAGAGGGGCGATTAAACATATGGCGCGGAAAAAGACTCCCGGAGTGGATGGACTGCCGATTGAGTTTTATCTGACCTATATTGATCTATTAGCGTCAAAATTAGTGACTCTTTATAATGAGGCAAAGAATGCGGGGCAGCTCCCAGTCTCTACCCGCGAAGCGATCATTATTCCATTACTGAAACCCGGGAAATCGCCCTCTGATAGGTCCGCTTATCGCCCATTGTCCATGCTTACTACGGATTATAAGATTTTAAGTCGGATTTTGGCGACCCGCCTGCTTCCACATATGGCCCACTTGGTACACGAAGACCAGGTGGGATTCATCCCGAAGCGGAACACTGCCATTAATGTGCGGCGTCTGCTTCGCATATTGGAAGCTGATACCTACCCGAAGGCCTCCGCTGCTATTTTTTCGGTCGACATCGAAAAAGCTTTCGACAGCTTAGAATGGCCTTACTTGTTTCAGGTCATGTGCACTTTTGGTTTGGGCGATGCTTTCGTGGCCTGGACGGCATTGTTATATACGTATTCTACGGCTCGAGTTAAAACGGGTGGCCTGATTTCGGACGTGTGCGAGGTGAGTCGAGGGACACGGCAGGGATGCCCACTATCCCCTCTGTTATTTGCTCTGGCCATTGAACCTCTAGCGGCCCAGGCCCGGACGGGGCGGCGATATTTGGGTCTTTGAGTGAGTGGCCTCACTCACTACATTGCGCTCTATGCCGATGACCTCCTTATGATTTTAGCAGACACGGAGGCTGCCCTCCTCGGAGCGAAGCGCTTACTCCAAGATCTCGAAACGGTGGCGGGCCTCAAGGTAAACTGGGCGAATTTGCGCCTTTTCCCCACTGCCCCATTAGATGAGGGCCCTTTAATTACTGATGGCGTGCACTGGGAATATACTTGTTTGATATACCTGGGGACCCGTATTTATCATACGCAGACGGATTTGTTAGAGGGCAATGTGGGTAGAGCTATCCGGGGCCTTCAGGGCAGCATGGAGTTTTGGGGGACGCTGCCGCTATCAGTAGCGGGCCGGGTGGCCCTCCTTAAGATGGTAGCACCCCCTAGGCTCCTGTATTATTTCAGGACCCTCCCTATTTGGCTCCCTGCGTCGATTTTTAAGCGGCTTCAAACGATGATCACGGGTTTTCTCTGGGCTGCTGGCAGGCGACGGGTGGCCCTGAAGACTCTCATGCGCCCGAGAGCGGAGGGGGGGCTAGCGGTTCCGGACTTTGAGACCTATTATTTGGCGGCTCAGCTGCAATGGCTTACCCAGGCAGTGGTGCTGGAATTTCGGGGAGTGGGTGAACGGGAAGGTGGGCGGGTGCCTGGGCGGATATTGTCTCGCATTATCTTACAGCTGCCGTTGCGACTCACAACGCTTCCTACAGAAGTAAGAACGTTTCGGCTTTGTTGGAATAGGAGCCAGCGGAGAGCGCAGATTGCGCGCCCCTATGCGCCTGAGATCCCTTTGGCCATGTGCATGACTTTACCACACGGGGGCAACTGGGCAGCGTTAAATGATTGGGGGGAGCGGGGCCTGACTGCAATAGGGGATCTGTATGGAGATAATGCCCTTTTGCCATTTGAAACTTTGCAGGATCGACACGATCTGCCTCGTGGGGACTATCTGCTTCATTCGGCCCTTGTTTCGGCCATCCAAAAGCACTGGAGAGGAGGGCTTTCTGAGCCGCAGACCTCCATGGCTTGTCAACATGTAATGTTAGCGGCGGGAACCATTAAAGCAGTTACTTGTTTATACCGGCGAATGATGCACGAGGTGCTGACTCCACTGTTGGGGCTGAAACAGAAGTGGGAGGACGACTTAGGCGCTGAGATACCTGAGAAGGTGTGGGCCGAGTTGGTTGAACGGCCGTGGAAAAGCACTAGAAATGCTCGCTTTCAGCTGGTTCCATTTTTTATTTTGCATAGGGCGTATCTTACTCCAGCGAAGATTAACAAATATTTTAACACGACTACAGCACTCTGCCCGCGATCCAGTATGGAGGGTGCGGATTTCCGACACATGATGTGGGACTGCCCCAAGCTTGAGACATATTGGGAGGAGGTGGTGGCGCTACTATGCGATATCACTGAGAGAGAGATTGATCCTGCTATAGGCCCCTGCTTGCTGCACTGGTTAACCCACACCTCCAAGACCAAGATTATTAGCAAGTTTTTAGATCTGGGTCTCCTGTTGGCCAAACGAGATATTACAGCACACTGGAAATCTAAGAGGGGCCCGAGTGTTCGGAGGTGGAGAGCTGTTTTCCTTAGATGGGCGGAATGTGAGGGCACTGTTAGGCTACAAGCAGCTAGCCGCGCACACAGCGAGAAAGCTTTAGAGGCTGCAAGGGCTTGGGAAGCGCTAGCGGTGTTATTGAAGGCTTCGGAGGCGGACTCGGACGTGGACTCTTCAACTAGCGATCTGATAGACTTGCCCTGATGGCCGCATGGTCAGGACATCCATAATTGCATCTAATGTCTCCCCGACTGCTTTCATCTTTATTGCTGTAGAACTTTCATGGTATGCAATGTAATGTATGATATCTTTATAGCGAACTGATGCACTATGTCCTACTGTTATCATGACATCCTGCTCTGTGTGCCACGCCGGGGAGGGGGAAGCGCGAGGGTGGGGGGGTATTTCTGTTTTGACTCTTCAAGCGCGAAGCTCAGGTGTCATTCTTATGGTCCTCATTGCTTACTGTTTGTTATTACTGTGAATGAATCGCAACACTCCGGGGGTCGGTATGGTGCTTTGATTCCGTGAACTGGAGCACATAACTGTAGTCCAAGGATATCTCACTTGTATGCGGGAGAGATCAGAATATATTGTTGACAGATGGACACCTGAGGAAAATTTGTATCCTGTATGTGCCAGAATATTTTGTTTTGAAATTAATAAATATATTTTTTAAAAAACAAAATGGAGAGATCTGACTGGCTGCCACCACATCAACAAGGATGTGGGTGCGGCCATCTCAGGACTTGGGACTCAGTCCCAAGTCCTAAAATAAGGTTAAGAAAAGGCATAAGGAGGCAGGGAGGGATACCCTCACCCCTCCTGAAGAAAAAAACTTTTATTTCTCAATGTTTGTAGAGAATCTACGACAAAATATTTTTTTTTAAAAACACTATAATTAAGCCTCCCACCCCCAGGGTAGTCCAGGGCTTCCGCAAAATATTCCTTTTGAGGAGGGAGCACCCCCACCCCTTAAAGGCTTGGGGGATGGGGTTCCTGGGGCTCCTTGTGTCTTGGGGATGGAGGCCACACGCCCCTCCCCTTTACAAATATATTTTGTCCCCAGGGGATGGGGTCCTTGGGCCAGTATTGGCTTGGGGGGGGGGGGCTTGAGCCCTCCTCTCCTTAATTTAAAAAATGGTGTTCCCTGGGGCCAAAGTGGCTTAGGAAGGGGGCCACATGTCCCCCTCCCCTAAAAAAAAAAAAAGGCCATGGGGATAAGGTCCCTGGGGCCCAAAGTGGCATGGGAAGGGGGGGCTACGTCAAAGGATTATCCAGGCCCTGTGGCTAACCCCACAGTGCGCACAGCCAAAGGCAGGGCACTGCGTGGGGTTGCTGCCTGCAGGGGCTGGATGTAGAGCGTGGCCGCAGGCATTCCCTGCGGCTAACCCCACAATGCACAAGGCCTACGGCCATGCATGGCGTGGAGCTGGCTGTCCGGGGGGTCGGACACAGTGGCGGGGGGCTGGCTTTACGTAGGCAATGAAATATTACTTTATGTTAAAAAACACTAACCTTTCTCTGAAACCTTTGTTTTTTTCAGTGAATATATATAGACCCCTCAACCCTGCTTTATTTGGGTTTTTTTAAATCCCCTTAACTCCCATTAACTTTACCCACCCTTTAACCGTAAAATCATCCTAACCTCCATTTATCTATACCCACACCATAACCCTTTTTTAAATAACATAAAACATCTATTTTTAAAAATAAAAACATATACTTACCTGCAGAGAAAATTACCACGTGGTAAAAGATGTAGGGTAAAGGTAAAAACCCATTTTAAATACATACCTGTGTGGTACTTACCTGCCTGGTAAAGACTGCGGGATAAAGGACTTCCAGGTTAAAGGCTGCGGGGTATGAGCTACATACCCTTGAAAAACATGAGAAGAACCGCTTTTGAGTGCCCTTATGGGCTTTTGCCAAAAATAGTTTGGCCTCTCACTCCCTGACGGCCTTGGGATGCCTGGTGATAAAGATGCTCTGGTGATATCAGTATTGCTAAAGAGACTGTACAAGTATCTGCAGTCCTTTCTGTAATACAACAGTGCCCGGGGACACAAAAACGGGTGCACACACCAATTACGCCCCCAAGGCACTATGTAAGTGTCCTTGAATGGTTGCCATTTCTGAAGCAGATCTCACAGCCAACCATACTTCAATTGTTAATAGGCTGAGCAGCCATTTAATGCCATGGTTGAGGCTGCTTGATATGTGTACAAGTGGCAATAGTTTTATTTGGGAAGATGATCCCATGTATGTAAACCCTTGGCATGAAGTATACATACAACTTCTTTTTCTTGGTCAGGCATGAAGTTTACATAGACTTCTTTCTCTTGGTCAATGTTTGGCGGATAACTTAACCCCAGAGACATTTTTACATACTTTCACTATTTACTTTCTGGCTTCCTCAGAGTAGCAGCCGTGGAGTTTACTGCTTCACTGTATGCCCAGGCACAGCTATCCACAGCAGCTGCTCTACCGACAGATACTCTCTATCTCAGTCAAATCCCTGTATGTGGGAAGCACTTCTAAGGAGATAATTACACCGTCACACATCATTGATATTTGCCTGTAACAGATTCGGATTTTTTCATAAAAGTACACTTTTTAGAACAAGAAATTTCTCCAGTTCCAGCTTGATAATTAAAATATATTTTCATCTTGTGCACAGCTACAACTAAAGTTACACTTTAGTATTGCAAACGAATAATTGTATGCACCTTATGAATATATGATTGAACGAATTAATGTGCTGTACTTGAAGTTTCTCCTTTGCTTTCTTTAAACAAAGTAATGGAATGTAGTATTTATAAATGAGACTTATGATAAGCAATGCTCATTTAATGGCAACAATAAGGACCTGGGCTGTCTAAATTATTTATGGTAGGACCGGGCCACCACTCCTGTTTTCAGTACATCAAGCACGCGTAATTTTGTATACTCTATGCAGGGATAGAGACTTTACAGATGGTAATTAATAGACAAAATAAATTACTTGTAGCAAAAAAGCAATTTTTTTACTTGTAGCTTACTCCAATTGATTTAGTGGTGGATTTAGGTTGGTATACAAACATCTGACCCGGATATATTCAGGGTTTGACCACTTAGAAAAAAGCTGATTTTAGGACCCATGGTTTAGGTGAAGTAAGGTGGAGAGCAACAAGGAGGATTTAGGTAGTTCCCAAATTATCACAATGTCCGGGGGTGATGGTGGGACAGGACTCAGCTTCTCTCTTGGCTCGGTTTAGATGAGACATTTGTTCAAGTAAGAGTAGCGGTGAACCTTGTGCAGCTGCAGAATTATCAACTCGCAGGCGGCATGGAGCCTGAGCGGCAGTGTGATGCGCACTATGAAACTGAGGTGCCTTCTGAGTCGCTGCAATCCAGGTGCAAGGGTAACTATTCTGCAGATTCACTGTACAGAACCCGTTGGTGCTCTGGATGGTTCCCTTCACCCCAGGCAAAGTTAGCATCTTGAACTTCGGAAGGAAAGAAAATGATTGAAGAGATTCAAAATGATGCAGATGCCGTCGCATTCTGGCCTCTGTGAAGGCTGAGGGAACTGACCTGCATTTTCCGCTTAAGTTTCTCCTCTTTGCTGATTGGACTAGGTGTATGGTAGTGATTTGCAGCAAAGGATAAATAGTCATGAAAGGGTGGAAGGTCTTCAGCAGTTGTAACAGATTTGGTGTGCTCGTCAGTACCCCTTTAATGGCACTCTACCATTTGCCTATGACAGTCCGCATTATGTTCTACTACATAAGCTAGTCAGTTGTGTGATTTAACAACTTGTTACCGTCTTGGCAGCAATACTTCTGAGGTGTTGGAACATCATCAGCGTTGGTGGGAGTCTGGGAGCAGAGAGGAAGCCCACTAACTCATACTTGCCTACAGCTTGTCTGAGGGAGAATGCCTGACTGGTACATTTTCTTCCTACAGACAATTGGCCTCCTTGTCCAGGTGAGAGGATGAAGCAGTGCCCTCTAGGGAAGACACTATCAGCACTTCTAACAAGCATTGGCATAGCCAATAGGTCTCGCCTTTGGGACCTTATAAGTGTTTAGCCATGCAGCACATTATCACCCACCGGGCATATTTCTGTAATGGAACTAGTACTTATGTAAAGTGCTTTGATACCTTCATTCGCGCTACATAATGCAAAAAATAAAAAGGAATGAAAGGAGAAGTGCTTGCAGATTTCTGAGGTGGGGGAGCAAAAAGATAAATTAAGATTGCATTATATAATGCCAGTACCAAATCAGAAAGCGAGCACAGTAGAGAAAATCAGGAGCCGAATTGAAAGGAGGCGAAAGTGAGTTATCCCAGTGTGCAAGTGAAGGCGGGGCTGGAGTATGCTGCATCTTGGTGCCGAGTAACAGATGTTTATTGCCAACCAAATGAATGTTAATTAGTTTGTCGGCCTCTAGTAGGATGAAAGGCTGAGCAGACGCGCTGGGGTTCGAACCTGCGGTTGTGAGGTCAAACATAAGATTAATAGGGTGGAAGCGTCAGCCCACTGAGCCAACAGAATTGGCTTGGACCAGAGCGGACAGGGCAGGCTAACGGAGTCTGGCTTATTGTCGGTATTTTCGTGCTGCTGGTGTTTCTAGAGAAGCAGCGGCTGAAATGCAAGGTTTTCACGTTTAACCGGACACTACATTCTGGAGTCATTTGAAAGTAGTGTGGATGGACATAATAAGCTTATTTGTAATTCCCCGTGAGGCTCTGGCCAAGGCCCGCTCATTAGATGGTGCTGACGATTCCACTGAAAAGTAAGATGTCACCGTAATTGATTTAGTTTCTGTTCCTTTGTGTTTTAGAGAAAATGAAAGCGCACTCTTGTGGAGGTGGGGCGGTGGGGACGCGCCTTCTAATGAAAGCGGCAAGGTCTGGAAATGAAACCTGACCCAAAACAGATGGCAGCCTGCGCGCCGCTGCTGCTGGCTCCCGAGAGCAAAACATTTCCCGAAAAGCAAAGAATGGCACGAGAGAAAAGCGGGGGCGAGTGAGCACGGCAGCGCGGCGAACGCGCTAATTAAAAACAGATGGTGACATGACCCCGAACAGATGGCGCCCCTGCTCGTAACCGCAAGCCGTAGGCCGTGGGCGGATACATTCCCTGTGAAAGGTGGGACATGCACCCGCCTTTGCCCAATTGCGTGTTGTCTTTTTATAAAGACGCACGCAAAGCCCAATAGAAAAAATGCTAAAAAAAAAAAAAACACACGCACGAGCGTGTGAAAAGTCCAGAGTGATTCCAAGAGGTCGTTTTCCTAGAGCAGCGCATGCGCGCTGCGCTAGGCTCGACCTAAAAACTAAGCCAGGACCCCAAGGGTGTGCCATGTCGGGTGCTGGTCTTTGTGATCTCTAGTACAGATCTATGGGTCTGCATCCACGACCTCCACACATGGCCTAGTGCATTGAAAAGGACCGGAAATGGCAAACACAAGCATTGCCAATTCCCAACTGCAGCAACTGGGAGTGGGTCTGCGACCAGGCAGAAGGTTGAAGAAAAAGAAGGGCCTGGGGCTAGACCACCGATGCATGAGCGGCACTGTAGCTGACCGAAGCTGCCTAAGTGCACCGGCACTCAACATAAAAGGGGGGATGCAGAATCCCTAGCCTTCTGACTGACTGACACACACACGCACACACGCGCACACACACACACACACACACACACACACACACACACACACACACACACGTCCATGCTGAGGATTAAGGACAAGACTAACCAAAGACTAACAAAGGCTAACAAAGGCTATACATGTCTCCATGGGATCAATATTTCCTGAGAGGGAGCAGCGAGGAGAGAAACCTGAGAAGATTAAATCTGAAGTTAACCCATTTGCACGATAGACATCCCAGAGCCATGTATTGCACCAAGGAGACCAGTGCTTACACGTGCTACTTCAAAATCTGGATCAACATAGATGGTGGAAGGGTCACATATCATTGGATACAATGTGCCTCAGGAGTTGGGGCATCCTCACAACAAAATGATTGCAGCTGTGTGCCCTGTGAGGCCATCACAGTAGGAGCATCTTCCTCTTGGTGAAGTTGCTTCTTTTTATGCCACTTGTGTTTTGAGGGGACGTGTGTGTTGGCTTAACGATGTAAGAGGCAGGCTTGTTGCATACCACTTGTGAAAGATTGATAAGGCTGACTTCCACATAGGAGGGGAAACACCTTTGTTTAAAGTGTCTTACTTACTTTTTGGCAGAAAGGGCACCTGGGCCTGTGCCACGAGGCTGAGACACTGTATGCACCAGACATTTTTTTTCTCCAAATGATGAAATACAATATCTCCTGCTGGGACAGTGCACCTTAAAACTGCTGCAAACCAGATGACTCTAAAGGGACCTAGCAGCACTACTAGTGATCAAAGCAGAGGCATGCACGAGAAGTCAGTTTCCCAAACAAGAGGCAAAGAAGTTAGATCAACTGTGGCATAACGTTAGGTCAGCTGTGGAAAAAGGTAGGTGTCATGATGGATGTGGCTTAAAGCCAGGGCTTTGCGGCATAAGCTTCCCAAGCTGGGGGAAGAAGAGAAGAGGGGGGGAAAAACTGTAACAACAAAAAAAATGAACGCAATATCCAAAAAAGTACTAGGGCTAAGGATCTGTGGTAAGAAATAGTCCCGCTCTCCATGAGTGGGTTCCAATTCACAACGTTAGGTGGAAAAAAGAGACTGACAAAGGTGAGCACATGCAGGGAAAGGATCATGCCTTATAAAATGCACAAATGCATGCACGTGTGCAATGCACGGAATTCATCGCTTTGAGGCAGTTTTCTCTGCTGCCATTATGAGGCTGGTACCCACAAAATTGACAACAGGAAAGAGCTAGTATGTGACAATATAATAAACTTACATTTTGTGGACAGTTGAGAGTGTAGCAAAAAAAGAATCCACTGACTTTGGCATCAGCCAGTGGTACTAGCTTCTCTCAAGTGGTAGATTATCCAGCCAAAACCCAATTGGGAGTTTACAATGAGAATTTGTGGACTACAAAATCTTCATCTTTGAGTTACTATGATTTAAAAAATGTTCAACCATACACGGCTCAATATTCTGGCGGCAGTGTTTCAAATGACGTCAGAGACCGAAGACACCTGCAGGCAAAGCTGCCTATCATTGGCATACTGGTGCACTGCTCTCCCTTATTTCTATTTGCTTTACGCAATAGATACAGCTACTCCTGCCTCACTGCCAGCAGCTCGGAGCAGTGTGCCGCAACCTGCAGGGAAGGAGTGTGAAACAGCCAACTCCTTCCTGCAGCTACCAATCTGCGCTATTTTGAAGCAAATGATCCCTGAAGGGACAGCTCCCACCCCTATTGTCCATTTTAAAACAAAATGGTCTCCTGCAGTTAAACCCCTCCTCTTCTCCCCCTCGTCCAATGAGCAATGCACTGCTGCACGACTGGAGAAAAAAAAAGAGGAAGCAAGAAAGATTGAGGGAGAAGGACAGAGAGAGAGTCTTTGTGTTTGCTTAAACAAAGAACCATTCCTAACTAATATTAGATTTGTGCACATTCCCACAAACATTACTTTTTGACAGCAAATTTTATTTAAGGTTAAAATAACATAACTAGTAAATGCACAGTACCTTGCAGGATTTAGAAGTTTCCCCTTCATAGGTCTATGCTAGAAGTTATCATAACATTGGTAGTGTTATAGAAGCTAACCGGAAATCAGGCAACAATGAATAATTAGAAGTGACCAACAAATTCTACATCATGTTAGGGATCGTTCATTACAACTACATCCAAAACATGGAATTTGAAATTATAACTAACTGCTTAATCAATTTGAGGCGCTGTGATAACATATTGCAAGATGCTGTCAACTACAGTGATATATTTATCTCAGAACTGAAGATGCAATAAACTGCAATTCAAATGATGTGAAAGAATATCCAATAAAATAAAGTCTTGGAGGATTCACAAGTTTACATGTGAGAGTATGATAAGGATGGGCAAATCATAGACAGGTTTGAGTTTTGAAGGTAAACATCTAGATTCTCCAATAAAGTTCTCTCACTGCTAATGGCATTGGTATTTTTCAGAGCAATGTTTCTGCATTATTAAAGGTAACACGCCCATATTCACCATGTGCGAATGCAAATTCTATTGTCTCTCATTCAATTAGATAAAATGATCTTGATAACCATAGCCCAGAGGATATTAGTAATATGTAGTTGGTTAAAATCTGGAATAGCATGGATTCTTAAACAGGCTAAGGGGTCTGGTTTAGAGTTTGGCGGATGGATTTTACTCCTGCCATGGTCAGAGTACTACGCCTGGCAAATTTATAGATATCCACTGGCCCATCTGACATCACTTGCATTTCCAGGAACCACCATCATGGTGGTTACTATAAATGCATTGAAAATTTGACAAATGGCTCCATTAAAATGATGGAGCCACACGTCAAATGTTCAACTTTTTTGTTTTTTTAAATCCCTAAGTGGGATTCTGTTTTTTAAAATAAAAAAAGCAATGACCCATTTGCCAGGGGATTGTTTTCCCAAGATGTGGGGGGCATTTGCAGTTTTTGCTGCCCCTTATCGCCAGGTTTAATCTGGTGGTGACGGACAGTGAAAAATTGCCTTTTGTCCGCCCACTCAAAATAGAGAGGGAGGAGAAATCACAAAACCTCCGATGGCCATTAGTCTGTCTGCCATTGAAATAGTGGAGGTCCGTCCAATTCTTAATGAGGTGGGCAGACCTTCAGTTTGGTGGATAGGGTGCTCTGCCACCGCTGCAACGGAGTACCCTCTCCACCAAACCCTAAATCAGGCACTAAGGCTGGATTCAGGCTTAAAATACTAATGATTTCTTTCAAAACTTTTAACCAAAATGATAAAATAAATGTATATTTAAGCATGAGGTAGGGTACAGTGCCAATTCCAGTTCCATACAGTGCCAATGTGTATCAGTAGATGTGAGCAATAGCTTGTGCAGCCTTGCTGGTGGCCATGATATTCATGAACACTAGAAAACCTGGTTTTAGCTGATAGAGAAATATTGCCCTTGAACCTGGACAGTTAAATCAGAGCCATTGATTCCTATTCAATGTACCAAATTTTTCTGGAGTGATAATCTAATCCTGTGTGTTCAATGTCTTCCTGGGCTGCCATGGCTGCCTAGTTTTGATTCCATCTCATGCCTCTTTATTACTCCAACAGTCACTCCTTGCCTCTTTATTTAACTCTTGTAGGTTCTTTGTCATCCCTACGTTCTACCTTCGCCACTGTTTTTCATGTTTTTCTTAACTTCCTTTTTCCACTTTTGTGTTTCTCTCTCTCTCTCTCTTGCTTTGTGTCAAAGTATGATAAGGGAAAAGAAGTCCTGGTCCACAGAAATGAGCGTTGGCGGGCCCCACCTGCAGCCACTGACTCAAATTATACACTGGTAACATGAATTCTTCCAGTAGAAATATTGCAACCAGTTGGTGTTATTTAAAAAAAAAAAAAAAAAAAAAAGTATTTTTCTGAATTAGTCAATAAAAAAGTAATTCCCATGACAAACAATAACCCAGGAGAAGTATTAGCTATCAAGAATACTGTGTTTCTGTAACACTTCTTTGTGATCAAGGTAGACAAAATGCTTGGCCTCACTTCAAGGGCCCCCCCTTCAACCTGTACTCCACTCCTCCTCACCCACAGGATTTACAAAAGGGCAGTTCTTCAGGAAGTCTAATCAGCAGCAATTTGCTAACACAGTCTTCAGTGTATTTGTAAAGGGAACCTTTGCACCGCCGCACACTGACAGGTGTCTGCATCTCCATCATCCAGCCACTGGAATTCAGGCTATACACTTCCACTGTCTGGGACGCTATCTCACATTGCATCTTGTGCCAACTGAAACCAGAGGCATTGAAACGCATCCCTCTCTCCTTTGTAACTAATATTGTGAGCCAAGCCTGAGGATGAACATCAGAAGACACCTGCTCTAGCATTTGCAGAATCTCCTTCTCAATAAGTACGTTATTTGCCCATGTATTTTCTCACATTGCTATAATTTTGACGTTACTGCTTCCTCTGAGTGAAGCCTAAAGCTCTTGATAATGCTCGACATATGCTTACAGGCATTTTTTCTCACTTTAAATCCACAAGCTGATCATATGACCTGGCTGGACCTATCAAAAATACCGAACGTGGCACAATGTTAAAAGTAAATAATGTTTCTTTCCCCATTCTTGCATCCTCAAACTGCATGTTGTCTCAAAAATATTCTCTACATTCCTTAAATCCGGCATGAAAAACTGGGTTTTTATTAAAACTTCTGATTGTCGCCTCTCCTTTTTTTTTCTCCCCTTCAAATGTCCCTCTCCTCTCTCTGAGCACAACCTATGCTGACACATGCAGGTTTGCCTCATTCTCTACTACGTTTTTTCTGCAAATTGCTCACAACTCATTTACAGAATCACAATCTCTCCTCCTTCCTCTGAAATTCATACCCATGCAACCTAACAATACCTAATCTCCTCTAACTCGTCTATTAACCCCAACAACCATGTGCATGAGCTCACATACCCCCCACTAATGAGCGCAACTAACTCCTTTTAATTTAGTCCCCCCATAACAAAACTGGAATGACTGCATGGAATGGCTTGAGGGCACAGGACTAATCCCAATAACACTGACTAACCACTAACCCTGGCAGCGTGCTGCCAAGAGTAAAGCGATTCAACGCCTTGTCAGGGGCAGTAAGCACTAAAAATGCAATTACAAATACATTCATTAGATTTAGTGTCAATTTTATATATGTTAGCTATGTCTCAGATCCACAGGGATTTTTTTTTCAAAGATCAAGCCAATATCTGGAGTTTCACTGATATTTATTAAAATTCATTCATTGTTGTTTTCTATTTAGTGGCCAAATTGTGGATGAGAGTTTAGCCAGGATACAAATACAGCTTTGAGCAGTGGGATATTTCGTGGGGCATGAATATTCATGACATACATTTTGTCAGTTCACCTATGTAAGTGGGGAAAAGCTGCCTGCCCTCATCTTCAGTTTCAAATTTGATAACTTCCAACTTAGGTTTGTTACATATAGGAATTAGAACTTGTGTTGTTTTTCCTCTCAACACGGCACTACAAAACTTCCCACATTTAATTGACCCTCATCTTGTAGTTGTACCCACTGTTCACCTTAGATTATGTGGGACAACTGTCGCCCTTTAACATGAGATAGTATTCTAAGATGTCCTCTTCTTAACCAGGTGGTTTAGCAATTAAGTGATAAGATATGTAGGATAATGATTGGTATGCTTGCAGGGTTTGGTGACTGCTTCATTACCCAATATCCACTTTGTCTCTGGGCACCACTGGACTCTCAACGGTACCAGATAACTTTAAGAAACCCAAATGACACTATTCCTCTTACATATTCTTTATCGACAGCCGTGTTGTGAATTCAGTTATACTAATGCGAAAGAATATTAGACAAAGTAGAAAATAAGCCATATGATTTTACAATTCTCAGAAACCATAAAACATTTGGAATTGAAGTTTTTCAGTTATTCAAAAAACATATCTCAGCCCTAGGGTATCTTACTTCACTACAGCAAATCTAAGAGTCGCCTCATTATTGTATCCCACTGATTTATTTCATGAGGTAAAAAAATGCTTCATTTTTGAAACCATTCCATCACAGTGTGATAATTGACAAGATACGCATTACTGGATAGTGTTCACATGAAAAGCAAATTTGTACTGTAAATACAAAGAAACTTTATTCGTAAAAGTAGTCAAAATAATTTCTACTACGGGAGACTGGTGTTTGTAAAACAGTTACATCTGAAAGGCTAAACTTGATTTACTGTGAAATAAAAATGTAGCTGACAGATATAGCAGCAATCGAGCATTTTCCCATCACTTGAAGGGTGGGGCGGGCATTTTTCACAGGAGTTTCAGAGCAGGGTATACAATTATCCACTGACAAACTCCTCCATGTTTTAGAGCGTGTATAAAACTAGACGGTCCACTGAAGAAAATGTGGCTGACAAACACAAAATTGACTTAGTATTAAAGCCAAAGTAGGAGGACTTTCCTGGTTTCTAATAAACATTGATTTTACAATGACAGGACACAGAGTATATCATGGTGCTTTATAACACCTCCTCGCGCCTCTATTTGTTGCAGTGCAACACGTTTTCGAGTGATTCATGAGCATCGCATGCGCGCCATTGGAGTTGGATACAATTTAGTGCTCAAGGCACCAACTTGAAAAAGAGAAGTTGACAGATGAAGTCTCCATCCCATCACTTGATACGTCATGTGATTGTGGACAGATCACTTTATCTCCCTGCGTTTCGCTTAATCAACTGCACATTGCGAGCACCTGGAAAAAGGTTGCCTTGGAGCTTTTTCATTGCCAAACATCCAAACTCTGAAGCAGTCATTAATTTCCCCCTTCTGTTTCACAGCCCTTTATATCTCGGCACTTGCTCTGCTTTACCGAGTGCCATAAAGCACCAGTCTGCGGTTCACAGGAATCATGGGGCAGAAAACAATGACAGATGCACCCTTCAGAGATGCTCACGACTTGCTCTGTCTCAATTAACACTGGACAGAAAATAATCCTGTAAAACATATTAGAGGGATGGCAGCTGGGAAGCACTAGACAGGAAGACTTAGAGAAGAGAACAGCTAAAGGTAATGAAGCGTCCTGCTATTCCATACTGTGCAAGTCAAAGGAGCATAAACCAAACAGTGTGTAACACGGGAGTTTGCATCCTCGCTGCGCTGTCACTGCCTGCTGATTGTCAGACGGTCCTTAACACAGCTCCTCAAAAACGTGATGGAGGTTCTGCCTGCCGGTGAATCCGGCAGCCATTCCGAGTGGAGGTCAGGACAACTTCTCCTCTAATATTGTTTTCACGCGCACGGGATCCGCCTGACCTTTGGTCGCTCTTTGCACGAGGCCAATGAGTTTATTCAGAATTTTCTTCTGTCCCTTTCTTATCTGGATAACCTGAAATCAGAATGTAAAGAAAAAACAAGTTACAGATATTTCAGGACTGATGACGCCACATTTATATCTTTTGCCATGGGGCAGCTAAAAGTGTCAGGAGCCTAAAAATGAAGACAGGTACAGTTGCATAAATATCGTCAGTGAGAGTATTAGGCGTTCAGACATGGCAATGGGAGAAGAGTGTGTTGGCTCTTACTTCAAACAACAGCAACCAATGAGACACAATTATGGGTGCGCGTTTATTTTGTTCTGTCAGGATTACGGTAATTGATGAAACGTTAACAACTTCCTTGGGGTGCTCGAGAAGAGGCCACTGCGCTGCTCGGCGGCCTACTATGGGAACGAGTTGTGCCTCTGGCAGCTACAGAAGTTTCAGACTTCGTCGTGGGTTGGTGGGGGCCCGCGTGTGAGCACTCTGAACAAGATAAGGCAGTATAAATCTGAGAGGTGTCCAGCACGCGAAATATATGATCAGAAGGGAAGGCTTCATCGTAACTAAATATGGAACTTGCTTACTACTACCCTGAGGTTGGACTATACATTATTACACGTTAATAGACCGTTAAAGATTAATTTATTTCAAATGGATGAAAGGCTGTCTAGCTCCTAGTTTTGGTGCCTTCGGGCGTGCAGCGCAATGTAAATTAGGATTAGCTCTAGACAGACAGAGGAGTTGTAAACACATAATATTTCTCAATTAATTCTATTATTTCCCTCTTTCATTTTTCTAAATTTTTGCTATTACTTACCCGCACTATACCACTAGTAACAGCACAATATATTGCCTTTTTGTACAAGTTATAACACTTTGACAGACTTTCTGTAACTTATATTGTACAAGTACTCAGCAAGCTACAACTTACCACAAAAAACAGCTTATTATTAATCACATAGGTGAAACCGAATGCATGTACCAATGCTTGTTTGACACTGTCGCTGCATTGGTCAGTAACAATTGTAGCACTTGGCTGTTCCATGCAGACCAAATTTGATGACACGGTCCTTTATAAATGGGGCAACCCAGTCCCTCATCTACCAGATAATACCTGCCACTGAGAAACTCATAATCCTCTGTTGCTTATGGGAGACGGGCGGTTGTTAAAATAATCTCAAGAGGAAATCAAGTATTCATCAGAACCAGAATTAACAAAGGAACATACCTTTTTTAGGTTGACAATACCAGACAGTCTGGTTGCAAAGACCTACTGTCAGTCTGCCATATTTTACTGAGGGCTTAAAGCCCACCCATTGCTTACTATTGGTTTAGCATTATTGTCACTGTTGTTTGTTTGCTTCTTTGATGGTTTGCCTTGTCCATCTTGTGTCGGCCCTTCCACTGGAGCATAGCATCTGTACTTGTGTCATTCCACTACTCACATCTAGGGAACTACTTTTTTATTTTTGCTTAAGCACTCCACAAAAGTACGTTTTCCAGCTGCCTAAATTCCTCTCTACCCCACCAGTGCTTGTGTTACTATTTCTCGCTCGTGTGCCTCTGTCCCCCACACTCTTCTCTCTCACCTCAGTGCTTCTCCCCTCAGCTCCACGTTGCTCTTGCCTGTGTGCTTCTCCCCTTCCCTCCCTGTTGATACCACCATCTTCTGTATTGCTTTCACTTCCCCCCCACTTCGTGTTGCTTTGCCCCATCCATGCCCTCCGTGTTGCTTTTCTCGCCTGCACTTTTTTTTTTTAATGTATACTTCATGGATTGGTAAATAAAAAGGAAACAAGGCACCTGCAGCATTCTGTAGGTGTCTGCATTCGTGGTGACTCATTCACCTGTCCACAAAATGACGTTGTCACGTCATAACGCTTTTTATTCTCTTTATCCATGCTGCACAGCATTGGGGATGCTATACAGCATCACTAAAAACCATGGCAAACCCAATAGGTGCCAAAGCCAAGATCTATTGGTTAACTAATTGATATTGTTCCCTTTGCAGGTTCTCCATCTCTAAAATATTTCCCTAGCAATGCCTAACAATTTGGATGGTTGGACCTCAAATAAGACAAAAGAAAACACACCCTGTTATGTTGTGTTGTTATCAGCACTTGCATATCGAGTTTCAGGCCTTTGCATGCCCTTACAATGCTCAAGGCCGTCTAGTAGGGGCTGCAAGATTTCTACACAAAAATAATTGAGCAAATCTTAGGACTTTTGTGTCTATTTAATTTCACGAGGGTGAACATTTGTCAATTGGCGGCCCAGTTGTTTATTTAACATTTTTCTACTACACAACTGCAGCTGCCCTTGCAACACTGCAGTAAAGGCAAAATAATTTGCTGTCCCTGCGGTATTCATCAGTTGTCGACATTTTATGATTAATACCTCTTTTTATAAGTCATGTTTACGTCCTCTTTGCTACGTTATACGGTTGAAGCTTAAGTAAGAATGCTGGTAGTTGCAGACACTAGATCAGGTTAGAAAACACTAGTGTCACAACCGTAAACCAAAAAAGATAATTCAATCATGAAGGTAACTGTAATGAAAAAAAGGGATATTACATTAATAGCCATGAAACTCATCAGCTGAGCTAACATGAAGTTAAAACCAAATTCACAGGCACAGAGGAGCTGGTGGATAGTTAATAACTCAACCTAACAAAAATAAAAAACAGCAAAAACCAGTTTGGGGTGGCAACCCTGTAGAGAAAAGCATGGGCCTTTCCAAGGGTGAGATACATAGACTGGGTGCATATATCTGGTCCACGTATATGTGCGCACTCTGGAGGGTTGTTACCCATTGTTTTTCATCAGGCAGGGGAGTATGACCTTTCTGACTATGCAAGACCCAAGGGGACACCAGCTGGTCACAGAGATGATGGGCAAGATATCTGGGACCCTGATCTTTTATCGGCAACTGAGTTATTGAGTTTACTCCTGTCTCTCAGACCTTCAACTGCAACAACATTCCTTTTTGAGGTTTCCGCCGGTGTGCAATCACTACTGGGAGGTTGCTGGCCAACAATCCTGTGCCAGCTGTGGTTGGTAAACAGAGAGCAGAGAGGCAGGAAAGGTGGCACCTAAGTGGGTAGAGAGCAGATACGAATTTACTAATGACAATAGTAATGGTGCAGGTTATGATCAACAAAGTGCTTCTCCTCAAACCACAATTGTTTGCTAAGATTTAGGTGCCTGCAAAGGTCTCGCTGATTTCAATACTAATTTTGCGGGGTTACAGAAATTAATCCAGCAGATCCAGTGTGCCAATTAGGAACCCCAGGCAGTCACAGTAAGTCAAAACAGAATGGTTCAGTATAAACTCATTCAGTGAATATATGTCAGTATTTACAAGGAATATTAATTCCCATACTTCAATTAATGAACAAGAGGAATGACAGGCATCATTCTGCAATAAATGTAGTATGAAATACAGAGCTCAGGTACCTCAAATCATGAATGTAGAGACAAAATGTACAAATATTTAATATATCGTACAGTGCTATGTGGTCGTAGGTGATCATGCGGTGGAAAAGTGAAAGTTTTGGTAAAAAGTGCGTATAGACATCGATATACAATCTAACAAGGATTAACAGCAAGAAGGGTATCCAGTGTTTGGAATACACAATCAGATATTCAATATTGCCTATAAATCCTTTCTCTGTACACGAGTCAATGGCATTTGAAACGTATGAAGTTGACTGAAACATCATTAAAAGGACTTGGCACTGATACCACATAATGATTTCCACTAGGAGGTGGCAGGATCACCATCGACAGCAGTGACAATAATGAGCAAGTACAGAGTAGGTAACAATGACAAGATGACGAAGCTCAGTAACGCAGGATCCTCGCTGTCCGAGCGCTAACCATATATGCAGATGCGTTACATAATGCACTATTTAATTACCGTTGTTGAGGAATAGGAGGGGCATCATGACCAACTCAAGGCATCGCCTCTCGTGAATTAAGACCCCTACCTGCACTCAAATGGTAATAAATAGCTTATATTTGCAAGCCCCTCAATTTTCATGCTTTTGTGGAACTATGAATTGACATTAGATTAATTTCAAGGACAATAAGTACTCCACAGGGTTAGTGCAGATGATTACTGAAATGTTCAACAAAGAGAGGGAAAATACAAAACTAATGACTGCAGGATCAGTTTACCATGCTGACTCTGAAGTGGTAATTTAAGCTTCAAAGTCACTATACCGCCTCAGAGAATGGGGTGGGAGTGAAGACCCTGCAAATGCAGAGAGTATCTGAGATTAGCACAGTATGAATAAACAACATAACCACAGACAAGGAAGGAGAAAGAGCCACAGTTTGAAGCAAAGATGATCGATCTGATGTGTCTGCGTGCACACCTATAATTCCTTCCTATCTGCCAGTGGCCGATGAATGTATGACTACAGGGGAGTGCCTCCCTTTTCTGACCAGTAATAGTCTGAACCACCCTAAGCTCAGGGTTTATCTCTTACAGAAGAGATCTGGAAAAGTGAGCGCATTAGGCCTCATTTGACTGCATGGAAATGTGTAGTTAGGGAGGAATCATAGTGGCCCCGACGAAGGCTGGAGATCCAAATGGGCTTTTTGAATGGCCGAAACATGTTGGCGTAATTACACGGGTAGATGAGGCATTATATCTCACCCGATATCCAAAACTGTGGTGATTTTAATCATATCTGAGTAACCCACAAAAAAGGTTAAACTCCTGGGTATATCTCATGATATTTTTAATTTCAATTGGATCCCTGCTATCATCCAATATCCATTTATCTAAGAACTCCTAGCAATGGTTGAGTCTGCCATAGTGGTATTTACCTATCATGGTATGGAAAATCTCCTATGATG
Source organism: Calotriton arnoldi (assembly GCA_963921515.1). Taxonomy (NCBI): domain Eukaryota; kingdom Metazoa; phylum Chordata; class Amphibia; order Caudata; family Salamandridae; genus Calotriton; species Calotriton arnoldi. Next base: position 878,016 of record CAWUFW010003000.1, on the reverse strand, counting down.
AAGCATGCCACCATGAGTTGTGGGTGTGGCGATTTATCCAAATTCTTATTTTGACTCTGGTAGAGCACTACCCTGACTAAGTTCCAGCAGCCCGCCCATTCTTAGTGTGTTTATGTTAAGATGAGGAGGACATGACCATGTCTTGCTCCTCTGTCTCTCCATTTGTGTATACCTCTTAAATCTCAGACTCTGCTGACTGAAAAACAACAGTGATGGGTGGAATGCTTGCGAAAGTCTCAGTAACCGGTAATTACTTGGACTGCATTCCAGTCCATTTGCTTTTGACTACTGTGCCTCATTAGATAGGCAACACCCACATGCAAACCAGTCTTGGCCGTGCTCCAATTGGACTCCACAGATCTGAACCAACCACCCGCCTCTCATCCTCTTGTTCATTTCCCCTACCTTCCAATCGAATTGAATTGAATTAGTGCTTTATTTCGATATCAAATATCATAAAAGCATCCAGTAAAAAAGCCATGTTACAAGAATACAATTTTACAAATATTGCATACATAACCAAATCATGAAAGAGCCCGAATTCTCAACAACAAAGTTAAAAATTTATCTAGCTCTACATAGTAAACACAGCTTAAAAATTCATTTGTAAAAAACCATATACAGTTACATGAATAACAATTAAAAAAAGAATAAAAAGTGCAAGCAAGGCAGTCCAAACTATTTAAGCCAATCGGAGGTGTTTAGCCCTCCTTACTTGTCCCCTAGTAGTACGAGATTGGGCCAGTTGTCAAATGACGTGTAGGCTGATGTAAAGTGCAAGTGCATAAAATCATGTTTAAACAGTAGGTCGAGATTAAATCTAAGGCTGGGGTACTGACTCTGCAGCTCCTAAAGTGTAATGTTGGTCCCCCCCTCTCAGGGCATTTTGTCTGACTATCCAGGCACAACTAAGAAACTTGGCCACAGCACACGGAAAAAGAGTTCTTGCGTCAGATTTCAAAATACGCAAAGCAACCCGGTGGTTCAGTGTGCCCAGATGTTGGCAGATTGGTTTAAGCCATTTTAGCCTTGCTGCTTTGTATGCTGGGCAAGCAAACATGACGTGAGCGACACACTCCAGCGGGGCTCTGCAGCATGGACAATCCTCAGTTGTCTGATAGGGTGGGTGCCATTTTGCAGTCAATGCGTGGACAGGAAGCGTGCCGAATCTAAAATGAGTGTACAGCATCCTATCTCTGGGTACCTGAATTGTGTCCAGGTAAGGCTCGAGACCTCTGCTCAGTTTATGGAGATAAAATTCCTCCGTTAGTCTGCCCACATTTTGTTTGCTTATTTACTGGCTGTCCGCCCACTCCCAATATATTCGTTTAAGTTCCAATTTACTGGGTGGGGCTTGCCTATCCCAGTGCTCTCCAAGACCCAAAGCTATCAGTGTATTCCTGATACTTGTTGTCCAGCTAATTCTATGGCTGACGTCTAGACTCAAAACTTCGGTTAGTGCTTCGGCATACTTGGAAAAGTTCAGGGGTCCGTCTTAAGCGGGCCCAAAAGAGCAGTGGGCGCAACTTGGCAATATTTCTAATCGGCCTCCTGCCCATGTCTAACATCAAGGGTGATAGTGGGACATTAAGGGGGAGCATTACCAAACCCCTCAGAAACTTATGCTCAGATCTACTAATGTCATCAATGTTATCGAACCCCCATTGCTCAGCACCATAAAGGGCTGTGCTGACTACTTTGGTGTCATAAATCGCGAGAGCCGGGGCAACCGGTCTGCTTTGTGACGAGCGATGTTCTTTCGCTAGTGCTCCGGCCACACGTTTGTGGCTCAGCAACATCTGCCAGGTAGGTCGCTCCCCCACCACACAGCTCCGCCTGTGCTCTCCGCCCGCTGCTGCTGCTGGTAAGCTCGCCCCTCCGCTTGTGGCCTCGGTGCCCGTGTTTTCTTCTGTTTTGTCCATTTTGCCTTCTGTGCCCTCGCTGCCCCACTGTACTGTGCCCGTGTTTTCTTCTGTTTTGCCCATTTTGCCTTCTGTGCCCTCGCTGCCCCACTGTACTGTACCCGTGTTTTCTTCTGTTTTTTGTCCATTTTGCCTTCTGTGCCCTCGCCGCCCCACTGTACTGTGCCCGTGTATTCTTCTGTTTTGTCCATTTTGCCTTCTGTGCCCTCGCTGCCCCACTGTACTGTGCCCGTGTTTTCTTCTGTTTTTGTCCATTTTGCCTTCTGTGCCCTCGCTGCCCCACTGTACTGTGCCCGTGTTTTCTTCTGTTTTTTGTCCATTTTGCCTTCTCTGCCCTCGCTGCCCCACTGTACTGTGCCCGTGTTTTCTTCTGTTTTGTCCATTTTGCCTTCTGTGCCCTCGCTGCCCCACTGTACTGTGCCCGTGTTTTCTTCTGTATTTCCCTCGCTGCCCCCACCCCCCTTGTGCCCATTTTGCCTTCTGTGCCCCTCGCTGCCTCTCTCCATTCCCGCCGCTGCGTCCCCTGCGGCCCCGCCCCCCTGACTGCCCATTCGCTGACCCTGCCTCCCAGCTGCTCCTCCCTCCCACCTCCCCATATATGGCGGCCGCTGCGCGGTGAGGAGAGCGACCCTTGACCTTGCCAGGTAGGTCGCTCCCCCACCACACAGCTCCGCCTGTGCTGTCCGCCCGCTGCTGCTGCTGGTAAGCTCGCCCCTCCGCTTGTGGCCTCGGTGCCCGTGTTTTCTTCTGTTTTGTCCATTTTGCCTTCTGTGCCCTCGCTACCCCACTGTACTGTGCCCGTGTATTCTTCTGTTTTGCCCATTTTGCCTTCTGTGCCCTCGCTGCCCCACTGTACTGTGCCCGTGTATTCTTCTGTTTTGCCCATTTTGCCTTCTGTGCCCTCGCTGCCCCACTGTACTGTGCCCGTGTTTTCTTCTGTTTTTTGTCCATTTTGCCTTCTGTGCCCTCGCTGCCCCACTGTACTGTGCCCGTGTATTCTTCTGTTTTGTCCATTTTGCCTTCTGTGCCCTCGCTGCCCCAATGTACTGTGCCCGTGTTTTCTTCTGTTTTTTGTCCATTTTGCCTTCTGTGCCCTCGCTGCCCCACTGTACTGTGCCCGTGTTTTCTTCTGTTTTTCCCTCGCTGCCCCCACCTCCCTTGTGTCCACTTTGCCTTCTGTGCCCCTCGCTGCCTCTCTCCATTCCCGCCGCTGCGTCCCCTGCGGCCCCGCCCCCCTGACTGCCCATTCGCTGACCCTGCCCCCGAGCTGCTCCTCCCTCCCACCTCCCCATATATGGCGGCCGCTGTGCGGCCGCGCCGCTGGCGCGCCTAAGGCAAGCCCGTCTGCGCCCGTCCGCGACTGGACCGCGCCCAGCGCCAGAACCCCTGGGCCGCGCGCCCCCGCTCCAGCCTCGAGGACCGACGCCGATACGATGCAACCACACTCCACGCTCTCAACCCCGGACGGACACACAACTGCTTCAAGGCCGCCCCGAAACGCACCCATGGTCCCTTCACCTGCCGGAACTGCAGCTACACCAGCCTCAGAGCCACCGAGGCGCCCGCCAAGAAGGACCTCAACCACCTCCGGTGCATCCTACTGAACACCCGCTCCGCACGCAAACACGCCGTCGAGCTCTGGGACCTGCTCGACACATCATCACCAGACGTCGCCTTCCTGACTGAGACCTGGATGAACAACTCCTCCGCCCCCGACATCGCCATAGCCATCCCAGACGGCTATAAGATCACCCGCAGAGACCGCATCAACGCAGTAGGAGGAGGAATCGCCATCGTCCACAAGAACACCATCAGGGTCTCGACCAGCACCGACGACACTCTCAGCACCGCCGAACACATGCACTTCCAGATCCACACGGACCCCAACACCACCCTTAGAGGCACCCTTGTCTACAGACCCCTGGGCCCCGACCCCAGTTCAGCGACTCCATCGCCGACTTCATCAGCACGCACGCTCTGACCTCTACCGACTACATCCTCCTCGGAGACCTGAACTTTCACCTGGAGAACAACAACGACAGCAACTCCACCACCCTGATCGACAGCCTCGCCAACCTCGGTCTGAGCCAGCTCGTCACAACACCGACCCACTCCGCCGGCCACACGCTTGACCCCATCTTCTCCTCAAGCTCCCACGTCTCCTTCAGCCACACCACGGAACTCCTCTGGACCGACCACCGCTGCATCCATTTCACCTTCCAGAAACCCACCACACACCACCGCACACAACAGATCCCACGCCGCTGCTGGAGCAAAGTCACCGAAGACCAACTCGGGCAACCCTCGCTCTCAGCCCTCCCTCCGACCCATCCAACACCGACGACGCTGCCTGCAACCTCAGACGATGGATGGACGACTGTGCCAACACCCTCGCCCCGCTGAAAAAGCTCACCTACAGCGACACCACCAAAAGAGCCAGCTGGTTCACCTCGGAACTCCTAGCTTCCAAGCGTACCTGCCGGAAACTAGAGAAGAAATGGCACAGTGATAAGACACCGGACAGCCACACAGCCCACAAAGACGCCATCCGTAACCACCACCACCTCATCAGGTCCGCCAAGAGAATCTCCTTCAAAGACCGCCTCGACAACAACGCACACACCAGCAAGGAGCTTTTCAACATCGTGAAGGAACTCTCCAATCCCAGCTCCAACATCAACGACATCCCGCCGTCGCAACCCTGTGCGATTCCTCGCCACCTTCTTTCACCGCAAGATCGCCGACATCCACGACAGCTTCAACACCCAGACAGCCCCAACTAAGATCGATGCACCAGACCCGCCACACACCATCGACCACGACCCCCTGCCAGCCTGGGCCAGCGTGAACATCGAGGACACCATCAAGACCATGTGCACAATACACTCCGGCTCCCCGTCAGACCCATCTTCAACAAAGCCAGCAGCTCCATCGCACCCCACCTGTGCAACGTCATCAATCTCTCCTTCGAGACCGCAACCTTCCCAGAGAGCTGGAAACACGCAGAGATCAACGCCCTACTCAAAAAACCCAAGGCGGACCCGAGAGACCTCAAGAACTTCCGGCCCATCTCCCTGCTTCCGTTCCCAGCCAAGGTCATCGAGAAGATCGTCAACAAACAGCTAACCCGATACCTCGAAGAAAACAGCATCCTGGACCCATCCCAATCAGGGTTCCGCAGCAACCACAGCACTGAGACTGCCCTCATCGCCGCCACCGGCGACATCAGGATCCTGCTGGACAATGATGAGACCGCAGCCCTCATCCTGCTGGACCTCTCCGCCGCCTTCGACACTGTCTGCCACCGCACTCTACGCGCACGCCTCCACGACGCAGGGATCCGAGACAAGGCCCTGGAATGGACCACCTCCTTCCTCGGCGGCAGAACCCAAAGAGTCCGCCTCCCACCTTTCCGATCCGAAGCCTCCGAGATCATCTGCGGCGTACCCCAGGGATCTTCCCTCAGCCCAACACTGTTCAACATCTACATGGCCCGCTCGCACGCATCGTCAGACAGCACGACCTCAACATTATCTCCTACGCCGACGACACTCAACTGATCCTCTCCCTCACCAAGGACCCCTCGCCGCCAAAGCCAATCTCCATGAAGGAATGAAGGCCGTCGCTGATTGGATGAAGATCAGCCGACTAAAGCTGAACACGGACAAGACGGAGGTCCTCATCCTCGGCTCCAACCCCTCAGCCTGTGACGACTCCTGGTGGCCAACGACGCTGGGAGCAGCCCCGACACCCACCAACCACGCACGCAACCTGGGAGTCATCCTCGACTCAACGCTCTCCATGGCCAAGCAAGTCAACGCAGTCTCCTCCTCCTGCTTCAACACCCTCCGCATGCTTCGCAAGATCTACAGGTGGATCCCGACAGACACAAGAAGAACAGTCACCCAGGCCCTCGTCAGTAGCAGACTTGACTATGGGAACGCCCTCTACGCGGGAGCCCCGGCCAAGCTCATCAAGCGACTGCAACGCATACAAAACGCCTCCGCACGCCTGATCCTCGACGTACCACACCACAGCCACATCACCCCCACTTGAGGAACCTGCACTGGCTCCCCGTCGACAGGAGGATCACCTTCAAAGTCCTCATCCACGCACACAAGGCACTCCACAAAACTGGCCCAGCCTACCTCAACAGACGACTCTTCTTCTACGTCCCCAACCGCCAGCTCCGCTCCGCCGACCTCTCCCTCGCCACCGTCCCTCGCATTCGAAGAACAACCACCGGCGGCAGATCCTTCTCACACCTCGCCGCCAAGACCTGGAACACCCTTCCACTAAGCCTACGACAGACCCAAGACCTGCTGACCTTCAGGAGGCTACTCAAGACCTGGCTGTTCGACCAGTAGCAGCACCCCCCTTCCCTCTCCCCAGCGCCTTGAGACCCTCGCGGGTAAGTAGTGCGCTCTACAAATTCTGTGATTGATTGATTGATTGATTGGCTAAGTGAGGCTTCTATGACATTCTGTCAGAAAGTCGAATCCCCAGATAATCAAAAGTGGTGACTCTCTCCAGGTGAGCCCCTCCCATCACAAGATTGCTTCTAAAGGATTGTGGGGGTTAAATGCCATAAGCTTTGTTTTTGAGGTGTTAATGACCAGGCCCCGAGAGTCACAGAAAGATTGGAATCGGGTCAGCAATTTTTGCTGCCCTGCCGGGGTCTTAGAGACCAACAGGGTGTCATCAGCAAACAGGAGAGTTGGTACCTTATCGCCCGCCAGGGCTGAGGCATCAGCTGGATTTTCTTGGAGGAAGCTAACCACCCCGTTCACATAAAGAGAGAACAGGGTGGGTGCCATAACACAGCCCTGGCGGACTCCCCTGTTGACAGGAATCTGCTCCGTCAGCTGACACCCTGTGATCCCCATCTTACCTGCGCATAATTAGCCTCATGGAGCCTGATCAACAAATTCAGAATAAATGGGGGAATGCCCATACTTCCCAATATCTGCCATAGCTTATGTCTGGGTACCAAGTCAAAGGCAGTCTTTAAGTCAATAAAAGTGAGATAAAGACTGCCCTTTCCAATTACCACCACCTTCCAATATATGAGGAGTAGCCTGAACACCTGATCGACCGTTCCGGTACTGGTCCTAAAGCCCGCCTGGTAGTGGGATAAGATGGCTTCGTCCTCTGCCCAAGTTTGAATCCTCTGTAAGAGGACTCTCCCAAAGACCTTCTGCATGGCGTCTATCAGACTAATAGGTCTATAGTTAGAGGGGTCTTCCCTTGCGCCCTTTTTATAAATTCGGACCACCTCTGCGGCCTTCCAGGACTCCGGTACTGGGCAGTCACTAGTAATACCTTCCAATCATGTACCTAAGACTGGAACATTAATTTTTTTAGAGACTCACTTTCTTGGCCCCATTGGGAGACAATATATGTCTTTTCCTGTCGGATTCTCATATGATTTATGGCGTTACCTATGTAGCAAAGCTCTTTAGCCTCCCTCTTTCACAACCCCACTCCACTCCACCTGCAAGCACTGTGGTATGACAATTAGCAGTCTGCACACTTTAAAAGCTTACATATATAAATATTATTAAATTGTTGACTAGATATTCACATCTTTATTGAAACTGATAACTGTTGCCGTGTATTGAGACTCAATCTCACACCACACTCTTTGATGTAAGATTTAGCTGTTCGTTGACAGCTACTTATAGATATTTGTGAGTCTAATCTCCATCACAGAGTGTACCCAGTGCTCTGGCTTGTGGGCAGCATCAGAAATTTCACCTTTGACCATGTGACCACAAAGAATCGGGGGTACAAGCCTGGCAGTTCTCTTCCAGCAAAGTCAGGCATGAGAAGTAGTCAGCGTGACTGGTAATACAATATTTAGGAGTGTCATAGATGATGTATGAAGACTATTTGCTTCCTGCAAATCTTTAATGTTTGAGCATCTATGTTCTTACTTTCATGCTCTAGCATGCTCCCTCTCTGCTCTCTATAAATCCCTCTCTATTCTCACTACAGAATACTGGCCCATCCTCAAAGTCATTAAGCTCTTCTGAAGCCAAACTTGCATCCTAATGTATTCTAAAATATACAATGATGTGTAATTTTGTTCCATCTCAAATAAAGTAGTAAATATGTTCCTCTTCTGTGTTGCTACGGAGACCGCATCCAATGATTTTGTTGCTGCAATCAGCATCCTAAGTTGCATAGGTTGTACCATACTCAGCGATAGCGATGCCACATTCCGAACCCTCAGTGTCAGTCCTCAGTGCTTCTCTGGAGAGGAGGACTGTGCTGTGAGCATGGAATCAGACAATTTGGCAGCAACCTCTTGGTTTGTTTGATGTCTCTGAACTGTGATGAGTTTGGAAGAAGGTGCATAACCAAGAAAGTGGATGAATGCTACTCTTCTGAGTTCAATAAAACTGTGTGGCAGTACTGTAACCCAACACATTGCTGCCTGAAATGCTGCACGGCTCCAACAAGCTCCTCCAATAGGGTTAGGTGTCTATACACTAAAACCTCAAAACTCATGTGTTTCTATGCTGGAAGAATCTGTACGTTCCCTGAGAGAATATATTGAATCCTTTGAGTTAATAGAAAGAATCACCTTTTGCCTACTTGCAAGAGAATTAGAGAAGGGCCTTCAGTGGGACAAAGAGGAGCCTTCTGCAAGGATTGTTGCATCCAAGTCTGAGAGTGGCATTTGCATTATTGAGAGAAGTTCTAGCACTGCTGGTAGCTTTGTAGAACTGTTTTTCTTTGGTTCTGAATGCTTCTGAATAACACAAGACACTTGATCCAATGGAAGATTAGCAGTGAAGATAGTGAAGAGAGTGGCAGTGAAACTACTATCTCCTTCCTATACATCATCAGATCTCAACCAAGGATTAGATTATTAATTTATTCATCAAACAAATTACTTAACTTCGGTAATGCTATTTCTGGTGGATAATCCAACTAACCACAGATTCCTCACAGTAAGAATTTCCCCAGGCAGGATCCGGAATTTTTTGTAGCAGTGCTCCTATGAGCTGGTAGGTGGAGTCATGCGGATCAGCGGAAAATCTGAAGTGCCCTGAAGATGACACAGCAGAGTCCCATATAAGCGTCACCTCTGCGCGATGACGTCTGTTCCATCAGCTTTCACCTTCTGTACTCTCAAACACAGAGGATTAAAAAATTGGTCGGAACAATGTGCCCAATGCAAATTTGGGATCTTTTTAAATGATACAGAGGCGACTACACACAATGGGAGGCAGAAGGGTAGTGAGAAATCTGTGGTTAGAGTAGCCACCAGAAAAAGCGTTACTGAAGGCAAGTACCTTGATCTTCTGATGGATATTTCTAACTGCAGATTCATCACCTTAAGGTTAGATACCAGACTGTGAAGGCAGTTCTGCTTTGTGAATGTATGCACCAATAACCATTTAGCATCCTGGAAAATGTCCAAAACAGATATCCCTTGTCTCAGGGCCGTAATGGTGGCCTTGGCCATGATGCAGTGAGCCTGCAGGCCTTCAGGGGATTGTTTCTTGCCACTGCACAGTATATTTCAATACCCAGGATTAACTTTACAGTATCATATTTTTCCAAGCGTTCTCTTTGAAGAAAGCCCTCATCATCCATGTAATGGTCTTGTGTGGTCAATGTAAACAAGTCTTCTTAGGGTTAAGTCGGTGAAACCTCTGCCTCCTTTATCGAGGGGTCAGGTGGAACAAAAAATGTTGGCAGAGCAATCGACTGATTAACATGAAAAGGAGTCACAATCTTTGGTAGAAAGGTTGCCCTGATTATAAGTATTCATTTGTTTGGAAAGAAGGTGGAGTAAAGCAGTTACACTGAAAACGGCTGTAGTTCGGTCCCTCAATGTGCTGACGTAATCGCAATGAGGAAGACGTTTTTTAAAGTCATGAGTCTTGCTGTGCATAGGCTTGAAGAACATGTTCATTAGAATGTTAGGACCAAGTTCAAGTCCCACTGTGGCATAAGAAAAGATTTGCGTGGAAACATTTAAGCCAAAACGTTTATGAAACACATGATAACCAGAGACTTAAACAATGACGGTTAACCAGGCATTTACAGAGAGGCCAAAAGGACCAACAGACAACTTTTCAGCATGCCCACACCAAGTCCCTGCTGGGCTAATGTAAGAACACACAAACATCAGAAAGACTGGGCAGAGAGGGGTCCATTTTTCACTACCAACACAAGGCAACAAATTTGTTGCAGCGCCAAACAAACACAGACTTAGTGAAAGAGCATCTGACCACAAGGATGAAATCAACCACCTCGGTCGGCAAGGCAAAAGCATTCATTTGCTGCCGTTCAATCTCTACACATGGAGGTGTTGTTTTTGGAGACTTGGATGCAAGACCCTGCCCTGTTGCTGAGGCAAGCGGTCCGCCCAACTTGGTAGCCCGATCGGCAAATGCTCAGGCACTCTGGGTACCCCTCCCGCCTAGACCAGTCTGGGGTGATTAATAAGACTCGTACGGTCTGTATTGCTCTTCCTCAGAACTCAAAGCAGAATAGGTAGTGGAGAAAACATGTACAACAGTCCTTCGATCCATTCCAGACACAATGAGTCTCTGAGCAAATGCCTTGGAGGAAACTCCAATGCGCAAAATTGTTGACACTGAGCATTCTTAATGGTGGTGAACAGATTTAGCCAGGGTGAACCCCACTGGTCAAAGATGCCTCTTGCCACATTGGGGGGAACAGGGCAGGTGGAAACGGGGTGGAGGGCTGATTACACTCATGATCCTCTGCTCTAGCATTCAGCAATCCTGACAGATGGTTGGCTCCCAGAGATATGTTCTGCTGGTCCAGCCACCTCCAAAGAGATACGGCCTCCTGTCCAGGATCCAGTAAGCCACTCTGCCCTGCTTGTTGCAGTACCATATGGTGGTTGTGTTGTCTGTGAAGACCTGCACCAGCCTCCTCTTGAAAGATAGCAATAAGGCTCTCAGTGCCAGATGGATCGCCTCAAGCTCCAGAGATTGATATGGAGAAGACTCTCCTTCAGAGACCAAAGGCCTATGAGCTCCAGCTTCCCCAAGTGACCCCACCCACTCAGGAGTGATGCATCTGCCACAACTATGAAATTTGGGTCGAGATCAAGATGGAGTTTGAGAGGCAGCTATGATGCTGGGCCCATTGAAATTTAAGGTTCGACTGCAGGGTCTCCATATGACATCTGCCATTCAGGATGAGGAGGATGCACGAGGCCAAGTGAAGGGTTTTTGTAGAGGCCAGGCGTCCAAAAAGTCCCAGAGCCATCCTTACTGATACCCAGGGTTGAGCCCAAAACACCAGAATCATATCCTGGATTCACTGGGGTGGTGGAAAGGACTTGGAAGCTACCGTTTTCAGAGCAGAATCCTCTGCAAGAGGCATTGGTGAGACTTAGTCTCACTGATGGAAAACCTCAAGAATGTTAGAAGTGCAGCCTTCATCGGGAGGTGGTTTATGACTGACTGCGATGAGCCATCTTTGGCAGCCAATCGTCGAGGCACAGGAATACATACATACATATGAGATCTTCGAAGACGGGCGGCGACCACCACCATCGCTTTTATGAACACTTGAGGGGCCGAAGTAAGGCAGAAAGGGAACACTGTAAGCTCAAAGTGTCCTTGGCATATCCTGATCTGCAGATAACGCCGATGAAACTACAGGATGGGTACATGAAAATACATGTCCTGCAAGTCCAGGGACACCATCCAGTCCCCAGTATCTAGAGCTGTAAGGAACTAAGCCAAGGTGAGCAGTTTGAACTTTCTGCTCCTCAAAAAGGCATTCAGTGGGCAGAGATCCAAGATGGGTTTGAGACCTCTGTCCTTCTTTGGAACAAGGAAGTAGCTTAAACAGTATTCTTACCACCTTCAAGTCCTGCACACGCTTGATGGCACCTTTGGATGACAGAAAAATGACTTCTTGTGTCAGGATTGTGGAGTGCATCTCCGAAGATTCTTCTGGGGTGGGAGAAATATGGGGTTGGGAAGAATTGAAATGTAGTATGTAGCCCCTATGAACAATTTGTAAGACCCACCTGTTCGCTCTGATGGATCTCCAGTGGGAGGGAAAATGACGTATTTTGTCTTCTACGGCCAGGCAGAACAAACAAAAATGGATTGCCAGCCACTACAGCAGAGGATGCAGAATTGGAAGATTGCTGCCCCTGCTAGTGGGCCTGATTCAGGTGTTGCCAAGCTCTCAGCTTCGTAAGTGCTCAGACGATTGCAGCAGTACAGGTTGGGAAGACTGGCGTTGTTTATAAGCTAGCCCCCAGGGCAGCCTTAAATGTCCTGTAATGATGTGGAAACTACTTAGCTGTGACAACAGTTCCAGGACCTAGCAGTGGCACGACTGCATGTAAAGCATTCCAGTGCAGAATCAGCCCTTTTACTAAACAGCCTGAAGCCATCAAAGGGCATGTCCATTAAGGATGCTAGCACATTCTCTTAAAACCCTGTTGATCTCATCCAGGCATGCCGCCTCAGCACAACTCTGGTGCCAACAGCTCTACCTATGAAATCAGTAGTGTCCAAGCCAGCTTGGAGCACATGCTTTGCTACATCTTGACCATCATGTATTTTTTTGAGCGAAAGAGGTCCTGATGTCCTTGGGGACAGCCACCAAGATTTTGCTAGCCATATAACACAAAACGTGGGTTTAACTTCCCAAGGAAACAAACTGCGTTAACAGATCTTAGTGCTAGCCTAGCTGAAGAAAACCGCTGCTTTCCAAAGGTATCTATTCTTTTATGGCTTTGGTCTAAAGGACTGATTGGAAAGGAATTCGGATTGACCTCACTTGTTGATCTCTGAACAATCAGGCTTTCCAGTGTAGGATGTTTGGTTAGAAAGTTTGGGTCACCAGGAACTCACCTGTGTCGCCTAGTCACAGGTCGACTAACCGGACAGCATGAGCATGGCTTGGACCAAGCTGCCATAAGGCATCAGTAAGGGCTTCATCGAAAGTCAGCAACGGCACAGAAGAATCTGTCCCTGGTTGAAGACGCTCAGTCAAAACTATTGTCTTAATAGTGAGCAATTGCAATTCCAATGCTTCAGCTGCCCTTTGAAGCATCACGGCAAACAAGCCACTTTTTGGTGGCCCAGGTGCCAAACTAGCTGCCTCAGGAGATGTGTCTAGCCCATTGACATTCTGAAAGTCTAAAAATATGGCACTGTCAGTATAATGAGTAGAAAACAAGTTATCCCCCTCTCCATTATCATCAGTGTCCTGAAGGACAATAGCGGAGTCCTGCACCGGTCAGTATCAGAATAGAAGGGAGGCTCAAGCCTCTAATAGGACTGGTGTTGTGTCAGAGAGCTTGGATTGTGGTCAGGTTGAACAACAACTTGTTGTGCTTTTATGGTCTTGTAGCGCAACATGGATCTAGAGCAGGTGGATGTCCGTTCAGGGTCCGGCGCCAGTACAGAGGGAACCAGTGTGGACCCTGGTACCAGTGTAGAGGCCAGGTCTGGAATTGAAGGGGGCCTGATAATGGGCTCCAAGTGGGCAGACGGCATCTGGGGAAGCCTGTTGGTAGACGTCAGGCTGGGGACTCCTCCAGGAATGGTGACTGAAGACATACATGGAGGGCATGGATTGCCTTGAAAAATGTCATCACTGCATCTTTGAAGGAGGCTATCAGCTGTGAGGCCGAAGACAGCCCAAGAAATCTGGGATGAGCCAGGACTAACTGAAGGGGAAGTTGGATTCAGGCCACACTGGAGGCATGTGATCTTTATCTTCAGCTCTACTGCCTTCTTCCTAGACTTTGAGCATTGGGATGAGTTCGAGCCCCACTAAGTCTTCTTGTGCTTATATCTAGACCTTGATTTACCAGAACACTTTGAATAAGAAGTGGACTTCTCGAAGGAGCGGCCTTGAGACTGTGACCAAGCCTGTGACTTAGAGCAGGATCTGTACTTTGACTAAGCCCTTTTGTGTTCAGCAACATCGAGCCTTGCCTCCCGCATCACCTTTAGGTGCATAAGAGGACACTTATCGCCAGAGTGATGACCGAAGCCAAATCACCACAAACACACTTCATGCAGATTAGTGACCATCATCTGCTTCTTGAAGTAATGGCACTGCCTGACTCATGTAGTTTTCAGAAATGGACATTGTTTTATAGCACACTGTTGCAGAACTTTTTGCAAGACCAACAAAATGGGGAGCAGAATATCTGATCTGATTTCAGCACTCGGGTGCCGTTTATATGCGGCTCAGCTCTGTCTCTTCCAGGTTGGTACAGAGTCACGGCGGAGCCACACAACACCAGCTACTGGTGTGCAGACGCACTGTTACAAAAATTTCGACATCCAGTCAAGGGATGTTCTTTAGGTGAGGAATCTGCTGTTAGAAGTGCTCACCAGAAGTAGTGGCTCTGCATAAGCACAGACGACGTGTCATATCTGGGAGTCCTAATTGAGGTATAGCAGTGGTTTTAGTTGGCAGACAGAATTAGGCAGATATTTTGTAACAAGTGCATATGCATATTTTTTTAAAAACTGCACACCACCCCTCATGATTTTCTAACAATTTATGTCAAACATTGGCAAAGCCAGTAGGTCTGGCTTTAGCAAGTTGGTGTGATGTTTTTTGTTTTATTTTTTATTGCAAACATATGCCACAAAATAAAATGGAAACAAAAAATGTGCTGTCACCTAAATGTAGTTGCCTTATGCCTGCAATAAAAATGTTAAATATACAAAATATTCACTGATGCAACTATTTCACAAATAGTGTTTTTTTAAACAACAATCCTTTAATTTGTGCCATGCATTTTATCATTACTATTATTATTTACGAACGAGACAAGAATAAATGACCATCTAACCAAGTGCTCACATCCTAGGCAGCAACACGGTTACAATGTCACCTAAAGACTTTATAACAAACTATAAAAAGAGTGCAGCTAGAATTTAAAGTTAATATCAAATAAATAAATCAAATAAAAAGCACACTTTGAACCAGCTTTACAACTGAAGAGAAAGGAACTATTTTCAAGAGGATATGAACCATGTGCACAGGCTTTGTGTAGTCACTCGAAGCAAAGGGAACCAATGGTAACAATAGACTTACCCATTGCCTCATGCTGTATGCTGAGGTGTGTAGACGTAAAATGTGAATGATAATCTAGTAGACCAGTGGATGAAGTCCGCTGAACAAAAGCCGCTCTATGTGTGTATATTATGTATGATTTGTGGGAAAAACAATACTTTGATGAGATATCTAAAGCTGTCTCAAAGGCCAGACCCAAAAAACGGATCCTGAGTGGGTCTAGGCATTAATTTTTAGCCTAAATATTTGTGAACAGTCCTACAGAAATCACTTCCTTTTTATCTACTTTTGCAGCAACGATGCCGCCCTGCATGGTAGTACAGACATGCACACCTTCCCAGAGTGACCCAGCTGTAGGTTATCTTGTACCCTGATATTTGTGGAGCAGAATAGGCAACAATGCTGCATGCCTGCTAAGGCTTAGGCCTTCAGCCTTTCCAAGAGACTCAGGGCCTGGCTCTGATTTTTAGAGGCATGCACCAAGAGCACTCTCTAGTCGACATGGGACTACTGCCTATGTCCTGGAACATAAACACTAAGCGGTGATGGCAGGGTACCGTTCTTCTGAGTGAGAGACCTTTGTTTGCCAACAAATTGGGTGGGGGGGAAATCACCATCATACACAAAAGCACCATCCGACTCACCACCCACGCGGACGGCCTCTCAGCCAACATGGAGCACCTCCACTTCCAGATCCAGACCAACCTGAAAACCAC
The DNA here is from genome assembly GCA_963921515.1 of Calotriton arnoldi. Taxonomy (NCBI): domain Eukaryota; kingdom Metazoa; phylum Chordata; class Amphibia; order Caudata; family Salamandridae; genus Calotriton; species Calotriton arnoldi. Next base: position 862,319 of record CAWUFW010003000.1, on the reverse strand, counting down.
CATCCGCGGCACCCTCATCTACAGAGCCCCAAGACCCTGCCCACCCTTCAGCGATTCCATCATCGACTTCATTGCACCCCACGCTCTCAACTCCAGACTACTTCCTCCTCGGCGACCTAAACCTTCACCTGGACAACTGCAACAACAAAGACACCTCGTCCCTGCTAGCAAACCTTGCCACTGTCAGACTCAAACAACTGGTCACCCCTCCAACCCACTCAGCAGGACACACGCTCGACCCCATCTTCTCTGCCAGCAACAACATCACCTTTAGCCACACCAAGGAGGTCCAGTGGACCGACCACCGATGCGTACACTTCGCCTTCACCTAACCCACCGTACACCACCAAGCCCACCGCTACCTTCACAGAAGCTGGAACAAGGTCACCAAAGAACAGCTCACCACCTCCCTCAGCAAAACCCCTCCATTGACATCCACAGACGCCAACACCTTAGCATGCAACCGCCACCGATGGATCGCCGACCGCGCCGAAACTCTGGCTCCCCTGAAGAAAGCCCCAAGCAAGCGACACTCCAAGAAATCCAGCTGGTTCTCTCCCGCTCTTCATGAGTCCAGACGCATCTGTAGACAGCTCGAGAAGAGATGGAGGAGAAGCAAGACCCAGAAAGACCACTCAGCCTTCAAAACCGCCGTCAACGCACACCACCGCCTCATTAGAACAACGAAGAAAGCGTCCCTACAAGAAAGAATCAACACCAATTCACTCAACAGCAAGGAACTCTTCGCCGTGGTCAAAGAATTCGCCAGATCCAGCACAGATACAGCAGACACCCCCCACCTCTGCAACAACCTCGGTATCTACTTCCACCGCAAGATCACGGAGATATACGACAGCTTCAACAGCCTCGATACCCAAGACCCTCCCACCCCACCCTCAACCACCACACCCTATGACGCCAAACCCCAACAGACCCTACTCAGCTGGACCCCCTTCACCGCGGACGACATTCTCAAGATCATGAAGAGCATCCACTCCGGAGCACCCTAGGACCCCTGCCCATACCACATCTTGAACAGAGCAGGCACCACCATCGCCCCCAAACTCTCCGCACCATCAACTCTGCCACCTTCCTTGAAGACTGGAAACACGCAGAGATCAATCCCTGCTGAAGAAACCCCCTGCCGACCATACGGACCTCAAGAACTTCAGACCCATCTCTCTTCTCCCCTTCCCAGCCAAGGTCAGCGAGAAGGCCATCACCACCCAACTCTTCGAGTTCATAGAAGTGAACCACATCTTGGACCTCTCCCAATACGGCTTCCGAAGCAACCACAGCACAGAGACCCTCCTCCTCGCCGCCACAGACGACATCTGTGCCCTCCTCGACCGAGGCGATACTGCAGCCCTCATCCTCCTAGACCGCTCGGCCACCTTGATACCATCTCCCACAGCATCCTACGCACAAGACTCCATGACGCCGGCATCCGCGACAAAGCCCTGGAATGGATCCGCTCCTTCCCACCGGCCGTACAGAGAGTCAGACTACCTCCGTTCCTCTTGGAACCCATAGCGATCAGCTGCGGAGTACCTCAGGGCCCCTCCCTGAGCCCCACGCTTTTCAATATCTACATGGCCCCCCACGCAGCCATTGTCAGGAACCACGGAGTCAACATAGTCTACTACGCCAACTACACCCAACTGATTCTCTCCCTCACCGACGAACCAAAAGTCGCCAAGAACAACTTTCACTACAGGATGAAGGCTGTTGCCGCCTGGATGAAGAACAGCTGCCTCAAGCTCAACTCGGAGAAGACAGAAGTCCTCATCATGGGCTCCACCCTCTCCGCCTGGGACGACTCCTGGCGGCCTGCAGCACATGGAACTCCCCCTACACCCACAGACCACGTGCGGAACCTTGCCATCATCCTGGACTCCTCGCTCAACACGAACCACCAGATCAATGCAGTCTCATCATACTGTTTCCACACGCTACGCTGGCTCTGAAAGATCTTCAAATAGATCCCTATCGAGTCCAGAAAGACAGTCATCCTCGCACTCGTCAGCAGTAGAATCGACTACAGCAACGCACTCTACGCAGGCATCACCCAGATTCTCCTCAAGAAACTGCAGAACATCCAGAACGCCTCCGCCAGACTCATCCTCAACATCCCCCGCCGCAGCCACATCTCCAGCCACCTAAGAAACCTCCATTGGCTCCCAGTCAACAAAAGAATCACCTTCAAGCTCCTCACACACGCCTACAAATCCCTACACGACGCAGGACCTGCATACCTCAATCACCGCCTTACATTCCAAGCGCCCACCAGAGACCTCCGCTCAACTGGCCCTGGCCACCGTCTCATGTTTCTGCAAGACCACAGCCGGAGGAAGATCCTTCTCCTACCTCGCAGCAAAGACCTGGAACACCCTGCCTCTCCACCTCAGGCAATCTCAGTCACTGTCTCAATTTAGGAAGGACCTCAGGACCTGGCTCTTCGACTGAACCACAACGCCCTTGATGGACCAGCAGCTCCCCTCCCACTCCTGTGCCTTGGGACCCTTACGGGTGAGTAGTTGCACTATAAAAGCCATTGATTGGGTTCTGTTTATGTACGGGTTTGGTGCCCCACTCAGGGCAAACATACTCTTGAATGGAAAGCCAAATTCTTGTGCTGCCTTCTCTGACTGAATCCTGTGTGTACGGTGAATGGTAGCAGTAATTCATGGTTATTGTGAGTGCATGGTTGCAAAGACAAGTTGGATCCACCTTTGATGGCTCTTGTAAAACATAGCACAAATCGAGGTTGTGGTAAATACTACCCAGACAGTGATTGTGTATATTTCTTGCATTCCAGAGTAGAAGCGTGTTACCTCAGACACTGAAGTATGGGAGAGTGGAGACAGGATTGCTTTAAAAATACAGCATTGAACTTTGTTAGCAGAGGCCTCCTGATCCTCCATGCCTGAGCACTCCAATTTGGCTGATGATGGGTGTGGGTAGTTAAGAAGGGGGCTCCTTTTTGCTGTGCAGCGGGAATCTCCCAGGCAGGACTGGCCCTTTTGTCTCATCTCAGAGTGCTACTACAGAAGGCTGATGAAAGCCAGGGGAAGAGTCATCACACTTCACTGGGCTTATATCGGAGTGCTTAAATGACAGCCAGCACCTACAACAAAGACTGTGTCTGTTCTGCAGAGGGAGAAAGTACTTTTGAAAATGAACAGCTTCAAACTGGGTTTAGTGATGCAGAAAGTAGAATAAACAGCCCATTTCTGGAAAAAGACTATAAGAGTGGAACCCAAACTAACCAACTTGATTTCAGTTTCAAGTTATCGCCAACGGTCTGCATCATCTTGCTGGAAGAGCTCTGTGTCTTTCTCGTTCTTGCAGGCCTACCTGATGTGCTAAGAGAGTGGAAAGAGTGCCTGACCATGCAGGAGGACGACTGCCCAAGGAGGAGATGCCAAGCCATTGTACATAGAGTGTGGGACAGCCCAGTAAAGCGGACTGAATGGGATGTAATTGGTGCCGACCTGAGTCTAAGAGTGGGTCACCTCTGCAAAATATTGAACTGTATATACCTGAATCAGGCACTGCAGGATATATCTTTGGCTATTTAAGGGCCCTTTACGTTCTTTGTCACTGAATGCTCTACCATCTATATCTTCCCATTTACCACTCAATGGCTGCAGGGACCCTTCCGTCTATTCTAAAATTGCCCTGTAAAGACAGGACACCACCCTGCCTGCGACCGTCCCGTACCGCTTAGATCACTAGAATGAGGGCCCGCGTCTGGGGCTCAGCGGCTCTAATGCCCCACAGTTGTCGAAGGCCATTCAGTATTTTATTGAAGAGCAAGAATTGGCCACTTGGTAGTTCCTAATCGTTCTCTAGTGTTTGCAGTGGAGTTAGGGTATTGTTATTTAAAAGGTGGCCAATCGTGCATAGGGCAGCCGTGTCCCAGTGCCTTAGGTCATAGTGTGCAATGTATCCCTGGGCTACTGGGAGACCGCTCAAAGGGATTGCTGGTGCATAGGGTCTTCAGTGCTTTGTGTAGACTATGCTGCACTGTAGGTGTATCCTAGCCATCTGGACCAACATTGGGCTATTCCAGGTTTCTTTTGCATGGGCCATCACTAATGCTTGTACTGCCCCTTTTCATAATTGAGTAGACGTGAACCCTGTTTCATGTAATTGCCGATCCGCTAACCAGAGTGCCACCCACTGAAGTTGAGCTGCTATGTGATAGCCTGTGAAACCCGGGGCCCCCATACATCCCCCATCAGTCGGCAATCTCAGCTTGGCTAACGCCACCTGCCACCAACCAGTGCTACAAATCAGTGTCCCCAGAACAGGTTCTGGCATCTACTAAGCTATCTGGTCTGGGAGGAAATGAGTTACTCTTCTGTCTGTCTTTTCATCGTTCTCTATACCTTAATTGCAAGGCATCGTTTAATTGGTCTCAAACAGTGTTTCACTGGCACTCACTGGTTACATTACTTACAAGACACATACTATCTATTGTAGAGCAGGTGTTATGCCACCTTCACGCCTTTCTTCCGTGTGGACATGCATTTAATGAGTTCTATTACAAACGGTAATATTAATTGTTCCAGGCTACGAGGGACATTCCAAAACTTTATTTTACAACATAGCCTGTGCCGGAAACAATAACGGTTTCTACAAAAATTGACAATGAGAACATTTTCCAAGCTAATCTGGCAGGTCATCAAAAAGATAAATTCTGTGGTACAATTAAGTGGCAGTAGCAATGCGCATGGATGCCATGGGAGTTTTTGGTAAAATGGTCGGGTACCATCGACGAATGGGCAGCTTTAGAGTGTCACATGGATAACGGTTGCCCAAGTAACTCCTAAAATGTGTTCAAAAAGCAGAACGATGAGAGGATGCTTTACTCTTCTGCATATCACCTCTCTCGCTCCCTCAAAGCACGTACCCGCACTCCTTTCCTCCATCACCAGAGTCTAAGTATGCAATATATCAGAGGTCATCAGAAAAGTTTCACAATCCGTGGCCAGGAACCATCACTCTGCATGATTTGCTTTGCAACCAGGGCGTCTAGTGATTAATACGTCCATGACACCAATGGAGATACATTTTTCTTTAGGATGTGACACAAACTCGTTGCACAGAAACAGCAGGCGCTGTCGGCTCGAGTGCGAAACCCATGCTTAAAACATGAACACTGCGGATGGGCGCCACAGGAAAAATATGGAAAGGCTGAGAGAAAGGAACATTATTCTCAGAGAGGTAATTGAAAATGCAGAACCAACGTCCTTCTGTCGAAAAAACCTTTTGACAAGAAACTGGGAGAAAAAGTGAAATACCCAGCGGAGCGGTGGAATGACAGCAGGCTCAGCATCAAACATAATAAACATATACCAGACGCTTCACACAGGTCGGCAAACAACACCCCCAATCACAAACTCACAGAGTCCAGTCACCTGCGTGGATGATCTTGGTCATTTACATTTAGGTATGTGACGTATCACTCCAGGACACCGGGCCTTTGGTCTTAACAGAGACTATCCCCTCACATTTTTTACTGGAGGCTTTTACGTGTAAACTACAATACCAACATCAATGCCTCTGCACAGAAAGCAGTACACACTTTACCATACACTAGCGAATAATTTGTTACAGCAAATATAGACATATACAGATTAGATGTTCTAGCACAAGATCCACCATCAATTCCAGCATGTGTATTTCCATTGCACATTAGCTGCTCTAAAAAAAAGTCCCTAATCAATGGTACCTTAGAGGGGAATGAAATAGTTATCGCATCTGTGAAATTCGATACCCCACGGTCTTGAATTCATAGGATGCAAAAGGAAAATGCTACTTACTCAGTATGCATCTGTTCTTGGCATGTAGAGCTGTAGATTCCCATGCTTTGCATAAGCCTGCCAGCCTGCCATCTAGTGTTGGGTCCGGATGTTTGCACTTTATTTTTCTTCGAAGAAGTCTTTTCCAGTCACGAGGTAGGTGACTCCTCCTTTCGGTGATAGTGCGCATGGGCATCGGCTCCATCGTTAGATTGTTTTCCCGCAGAGGGTGAGAATGGAGTTAGCAAGAGTAGAATAGAGATGTCCATATGTATGTATCTAAGTAAGATATTACTGCAACAGGTATAGGTACCCGGGGAGGTGGGTTGGCGCATGTGAATCTACAGCTCTACATGCCAAGAACAGATGCATACTGAGTAAGTAGCATTTTCCGTTCGAGGCATGTGAGCTGTAGATCACATGCTTTTCATAGACTATACAGCAGTAATCCTCCGAAAGCGGTGGCTAACCTGTAGCTGTTGCAGTGCTTTGAAATAGTGTACGTAGAACTGCCTGGCCTACATTAGCTCGTTGTCTTGCTAACACATCTACACAATAATGTTTTGTGAATGTGTGAGGTGTAGACCATGTTGCAGCTTTGCCGATGTCCGCTATGGGGATGTTTCCTAAGAAAGCCATAGAAGCCCCCAGTTTGCGAGTGGAATGCGCTCTAGGGGGAATTGTTAAAGTTCTTTTTGCTTTTGCATAGCATGTCTGAATACATTAGACTATCCACCTCGCAATACCTGATTTTGAAATGGGATTGCCTTTATGTGGTGGAGCAAAAGCAACAAAGAGTTGTTTAGTCTTACGAACAGGTTTTGTCCTTTCTATGTAATAGAGTAATGCTCTTTTCACATCTAATGTGTGTAAGGCTCGTTCTGCCACTAAATCTGGTTGAGGAAAGAGCACAGGCGACTCAACAGATTGGTTGATGTGGAAGGCAGATACTACTTTGGGTAAGAATTTAGGGTTAGTACGAAGAACAACTTTGTTGTGGTGTATTTGTAAAAATGGTTCTTCTATGGTTAGTGCCTGAAGCTCACCCACTCTCCTAAGTGATGTAATAGCAATGAGGAAAGCCACTTTCCAAGTGAGAAACTGTAATTTACATTTATGCAATGGCTCAAAGGGTGGATCCATCAATCTGGTGAGAACAATATTAAGATTCCACAGTGGGGCAGGTGGAAGTCTTGGGGGAATAACTCTTTTGAGTCCTTCCATAAAGGCCTTAATAACAGGCACTCTGAAAAGAGACAGATGTTGTCTGTTTTGAAGGTATGCGGCTATTGCAGCGAGATGTAAGCGTATGGATGTGTACGCTAAATTTGAGAGTTGTAAATGCAGTAAATAGCAAATGATGTTTTGAACTGAAGCATCAAGCGGGTTGATATGGTTATTACAGTAAATAACAAATCGCTTCCATTTTGCTGCATAGCAAGTTCTTGTAGAAGGATGCCTAGCCTCTTTAATAATGTTCATACTGTCTGGCGGAAGATTGAGATAGCCAAACTCTATGACTTCAGGTGCCAGATCGCTAGGTTGAGATGTCTGGGATCTGGGTGTTTTATCTCTCCACAGCTCTGTGTGAGGAGATTGGATGTGAGATGTAGTTTTTGATGAGGAACTACTGAGAGCTCCAACAGGGTGGTGAACTAAGGTTGACGGGCCCATGTGAGAGCTATTAGGATTAGTGTGAGGGACGTGTGCCTGAGCTTCCGAACCACTAGTGGAATGAGTGGGAGAGGCGGAAAAGCGTAGGCAAATATCCCTGACCAGTTGATCCATAGTGCATTGCCCTTGGACAATGGGTGTGGATACCTGGAGGCGAAGCTTGGGCATTTTGCGTTCTGGTGTGTGGCGAACAGATCTATGTCTGGGAAGCCCCAAAATTGAAAGAACGGGAGGAGAACTTGAGGGTGGAGTTCCCACTCGTGAATCTGTTGTCTCTGCCTGCTGAGCAGGTCTGCCATTTGATTGTCTACTACCGGAAGGTATTCTGCAAGGAGATAGATTTTGTGACATATGGCCCACCTCCAAATGTCCTGTGCAAGTGACAGCTGGAGAGAGTGTCCTCCCCCCTGTTTCTGTATATAATACATGGCTGTCATGTTGTCTGTACGTATCAGGGCAGCTTTGCCTATAAGGTGAAACTGAAAGGCTTTGAGCGCTAGAAATACTGCTAGTAGCTCTAGGTGATTGATGTGGAGCTGCTTTTGCTGTTGACTCCACATACCCTGAACTGTGTGAGTTTGGAGATGAGCTCCCCAACCAGTGAGCGATGCGTCTGCTGTCAGCACAGTCTGTGGAACAGAGTCGATGAAGGGCCACCCCCTGTAAAGGTTTTGCGGATTCCACCACTGCAGAGAGTGAGGAGTGCGGCCATCCACCAACACTAGATCTGATAACTGACCCCCAGACTGATTCCACTGACGTGCTAAGCATACTGAAGGGGACGCATTTGAAGTCTTGCGTAGAGAACTATTAAGATGCAAGACGCCATCATTCCCAGTAACTGCATGAATACCCGAGCGGGCAATGAGTGGTGAGGCTGGAACTAGGAAATTAGAGATTGAATGCTGCAGATTCTGGCTGGATTGGGACAGGCTAGAGCTTTTTGTGTATTGAGAGTGGCTCCTAAGTACGTTTGTGGGTTGGAGATGGGACTTGGACAGATTTACTGTGAATCCGAGATCGTTGAGCAGCTGTACTGTTCTGTGAGTGTGTTGGCGACAGTTTGCTTGTGAGCTGGCTTTGATAAGCAAGTCGTCTAAGTATGGGAAGACGTGGATGTGTTCCCTTCGCAAATGAGCTGCAACTACTGCCAGACATTTGGTAAATACTCTGGGAGCAGTGGTGACTCCGAATGGAAGCACTTTTAACTGGTAATGTTGTCCCGCTACCACAAACCTGAGGTATTTGCGATGAGCAGGATGTATTGGAATATGGAAGTAGGCGTCCTTTAAGTCGAAAGTAGACAGAAAGTCGCCTTGCTGAAGGAGTGGGAGCACTTGTTGGAGTGTTACCATGTGAAAATGGTCTGATTGGATGTACAGATTTAGGTCTCTCAGGTCTAGTTTAGGCCTGAGAGAGCCGTCCTTTTTGGGTATTAGAAAGTATAGGGAGTATACGCCGGCCCCTTGATACTGAAGTGGGACCGGCTCTATAGCTCCTTTTTCCAATAAAGAGAAACCTTCTTGTTTGAGAAGGCGGAGATGCTCTTGGGACATGTTGTGTGATCTTGGAGGAATGTTTGGGGGAGTGGCGGTAAGTTCCAGGCAATATCCATATTGGATAACTTGTAGAACCCATCTGTCTGAGGTTATTGTATTCCAGACAGGTAGAAATTGGGAGAGACGTCCCCCGACAGGAGTGGAATGATCGGGGGGTAGAGGAAGGAAGTCATTGTTTGCAGGGGAAGTACGTGTTGAGTTGCCTCTACCTCTTCCCTTGCCGTTATTACCTCTAAATCCTCCTCTAAAGTAACTTTTGAAGAGGGCGACTGATTAGTGCCTTTGTAAGAGGAGGGATTTTCTGATGATATGTTCTTTGAGCCCCCCCTGTAAAAGGAGGTCGAAAGGAGCCCCGGTTGGAAGGAAGCTGCAAAGCCCTTTCGCGACCTCTGTATCTTTCTTCATCTTCTATAAAGAAGTATCTACTGTAGGCTCGAAGAGGTGCTCCTTATCAAAGGGCTGATCTGAACTAGAGGCTTGGACCTCGGGTTTAAACCCAGAAATCCTGAGCCAAGCGTGTCTCCGTAACAGAACGCTAGTGTTCACTGCGCGAGCTGCGGTATCAGTTGCGTCTAAAGCGCACCTAATGGATGTGGTGGAAATGAATTTCCCTTCCTGAATTAGGTCACTAGCTTTACTCCTATGTTATCTGGCAAAAATTGTATTAATTTTTCTAGCTCGTCATAATGAGCCCTGTCATAGCGAGCTAAAAGAGCTTGGTTATTTGCAATTCGCCAGTGATTGGCTGCTTGCGCAGCTACTCTTTTGCCAGAGGCATCTATGAGTTTGGACTCATTATCAGGAGGAGGGGCATCTCCTGTGGTCTGTGAGTTTGCTCTTTTGCAAGCGTTAGAGACCACCATGGAGTCTAATGGAACTTGGCCCTTGATGTAGATAGGGTCTGTAGGTGCCGCCTTATACTTCTTGCCTACTCTGGGTGTGACAATCCTTGCACGCACAGGGTCTTTAAAAATCTCATCTGCGAGTTTAAGCATTCCCTTGAGCATAGGTAGTGTTTGTGTTGCTCTTTGAGAGGAACTTGAAGTCTCAAAGAGAAAATCCTCTTCAAGGGCCTCCTTATGAAGTTGTACCTCATGATACTCAGCAGCCCTGTTGATTAGCTCTATGTATCCTATATTGTCGTCTGGTGGGGAGGGTTTGGTAGGGTATAGATCCGGTTCATTATCAATATTAGGATCTGTATTGTAATCCTCCCATGGATCAGAATAATGTCCTGAGGCATATCACCATCACCATCATCTTGGTGATCAGGTGACTGTGGTTGTGGAGAATTTGTGGGTGTAATCAATAAATTTGGGTCAATGGGTGAAGGAGGTGTGATAGGAGGAGGAGAAGGATTAGTACCCACATTCTTTCTTTTAAGTGGAATGTGGTAGTCTTCTAGTAATTCTGGTTTCCTTTTAGCTGGTAATTTCACATGAATATGTCCACTGTCTGGATTGATGGCCAGTTCCTTTTGTTTCGGGTCCGTGTTAGAAGGCAGAACATCGAAACGAGGCTCTTTGGATGGAAGAGGAGGCGGTTTGGTTTTCGGCGCTGGAATCGTCGGAGGTTTCGGATCTGAAGATTTAGTTTTCGGTGTCGAAGGGATGGTCACTAGTACATGCTTGAATTTCGATGCCGAAGATTTCGGACCGGTGCCCGAACGGGGCCGACTCGATCCCGAGCCGGAAGGCTTTGCTGTATGTTTCGGTGCCGAGCCGGAGGGCGGGGCGTTCGAAACCCTTTCTCGGTGCCGACCTTGTCCCGAGGGCAGAGGAAGGACCGGAGCCTTTTTCTTCGGTAAGTATTGGGGCAGGGGAGTGTCAGTACTCACTGTATGCTGACCCGGTGTAACTTGCTCTTCCGTGTCGGCTTCGGACACGGAGATGTGTTCTTCCTCTTCTTCGGCTCCTTGTGTGTGGAATTCTTCCTGGTCGGAATCTTCTCCGAAGATGTCCGGTGCGGAGCCACTTTGTTGATACATTTCGTGACGTCGAGCCCAAAGGTCACGGAGCGTCTTCTTAGATTGAAATGATCGGCACGCATCGCAGTCCTGTTCGTAGTATTCCGGGGATAGACACAAGTTGCACACTTCGTGTAAGTCGGTGCGCGGAAACTTAGCGCGACACCCGGGACAGAATTTAAATGGAGTCCGTTCCATCGACTGCTAGCGGGCCCGGCGCTGGTAGGCCCAACGGCCCTCCACTAATCTTCCGATCGAAGATTTTGAATGGAAACGATACGCGGAGAATGGGAAACCCGATCGAGAAACAATACCGTTAAGGGTAGTGGACTGCACGCCGAGGGGAACCCGAGAAACGGTGTCGAACCAGAGCGCAGCGATTCACGTCCGAACTCGATGGCGGAAAAAAACAATCTAAAGATGGAGTCGATGCCCATGCGCACTATCACCGAAAGGAGGAATCACCTACCTCGTGACTGGAAAAGACTTCTTCGAAGAAAAACAAAGTGAAAACATCTGGACCCAACACTAGATGGCAGGCTGGCAGGCTTATGCAAAGAATGTGATCTACAGCCTTCAATGCCTCGAACATTAACTTTACTTAGCAGTTTCCACACCAAAATCCGCATATCTTGGCATCTACCCGGCCTTCGCCACCGCCCACCCCTAAAGTATATTTCAGTAGATTTTACCGGTTTAAATTTTTCCAGGGCAAAATTTCACGTGTACGGATTTTAGTGCACCTGGCAATTACTGAATGTAGTACACTAAACACATTTTATAATCCCAATCCCTGCGCAAACCCGGATTGGCGCAGGGGGGTCAGAACTATCTGGTCCATTTGTACACAGGGCCTATGCAAGAAAGAAGTACGAGAAATCAAGACAGGGTAAAACAGATAAGGAAGAAAGGCAGGTGGCAGAGGAAACAAACCGTGCAAAATAATAACTTTAATCCTCATAGTGTAGCTGGAAATATTTAATTTCAAAAGACTGAGCCAAATACATTCTTGCTTCTCCCTATTATTTTAAAATCTCTAGAAGGCCTTCTCAGGTCATTTCCCCAAACATGTTTCTACTGTGGGTTTCCTAACAGTCTGCCAATGCTCAATAAGTTCCTTTTTTGCACGTTACTGCTCTGAGCAATCACGTTTTCTCAGTTTACTTGTACATCCTAATATAAATAAGCTTGTATGTCATTTAATTTTCTTAGCAATATTATTTCCATACTTTCATACACTTAATTCCATAAGTATATATTTTAAAGCAGGATCAACACGTTGTAAAGTACCATCGACCCGCTGCTATTCCAACAACACTCGAGTCTAGAAGTCATAATATGCATTCTTACAGTCGGAAAACTATTTTTGTTTCACCAAACAGATCCTGAGATCCCTAGCTCACCTCTGGGTAGTACCAGAAATATTCAAATAATCATTCAAGCTATTGTCATAACCTAGTTATTCTAGCCATATAGTCCCAGGAATCCCAGATGTAATTTTGCCTATGCTCCTGATTTTTTCCTATGCCCAGCTAGTTCTTTTATTAAGTGTGACAACTAGGTGTATATGACGTGCTTGAGCGGTATCACCCCAATTGTGCCCCTTTTTTTGCTTGCAGAGCTAGAACTAGCACAAAATAGAATCTCCTATATGCTTCACGGGGCAGAATCGCATCTCTTAAAGTATTCAAAGGTCTTCTTCCCCTCACATTTTTAGGTCGAGCGTCAGCACGCATGCGCTGTCTGCAAGACCTGTTGCAGTCACTATACGGCGTGTAATCCAGCCTACTGCTTACCATAGACTGAGTCCATTGTCGGTCTATTTTGCTGCTTTCTAATTGGTTTAAAGGTCGATACCTCACTTCTGTTTTTTTTATCAGGTGCACCGGCCAAGTACAGTATACATCCCCGTGGTTTGCTATTGTGCTGGTTGGGAGAACTCTTTGTTTAAATGCACTGCTGGGGGTTCACATTGACAGCTTGTTTTACCGAGCGTTACTTATAAACTTGTTCAAACGCTTGTATAGCTCGGCGTTTAAAGCCCAAAACCGTCATACCTTTCACTTTCTAGTGAACTCCTGAGAAAGAGGTTATTTCAAACAGTCCATCTGTCTGTCTCTTAGTCTGTTTGTGCTGCTAACCTGACAAATTGGACCTTTAGTTTCTCGGTTTATTCCCCGTGAAAGTAAATTACCCCACATCAGCAAACCTTTAGAATAATGTGGTTTCACATAAACATGCTATTGTACGAAATCCATTCCACCCGTACCTGCTTTACATACAGAGATCATGGATGGATGGGTGGATGACTATTGTGTGTTAACAAATTTGCTAACCAAAACCAAGTCCAGTGAATGTATCTTTATTCACTCAGTGCAGAGAGAATAGATTAATTATACAGGTGACAAAGCCTAAAGTCCTGCTCATTCTTAGTGTCTAGATCAATGGATTGGAAGCTGCATCCTACATTTTTCGAGTAGCCCTCAAACCAGACCATTTTGAACATGTGTATCTTTATACCATTGCATACGATACAGACCAGTAATCTGCTTTTTGTACTAGTTGAAAGAATATTTCATCCCTATAGGTCATATGCAGGAAAAATTATTTAATGTGTCATTCTTTAAAGCTATGCAGCATTTTAATCAACAGTACTGAAAAAGCAAAGGTCATTATGTAATCTGCGAGCCAAAGAATTTGGGATTGCAAAAGCGATAAAACGTACAATTCAAATATTCCACTCAAACTCCTCTAGTGCAAGGTTCCTGATGAGATTATCACCCCCGAGAGTTGACATGCAATACTAACCAACCACGATTATCGCTTATAGGCAATATTAGCAGAGGACCAGCAATGAGGCAGCAAGTACGTTGAAAATATTCAATATAAGCCTAATCAATCTGGACCAATTAGAACAAACAGAATAACCCAGATGTCAGGTTTGCAATGAAACTGACAGATGTAAGTAAACATGTACATCCAGATGGATTATGTCACTTACCCTGTAGCATCTGTTCGTCACATGTAGTGCTGTAGATTCACATGCTCTGCATTCTCCTGCCATCTAGTTTTGGGCACGGGCAGTTGCAATATGTTTTCTTCAAAGAAGTCTTTAGAGACACAAGGTCTCAGTGACTCCTCCTCTGGTAGTGAATGAGCATGGGCACCGACTCTATTGTTAGATTGATTTCCGCACAGAGGTGAGAGCAGGTAAAGATTAGTGAGTAGGAAAGGATAGTGTAGTGTAAATAATTATGTAGGTTGAAGATATCTATAGCAGGCCCTAACTTCCAGGGAGGCGCATGCAAATATACAACACCACCTGGGACGGACAGATGCTTACAGGGTAAGTAACATAATCCTTTATTAGCATGTGTGGCTGTTGATACACATGCTTTGCATTGACTGTAAAGCAGTACTCCCCGAGCAGTGGCTAGCCAGTGGATGGTGCAAAGGTCTGAAACAAAGTCCTTAAGACAGTTTGACCTACTCTAGCCTGTTGCCTTGCCAGAATTTCCACACAGTAATGCTTTGTGAATGTGTGTGAAGTGGACCATGGCGCAGCTTAACAGATGTCAGCTATGGGTATGTTCCCACGAAAGGCCATAGTGGTGCTCTGTTTGTGGGTGGAGTGAGGCCTGGGGAGGGCAGGTGGGGTTCTTTTAGTTTTTAGGTAACAGGTATGGATACATTTGACAATCCCCCTGGCAAATCAGCCTTAAATATAGGATTACATTTATGAGGCTGTGAAGAAGCAACACAAATCGGTCATGTTTTATGGAAGGACTTGGTCCTGTCTGTGATACATGAAAGCATGCTAGACATCAAGTGTGTGAAGTGCTCTTTCCGCTACTGAGTCAGGATGGAGAAAGAAGACCAGGGGGCCAATTGTCTGGTTAAGGTGGAAAGGGGAGACCACCTTAAGCAGGAAATTGAGGCTGATTCTAATGTTATGTAAAATTATTTTTCGTAAAAAATATGGTGGCCCACGTGTCCACATGAAGAGCTAAATCTAGCTCATCCTCCCAAGCTTGGGGACAGGTTGATTTTCCATTTTTTTCCAGGTGTTATGTAAGATTTTACCTAATATTATGACCAAGTGACTGAAGTCTTCTGTAATTGTAGCCATTTCTCCTATGAGTTGAGCACTTTCGTGTCCCCTTCTGTCGAATCACATATTGCAATATCCAGCATGTTAGGTGATAACATATATTTAACTCATTTGACAAAATGCATACTGTAATGGAAGCCACTTTGTGGCACTAGGCTCATTCTGGCTAAGGAATAGCACAATCCGATGGCAACGGCGGAAATGATTTAAATCTTCCTTGGACAACAAGGTCTCCCACTTTAAAGCACCCTTAATTCCATATTTTAATTCTGCGTCTACTTATACCCAGGTTATATGCTATTTATTACCAATGTTGAGTTTGAGAAGGGGCCTTGACTAACAAGAGGTGCAGCTTAGAGCGGATCATACTGCTCCTCCACTCCCTCAACAATGGAAATATATAGCATATTATAGTCTGCACATCTGCATACATGGTTTAACCCGTGGTATATTTTCTGTGTATTTGTTTTAACAAAAGGCATTTGACTGAAGCCGGGATGTAAGGGGTTAAATTAGTGCAGAGTGTAAAAATCACAGTGTAGAGACCTCCTGATTCGGGGGGAGAGTTGTTTATCTGTGTAAAGTCATTGCAGCATGACCTTGGGAGTATTTTTCTCATGTTAGATTTGCTGACGTGTGATAAACTGGAATTGACTTTTGCACTGTAGTAATAAATGTGTGTGTATACATGTTTATTAGTACAGCTGCTCTTAATAACGTGTCATTGGTCGACATTTATTTTCACTGCCATGGTGGAAGGGTGTGTGCTTGGTGTCGTTCAATGAATGTGCATTAATAATTTTTTTTTTAAAGTTCATCCTCTTTGGGCCCTTCAACGACAAGTTTTGTGCAGATCTGTTAAGCGGGGGGGGACAAGAAAAAGGGAAGCCACAAAAGTTTCATTTCCCATTTTAATTTTCTTAAGACGTTTTGTTTTCGATACAGAAAAACACAGCTAAATGGAAATGCACCACATTTTCCACGAAATTTGAAGTTGACTCAAGGAAGCATCTTTCTGGGGTTGGTGTAAATCAGTTCTGTAGTTTTCTTGAAATTAGTGTAAAGAGAGGGACTCGTATTGTGTATGCATGTATTAAACTTCAGAAAAGTTTAGTAATATCTGGACCATTAGGGATCCATGGACATCCTCGAATCAAAGATGGATCTGATTTGCTGGTTGAAAATGAAAGAAAATGTTGCGGCTGCTATTACAGGACTCGCTCCCAGAGTCCTGGAAACAATTCAGAAAGGGCACACAATCAGATGGCAGGGTGAGCACACACTGACCCCCAGGCCAATGTGGCGCTGCAGCCCAGTTGCGCATGACCAAAGGGTGTTACACACCTGAAGTGGGATGGGTGCAGGGGCCAGGACCTGAGCCCAACTGTGCTGCGCATGGCCGAAGGCCTACGCAGTAGGGGTTGGCTGCCTGCGGAGGGTTGGACACAGAGCCTGGCTCTGTGGCCAATACCCACTGGGCACAGCTGAAGGACATGTGCAGTGTGAGCAGATGTATGTGTGTATGTATGTATATATACACATATATATATATATATATATATATATATATATATATATTTATATTTATATTTATACTCCTGTAACCATTACTCTTAGCCCCTTAGAGTTACTCCTTCACTTTACAACTTTAATCTTACCCCTTGCAGTTTTATATATATCCTTAACTCTTTACAGTTATCCCCTTACCTCTATACCCTTAACCACTTACCCCCTTGCCCTTAACTTTTACCCCCTTACCCTTAAACCCTAAGTCCTTTACATCCTTAACCCATATCCCCTACCATTTACCCATTACCCTCAAACCCTGCCCTTCACCTTTAACTCCTTACTTTTTTACTCTTTATCCACTTTCCCTTTACATATTGAATCCTTTTCCCTTTTGTCCCCTTACCCCAAATAACTTCACCTTACCCACAACCCCATAGACCCTTAAACTCTTCGCCACCATCCCCTTCTGCTTACCATTTTACTCTAAATTTTACTCCCTTACCATTAAAAACCATTACCTTTACACTCAAAGCCTCTTACACTTATCCCTACCCGTCCCTTTATTCCCTTACCTGTAAGCCTTTTTACATGTACCCCCTAACCTTTACATCCTTACCCTCTTACCCATTTGTCCCCTTACCTTTAACCCCGACTCCATAACTGCTAAACATATGCATAATCCCTTACAGATACCCCCCTACTTTTACATCATTAAGCTCTTACCCACTTGTCCCTTTACCTTTACACTTTTGAGCATTTATCCTTATCACCTTAACTTTACATTTTAACCCTGTTAGAAATGGGATCTCTAGTTGGCAAGGGCTTGCACCTTTGTCCAAGTAGGGACCCTTCTTCCTAGTCAGGGTAAGGGTGTTACACTCGTGAAGTAACCCCTGCTCACCCTCGTGGTAGCTTGGCACGAGCAGTCAGGCTTAATTCAGAGGCAGTGTGTAAAGCATTTGCAAAAATATATATATTGGTAGTAGCAGTTCCCATGCTCGGGAAAACACCGCACAGTCAGTAAGAATAGGTATTTAGCTAAAAACTTTATATAGTGTGAGTCAATGAACAATCAATATTCCTATTGGATTCTAACATGGGGTGCTAATTTAGCTCACTTGCACCTACTACCAAAAGATGCTATTATCACAGAGGTAACACACTGTGTAAATATACAAAACAAGGGAGAGAGAGCAATTCCAAGCACACCCTATTTCAATTACGGCCACCCCAAAATTTCGGTGCTGTGCAAATTCCTTCAAATACCAGCTGGTACAGATGCCCAATATTTAAACATAAATCTGGTGCAAAAAGTAACACACTGTTCCTAATTATTCAAAATATACAGAGTCCACAAAATTAGATTTCTTCAAAAAGTTAACCATTTTATTCATATTCTTATTTCATCCAGCACGAAAATCAGCCAACACGTGTTTCGTCTTCCCTTAGACTTTTCAAGGCGATTGACAAGAAATATGTCATCCCACGTATTGCATGTGGAGAAGAATTGTAACGTCCCTCATGTAGATCAAGTCTCACACACCGAAGAATGGAGATGTTATGTAGACATTCGGCAAAATTTATTTCCATCCATCCCCCGCGTTTTACAGAGAAATCGATAGTTAACTGGAGGGCAACCCTGATAAGTATCCCTCCGCAAGTCCGTGGAGATACGTCCTCCACCTTGTCTCTGTTCTTGGCTACTGCGTGTAGCCAAGAACAGAGACAAGGTGGAGCAAAGGGGCAGAACCAGCACAACAAAGGGGCAGAACCAGCTCTTCGTCTTGGCAGGTTCCTTGATTCCAGCGAGATCTAAATTCATGGGGTCAGGGCCCCAATATTTATATCCCAAATTCCTTTGTTCTCTGAAGGCAGAGAGGCCTTTGCCTAGTCCAAACCAGTTCTGGAGCACTTTGTTGACAAGTCTCCGTCCCTTCTTTCAGTGAGTAGGCCAGGGACATCAGACGCACCACAGGAGGTGGAGCCAGCATTGTGGAGGGAAGGCACTGTCCTATTCAGGGCCCAGGTGCAACCCCTCCCACCCATCTACATGTAGATCTTGCTATTCAGCCCTGTGCTGACTCACCCTGTCTCCTGGCATCCCCCAGCCCCTGTCACTCACACTCCAGACAAGGAATACACAACCTCGCAGAGGCAGGCTTGGATGGTTAGACAAGAAAATACCCACTTTCTAAAAGTGGTATTTTCAAACACAGAATGTTAAAACCAACTTCACTAAAAGCTGCATTTTATCATTCTGAGTCCAGGCATACTAAACTCGAATTTCTACCATTTTCCCGGGGTCAGTTAGGATTATAAGCTGTAATAATCAAAACTGCACGTTCTGGCCTATGGGGAACAGGTAGCCTTGCAATAGTGAAAAACGAACTAGGCTGTAATTCACTATCAGGACATGCCACACACACCAGGGCATGTCCTACCTTTCGCATACAACGCACCCTGCCCACAGGGGTACCTTGGGCCTACCTTAGGGGTGACTTACATGTAGAAAAGGGAAGGTTTAGGGACTTGCAAGTGTGTGCACTTGCCAAGTCGACATGGCAGCCCCAGGCTGCGCACAGGCTCTGCGTTGGCAGGCCCGAGGCACAAGTTACTAACTTGTGTAACGATATATCTGTAAGAGACAGTAGTTAGTGACAGATTCCTTACCTTAGAATATCCCCAGGCGTCAGGCTGGATCCGGAAAGTTTTTTGCGTAGCAGTACCCTTGCGCGTCGGTAGGCGGCGTCGTGCGGCTCCGCGTCCGTCGTCGGCGTCGTGATCGCCGGGATGACGTCGCGGGCAGCACTTAGGCGCCGCCCTGCGCGCTGACGTCAGTTCTGTACACGACTTTCCGCGCCAGGAACGCAGAGCCATGCAAGAAGCTGACACAGGTGTCTGAAAAATACTAGGGCCCTGAAAGGGATGTCCTTAACCCTAGAAATCAGTTCGCAGAACGGGGAGGATGGGTGGGCGGTAGGAATCTGTCACTAACTACTGTCTCTTACAGATATATCGTTACACAAGTTAGTAACTTGTGCATCTGAAAGAGACACGTTAGTGACAGATTCCTTACCTTAGAATAGATACCCCAGCAATACCAACCCCGGTGGTGGGTCTGCGAACAAAGATCAGACAAGGAAGTCCTGGAGGACAGAACGGCCAAAGAAGCCGTCCCTCCGGACCTGACTGTCAAGGCAGTAATGCTTTGTAAACGTGTGCAGCGAGGCCCACGTAGCTGCCTGACAGATAACCGGCAGCGGAACACCGCGGCCCAAGGCCGTGGTAGCAGCCGTTGCCCTGGTGGAATGGGCACGCAGCCCAACAGGAGGCTCCTTCTTAGCCAAAGAATAGCAGGTCTTGATGCACAAGGTAACCCAGCGGGAGATGGTCCTCTTGTGCACCGCCCGACCTTTTTTGGCGCCCACGTAGCCAACAAAGAGCTGGTCATCCACCAGAAGTGTTTTGTGCGGTCAATATAGAAGGAGAGCGCACGTTTTGGGTCCAGACGGTGGAGCCTCTCTTCCTCTCTGGAAGGATGCGGAGGCGGAAAGAAGGTGGGCAAAGTGATGGTCTGCCCAATGTGGAAAGCAGTAACCACCTTTGGCAAGAAGGACGGACGCGTCCGAAGAACAACCTTGTCTGGATGAACAGACAGAAAGGGAGGTTTGCAAGATAGAGCCTGGAGCTCACTCACCCGCCGAGCGGAGGTGATGGCCACCAGAAAGGCTGTCTTCAGAGTCAGAAGACGAAGAGGACAGTTATGTAGAGGCTCAAAGGGAGCGCACATTAAAAAGGTAAGAACCAAGTTCAAGTCCCACTGAGGCATCACAAACGGAACAGGAGGGAAGAGGTGTGTAATGCCTTTTAAGAACCTGTTAACAACAGGGGACTTGAAAAGGGAGGGCTGATCAGGGAGCCTGAGGAAGGCCGAGATAGCACAAAGATAACCCTTGATGGTACCCAGGGCAGAACCCTGTTGGGCCAGAGAGAGAAGGAACAGAAGGACCTCAGAAAGAGGGGCAGAAAGGGGATCCACAGCCTTTGCTGTGCACCATGCCACAAATTTGTTCCACCTACAGGCGTATACCACCTTAGTGGAGGGACGCCTGGCTGCCAGAATCACATCACAAACTTCGGGAGGCAAGTCGAAAGGAATCAACTGCCGCCGCTCAATCTCCACGCAAGCAGGTGTAGACTGGACAGGTTCGGGTGAAGGACCGTCCCCTGCTGCTGCGACCGAAGATCCTCCCGAAGAGGCAGACGGATCGGGGATCTACGCTCATATTGAGTAGCTCGGGATACCAAACTCTTCGAGCCCAGTCCGGAGCCACAAGAATGACTTGGGCCCGGTCGTGCCGAATCTTCTTCAACACTCTGGGCAGAAGTGGTATAGGCGGAAAGGCGTACAACAGACCGCAACTCCACTCGTGACGAAAAGCGTCGCCGAGCGAGTGCCGCCTTGGAAATTCCAACGCGCAGAACTGATGACATTGCGCGTTCTCTTCGGTGGCGAATAGATCTAACCAAGGCTCTCCCCACTGTAGAAAGAGTCCTTGCGCCACTTCCGAGTGAAGACGCCATTCGTGATCCATCATGCACCTGCGGCTGAGTTCGTCCGCCCTGGCGTTCAGCGAACCTGCCAGGTGTTGAACCATCAGGAACATGCCCTGATGTTCCAGCCATGTCCAGAGGCGCAGAGCCTCCTGACAAAGGGTCCACGACCCCACCCCGCCTTGTTTGTTGCAGTACCACATGGCGGTGGTGTTGTCTGTGAACACCTGCACTACCTTCCCTTTGACAGAGGGAAGGAATGCCTTGAGTGCAAGTCGGATCGCCCGGAGCTCCAGAATGTTGATATGGAGCCGGGACTCCGCAGGAGACCAGAGGCCTCTGATCTCCGCCTCTCCCATGTGACCGCCCCATCCCAGAAGGGACGCGTCCGTCACAACTGTGTGCTCTGGCTGGGGAAGGGAGAGGGATCTGCCCATGACCCATTGCCGGTTCGAGAGCCACCACTGCAACTGTTTTGCAGTCCCCTCCGAGATCTGGACGTGATCGGACAGGTTGCCCTGGTGCTGCGCCCACTGGAACTTCAGGTCCCACTGCAGAGCCCGCATATGCCATCTGGCATGATTGACCAGCAGGATGCAGGAGGCCATGAGGCCCAGCAGCCTCAGGGTCATCCGTACCGAAACCCAGGATAAAGGCTGAAAGATCGGAATCATAGCCTGAATATCCCGGACTCGCCGTTCGGGAGGATAGGCCCGAAACTGCGTTGTGTCCAGAACTGCTCCGATGAAAAGGAGCTGTGGAGAAGGAATCAGATGCGACTTCGGCACATTGATGGAGAACCCCAGCGAGTGCAGGAGTTCGGCCGTAGTCTGGAGGTGGGAGACGACTGCCTGGGACGAGCCCGCCTTCAGCAGCCAGTCGTCGAGGTAGGGGAAGACTGAAACCCCTGCCCGGCGCAGATGAGCTGCGACCACCGCCAACACTTTCGTGAACACCCGAGGGGCACTGGTAAGGCCAAAGGGGAGCACGGTGAACTGAAAATGCTCGGGGCCTACCGTGAACCGAAGGTAACGCCGGTGGGCCGGCAGGACGGGGATGTGGAAATATGCGTCCTGCAAGTCCAACGCTACCAACCAGTCTCCAGGGTCGAGGGCAGTCAAGACCTGAGCTAGGGTGAGCATCTTGAACTTCTCCTTCCGGAGGAAGCGATTGACGTTCCGGAGGTCCAAGATAGGACGCATGTCCTCCTTGTCCTTTTTGGGCACCAGGAAGTAGTGGGAGTAGCAACCACGCCCTACTTCTGGGGTCGGAACATGCTCGATGGCTCTCTTGGCCAAGAGGGCCGTGACTTCCTTCTGCAGAAGTACCAAGTGATCCCCTGACATGCGGTGGAATTGAGGTGGCATGGCTGGGGGGTGGACTCGAAGGGGAGGGAGTAGCCCCTTCGGACAATGTCCAAGACCCACCTGTCCGAGGTGATGGTACGCCAGTGGGGAAGGTGATGGCGGACTCTGCCCTCTACTGGCGTGCTGTGCACTTGAAAGGAGGGACTAGGAGGGTTTGGAGGCCGCGGACGGGTTGGAGGTGGTGGCCTGACCCGCACGCTGGTTGCCCGATCCGCCACGGCGGAATCCACGTCCTCGGCCACGCGAAGACGCCTGCTGCGCGGGCCGGTGGCTGGGCTGCTGACGTGAAGGGGCGCCCCTACCGTGGCCACGATAGGGGCGAAAAGCAGAAGTCAGCGGAGGGCGTGTAGCAGAAAGGCCCAGGGACTTTGCAGTAGCCCGTGAGTCCTTAAAGCGCTCCAACGCATGGTCTGCTTTGGACCCAAAAAGACCAACTCCATCAAAGGGCATGTCCATGAGAGTATTCTGGACATCCCCTGAAAAACCAGTGGTTCTCAGCCAGGCGTGGCGTCGTAGCGCCACCGTCGTTGCAATAGACCTGCCCAGCGAGTCGGCGGTATCAAGGCCACATCGAATAGTATATTTGGCCGCATCCCTTCCTTCCGCAATGGCGCGGGAAAGCAGTGTCTGGACCTCCTCAGAACACTGGGGCAAAACATCCGCCACCGAATCCCACAAGGAGTGGGTATATCGGCCCAAAAGGCAAGCGGTGTTGACGGACCGCAAGCCAGCACTGGAGGAAGAAAACCCTTCTTCCCAAATTGATCCAGGCGTTTGGATTCCCTATCCGGAGGGGCGGTAGGGAAGGCGGTTTGGGAAGCGGAGGCTTGGACAACCAAGCTCTCAGGGGTGGGGTGGACAGAGAGAAACAGGGGGTCGCCCGGAGCTGGGCGATGGCGTCGGGACACGTTCCTATCCACAGGAGCCCGTGTTGGGCTTGGACCAGGCGCCCAAAAGAACGTCAGTGAGGGCGTCGTTAAACGGCAGCACAGTCTCCGAAGAGGAGGCTGCCGGCTGAAGCACCTCTGTCAAGAGATTAACCTTGACCGCCACAGCAGGGAGTTGGAGATGTAAGGCTCCAGCTGCCCTATGCAACACCGTTGCAAAATTGGCTCCCTCCTCCGTAGCCACGGGAGGAGACAGCATGCCAGTGTCAGGGGAAGTATCTAGACCACTAGCATCCCCTAGACCCTCTGTCCAGTCCTCATCGTACTGACACTGTTGTGTCAGAGGGTCATCAGACCCCTCCCAGTCCTCCTGGTCCTCCTCAGGTTCAAAATAAGGGGGAGGAGGGACATTTGGGACCCAAGGTCTCACCGGCGCCGGAACCGGCGTCGAGCGACGTCGGTCCGGGTCCATGTCCGGAGCCGGAAGGAACTGGGGAACGACGCCGTTCGGAGCCCCAGGCGGCGTCGAGAACGGCACCGGAGACATCGGCGCCGCGGAGGTGTCGTTAGGTCGACCGGCGTCGATGGGGGTTGTGGAGCCGGGATCGAGGCCGGGGCCGAAGCCGGAGCCGGGATCGAGGCTGGAGGCACGGGCGACGCCGGGGCCGGAGCCGTCGGCGACGCCGGAGCAACCCCATCAGGGCCCGCGGGGCCCGAAGGCGCACCGGAGGGGCCTGGAGGCCCGAAGAGGCGGGCCATGGCCGACAGGAATTCCTGCACTTTGGCCGGATCCGCCCCCGAACCCGGGAAGGGCGGGTATGGCGGGGGTGACTCCACAGGCATGTCCGGGGCCGCGGGGGCGGGGACGGTGCCGGGAGGGGCCTCAGCCGAGTCGCGAGACCGGCGAGGCGAAGTCCTAGAGCGATGATGCTTTTGGACTTCTTGTGTTTTGACTTACCGGACGAAGAAGACTTCGATGCCGACGACCGGTGTGGACTCCGCGATCGACCCCTGGACCTCTCACGCGGCCGGGGCTTCCGCGGAGCCGAATGCCGGGCCTCGAGGAGCTTTCGAGACCGCTCTCGCAAAGCCTTCGGGTTGAGGGCCTGGCAGTCGGTACAAGACTCCGTGTCGTGGCCTCGGCCGAGGCAGAAGAGACACTCCCAATGCGGGTCGGTGACGGACATCATCCGAGCACAGGCGCCGCAACGTTTGAAACCGGGCATCCCTACGACACCTTGATAGAAAAACAGTGAAAAAATTCACCAAAAAGTATGGTCAAAAAATGACCAGGGCACTGCTCTTCCCGGATCTGCGCTTGCTGGCGCGGAAAAAGAAGAACTGACGTCAGCCCGCAGGGGCGGCGCCTAAGTGCTGCCCGCGACGTCATCCCGGCGATCACGACGCCGACGACGGACGCGGAGCCGCACGACGCCGCCTACCGACGCGCAAGGGTACTGCTACGCAAAAAACTTTCCGGATCCAGCCTGACGCCTGGGGATATTCTAAGGTAAGGAATCTGTCACTAACGTGTCTCTTTCAGATTTACACTTTACGGGCTGTTTGCGTGGGTGGCACAATCCAGTGCTGCAGCCCACCAACAGCATTTGGTCTATAGGCCCTGGCACTCGCAGTGCACTTTACAGGGGACTGACACATAAACCAAATAGGCCAATCATGGAAACGCCAATCCATAACACATTTTATACAGGAGCACTTGCACTTTCCCACTGGACAGCAGTGAGGAGAGTGCGCAGAATCATTACACCAGCAAAAACAGAGTCAAAACCGGGAGGTCAGAAAGCAAAAAGTCAGGGGAAACACGCCAAAAGATGCCAAGTCTAACACATGTCCCCTCCAGCTGAAAGTAGGGAGAACTACCCAACCCCTTTGGAGTTCTCTTCACTAAGGCGGAAGAACCTGGACAGACCATCTGCGTTGGCGTGTTCTGTACCAGGACGGTGTTCCACCGTAAAGTCCATTCCCTGTAGGGAGATGGACCACCTCAGCAGTTTTGGATTCTCACCCCTCATTTGCATCAACCATCTGAGGGGCCTGTGGTCTGTCTGAACCCGGAAGTGAGTCTCAAACAGGTATGGTCTCAACTTCTTCAGCGCCCAGACCACAGCAAAAGCTTCCCTTTCTATGGCACTCCACCTCTATTCCCTGGGAAGTAGTCTCCTGCTAAGGAAGACTACAGGCTGATCCAGGCCCTCTTCGTTCAGTTGTGAGAGCACCGCTCCCACACCATGCTCTGAAGCGTCAGTCTGCACGACGAATTCCTTGGAGAAGTCAGGTCCCTTGAGCACGGGCGCCGTGCACATGGCTGCCTTCAGCGGTAGGGAGGACGGTGGCAGTGTCCCCACGAGCCGTTCAGCGGTACGGCCGAATTAAGCGATATCTTCTGCTCTCCTTTGCTGAGCTGGTTTTAAAGTTGGTTTTATACTTTTACTGTGCTGCACATTGGGGAATTACAAGGGGTGCTGTTGTACTTACTGGGTGAGTGGAGGCCTGGGCTCAGTGTTTTCTCCTGCCCGCCCCGGTCCGACGCGGTAGCTAGTACCGTTGCGCGGAGGGCGGGGCAGGGAGAGCCAGGCACTTCCGCTTCGGAGCGGTTAGCGCTCTAGTTGGAGGCAGAGCGCGACTACTTAGGTCGACTGTTTTCTGCGGCCGCGCTGCGGTAGGGAGGACGGTGGCAGTGTCCCCACGAGCCGTTCAGCGGTACGGCCGAATTAAGCGATATCTTCTGCTCTCCTTTGCTGAGCTGGTTTTAAAGTTGGTTTTATACTTTTACTGTGTTGCACATTGGGGAATTACAAGGGGTGCTGTTGTACTTACTGGGTGAGTGGAGGCCTGGGCTCAGTGTTTTCTCCTGCCCGCCCCGGTCCGACGCGGTAGCTAGTACCGTTGCGCGGAGGGCGGGCAGGGAGAGCCAGGCACTTCCGCTTCGGAGCGGTTAGCGCTCTAGTTGGAGGCAGAGCGCGACTACTTAGGTCCAATGCCCCAGCGTCCGCGCAGCGGATGCGCGCAGCGGGCGCGCCTAAGGCAAGCCCGTCTGCGCCCGTCCGCAGCCGGCAGGGGCCTGGGGCCAGAACCCCTGCCGGTTCGGCCCTAGGTATGCAGTATAGTCCCCAACAGCTCTATGCTATGTGCCCCTTGTTGGGAGAGGAGTGCAAGCATAGCTTAGACGCAGATGGTAGTAGGAGAAAATGTACTCACTGCTCCTACACGATTAGCCCGCAGCTAAAGCCTAAAGAGCTTGGCCAGAGACTGTGCCTCTCCTTGATTAACTGCCGTTCCATGAGGAAGCACAGACTGAACATCTATGACCATCTTTTAGAAGGTCAAATAGATGTCCTGTTCCTCACGGAAACGTGGCTTGGTGAGGATGCTGCCCCCGATATTCTGGAGGCCCTTCCCAGTGGATACGGCATTACTAGGGTGGACAGACCCACGGGGAAAGGGGGGGGTATTGCTATAATTTTTAAATATTCCATACAGTGCACTCTGGAGCCCACTAATATTGTGGATAGTGAAGCGGGATTTTTCTCCATAACTGTATCTAATAATTTTATTATTAAGGGAGTTCTGGTATACAGACCTCCTGGTCCCTCCACAAGTTTCGCGCCTAGGCTGATTGAGTGTTTAATCCAACCAGCATTACGGTATGAGAAACTTCTATTACTAGGAGATTTGAATCTGCATTTTGATGATGCCTCCGATTCTGGGGCGCAGGGGATCTGCCTGGAATTGGCAGCATTACAGATGACACTTAAATCGCAGTGCCCTACGCATTTACGAGGTCACCTACTTGACCCAATTTTTGCTAATTGGGATGCCCTAGAAGTGGAGCAGCCGCTTCCAGTTCCTTGGTCGGATCATTTTGTGATCCCTTTTAAGGTGTGGATGTCGGTTCAAAAGACTCCAGCGAAAGCGGAACCTAAGCTGAAATGCAGGAGATGGGCGAGTTTCTCGCAAGACAACTTTAGCAATCTCCTCTTACAGGGGGGGCCCCCGGGTGGTCGGGAGATTAACTCGGCATGTGAGGCCTTAGATAGGCGCATTTCGGAAGCACTTGACAGCTGTGCACCCTGGGCCACAAAGGCACCCTTAAGGCTAGCAAAATCTGCCCCTTGGTTCGGAGACGAATTGAGACTGGCAAGAGCGGCCTGTAAACGTCTTGAAAGACGATGGAGAAGGGATTTCCTGGCCCAATTGAAGACGGATTATAAAGTTAGTCTTAAGCTTTATCATACCCTTATCAGAAAAACGCAGGCGGCCTATTACAAGGATAGAATTGTGAAAGTGGAAAATTCAATCAAAGAGGTGTTTTCCGTCTACAAAGAGATCTCATCCCTGGATAAGGTCACAGCACCGATTATGAGTTCAGTGGAATCTTGTAACCGGATAGCAGAGTTTTTTGTTGAGAAGGTGGAGAAAATTTATTCCACCTTCCCGGTCTATGCAAGGGAGGGGCGCACTGAGGCTGATGCCCCTACTAACAGAAAGGGAGAGGATTATCTGGATACATTTAGTACCCCTAATTATGAGACCCTAATGAAGATAGCTAGTAGCATCAAGTCCGGCTCTCCCAGTGATCCTGCAAGGCCGAAGGTGCTGATAGGGAGTATGGAATGCCTTGAACCGTACATTAGAAATCTGTTAGAGCTCTCTTTTAGCTCAGGCATTGTGCCCAAAAAATGGAAGGAGGCTGTGGTCTTACCGCTGAGGAAGAAGCCGAATGTCAGTATGGACCAGCTAGACAATCTGCGGCCCATCTCGCTTCTCCCTTACTTTGCGAAAATTGCAGAGAAGGTTGTGAATAGCCAACTGTTGGCCCATGTCAACACACATAGTCTGCTCCATCCTACTCAATCCGGATTTCGAGCGTCATACTCGACTGAATCGGCTCTGCTCCTCTCCACTGAGACTATTCGGAAGTACGTTGATGAGGGTCAGACGGCGGCCTTAATTTTATTAGATCTGAGTGCCGCCTTTGACACTGTCTCTCATCAGACGTTGCTTCAGTGTCTCAGAAGGGGTGGGGTGGGGGGAAGGCACTGGAATGGATGGAATCTTTTCTGCAGAATCGCAGTTTTCAGGTAGCGCAGGGACCTCATTTATCTAAGAGTATTAGGCTTAAACAGGGGGTGCCACAGGGGTCCACCCTTAGCCCGTCCCTGTTTAACCTATATGTGGCCCCAGTGGCAGACATCACTGGAAGGTTTGGGGTCAAAGTTGTGTCCTACGCCGACGACACACAATTGGTGGTGTCCCTAACACAGTCGGACGAGAAGGCAGCCGCTAATTTTAACTCCTGCCTGCAAGAACTAGCGGTTTGGATGGCTAACAATTGCCTCAAACTGAACGGGAGTAAGACAGAAGTGCTGGTTATTGGCAAGGCACCTTCTGTGTGGACGTCGGCGTGGTGGCCACAGACCCTGGGTCCTGTCCCTGGCCCTAGTGAACAGGTTAAGAACCTAGGGGTGTGGCTCGACCCTAAGCTCTCGTTTGAGCATCACACAAGGCGGGTGGCAGGTACCTGTTTTGGAATCTTGCGTGGACTACGCAAGACCCTGGACCTCCTACCCACCGTAGCTAGGAAGACTATGGTCCATGCATTGGTAACATCGAGGCTGGACTATGGAAATGTGCTTTATTTGGGGGCTAATGTCTCCTGTGTACAGAGGCTTCAATGTATCCAGAACGCAGCAGCTCGCCTGGTTTTGATGCTACCCAGGCGAGCCTCTTCCAGAAAGGCTCTGGTTGCCCTTCATTGGCTTCCGATCAAGGAACGAGTCCTGTTCAAAGCTCTCTGTGTGAGTCATCGGATTTTACAAAGGAAGGGGCCCTCATACCTTCATCACCTTCTGACTCCGTATGTCCCCTCCCGCCAATTAAGGTCGAGCGGGACGGGACAGGTGATCATTCCCAGAGTCAGGAGGGTAAGGATGGGTGGGCGTTCCTTTAGGTTCATGGCAGCTCAGCAATGGAACAAACTCCCGTGGGGGCTTCGGATGGAGGCCTCGGAGCGTATTTTTCGCAAAAAGCTGAAAACTTTTCTTTTTCCCACTGAGTAGTTCCCTGGGTGCTTGACCATTCTCGGGGGGGGGGGGGCTGGGAGGTAGAGTTCTTTTTGAGGCTGTACCACAGCGCGGGGACACACTAGCCTAGTGTAACCATGCGCTTTATAAATGTCATTATTATTATTATTATTATTCAGGGCATCAAAAGCTTTCTGGCAGGACTCAGTCCAGATCACTTTCCTGGGCTGCCTCTTAGAGGTCAGCTCTGTTAAGGGGGCAACGATGGTGCCATAGCCCTTAACAAATCTCCTATAGTAGCCGGTGAGACCTAAGAAGGCTCTCACCTCTGTCTGGGTCTTGGGGGGCTCCCAAGCCAGAATGGTGTCAATCTTGGGTTGTAGGGGCGCCACCTGGCCGCTTTCTACCTGGTGTCCCAAGTACACCACAGAACCCTGCCCGATCTGGCACTTACTGGCCTTGATCGGGAGGCCTGCACCTTGCAGAGCCCTCAACACTTTCTCAAGGTGCTGTAAATGTTCTTCCCAGCTGGAACTGAACACAGCAATGTCATCCAGGTAGGCGGCACTGAAATCCTCCAGCCCAGCCAACACCTGATTGACCAACCTCTGAAAGGTGGCAGGGGCATTCTTCAACCCAAAGGGCATCACCCGGAATTGGTAATGACCTTCTGGGGTTGAGAATGCTGATCTCTCCTTGGCCCCATCGGTTAAGGCAATCTGCCAGTACCCAGACGTCAAATCAAACGTGCTGAGGAACCGGGCAGCTCCCAACCGATCAATGAGCTCATCAGCTCTGGGGATGGGGTGCGCGTCAGTCCTGGTGACGGCATTGAGCCCACGGTAGTCCACACAAAACCGGAGTTCTGGAGTGGCACCGGGCGCCGCAGCCTTTGGGACCAAGACCACTGGGCTGGCCCAAGGACTGGGGAGGGCTCAATCACCCCTAACGCCAACATCTTAGAGACCTCCTCCTTGATGCTGGCTCTGACCCGGTCAGTCAACCTGTAAATCTTGTGCTTTACAGGAGGGCTGTCACCAGTGTCCACGTCATGGGTACACCAGTGAGTAACACCGGGGGTCAGAGAGAACAGTGGGGCGAACCGTCCCAACAACTGGCGACAGTCCCCCTGCTGCTCCTGAGTCAGCGTAGGGGAGAGGATCACACCCTCTACTGACCCATCATGCTCCTTGGTAGACAGGAGGTCAGGGAGAGGCTCACTCTCCTCTTCCACCCCTTCATCTGTCGCCAAGAGCATACTCACTTCGGACCTCTCGAAGTGGGGCTTGAGGCGGTTCACGTGAAGGACCCTCAAAGGGTTCCTTGGAGCCTGCAAATCCACCAGGTAGGTGACGTCACTTTTGCGCTCCTTTACCTCATATGGCCCAGTCCACTTGTCCTGCAAGGCACAGGGTGCCACTGGGGCCATGACCCACACTTTCTGCCCAGGTTGAAATTCGACCAGAGTGGCATTCTGGTCATACCATCTCTTCATCTCTTCCTGGCTGGCTTCTAGGTTCGCCTGAGCGAGTTTCCTGAAGCGGGCAGTTTGGTTTCTAAAGGCCAGCATGTAGCTAAATACATCCTGGGGAGTTTTCCTGGGAGCCGCCTCCCAGCCTTCCTTTACCAAACTCAGAGGTCCTCTGACAGGGTGGCCATACAGGAGCTCAAAGGGGCTGTACCCAAGAGACTTCTGAGGCACCTCCCTGTATGCAAAGAGTAGGCATGGCAAGAGGACGTCCCACTTACGCCTCATGGGTTCTGTTAGACCCTTGATCATGCCTTTCAAGGTCTGGTTGAATCTCTCCACCAGACCGTTTCCTTGTGGGTGGTAAGGAGTGGTGAACTTGTAGGTTACACCACACTCCTTCCACAGGGATGTCATATACTTCGATATGAAATTGGTCCCCCTATCAGAAACCACCTCTCTGGGGAATCCCACACGGGAAAAGATCCCCATTAACGCCCGGCCCACCACTGGCGCCGTCGTTGTCCTGAGAGGGATTGCCTCCGGGTACCGGGTGGCATGGTCCACCAAGACCAGGATGTACCTGTTGCCCATGGCTGTCTTGGGGTCCAGTGGCCCCACAATATCCATCCCTACCCTTTCAAAGGGTGTTCCAACAACAGGAAAAGGTTGGAGAGGAGCTTTGACCTTCCTCCCACTCTTACCACTCGCCTGGCAAGTTTGGCAAGACCTACAGTGTGCATCTGACTGCCTTCGCATTTGGGGCCAAAAGAAGTGGGTGACAAGCCTGTCAAAGGTCTTGTCCTGCCCCAAATGTCCTGCCAAAGGCACGTCATGAGCCAGACCCAGTAGGAAGGTCCTGAAGCGCTGGGGTACCACCAGCACACGGGCTGACCCAGGCTCAGCAACCTTAGGCTCACTGTATAGGAGACCACTCTCCCAGTAGATCAGATGTGACCCGGACTGATTACCAGCTGCCTGGTCTGCAGCCTGCCGCCGCAGACCCTCCAGAGTAGGGCACTCGTTCTGCTCCCTGCAGAACTCCTCCCTGGTGGGACCCCCTTCTTGCTGCCAATGGGTCAGCTCAGAGATGTCTCCCAGTTCGGCTACCTGCTCCCCTGTAGGCACCGTGGCGTCCCCCTCGAGGTCCGCCTCCTCCCGGTCCGTGGGAACTTCGGGGGCCGGTTTCCCGCGCCCCCTGCCCTTTCTCTTGGCAGGGACTTGGGCCACTGTTCCAGGCTCCAAGTCCTCTTGATCACCCTTTCTGGCTGACATTGACCGAGTAGACACGCATGCCCACTCTGGCAACCCAAGCATCTCCAAGTGAGACCTGAGCTCAACCTCCTTCCATAAGGACTGCTCCAGGTCGTTTCCTAGCAGACAATCTACAGGCATGGTAGGGCTCACAACCACCCTCAAGGGACCTGAGACCCCCCCCATTCAAAGGGAACCTGCGCCACCATACACTGGCGCTCAGAGTTGTCGACAGCAACTACTTGGTGGAATGCTCCTGGGACTACTTGCTTCTCAGACACCAGGTGACACCGGACTGAGGTCACACTGGCTCCAGTGTCTCTGAGAGCCTCTACCCTGTTCCCATTAATGGTCACCCAGGTGCTATATTTCTTTGTGTTAGGGGGCACCTGGTTTCCTGGGACCATCTCACTGTCCCCTAGTGAGACAAGGGTCATTTCTGCGGGATCCCCACCCTCCTGTGGGCACCCCTCCTCCCCAAGCGCTACACTAGCCAACACTTTGGACTGTCCACCGGTGGGTGGCTGTGTCCCCTTCGGGCACTTGGGGTCCCCCTTAAAGTGACCTACCTGGTCACATGCATAACACTTGTGGGGCCGGTCTCAACAGGCTTCCCTGTAGAGACCCCTTTCTTCTTATCACCGGGGGCTGGGAACCTTTACCCTGGGTACTAGTTTGGGGCCCTTTAAAGAACTCCTGTGCTTTACCCTTGTCCCCCCCACCTTTCTGCTGGGGACCCTGCCCACCTTTGGCTGAGTCTCCCCAAACGCTTTCTTGTGGACCCTGGTACTCACCCAGCGGTCCGCTTCCATAGCAAGCTTCCTGGGGTCAGTTAGCTTACTATCAACTAGGTGCTGGCGCAGATCTGCAAAACATAGACTAGACAAGTGCTCCCATGCAATCAAGTTGTAGAGCCCCTGAAAATCTGTTACACTACTGCCCTTCACCCAACCATCCAGAGACCTGCAGAACACATCCACACATTCCAACCAAGTGTTGGCATCAGACTTCTTACTGGACCTGAACTGATCCCTGTACTTTTCAGGAGTAAGACCATACTTTGTGAGAAGGGCATCCTTCATGTCAGCATAGGTGAGGTGATACCCCTTACCCAACGCTATCAGAGCATCCCTTGCTTCTTCAGGGAAAAGTGGCCACAATCCTGCTCCCCAATTCTCCTCAGGGACCCCATTCATGTGTATGGCTGCCTCATAACACTGAAACCACCTTTGTATGTCATCCCCCTTCTTGAACTCCTTGCCTACATTCTTGGGAATTTGCACAATCCTGTCTGCCTTTCTGGACGAATTGCTGCCACCATCTGAGCCTGAGTTACTCCTAAGTTCTAGCTCCTTCAGTTCTCTCTCATGCTCTAAGAGCATCTTCCTCTCCTCCATGGCCAATCTCTTCTCCTCCCGCTCACTCTCCAGCCTGAGCTTCTGCAGCTCAAACTGCCTTGCCTCTCGCCTGTCCTCCAGCTCCTCTGGGGACAGACTGCTGCTGCCTGACCTGGCGGGTTCCCCCCTACCCAAAAGCATATCCACCCTGGAAATAGGCTCCTCCACCTCCTCACTGAGGTTACCAGGCTGCCCACTGGCATGTCTGGCTGCTACCCAGGCCCTCAGCTCCTTCTGTAGCTCCTCCTTCCTTGTGAGGCCTTTAATTTGGACTTTCAGGTTTTTACAAATTGCTCGTAGTTCCTTTACGGCGTAGGTTTCCAACCTATCCTCCTCAAAGATAATTTCCAGAGATGCAACGGATGATGCAGCTGTGTCAGGCATGACAAAAGTAGTGAGTTGAAAACTGGCAAGATCAAAAATAGGCCAAAAGAAAAAGAACCAGTATGTGGTATGTAATGGTCTGCGATATGGTAGTAGTGCACACCAATCACTGTAAGTCAAGTGCAAACACAAGTCCTATCCTCACCGCTGACAACCAATGTTAGAAATGGGATCTCTAGTTGGCAAGGGCTTGCACCTTTGTCCAAGTAGGGACCCTTCTTCCTAGTCGGGGTAAGGGTGTTACACTCGTGAAGTAACCCCTGCTCACCCTCGTGGTAGCTTGGCACGAGCAGTCAGGCTTAATTCAGAGGCAGTGTGTAAAGCATTTGCACATAACCAACAGTAATACAGTGTAAGCACTACAAACGGACACCACACCAGTTTAGAAAAATAACCAATTTTTATATACTCAAGACAAGACCAATTACGACAAAAATCCACAATACTATACTTTAAAAATGAATGCTTGATAAGGTAACTTCTTCTTTGCAGGAATAGTTCAAAAAACAAAGTTCGTACGAGTCGGTAGCTCCGTCCGAGCCTACCGCGATGCTGAAAACCACAGAGTCTAACAGTTCCAGCTGACTGCGTCGATACGGGCCAGCAGAGTCGTGAACAGACTCGGTCACAGTACCTTTCTCGTTGTGGCTGGTACGGAGTGTACGAGCCGGTCGGCGTTCGTCGCGGTTGCGGTGCAAGACGGAGCGATGCAAGGTGCGGTGTCCCTCGATGCGGTGCAGGCAGCGGCTCGGTGAGCGTCGTGCAGACGGAGTCGGTGAGTCCAAGGCGTGCGATGCAGGGTGAGACGATGCTCGATGTGGTGCTGACAGGTTGCGATGCAGGCGACCAAGCCGGAGTGCGGGAGCTGGCGTCGGACAGCGGTGCGAGTCGGAGCGGTGCGTCGCAGACGTGCGAGCGGTGCCCCAAATGCGATGCGGTCACGACTCTTGAGCCAGTTGCAGCGACCGCGTCGGTCGGGTCCGGCTGGTTCAGTGAAGCGATGCGATGCAAACTGCGGTGCCCACAGGTCACGGTGCAAGCAGCTGCTCGATGTGGACGGCGTCGGACGTCGCCTACGGTGAGACCAGGGTTGCGATGCGAAGCAGGGCGATGCGGTCTGCGGTGCAAACAGGTCACCGGCCAGGGATGGATTCGGTTGACGGAGTCGTTTGCAGTTCCCTTCCTCTGTGGCAACTGAAACAGCGTTACAGAAGCGGTACCCAGAGGCTTGTGAAGTCTTTGCAGTCCCTGAGACTTCTTAACAGGAGGCCAGCTCGGTTCCAGGCCCTTGGAGATACTCAGCACAAGTTTGTAGAAAGTTCAGTCCTTTCACTGCCCAAGGCAGAAGCAGCAGCTGCAGGCCAACCCAACAAAGCAACAACACAGCAAAGGGGCAGTACTCCTCCTGGCAGCTCTTCCAGCTCTTCGTCTTGGCAGGTTCCTTGATTCCAGCGAGATCTAAATTCATGGGGTCAGGGCCCCAATATTTATATCCCAAATTCCTTTGTTCTCTGAAGGCAGAGAGGTCTTTGCCTAGTCCAAACCAGTTCAGGAGCACTTTGTTGACAAGTCTCCGTCCCTTCTTTCAGTGAGTAGGCCAGGGACATCAGACGCACCACAGGAGGTGGAGCCAGCATTGTGGAGGAAAGGCACTGTCCTATTCAGGGCCCAGGTGCAACCCCTCCCACCCATCTACATGTAGATCTTGCTATTCAGCCCTGTGCTGACTCACCCTGTCTCCTGGCATCCCCCAGCCCCTGTCACTCACACTCCAGACAAGGAATACACAACCTCGCAGAGGCAGGCTTGGATGGTTAGACAAGAAAATACCCACTTTCTAAAAGTGGTATTTTCAAACACAGAATGTTAAAACCAACTTCACTAAAAGCTGCATTTTATCATTCTGAGTCCAGGCATACTAAACTCGAATTTCTACCATTTTCCCGGGGTCAGTTAGGATTATAAGCTGTAATAATCAAAACTGCACGTTCTGGCCTATGGGGAACAGGTAGCCTTGCAATAGTGAAAAACGAACTAGGCTGTAATTCACTATCAGGACATGCCACACACACCAGGGCATGTCCTACCTTTCGCATACAATGCACCCTGCCCACAGGGGTACCTTGGGCCTACCTTAGGGGTGACTTACATGTAGAAAAGGGAAGGTTTAGGGACTTGCAAGTGTGTGCACTTGCCAAGTCGACATGGCAGCCCCAGGCTGCGCACAGGCTCTGCGTTGGCAGGCCCGAGTTACACTTTACGGGCTGTTTGCGTGGGTGGCACAATCCAGTGCTGCAGCCCACCAACAGCATTTGGTCTATAGGCCCTGGCACTCGCAGTGCACTTTACAGGGGACTGACACATAAACCAAATAGGCCAATCATGGAAACGCCAATCCATAACACATTTTATACAGGAGCACTTGCACTTTCCCACTGGACAGCAGTGAGGAGAGTGCGCAGAATCATTACACCAGCAAAAACAGAGTCAAAACCGGGAGGTCAGAAAGCAAAAAGTCAGGGGAAACACGCCAAAAGATGCCAAGTCTAACAAACCCCTTACTCAAAACCCTTTATTCTTAACCCCTTAGCCTTATCTTCACCCCTTACCCCTTTTCTCTTACCCATAACCCCTTACACACTTATCCCCTACTCTAAAATTATTATGCACACATAACATATATTTCTGATTATATTGCTAACAATATAATATTGCTTACAATGGAACAACAAACAATAAGATGGCATACAAAGATATTGAAGAAATTGAGGAAATGCCCACAAGAAAATGTTAAAACAATTAAATGGATGCAAATAAACTGTATGCTCCTGTGATTAATTACCTCCTCAGGGTGCCCTTCCATGATCTCGTTGATGAGTTCTTCTAGCTGCTTTCGGTCTGATATTAACCCAAGGTTCTTTTCTGCAACAATCTGAGATGGGGACTTTGCTTCATCCTCCCACAGTTCCTGGAACACCTAAGACCACAAGAGAATGCAACAGTTGATTGAAATCAGACTCCAGTTTCCTTTTCATTCGCTGACCTCATTTTTAGCGAACTTGGAACTGAATGTGAGAAGCTATCCTAAAAAATACGATGTAGAAACTAGCATTCCTCGCTTCAGACATAAGAATAGCCCCAATTTTTTTCAATTGGAATTGAGATCGAGAAGGTAACCAGGCTTGTTTCATACTAAATTAGTGGTTAGCAAGATACCAGGAAATCAGTCATCTCCACGAAGGTTTACTGGAATTTGTTAAATGTCTTGGTAGGCAAGGATGATAACTGGTGTGTTGTGGGTCTGATTCACAGACGCATTTGCGCAACAAATTTAAGCAAGGGAACGCTAATACCTTCTTTTACAAGTGGAAATTCTCTTTCCAGATTCATCGGGTCTGGAATGGTGTGACTCATCACCTGTACATGGTATCTAACACAGATTTTCTATGAGAAAAACTGCTCTTAGGCAGTTTTGTAGGTATTCCAAAATGGGTCACTTGCAAATGATGGTGAACACCCATAAACTCGCATGTCTGTGGGCATTCACCTACCTATTGTTGTTACTTCTGCATAATTAAATACATGTTGAAGGACAGCATAGAGAGTGACCACACCCAAAATTGGTGGGGTGTAAGAGGAAGGGTTTCTCCAGGGATACACAGGACAAGAAACAGGAGCATGGCTATAAGTAACTCACTTAAAAACTTATATATGGTGATATTATAAATATGTTCTTTTTTTTAAAGTTCAAATATCTTTATTTTTGATTTTTTAGCATAATTCAAACAAGAAAATACAAAAGAAAAATATATAACATAACATGAATCGGAGATACTAACAAAATGACAAAGAAAATAATCATTAAAATAGGATTGTAGGAAACCATGTGTACTGTTATGAAGTCAAATCATTATCACGACAAGAGAGTAAGTTATAGAAAGCAGAATATACATCCTGTACGTATAATTTACATGAGAATGATGATAACAGTTGCAGAGAATATTTGGAAGACAATGGCTCACAACACTAGAAAGGATCCAGACCGATAAAGGTTTGTGATATTTAGCGGTGAATATGGATATACTGTATGCATATTGTAGGTGAAACCAGACAACACAACCAGTTGAATAACATACAGGAGGAGGGATAAGATGAGGAACAATTGGGGAATCTCATGGGGGTTTATTGTTAGCAAAGTAGGTATCAAGAGTATCCCACAAGGGTCTATGCTGTGGTTTCCATGGGGAGTGGTGAAGTGCGATATTGTACACCCCTCTTATGTGTGTAATCCAGCTCAACCAAGATTTAAAAGAAGTGATAGCGGGCCCTTCCAGTTAGATAGTACAGACTTACATACTGCAGTTAATAGGATGTCCAATAATAGTTCATCATTGGGCAAGCCCACCAGAGGGTCCAGAAACCCCTTGATGAGGGAGTTAAAATCTCGGTTCAGCTGAAAACCGAATAGTGTCGAAAGAAAGTTAAAAATTCTACCCTAAAATATAGTAACTGAGCGGCAGTGGAAAAGAAGGTGTGGTAAGTCACTGACTTCCTCATTGGAGTTCAAACAAGTCGGTTCATCATTGAGGGATAGTTTATGGATTCGTGAGGGAGTCCAGTATATCCTGTGTAAAAGCCAGTATTTGGTTTGGGACAGGGCAGGGCAGGGATGAGTTTGTGGGAGTCGACCAAATTCCACATTAGAGTCCATTCCTCATTTATACTGTGTGGCAAGGTATAAATATGTGGAGGTAGGCTGTAAGAGTTTAAAGAATTTTGAGACCCCGTGTCCAGTTTTGTTGGTTAAATTTATCAGTGTAAGGAGGGTTTAGCTTTAGAAACACAGGACTTAAGCTTGAGAAAATCGTAAAAATCGATGTCCTCCAGTTCATACTGGTTTTGAAGTTCTTTGAAAGTAAGCAGGTAATTTCTTGAACCTAATTGCCTCAAGAACTGGATGCCTTTGGATGACCATGATTTCCAAAAGACTGAATTGCCATTAATCTTGAATAATGGGCTATTCCAGAGAGAGGGTAGAGGATTGTTTTGGGGGAGTCAAGAAGCTTGTCTCGTTTCAATAAGGCCTGTTTGGTATTTTTAAATATGTATTTGGCTGGAAGTTATGGCATAATTTTAATGCACAGCAGCATGATAGGGTGTGTATCTTCCAAGATCGCTTTTTCGACCAAAAGCAAGGCTGCGGTATAGTCTAACGGTGGAGATAACCACATGGATCCCTCTTTCGCATGGAATGCAGTTTGGTAGTTTCTAAAATTTGCCAAATTTACGCCTC
Organism: Calotriton arnoldi; assembly: GCA_963921515.1. NCBI lineage: Eukaryota > Metazoa > Chordata > Amphibia > Caudata > Salamandridae > Calotriton > Calotriton arnoldi. Next base: position 823,042 of record CAWUFW010003000.1, on the reverse strand, counting down.
CTAAGATTAGGTGAAGTCGAAGTTTCTTTATTGAGATTCTAGGATGTTTATTTTGCCAAATAAAGTTTGATAGCATTTTGTCCAGTTTGTGATGGTATGAAAAATTTCCTAGCTACCGTAATGGAAAATTTAAATTCTATGAAGGACACGGAGGTGAGGATTACGCTGTACTTTCTTTACTTTATTAAACAGCAGCCACTTTGAAGAAACACAAAAAGACTTAATTTACCATAAACCTTAGGGAAAAAGTCAACAGTTCAACAATATGCACTGTCCAATCAGATGAGGCCAGGACCCCTTGATAGTCCCCTTTTGATGTTGCCTCTTCCTCTTTCTTCCTGCGACTGCAGACGGATATGGACATCTTTAATCTTATTTCGACCCATCAGACCCTAGAGGAAACATGAGTGAAGGTGTATGAAGCTGGACCTAAACTGTCTATGCAACATTTCTGGTAGAAATCAACTCATGACAATAATACACAAGAAGCAGTACATAAATTAACATCCAAGAAAAACAAGAATACCCACCTTATTGTGAACCCCTGATATTATAGGGAGGGAATGATGATGAGTGGGTTAATCCTCGCCTCTGTGTCCTTAATAGAATTGAAACTTTCCGTTACGATAGCTAGGACATTATTCATTCTATATCAGGACCGGAGGCAAGGATTATGCTGGTTCAAAGCTTATCCGCAACCAGCAAAGCAATTCTCGGGACTGGTTTAAAACAGGACCTCTTAAAGGTTGAATCTGATGACCAGTCCTCTGCGTTGAGAATATCTTCCAGGTGGACTCCGAGGGCGAAAGTCTTTGAAGCCATACCCCTCTAGTCGAGTGAGCCCCAAATACTTTGGTATCGATGCCAGCTTCTTGCATGGCCCACCAGACCCACCTGGCGATGGTAGGTGAAGAGACCAACTTGAATGGTTTCCGCAGGGCTATCAACAATTGTTGTTCTCCATGAGGACAGATATCCGCCGTCATAGCCTCATAACTCTTTATACACCTTACCATACATAGCTTTGGGGAATTTAGAAAAGGTTAAGAACTTAGTTGAGATCAGATCCCACGGAATGGAGTATCTAGGTGCCAGAGGAAGGGAGAAACAAATACCTCGCAAGAGCTTACGCAACAATGGGGTGCTCTCCCATCGGCTGACCAGCAATTTGCGAGTGCCCAGCCGAAATTGCGGACCTGAAGGTACTAATGGACCTATATACAAGCCCTTCCGATGCCAAGGAGGCAATAAAATTCAAAATGTGGACAACGCCTTTCCCCACGGGATCCAAACATCTTTGATGACACCAGCCCAACCATCGAGCCCATGCTGACCTATAACGTTTAATTGTGTTGTCCGCCCATGCCTTGGAGAGGCCGGATACAGCCTGTCACTGAAGACCCGGGAATTTCCATTGTTTCCTGTGATTTTCCATGCCATGAGAGACACAGACCCCTAAAGCACTAGATGATGGGGATTCCTCTTTGGGCCTTGGAGGAGATCCAGGCAGTGGCGTAGAAGGATTGGAAAATCCCAAGAAAGTTCCAGAAGAACTGGATACCAGATTGTGATCTCCAGGTCGAGATCACTAAAACCATGTCCATCTCCTGTCGGTGTACCTGAGTCAATAGGCGCACGATCATCATGAATGGTGGGAAAGCATAGCCCCGCTCCGGCTGTCAGTCCTGGAGGAAAGAGTCCATGGCCGCTGCCTCCGCATCTGGACACCAGCTGAAATACTTTGGGAGTTGATGGTGCAGACGGGACTCAAAGGGGTCCATAGAGAATGGGCCCCATCGTTCGTTGAGGGTTTGGAACACTGTTGGATGTAGACACCAGAGGCTCGCATCGCGGAGTTGTCGCCAGTGCCAGTTGGCTATCTGGTTGACTTCCCTTGGGAGGTGTTCTGCTGACAACGAGATTTGGTTTGCTAGACAATAGTCACAGGCCTGATCCGGCAGATTCTTGGAACAAGTGCCTCCCAGGTGGTTTATGTAGCGGACTGCCGCTACGTTGTCAATTTTGAGGAGGACACAGCATCGCGCTCGGTCCTTGGTCCAGCATCAGACCGCAAACGATCCCGACAGGAGTTCTATACAATTAATGTGCATGGATCGTTCTCGAGAAGACCATCGTCCTCCTGTGGAGAAGTCCCCACATCTGGCCCCCAAGCCTGTGCCGCTGGCATCAGAATCTATGACCAAGTCCGGAAGGGAGCTGAAGATCGCCCGGCCATTACAGGCTTCCATATGAGCCAGACACCATTGGATCTCCTCTTGTGCGCCTTCTGACAGGTGAACCGTTTGCAAGTATGTGAGACCCCTCCTGAGATTAAATGCTTACAACCATTGAAAGACCCGATAATGCAGGGGCCTGAGAAAATAGCTTGGATCGAGGATGACAGAATCCCCACCATCTAGTTGACGTAGGGAGGTGGAGGATCTAGTTGTCAGGTGCAGCAGATTGCGTTTGATGTTGGTCAATTGCCGGGAGGGAAGACTGAGGGTGGCTCGGACCGAGTTCACCACAAACCCCAGGAATACCAGGGATTGAGCAGATATCAGAGCTGATTTTTGCTGGTTTATGATGAAACCGAGGGACTCCAGAAGAGAGATGCCCACCTGGAGATGCATCGAGAGATTCCAAGGGCCTGGATCCTTAAGGGGAATGTCGTCTAAGTATATGATGAGATGAATGCCCCAGGCACTGAGGAATTCCAACACCGGGTGCATTACCTTGGTGAAGCACCACGGGGTGGAGAACAGACCAAATGGAAGATTGGGGGATTCGAACGTATCCCCCCAGCCATTGAAATTGGAGGAAGCGGCGGTGGGGAGGAAAGATTGGGATGGTTAAGTAAGCGTCCTTGAGATCCAAGTGCGGCATCCAGTCATTGGGGAGGAGGAGGTCCCGTAATAGATGTATTACCTTCATCTTGAAGTGGCGTTAAACCAGCCACTCATTGAACTCCTTCATGTTGATCACTGGCCATTGGCTGCCATCCTTTTTGTCTACTACGAAGAGATTGCTTAAAAAAACCCTTGGATGAGGACAGGTTTGTACTATTGCCCCTTTGTGGAGCAGGTCTGATACCTCCACTTCCACAAGTTAGGCTTGAGCGGGAGAAAAGACCAAAGGAATAGGGAACCTTTCCTGAACCGGGGAGTGGTAGAACTCTATGTGGAAACCCCGGAGGGTCTGAAGGACCCAAGCGTTGGAGGTAAGAGCCTCCCAATTGTGGGCAAAATCCTGAAGCCTGCCCCCCAGGCGTTGATGTGCGAAACATTGAACGCTCACCTTGATTGGCTCCATGGTTGCCACCGCCTCGGTGTCCTTCCCTCGCACCCCTATGACGAGGTAACCTCTAGTGGGGTAAAAGTTCCCAAACTTGGAAGCATCCTGGTACTGTCCCCTCTTGACGCTGTATCCTCTTTCGGAGGCTGGATGCCGTGCGTGGCCGGCCGAACACACCCTGCTTCGGACAGCACCGGTGAAAACCCGGGGCGTAAAGATGCATTTTATTGAGGCCTGGGCTTTATCTAGTGAATTAAAGGGTTGCATGAATTTCCAAAGCTCCCGAATGAACGGGTTGCCGAACAACCCCCCTTGAGCAATGGGGCCCCCCTCCGATGTGGCGAGATCCCCCAGCTTGGGGTCAATCTTGATGAGGAGCGAATGGTGCCGTTCTGTGGAGATAGCGCAATTCACATTCCCAAAGAGTATAATGGCCCGTTGGGCCCAGCCAGACAAGACCTCAGGGGAAATAGGAGTCCCAGACACCTTGGTGTCTTCTGCCATATGCAGGATATGGATCAAGGGGCCTGAAAGATCCAGGAGCTTGCCCTGGCAAGCCCACCAGGACCGGTCGATCCCATATCCCAGTTGCGCATATATTTACTCAGGAAGGTGGGCATGCGCTCATCTATGTCAGGAGTACATGCCACCTTGTCCCCTAGGGAAGGGTGTGGGCACTCTGACTGCAGACAATTGCGGATTTCCTTATCCAGCGGCTTGCGAAGCCACCCCGCAACAAAGGTCACAACCTTATCTGCAGGGACCCATTCTGAGGATCAGGGGTGCATCAGGCATCCTGGGTCCAGCATATCGGGAAAAGCCTTTGAGTCCTACTCTGTTGGCACATTCGACATTTGACAGGGTGAGGAGCACCATGGGAGAGACCCCGTCTCGGGCTCCGCATCGGAACCAGAGGGTGAGTCAGCCCCTTGTGGGGGCGAGGGTGGGCAGGAGGTGAAAGAGGTCCCTGATGTTCCTAGCCACGGTAGGCCCAAGTTCTGGGGCATCCAGGGGCATAGACTAGGAGTGGTCTATAAAGGCTCTCTTCAGTCTGCTAAACGCATCAAGATCCACACCTGGTGCAGCGTCCCTCTTGAGCGTGGGAAGCGGTGGTGGTGGGGTGGGCCCTCCAGAAGGTGCAGGGGTCAGAGGCCCCAAGAATTCTTCCCTCCCAGGAAGGGGTTTAAAACAGCGCTCTGTGTATTGCAGCAATTTCCTCTCCAGGGAGTGCACCGTCTGCAAGTCTGTTTTGGAAATGGAGGCGTTCATAACCTCACAAAAGTGATCGTCAATGGGATATATGTGACACTGTCTTCCTCTTGGTAGGTTTCCTCTATGTCACTCATTGTGACCTAGACACAGGGCAGGCACAGTAGATCAAGGGTATAAAACTGGGATCTCCAGCAACTCAATGAGGGTTTTTAATAGGGTGGGGGCTTCCTAACCGAGTATTGCGGCCCAAAGGACCAATAAAACAGGGCGAGAACCCTGCAGGGCACCACACACCCATGCACACTTATTGGGCACTGGGCAGGCCTGGGAAAGTGTCTGATCGCTTCTGGATATAATTCACACTATGCGCTTCAAAATACAGACCCCGTTTGAGGGCGTAATGCTCAAAGTGTAGGGGAACAAGGTATGAAGCGGAGGACCTGGCAGGCCACGCTGTTCTGATTGACGAGATTGCGTGCCGGCCCAGGGCAGCGAGACACGATATGCGTGTGATAGGCGGCTCCCTATAGTGCATTGGAGGGATTAGCGTTCCCGCGGCCGCGCAGCAATACTCAGCAATAATAAGCAATACTAGTATACAGACACAAAGAAATACCACAATAAAGCTTAATAACAATCAGAAAGAAGGCCAAAAGGCCAGAGACCCTTAACTCGGCTGCTGGAGCAGCGAAGGAAGAGGCAACATTAACAGGGGACTATAAAGGGGTCCTGGCCTCATCTGATTGGATAGTGCATATTGTTGAACTGTTGACTTTTTCCTGGAGGGTTATGGGAAATGAAGCCTTTTTTGTGTTTCTTCAAAGTGACTGCTGTTTAATAAAGTGAAGAAAGTTCAGCGTAATCCTCGCCTCCGGTTCCTGACATTGAATTAATCTGAAAGTGTTAGAGGAAGCATACATATGAGATAGTTGACTATAGGCATCATCTTAACTGCCTTGATACAACCCCACCAGGTAATGAATTTAGGGTTCCAACTGTCTAACAGATCTTGTATTTTCTGTAGAGTCTTTGTTTCATTATGTTTAAGGGTTTCTATCAGATCTGATCCAAACTCTATAGCTAAGTATTTCAGATGTTGTGTTTGCCAAGCTAGTCCAGAGTCTTCTAGTATCTCTTTAGAACATATATTATTCAGACCTTTGACTTCTGATTTTACCCTGTTAAGGCTGTAACCTGCTATCAGGGTTTAATTGTCTATTGTATGTATAAGTGCTTTTATAGAGGAATGAGCATTGTCTGTCATAATCAGGATATCATCCGTGTATGCTGCCACTTTAACTGTAAGTTCGTTGAAAGCGACACAGGAATTTAAATTATTATTCTGGATATTGTAGAGTAGTGGTTCTGAAGCAAGGATAAATAGGGAGGGCGAAAGTGAGCATCCTTGTCTCGTCCCTTTTTTAGTTCAAACGAGGAAGAAGTAAGCCTTCACGCACTCACTCTAGCACAGGGACCACTGTAGACAGCAATAATCATTTTGATAAAATCTTCGCCTAAATTGAATTTGATCAAGGTTTTTTTGAGAAATGTCCACAAAACTTTGTCGAAGGCCTATTTGGTGTCTATAGCAATGGCAACAGTTTCAGAAGATGTATTTTTAGCTCTTTCTAAAACATGACAACAGTTGAAGTTATCGTTAGACATGCAATTTTTCATAAATCCTACTTGTGATCCACCAATTAAATGTGTTAGAAAAGGCTCCAGTCTTTTAGTTAAGATCTTAGCATTCAGGTCAATTAAGGAGATTAGTCTATAGCTTTTGGCCAGAGTTGGGTCCTTACCATCTTTTGGAATGGCCACTATAGTGGCTTCGCCTGTGTTACATGTAATAGAGCCAGAGTCTGCAAAATGCTTGAATAAGTCTATTAGTGTAGGAATTAGTGAGGATACAAATGTTTCCTAAATATTTGCTGTGAAGCCATCCCGCCCCGGTGCTATGTTCAATTTGAGCGATTTGATTGCTATCTGTATTTCTTCTGCAGTAAGATCAGAATCGAGGCTCTGTTTGTCATCTTGAGATAGTCGCGGAAGGTTTAATGTATCTAGATAAACCTTACAGTTTGTATTTGAAGGCCGACAATCCTGATATAAGCATTCATAAAACTCTTTAAACAAGTCTAGAATCTTTGGGGGTTAGTCTGAGTTGTATTCGATTTATCCCTGATTGCAGTTATACTTTTTTGGTTCTGTTTGTGTTTTAGACAGGATGCAAGCATTTTCTCTACCCTATTCACCTCGCAGAGTCTCAAGAATTTGAATTTATTGATCCAGAATCCTGTTTTCACACTCAGCAGTCTACTGCATTCATATTTCTTGTTCAATAAGAGGTTATGGGTGGAGATATCTAGATTAGATACATGGAGTGCTTCAAGCGTCTTGATTTCATTTTCTAAACTGCACTGCTTATTATTGTGTTCTTGTTGTAATTTTGCTTGTACGTCTATCAAGGCACCTCTGCCAGTTGCCTTTAGTTTAACCCAAAAGGTGGTGGTGGAAACATGGGGAGCCTTATTTTCATTCATATATTTAAGGATAGTTATTTCAATGTGGACTCTGGATATATGATCTTTGACTGATTCATCGTTAAAATGCCATACTCTGTTTTTTGGTTTGCAAGTAGTTCCCATAATCATCAAAGATATGCATGAGTGATCAGAGATCAGCCTAGGGAGGATGTACGTTTGGTCAATAAGGTGAGTATATGCACCGGAGAGGATAGCCAATTCTCTAGTATGAGTTATGTGGGTGAGAAAAGAAGGTATAGTCTCTAGTATCGGGATTTTGAAGTCTCCAACAATCTTTTAACTTAAATCTAGAGCAGATATTTAATAAGGTTTTCTGGGATTTTGACAAGTGGAGAGAGATTCTCGACTGTATATCTAGAGTTAAAATCACCCCCCACTATCATCAGTTCATCACCAGGGATGCTTTTTAAGATGTCAGTCATGGAATTCCAGAATTCGGGGGCATCAGTGTTGAGGCCGTATAGGTTAAGGATGTAAATACATTTGTCATTTTGGCAGAGTTTTGTGACCATCCACCTGCCTTCTGAGTCAGAGGTATGAGATAATTATTTGAGATCCGACTTACTTAAGATCATGGTTGTAACCCAATTTTTTTGTTCACAGCAGGAGAACATATGTCTTTAGATGTCCACTTATTATTAAAGGACGATGCTTCTTTCAGACCTATTTTGGTTTATTGTAGCAAGATTATGTCAGGTAGTTTTCAACTTTCTTGCGCTTAACTGGGTGGTTAAGTCCCTTGACGTTCAGTGAGATTACCTTCAAACTTTCAGTGAGGCCTGTTTTAGCCATCATGTGAGACTACTTGATTGATCAGGCCAGTGTAGTTAAAGTATAGCACTGTTGGACAAAGGATTCACAGTGTATGCTTAGGAGTAATCGGTGAGTAGTTGCATACATAGGGCAGAAATGTAACTGACTTTTCAAACAGAGCAATGCTGGGAAGCGAATTGGGTATGTATGCACAGTGTGAGCCAAATGTTGAGCTTCGCACAATCTAAAATGTGAAATTAGGTAGAGGAAAACAAAGAACAAAAGATGACCAAAAGGCAGAGAACAAACCAAATCCCATCCAAAGAACCCCCTGCGCCCACCCAATACCACCCACACCCCACCCCACCCTCCGCACCCCATCCTCGCCCACCCACCCACCCCATCCAACCCTCCCACCCACCCCATCCACAACAGGAATATTGGAGGAGATGACAGAGAGGTGATAACCAATGGCTGTGGAGCCAATAAACAAGTACCAGCGCATGAACAGGCCTAAAGTTAACTTGGATCATAAGTAACCTATATTTGAGGGAAGAGATAGTGAAGCGGAGTTTATGGATATCACGGTGCAAGAGTATTAGTCATATCACCAGCATAAAAACACCTAAAGAGAAGCAGAGAAAAAGGAGAATACATCTGCTCCACATCATAAGTATTATGTAAAAAACACAGAAAGAGTAAGGCTAACATTCTATGTGGCATATTAACATCATCATCACCATGGCAACATGGTCAAAGCTGTTCAAAAGAACACCCTCAGTAAACTAGATTGTCACCTATTCCTTTCAAGGACTATCAATAAAGTTGAACCATGTCTCTGCAATGCTAACTTAAAGTCCAAATAATATTTGCATCATGATAGTGATGGCAAGGTGGCAGGATACAGTAAGGCACAAACTAGTGCACGCCATTCGTCCAGACTGAGTTGCTTTGGGTCAGCTGCATGTAACAAATATATTGGTCAGGTCATGCTCTGCAGTGAAGAACACCAACGATGTTACTCCTTTGGTGAGCACCACACATGTTGATCTGCCACACTCTGGTGTGTCTGAGCAATTGGATATCTTTGACCAAGCCCTGACTTTAAGTAGCAAGACTCCAGGGCCCCTATTATAAGTCAGGTTAGCCCCATAAGCAACGCCAAAAATGTAAAACATTTGTCCCCATCCGGGGATTCACGTAGCATCCCATTAGGCTCTGCTTAAAGGTACTCTCAATTGTATGTCTTGTCATTTTTTTTTTAAACTCAGACACTATGCGTTTACCAAGAACAGTTATCAAAGGGACTTCCCATAACATTTGTAGGAATCCAGAGGACCCCAACATCAGGTATTGCTAGAAACCATGTTTATGTATACAAAACGTTTGTCCCATTCTGAATCCATCTTGTCTATGTTGCAGTCCTGGTCGCACTTTGTCTGTTCAGCCAGCACATGGCTTGTTTAACCACCCTGTAAGGTGCTGCACTATACTGATGTTGACGACCTCTTTTTGTCAATGCCAGAAGTTTGTCCAGAACCTCCAAATAAGAGGGTTGGGTTGAAAAACCTAGCCAAGTCCTTCTTAGCTGATTTACATAATATCACATTCATCAGAATTGTACCCTCTATATCCCAAAATGTGTCTCAGTCTCTTTAAAAGTGACAAAGTTACTACTTACCGACAAATGCTCCATATTTACATAAGCACCCAGTAACCAGCTGGTCACCGCAATCTGTTCACTGAAAATGGCTTAAATTACATAATGGGGCATCAAGATAGTAAGGGATTTGTTTAATCACCCTTCACACATACCAGTCTCATAGCCCTGTTTCAGAGCAACCAAATATGGTACATCAAGTCTTGTTGTCCTCACTGTGGTTACTAACCCCTGACTGCGAGATATTTCAATGCTATGTTACCATGTGTACTAGCCAGCTGTGTTGCCCCAACGTTCCAAAGTTCCTCCAGCCAGCTTGCCAGGTATTGCAACTGAGAGACCAGTTATTACAACTCAAGATCAGGGAGAACAAGATTGCCAGGCTCATGTGGGAGTTCCAGTGTTTCAAGTTCACATGCACTCTCCAGCTAGCACATACCAGAGAGTAAAAGGGCTATCCAGTTCAGCAAATCTACATTTGAGAAAAAGTGCCCAGAGGCATTGCAAGGTAACAGGAAAGCAACATCATTTTGACCAAAGCAAGGTGAGCAATCAACAAAAGGGGCAGGATCAAGAAGCACATGCCCAGTGATAAAAAGTCTCTTTGAATGTGTGCCACTCAGATACCTAGATACATGAGCTCCCTAGTCTGCCAGAAGAGTCCAAGCTTGAGGATTGAGTCTCCATATACTCCAATACTTTCCCCATATGAAAAAGATGTTTGCAGTTTATAGGCAAGCCAGACAGGTTGTCAAACAAGTCAAGGTGTGGTGCACTGCCAGTATCAAGTCCCAGAGGAAGACCAAGGTGTCATCAACAAAGAAGTAAACTTTGTGATATCATGCGCACACACATCCTGAGCTGTTCATGTTTCTCGCAAGCAGCTCTGCAAATGGATCCATCACCACGGTAAAAGCAATGATGACAAGGGACATCATTTCTAGTATCCAATCCTCTGATATTGCATTTCACCTACCAACCCTCACCCTCGGGTTGCGTAAAGAAGATTTCACACAACTAACAAAGTAAAGGCAAAAGCCTAACCACGACAGGTCTTGAAAATGGAATGTCTAACCACCTGTAGCAAAGGCCTTTCCTAAGTCTAGCAAGCTCACTGCATAGTCCTTAAGATGATGTTTGAAGAACAAGTTACTTACCTTCAGCAATGCCTTATCTGGTAGAGACTCTATCTAGCCGCAGATTCCTTTCCTTAGAGTTATCCCCAGGTGTCAGACTGGATCCGGAAATGTTTCATGAGCAGTACTCCTCCATGCCAGTAGGTGGCACCATTTGGCTCTGCGTGGCGCCGTCCGCACCGGAAGTGACATGCACGATGCCTATATAGGCTCCACCCCAGCGTGCTGACGTCTCAGGGGGGTTGCTTCTTGTTATGTTATGTTATGTTAGCGGGTATTTATTAAGCGCACGGCTACTCCCAAGAGTGTCCCGGCGCTAACAAAAAGCGACCCGCAATGCTGAGCTCAAGTACCTCGGCCTAAGGCTGCTGTTGAAAAAGCCAAGTTTTAAGTTTCCTTCTGAATGTGAGGAGATCCTGGGATTGCCTCAGCACGAGGGGCAGGCTGTTCCAGAGGCGAGACGCCACCACTTGAAAGGATCTGCCTCCTCTCCGAGAAAGCCGAATTCTGGGTGTGATAATCAATGACTTGGCAGATGACCTCAGAGTACGGCACGGGCTATAGTGCTGCATTCTGTCCCCAAGATATGGGGCGCCTATTTTATGGAAGGCTTTAAAAACCAACACCAGTGATTTAAAGGCGATCCGTTTCCTAATGGGTAGCCAATGCAGGGAATCCAGGAGGGGAGTAGAGTGAGTTCTCGGTCCAGCCAAAAGAGTAACTCTGGCCGCCACATTCTGGACCACCTGAAGGCGGCTGAGTAAAAATTCAGGGAGGCAGAGATACAAGGCATTAGCGTAGTCCAATCTCGACACCACCAGAGCTTGGACTATCGTCTTCCTGTGAGAAACCGGAAGTAGCGGGAGAAAGTTTCTCAACATCCTCAGTATCCCAAAACAGGTCCCGGCCACTGATTGAATCTGGGCCTTCATTGAGAGAGTCTCGTCAAATTTGACGCCAAGGTTTTTTACAGTCTGGACAGCTGAGGTGGGAGTGGACATGTCTTGTGGCCACCAGTGATGCCATAAATCACAGGACCGAGAGCCAAAGAACATCACCTCCGATTTTTCAGTATTGCACTTCAGTTGGTGTTTCCGGAGCCAGTGGTAAACCTCTGATAGGCAAATATTGATCGCCTTACTGTTAAATTCCAAGCTCTTCTCACAGGTAAACAGTAATTGTGTGTCATCAGCATATGACACTATCTTTGCCCCGTAGCTCTCGGCGAGCCGAGCCAAAGGTGCCAGATAAACATTGACTAATCTTGGCCAGTGTGTAGCAGATTTAATGCAGAGCACGATCCATTGGGAGCTGGTCCGTTTCTGAACAGCCTTCCCCTTCTTCGCTCAGACATACCCCCATGAAGAGTTGGCCGCCCACCCGGAACTCTTTCGTATGGTCAAGGTAGAACGACAACGCTCTTTTAGGATTCAGTCAGTGGGGTGTCTCCTCTTCCTTAGAGGGATGCAGCGGAGCATAAAGGATAGGCAAGGTGATGGACTGACATACATGAAAGGGAGTGACAACTTTCGGCAGGAATGAAGCTCTAGTGCGAAGAACCAGCTTGTCTGGGAAGATCATTTAGGTACAGAAGCTTAGAAGACAAAGCCTGGAGCTCACTGATCCTCCGGACAGATGTTATTACCACTATGAAGGCTGTCTTGATGGTAACAAGCCTGAGAGGACAGTTGTGCAGCGCCTTAAAAGGAGTGCACACCAGAAAGATGAGGACTAGAATGAGGTCCCACTGAGGCATGATGAAGGGTGAAGGTGGAAAAGTGTTGAAGACCTTCCAAAAACCTATTCCCAACAAGGGATTTGAACAGGGATGGCTGATCTGGCAACCGCAGAAAGTCTGAGATGCCAGAATGATAGCCCTTTAAGGTGCCCGGAGTAGAGCCTTGTGGGACAAGAGAAAGAAAAAATGGAAGGACCTGAGAAAGAGGAGCAGAAAGGGTGTCAACTTGCTTTTCTGCACACCATGCCACAAACCAGCCTCAGCGGCAGGCGTACACCGTCTTGGTGGAGGGACGCCTTGCTGCAAAGATAACATTGCAGACTTCGGGCGGAAGGTCAAAAGCAGTCAGCTGTCGCCGCTCAATCTCCACGCATGAAAGCGGAGCGTTGGCAGGTTTGGGTGGAGAAACCTCCCCGGCTGCTGAGACAGAAGATCCTTCTGAAGGGGCAACATGATTGGAGGACTGATGGCCATGTTCAACAGCTCAGGATACCAAACTCTCCAGGCCCAGTCCGAAGCCACAAGGATGACTTGTGCCCGGGCGTTCCTGATCATCTTGAGAACTCAGGGCAGGAGTGGTATGGGCGGAAAGAAATACAGGAGGCCTGAGCTCCACTAGAGACGAAAAGCGTCTCTGAACGAGAGTTGCCTTGGAAACTCCAGCGTGCAGCACTGCTGTCACTGCTGAAAGAGACCTTGCACCACCTCCAGATGGAGATGCTATTCGTGATCCACAAGGCTTCTTCGGCTGAGTTCATCTGCACTGGTCTTCAGGAAGCCCACCATGTGTTGAACCACCAGGAATATGCCAAGACGATCCAGCCATGTCCAGAGGTGCAGGGCCTCTTGACAAAGGGTCCACAACCCCACCCGCCCTGTTTGTTGCAGTACCACATGGCGGTGGTGTTCTCTGCAAACACCTGCATTAGGCTTCCCTTGATGGAGGGTATAAAGGCTTTCAATGTTAGCCAGATTGCCCAGAGCTCCAGTAGGTTGATGTGGAGTCCAGATTCTGCCAGAGACCAGAGGCCTCTGATCGCCACCTTCCCCAGATGGCCGCCCCATCCCAGGAGAGACACATCTGTTACTACTGTCAGATCTGGTTGGGAAAGGGAGAGGGGTCTGCAGCTGATCCAATTGCAGATCATTAACCACCACTGCAGATCTTTTGCAGGTCCCTCTGAGATCTGGACCATGCCAGAGAGATTCCGCTGATGCTGCGCCCAATGGATCTTCAGGTCTCACTGCAGAACCTGCATATGCCAGTGGGCATGTGTCACCATCAGGATGCAGGAGGCCATAAGGCCCAGCAGCCTCAGAGTCAGTCTCAGAGAAACCCAAGATAGAGGTATCATAGTCTGAATATCCTGGACTCGCCATTCGGGAGGATAAGCCCGAAACTGCACTGTGTCCAGAACAGCTCAGATGAAAAGGAGAGCCTGAAAGGGAGTCAGGTGTGACTTCGACATGTTGATAGTGAACCCGAGTGAGTGCAGAAGGTCTGCTGTAATTCAGAGGTGTTAGATGACTGCCTGAGGCGAGCTCTCCAACAGCCAGTCATCAAGATAGGGGAAGGCTGGTACTACGGATCTCCGTAGATGAGCTGCAACCACTGGCATCACTTTGGTGAACACCAAGGGGCGCTGGTAAGGCCAAAAGGGAGCACGGCAAATTGAAAATGCTTGTGGCCCACCGTGAACCGCAGGCAAGATGGGAATGTGGAATTATGCATCCTGCAAGTCCAATGCTACCAACCAGTCTCCCAGGTCTCCTTTTTCAGGACGAAATTGAGAGGGCACAGGTCTAGGATAGGACGAAGGCCTCCGTCCTTTTTGGGCACCAGAAAGTAGCAGGAATAACAACCACAACATACTTCTGCCATCTGCACCCTCTCTATGGCTATCTTGGCCAAGAGAGTCACCACTCCTTGGCGGAGTAAGGAAAGATGGCCCTCTGTCAGCCTGTTGCAAGAGGGTGGCTCTGGTGGAGGTGTAGTCATGAAGGGGAGGGAGAAGCCCCTTCGGATAATCTGAAGAACCCAGCGGTCCGAGGTTAGTGACCTCCCACTGGTTGCCCAAGATGGTTGGAGGGTGAACTAAAGAGGTTAGGCGGCGGCAGGGGAGGTGGGTAGACTGGCCCAACCTCTAGCTACCTGACCCATGAGGTCTGGGGGTACCGCCTCCTCAGCCACGTACAGGCTGGGGAACTTGTATGCTGTGGTGGCTGGGCGGGTAAAGACGGGGCTGGAAGCCCCTTCTGTGGCAACGAAAGGAGCGGAAGGCAGACTAGGGGTAGTGGGAGCCATAGAATGGCCCCAAGGACACGGCTGTAGCTCTGATATCCGTGAAGCGCTCCAGTGCTGAGTCCGCCTTTTCTCCGAAGAGATGGGAGCCATCAAAGCGCATGTCCATAAGCAAAGCTTGGACAGCCCCTGAAAAGCCAGGTGTCCTCAGCCAGGCATGGTGCTGTGAGGCCACCGACGAAGAAACCAATCTGCCTAGCGAGTAGGTTGCGTCCAGCCCACATTGGATTGTGAACTTAGCTGCATCTTTCCCGTCTGCCACAGCTTGGTAGAGTATGGCCCGGGTCTCCTCCGGGACCATGGGCAGCACCTGTGCAACCATATCTCAAAGTGCACGATAGTAATGGCTCAAAAGGCATGTGGTGTTCACATTTCCTTGCCTAAGGTATCCAGCCTCTTGAATTCACCTTTCGGCGGGGTGGTATGGAATGTGCCAGGATTTACACATGAAGTGGAGGCTTGGATCACCAAGAACTCCAGGGTAGGGTGTTGTGTGAGGAAACTGGGGTCCCCTAGGGCAGAGCGATGGTGGCGGGCAATTGTGCTGTTCACAGGAGCCCCTGTGCGAGACTTGGACCAGACCCTGAGCAGGACGTCCATAAGGGCTTCATTAAATGGGAGAAACCGTTCTGAGGGAGTAACTCCCGGCTGAAGCACCTCTATCAAGGCATTAGTCTTGAATGCCACTTAAGACAGGCTAAGGTCCAGGACCTTGGCTGCCCTTCTCACCACCAAAGCAAAAGAGGCTCCCTCTTCCGTAGCCATGGTAGGAGGAGAGACCATGCCAGGACCTGGAGTGGTGTCCAGTCCACTGGCATCTGCCAATTCCTCATACCAGTCTATGCTGAGGTCTAGGGGCTGGTATTCTTCAGGATTTAGTGCCTCCTCCCAATCTTCTCCAAGGCCTAACCCATAAGAATAGGGCTAAAGCTCCAGACTGGAGGGTATGTCTCTTGTCGGCGGTGTAGTCCGCGTCGGGCAACCCCCCTCCGGCTCCATGTCAGGGATGAGCATAGGGACAGTGCCGCCGAAGGCCACCGGGAGCGTCGACAATGGGACTGGCGTTAAGGAAGGTCGAGGTGGTATGACCGACGCCTGTCCGGATCCATCCATCCATGAACACAAGGTGGCGGGGAACCAGTAGGGGCCCCTCTCGAACCTACTGGCCCCAAAGGTGCTCTAGCGGGGACGAGTTGCCCAAATATGAGGACCTGGGCAAGGATCATTCCGGCTCCCAGAAATGCAGGGAGGCGTGAAGGTGGCCCCGGCACAGGCTCAACCGCAGAGACAGGCCTCGAGTGACAACGCTCCCTCGTCTCGTCGGATGATTTTGACAGACGGGATGAAGTCAAAGACCTCTTCGACTTCTTACTCTTTTTCTTCTTGTGGGACGTACCGGAATGGGACGACTTCAACGAAGATCGATGACTCTACGACCGATCCCGGGGCCTTCTTCTTGATGGGCATCGCCGCGTCGAGCGGCAAGGAGCTTAAGGGATTACTCCCTCCAGGCCTGGGGTGCATGGCGCAACAATAGAAGCAGGTCTTACGTTGTGGTCGCGCTCAAGACACCAGAGGCAGATGATGTGCAGATCCGTCACTGACATTTGCCGGTGACAGGCACCGCAGGGCTTGAATCCGGACTTCCTTGTTAACATCCCTGCCATACCAGGAGATAAGTCTTGAAAAAACAGTCAGACAAAATTCGAAAAAGGCCAGTCAAAAAATGACTCGAGTATCTCCAGATCTGCGCTGTCTGGCGCAGAGAGAAAAGAACTAATGCCACAGTGCTGGGTGTGGCGCCTATATAGGCACAGCGCATGTCAATTCCGGCACGGAAGCCGCCTTGCGGAGCCGAACGACGCCACCTACCAGCACACAGGGGTACTGCTCATGAAAAGTTTCGAGATCCAGTCTGACTGGGGATAATTCTAAGGAAAGGAATCTGCAGCTAGAAGTCTCAATCAGATGGACATATTTAAATTTTTTATAATTAGCATATTTCTATAATGCTGCTCTACCTGAGATTGTAACAAAATGATGTGAGTGAGTCTTGTATGACATTAAATATTTGAAGAATGATAAACAGACTATTAGTGCATTAATAAAGTAAAATCAAAACTGGGAAAGGAAAGGGGGAGTAGCGGGAGTATGCAAGAGTGGTTTGGGGTGAGTGGGTGAGAAGGAGAGGGGAAAGGGGACAGGGTAGAGTGGGGGGGAAAGGCTAGGAGCCAAGGGATGAGAGGAGGGAGTTGTGAGAGGGGCATAAAGTAGGAGAGAGTGCTGTAATAAGGAAATTGGGGAAGAAGAGAATGGGTTAGAGAGAGTTAAGGCAAAAAGGTAAGGAACAGTGGTGGCAAAGGGAAAGATGGGCAGATGAGGGTATCGAAAAAGATGTGGAACAGGAGTAAGCGGAGAGAGACAGGGGTGGTGGCGAGGAGAGGAGGATGGGGAAGTATGAGGAAAGAGCAAGATGGAAAAGGAGCGAGAGGCAAGGCAGGAGTGAGGTAGTAGAAGGGAGGGAGATTGGTTGCAGGAGAGCAGGAGGAAGTGAGATGGAAAGGGGGAGTGGAGGGTGGAAGGTGAGAGGTGAAAGAGGTTGCATGGAGCACTAAATGGAGGTATTAAGAAGAATGAGACAAGTGGAAGGTGATAACGTGGTAAAGGAATTAAGAGGACAGGAGCGAGGTAATAAGGAGGCAGGGATGGGGTCAAGGGAAAAAGCAATGATAAAACGTAAGAGTTGGGGTCAGTAAAAAACAATGCAAACTTAATGTAGAGAGATTTTCTGTGAAGAATTCAGTGAGATAACAAGTTAAAAAGGAAAGTTTTTAGCTTCTTGTGGAAGGTAAGTAGATCTTCCTAGCGGTGCAATCAGCAGGGAGAGAGAGTTCCAGAGGGTGGGAGCTGCCCCAGAAAAGGACAACACCTTGGCAAACTGAGTTTTCAGATTTTTGGATTTAAGTCATAGGATGCTTCTGCCTCTAAGATGCCTGTTGGTTCCTGAGGTTTTTATAGCAGGTAGTAAATAGCTTGGGTGAGGAAAGTGAGCTGCTTTAAAAGTAGTGCAAGCTAATTTGAATTTTATTCAGGGCCTAAAGGCGAGCCACTTTAGGTCTTTTAGTATGGGGGTGATGTGATTGAATTTGTGGGTGTCAGAGATCAATCAAGCTGAAAAGTTGATGAGAGGGTTGGGGAAATATTTAGGGACTCCAATGAGATCTGTTGCCAAAATCAACATGGGAGATAACCATGGATTGGTCAAAAAAGTGGAAGTTAGTTGGTGGTAAGTAGGATTTTAAGTTGTTTTTTTTTAGTGACAGTAGAGACAATCTGGCTGATTTGGTGTTTCAGATATGTGATATCATAGACAGGGAGTAGTCAGTCCAGATACCCATCAATTTTATTTCAGCTGAAAGTCATGGGCTAAACCCGTAGCACTGAAATTCTTTAAGCCGTTCAATGTTTAGTTTGTGGTTGGTGGTGTTTGTGTAAGAGGATGAATTCAGTTTTTTCTGGGTTCGGTGACCGCTGAAGGGATCAACAATTATCCTTCGGTATCATAATGCAGTCATTAGGTTTAAAGCGACCTTTCTTGTTTTTTCAATGAAAAGTTGATTTGTCATATTAAGGTACGAGGTTAACTTGGTTACATGATCCTTTGGATTATATCCCTGCGACTATGCACACAATGGATTCTCTTAAATACTGTTCCTAAATTGATGCCACTAGAAAGATAGGGCAATTTTCGTTACGCATGCATGCTTATCAAAAGTCAAAAGAAAATTGATATTTCTTATAATTTTTCTACACAGTACTCTCACATACCTCTTTTTTCTTAATCACAATTCCGCTCCGTCTTTCATAAGAGGTAACGCACCTCTTGCGTGAATATTGTGAAAAGGCTTCAGAGACCATATTACAGAAAGTGCCTGGAGGTGGAACAGGCACTTGTTTTCGTTTATGAAGCCCTATTGCACTCTGGTATTATCAAAGGGTGTCCGCTGGTGCTTGTGGGGTCCATTCAGTAATATGTATCATACATGCGCACAGTTCCTCTTTTTTGTGTGCCTCTGCCCCATGCAGACCTGAAAACGCCTTAGCCCCTGTGCCATATGACTGATGCATTGGCAAACAGATCATCGCGAGGCACATTGATTGTACACAACATATGAAGTGATACACAATTAGTGCTCCCCTCCACCCCCACCTCCCATGGTGTCCCTTTGGAGGGTGCAGTCACACATCTTGTTTTTCCAAGGTAAAAATGGTTCCTCAGTACACATGTACCAAGCATATACAGACAAATGTTATTTTGCAAGATGCTCTGTTCCTTGCACCCATTTTTTTTTTAACTCAATGCAGTTTCTAGCAGCTTTAAATAAAAGGTATTTTCTTTTAAATAATTAAATGTAAATGCCTCAACAGAAAGAGTTAATAAAAAATTAGAGCTTTTACTGAGCACTCTTTAAACTGCTACAGTATTCCGAAATGATGGTATTATGACATAAATTATCTAAAATTCAAAGTCAGAAACCATATGATATTTTAGTTTAAAAAAAGTCATGTTCCAAACGCTGGAATATACTGTTTGTGCATCAGCAAACTTTATGAGATCATGTATTTTTTCCCATAGGTTTTTCGCTCATTTGCATTGCATGTTTTTGGCTATCCCCATTTTCCATATGTAAATACAGTCATCTGACAGTTTCCCGTGTTGGGCTCATGTGTAGTTTACGCATGCAAAGCTCACACAAATAATATATCTCACTTTTTTGCCAAGGAAAAACGTTTTGTTCCTTAGATTCGAGACGCACGCTCTTAAGGTGATCTCTTTTAAAGCAACTGACTAACTTTTTGAAGATCTTGAATTAATTTTGGAATTTTTGTAAACGTTCTTCAGCATCAACTAGCTGCTTCCAATCGTGGATCTTTCCATCATTAATCTATATGTTAATTTACCAAGTTATTCTCTCCGATCCAATGTTTGAACCCCCAAAATGATTGAGACCAAAAAGCTTTTGTTAAGAATAAATCACTATTCTGTTTGACTAAATTCGGGATTGTGACGCCCTAGGTATACATTGATTAAAACAGCACTCATTATTTTGCAACTTTAAAAAAATTAATTTAGTAATATTCTATGCTAAAGATACATGATGTAGGAAGTAGAAAAAAGCACCCAATCCACTAAATTAAGTCATTTTATGTTTGTACAAGCCGAGAACAATTCTGCACTAGTTGTATGCCTATTTGCAGAGCGAGTTAGTAATTAGGAGAAAGTGCTTAAAATTGTGACGGTTTTGTCCTACTAAACCGTTTGTATGTCAAACACAAAATGTTAAGTCCTTTGTATAATCGTTCAAATAAAAGTTCGAAAACATACATTCATATAACATTTACTGTCAACTAAGTATAGTGCTTTTTAGCAGGTCAAATGCACCATACATATACTGGTACGTGGGGTGTAAGTTAACAAATGTCCTAATACGTCTAGAAAAAAAAAGAAACCATGGACTGATTAACAAAAACATTTGTGAGTTCAGGAAGTAGGACAACAGAAGTACTGTTTTATGTACCCGTACATGCCTTCGGAAATCAACCCCAAAACGGCCAACTTCCTTTCATTGAAAGTGCTAAGGGGGCACAGTCCTTTCTACCAGTGGCGTAGCGGGGGGGAAGGGGGTTCCGCCGCGTGTGGCACATTTTGGGTGGGTGGGTGGGAGGGGGGGGGGGCGGGGGCGAGCACAAGGTAAGTTTTCTTTTTTTTCTCTTTTGGTATTCTCCCCCTCAATGTATCCATCCCCCCAACCCCTATTACCTGATCCGGCCGTCACTGGGTGTCAAACTCAGGGATCACCCCGGGCAGCTAAATCTCTAGCTACACCACTGCTTTCTACTACTACTACTAACTGCAGATTGTATTGTATTGTAATTGCATTTATATAGCGCTTACTACCCCTGACGAGGCGTCGGAGCGCTTTTTCGGCGAGTAGCACGCTACTCCAGAACCCATAAAGGATTAGTTAGTATAGTGAAATATGAAAGTAATTTGAGTGGTGGATAGGTTAGTCAGTTATTTGGAATCAGAAGGAGAGTGGAGGGACAAAGGTTTGCATTTATATAGCCCTGATGGTATGAATATTCTGTTTATATTCCCATTGTTTTCTTATTTTAGCTGTCTCGAGGCCAGTACAGAAAGACCCGTAAGCCTAAGTAATAGAGAACTGCAGGACTATTACTTACATTCCCCCCAAGTGCCTTTGTGACTAGGCCGCCATGTTTTTACAAACACAGCCCTGCAGGCAGTATGGCGTGTATTCCTACCTGTTTGGCAACTGTGGAAGAAATCTTTCCGTTCTCCAAAAGGGTCAAGAGCTCCGCAAGGGTGGAAGGGCTGATGCGGCTGCACAAGAGAGAGAAGAAGGACAAAAAGACATTATGAACCGTTCAGGCTTTCTGGAATGTTGTTCTCATTATCATCTTGGACAACTTACTGTCAGAGACCTTGCAAAATGAGTATAGCAATTACATTTTCG
Source organism: Calotriton arnoldi (assembly GCA_963921515.1). Lineage (NCBI taxonomy): Eukaryota > Metazoa > Chordata > Amphibia > Caudata > Salamandridae > Calotriton > Calotriton arnoldi. The sequence continues at coordinate 801,862 of CAWUFW010003000.1, read as the reverse complement.
AAATTAAAAAGTCATTAGCTTGTCTGTGATACAACCGCTGAACACATGAGCTACTTCTTGCGCGGCTGTGGCATATTACAATGGTTGAACCGTTCGGAATACACTGATTTCACCACATGATACCAGAATTGTGCAGTACCTTAGCAGTCAGTGTGTACGCATTGCTCACACTTGGTAAGCAGCAGTGCCTCACAGACTGTTATTTAAAGCCTGTTATGTGGGATTCATACCGTGCTAACATAGCTCCTTTGAGAACTCCGATATTATATATTAAAATAATGCACATGGACATACATACAAGAGGAGACTGGATTTTTAAAATGGATTTTTAGAGCATTGGACAGTGCAGAGGTTTGTTCAGAATGCAGCACCGGTCCCAGTTCTTTTTTTTTTTTTATATAAATCTTTTTATTGTTGCATTCAGGTCATATACAAAATACAAAATCAAGTAGTGAATCGGTACACGTTCATAGGTAGCAAGACAATTTTACAAAAGGACTATCAAGATTGGCCATCTATTGTGTAGTTCACCTCCCTTCCCATTGATCGAATTACACCACTTATTCACACTGTGTTGAGCTCTTAATCCTCTTCAAGTGGGGGATTGGTATTGACAGGCGGACAGAGCAGCCCCCTATTTGAATTTCATTTCCCCCATATTTTGGTCCATTTTTGTGGGCAGCCTCTTCCCTCATACACCACCCTCTCAGCCTGCATACACCAATCCATGCCGGTTTTCCAGTCTCTCAATACTGGTGCAGAGTCCGACCTCCATTTTCTCGCAATGTTGCGCTTAGCCAATGTAAAGCCCAGTGTGACCCAGGTTCTTTCTCCCGATGTTAGGTCAGTTTTCTCCCAGATGTTTAACAACCACCACTGGGGTGACTTCTCCATCCGTCCTCTACACACCGCAAGCATAAATGTAGTAATCTTTTCCAAGTATTTTAGTATTCTTGGGCAGTCCCACCATAAGTGGAGGAACGTACCTGTCTGTCCACAGTGTCTCGGACATTGCGATGATTCAGTTCTATGTTATGTTATGTTAGCCTGTTTTATAGAGCGCACAGCTGTCCCAGCAAAGAGGCGTCCCAGCGCTAAAGCAGAAACATAGAGGCTGACAGAAGAAAAAAACTAAAGCGGAGGGAAAAGGTGAGTTTTGATAGCCTTACGGAAAGCCAGGTAGTTATTCATGGCACGGATGAATAGTGGCAAAGCGTTCCAAAGTTTGGCAGCCAAAAAACGAAAAGAGGGCCCGCCCGACCTCACCCGGGGCACAGCCGCCAGGTGTTGTCCCATCGAACGAAGTTGACGCGAGGGAGAATAGGATGAGAGCAGGTTAGACGGACAGAATGCAAGGAGAGGAGAAGTTCAGAATTTTGAACGCGGTACAGAGGGCCTTGAATTCCACTCGATTGGCAACAGGCAGCCAGTGTAGCCGACTAATAGCACCGGAGGTGGAACAGGTTCTAGGGAGGCCCAGAAGAGTTCTGGCTGCAGCGTTTTGGACTCTCTGCAGTCTCAGGACTTCAGTCTTGTTGACCCCTAAATAGAGTACATTGGCATAGTCCAGTCTTGACAAGATGGAGGCCTGAATAATCATCTGCCTGATGGGCGGGTCAAAGAACCCCAGCAGCGGTTTGAGCCCCCGTAATATGCCAAAACAGGTCCCAGCAACTTTCTTAGTTTGAGACTGAAAGCTGAGGGCCGAGTCAACCCAGACACCTAGATCTTTCACCACCTGCTTGGGGAGGGTGGGGGGGGGGGTGCACAGCCCAGTATGGCCGGCCACCAACGTTCGCCCCACATCACCGGGTCTCTCCCTACCAGCAGAACCTCCGACTTGCTGGAGTTCAGTTGGAGACAGTTGGCAGTCATCCACTCGGCGATAGCCGTAAGATCGTCCCAAAACTTAGAGGCCGCCCCCACGGAATCGCCCGAGAGTGCGACTACCAACTGTGTATCATCAGCTTATGATACAATTGTAAGCCCTCTGCTCCTGGCCAGGACTGCTAAAGGTTGAACATAGAGGTTAAAAAGCGTAGGGCTCAAGGCAGAGCCCTGAGGAACACCTTGTTTGTTGGAATGGGTCGTGGAGGCGAATAGAGGGGCCATAACCTGGAAGGTCCTATTAGAGAGGAAGGAGGCAAACCAATCTAGGGCAGAGCCCACAATACCTGCCTCCTCCAACCGTAGCAACAGAATCTGATGAGAAACCATATCAAATGCGGCACTGAGGTCTAGGAGAATCAGAGCCGACGTACCACCCTCATCTAGAGCAAGCCTAAGATGCTTGATGACAGCTAGGAGGGCAGACTCAGTGCTGTGACCTGGGCGAAAACCATTCTGAGAGATGTCAAAGCGATTATTCTCCTCTAGAAATCTAGTGAGAATAGAATTAATGTAGGTCTCAGTAATCTTAGCGACCCACGGCAGGAGTGAGATAGGGCGAAAATGTTCCAGTTTGGCTGCGTCCAGGGTAGGTTTCTTAAGCAGAGGTACCACCCTGGCTTGCTTCCAAGTACTGGGAACAACTGCCCTGGACAAGGATAGATTGATCACCTGGCTCAAAGGTGTAAGGAGCACAGGTAACGATTTCATGAATTGGTCAGGCTTGAGGGGGTCAACAGGGAAGCCAGATTTAATCTTGTTACATAACAACCGTAACTCATCCAGGGAGACCAACGGGAAAGCAGCCAGTGTGTGTGTAGGGAGTGGTCCAGGCACGCGGTCAAGACATATGACAGCATGAGGGAAGGTCTTGTAAATATTCTCCACCTTTTTAACAAAGAAGGTGGCGAGAGCCTCACACTGTTCATCCGATGATATAAGAGGCACTGCAGGAACCCCCAGCTGTTTCAAATCTTTCAATATAGAAAAGATGGTTTTAGAGGGGTTACAACTGCTCCTGATCTCGCCGGCAAAGTAAGCTGCCCGCTCTGTATGAATGGCCCTGTGATAATTTTTGATAGCCGCCTGATAACACTGCTTCTGCATCGGGTCATACTCCCGTCTCCATATCCGTTCCAACCTTTTGCAGGTTTTACGCAAAATGGCGAGCTTGTAATTGTACCACGGACTGGATTTAGAATTACGTTTTTTTGACCACTTCGCAGGAATAAGTACGTCAAGAGGACTGCGAATCCAGTCAGAAAGTGCTTTATCAGCGACATCTGGATCTGTTGGCATAATAAAGGCATTTGCGGAAAGGAGGTCATGAAATTGGTCGAGATTAAGCTTATGCCAGGGGTGTTTGAATACGAACTTCTGAGGCAGCCTCCGAGAAGGAACAACCCCCGAGAGAGACATGGATACCAAATAATGGTGAGACCAACACACCGGAATAGGGGTGTGTACCGAGAGGAGAGAAAGGTTAGAGAACACTGGGTCTACCCATTTTAACCAGTGTAGTGGTTGTGTAGTATGTTCGGTGCAGAATTTTTAATTGGACTAATTTGAATCAGGAGCGTATGGCTACCTCTCGGGGGGATGCAAGCGCCTCCTGCCACTCTTCATCAGTGAGGGTTCCTACTTCCTCCTCCCACTTTGCCCAGATTTTCCCTAAGGTGTCGGGTGAATTGTGAAGCGATTTCCATTATGTCAATGATATTGTCTTGTCTCTAAGGTAGTCATCGAGGAGCCTATCCTCCAACGGGGAGGAGTCTGGGAGAGCTGTACTAAGTGGGATTGCTCGCGATAGGGCATGTTGTATCTGAAGGTAACGGAAGATTTCTGTTGAAGATAACTCATATTCCCTCTGGAGTTCTGCAAAGGGCTTAATTTTCCCTCCCGCCCATAGGTCTCCCACCCTGGAGAGACCAATGCAGTCCCATTTATCAAAGCCTGATTGGTGCACCAACAGTCCTAGTTGTAGTGAATCCCACAATGGTGTGGCTAGAGTAACCTTATCTTTCCATCCTAACGACGCTGACGCCATATGCCAGATTTTAATTGTTGTTGATGTTGGGGTATGTATAGGCGAGTTTTGTTTTCCGCCATAGAGGTTGTTGATGTTGGGGTATGTATAGGCGAGTTTTGTTTTCCGCCATAGAGGGCCCTGAGGGAACCTCCTGGTCTCATATTGTGCCTATCAAGTCTATATGCAGGTTCTGTCTGCTCTAGATGAACCCATCGATTAACCACTATTAACTGTGCTGCCCAATAGTAGTATTGGAGTGCCGGAAGGGCGATCCCACCGTCATACCAGCCCTTGACCAGCTTATTTTGCGCTGTTCGCGGGGCTCCCCCGTCCCAGAGAAGCGTCTGTATCTCCGCCTCAACAGCGCAAAAGTATCTTGGGGGTACCAAATAGGGCGTATTTTGTAAAATATAAACAAAACGGGGGAGTGCCGTCATTTTATATAGGGAAGCTCTTTCCAATAGCGACAAGGGCAGAGTCCTCCAGTGTCTTACGTCCTCCCGCAACCACCGCAAAGGCGGGTCCAAATTGCGGTCATAGAAGACCGCCAGGTCTGTGGTAACATAGACCCCCAGATCCCTCCGAAGCAATTTACACCTTACAGGATCTGGGAAGCCAGGGGGAGGTCCCCAGATAACATACAGAACCGATTTGTCCCGGTTTATTGTATATTCTGAGTATTTTTGAAACAGAGTAAAAATATGCAGCAAAATATGTAGAGAAGAACAGGGGTTTGCCAGTTAGAGAAGGATATCATCAGCATAGAGGGAGATTCTAACCTCCCAGTCTTCCGTCCATTTTAGTCCCCTTATCAGCGGGTCGCCTCTTATAAAAACCGCCAATGGTTCCAAGACCAGGGCAAAGATCAATGGGGAGAGGGAACAACCTTGCCTCGTTCCTCTATGCAAGTGGAAAATTTTAGATCTACCTCCGTTGACTATAACCTGTGCTAGGGGCTCCGAATACAAAAGTTTAACCCACGCCAAACATTTCTCCCCAAACCTAAATTTCTCTAAAACCGCAAATAAAAAGGGCCACTCTATCATATCAAACGCCATTTTAGCGTCTAGGGACATTACGATTGCTTCTTTCCGGACAGTGTTAGCTCTTCCCAACACACCATAGAGTCGCCGAAGGTTAAGTGAGGTATTTCTTCCTGGCATAAATCCTGCTTGAGCAGGATGAACCAACTTGTGTAGCAATGGAGCCAGGCGCGTCGCTAGGATTTTCGCTAAGATCTTAACTTCTGGGTTTAGCAGCGATATCGGTCTATAGGATGCACACCTTTCTGGCGGTTTCCCAGTCTTGTGTATTACAACTATATTAGCTAACCGTTGGTCATACGGCAGTCTTCTTTTTTTAACGCTTTCTTGGTACATTTGCGATAGGTGTGGGGCAATTGCTGACGCATTTAGTTTATATAATTCAATTGGTAGGCCGTTTGGGCCCGTTGCTTTACCGGTTCACAAAGCTCCAATTGCTTGCACTATTTCACTCTCAGTCAGGTCCAATTATAGGCTCTCCCTGTCCTCCATCCCAAGGGATGGCAGACCCAGGGTGGCCAATAGTTCATGTGCATCAGCCCGGGAGGTCAATCGTGATGGTGTATACAATTGCTCATAATATACCCCAAAGGCGTCTGCAATTTCTTGCCTATCTCTCAGTGGTGTGTCAGTACCTGGGTTAATCTCGAACACCCATCTGGAGGCCATTTCTTTATTTTCTAACCGAGCCAGCAATTTGCCCGCTCTATCTCCCACCTCATAAATTCGATGTTGGGATGAACGGTTCTGCGTTTTAGCTGCCTCTTCGGCAATATCTTTGTACGCTCTCTGCTTGATTTGTAATCTATGTTGTATGTCCGGGGAGACTGACTTCTGCATCTCAGATTCTAGCTTCCTGATTTCTTCTTCTATCTCTATCAGTTTTTCTGCCTTTCCCTTTTGTGGCCAGATATTAAGGAGACACCCTGGCCCCTTATAACTGCCTTATAGGCCTCCGATAATGTTTGGACTGAGTCCTCCGACTCCTTATTTTCTTCGAAGTAGTTTTTTGTTGCTTTCGTTAAGCCTGCTCTAATGGATGGCTCTAATGGATGGCACTTGTAAGTACCAGGGGTTGATCGACATCCGGTTACTCTTGCACCCCATTGCACCCCCATAGACTACACTCAGTGGAGAATGATCGGAGATGCCTCTGGGGAGGTGGACCACTTCACCAAACAGCGGGAGTTGTCCCGCCACTCCAAACAAATAGTCTATACGGGATGAACTTCTGTGGGCCCCTGAGTGGAAGGTATACTGACGGGCCAGAGGGTGGCGCGTTCACCACACGTCAACAAGGCCCATGGCCAACAAGAACTCAGCTAAGGCCTTTCCCGAGGTATCATACTGTCTGGCTAGCCAGCGATCTATATCTCCATTAATGGCGGCGTTACAGTCGCCCCCAATTAGTAGTTCCCCCTGTGGCAAGCTGATAATGTGTGAACCGAGGTCCGCGAGGTCGGCGAGAGTGGATGTATGTAGTCTTGGGGGAATATAGAGGGATATAAAGTGTAAGAGTCTACCCTCCCAGTGTCCCGACAGTGTCACAGAGCATCGCCTGTGAATCACATGTGACTTTTTGTATCGTAAATGGGAATGATTTGCGAAGCAGGATACCCACTCCCCTTGAGCCCCTGGTGTATCCTGAGTGGGCCACTAATTTATAACCCCATCTATTAAGCGCACAGTAGGAATCCCCCTGTATGTGTGTCCCTTGTAGCAGCACCACGTCAGGTACTTGACGTTTCAGATATTGCAATACTACCCTATTTTAATTTTATCTCCTAGGCCACTGACATTCCATGATAGGATTTTAAAGTTACTAACGGGTTTATCTCTGATCATGGTGCTGTGTTTCTGCCCAAGCCTCTCCAGGGAGAGTTTCTAAGGACACCCCATCGGGAGGTCGCTTCACTTGTACTTCCAGACATCCTGTTCTGCAGCTATTAATTTCTTAACAACTGTATCTTGCATTGCCCCCACTACAAACCATTTTGTGTATCTAGAAACTCTACTAGCCCAAACAGAAAAACTAGTTCCCCCACCCCCTCCCTGCATTGTGGACTTAAAACTGCCCACCCCCAACTCTGCAGAGTGCCTGTGTATCCCCTCCCTCATAACTTACTGTTGGGGAGCGTGTCTCTGCCGGCTGCCCACCCACCACAACCCTATCTCACAATCATACAATGACTTTACCAGTTTACAGCTATGTCACTGGAGTCCAATAGCATCTTCAACTCTTCCTGTAACCTATCGCCAAATACACAGTGAGCAGTTCTGAGATGCACAGATCGACCCGGTCCCACAGCTTCCAAGTGACCGCCCTTCATCTGGGCAGTCTGTACATATCTTGTGTTAAATTTGGTTCTATAGTATCGCATCGAAGATTTCCTCCTGTGCATCTATCGCTTCAGCTATGGTTGAACAGCTGTGTCTCAGTTTCCGTCCCCTGGTTCTTCCTCTTCTTGTTGATTTCTCGGATGTCGCCTCTCTTTGTCATCTTTCTGTCGGTGAGGGATAGAGCGCACCTTACCCATTTTCCTCCACCTCTCTAGCCACTCCCAGGCTTCTTCCGGGGAATTGAAAAACCACGCTTTTCCTTCTGCCACTATCCGGAGCTTGGCCGAAACAGCATTGCATATTTTAGGTCTTTATCACAAAGAACTTTTTTGACCTCGAGAAAGGAGCGGCGCTTCTTCTGCACTTGGGCTGTAAAGACCGGAAAGAAGGTTTTTGTGGAATTGTCATATTTCAGTGGAGGGGCTGTGCGGGCGGTCTGCAATATGACGTCCCTATCCCTAAAGTTAAAGATCCTGGCCAGGATAGGACGGGCGGTCTGCAATATGACGTCCCTATCCCTAAAGTTAAAGATCCTGGCCAGGATAGGACGGGGCGCACCTGGCCGCGGTCGGCCTACCAGCACTCGTGGGCACGATCCACAGAGAAATGGTTGGAGAGGGCACAAGGCTGTACATGTTTTGTAATAAGCTCTTCAACGAATAGATCTGTGAACAGTTCCTTGGCGCGCTCCAGCACCCCTAAAATGCGCACATTATTTCTACGTGCGCGCACTTCATAGTCTTCAAGCCTCTCTTCCATGGTCTTCGTCAACAGTTGGAGCTTTTGAACAGTGGTTTCAAGAGATTTATTATTTGACTGGAGCGTAGTAATAGAGTCTTCAGCAGCACGTACCCGGTCCCCCAGGTTGCAAAGGTCTGCATGCATCAGTGTTTCCTCTGTCATGACCGCATCTGTTTTATTTTCCTGCGCAGAGCGTACACCTTGGATTGCTGCCATTATGTCTTGGAGAGTAAGCGCTCCTTCCTCATTCACTTGCTTTTGTCTCTGATCCTCTCCCCCTTCTGAGAGGGTGTCCAACTTGGGGTGCGTGAATTTATCGAGCTTGATCTGATGCGTAGATTTAGCTCCTCTGTGTGTCGTCATCTTGGATGGCAGTGATTGACCCCACACTTGTTGCGTCTCCGTCACTTTGCCTAGTGCCCCAAGAATGTGCTCACCAGATCATGCCACTCACTTCAAGCAGTACTTTAACCAACAGATTAGGTTCGGATCAGGGTTATTAGAGGGTTCGTGTGCAGTTCAATCCGCACAATTAACTATAACTTTCACCAGACCAGATCAGCGTCTCCTTGCCTTATGGTTGAGGCACTATGATTTCCAGTCACCGTCCAGGTGAACACAATCCAGGCTTTTCTTTTCCACAGCTATCGTGACTTAGGCTCGCCCCCCGCCTATGACGTAGACAGCCTCCTGAGATCAGGTAAGTTCTAGAATCCCAGTTGGATATTCGCACACAAGGTTCGTAGTCTAAACCAGATTGACTGTTGTTTATATTGCTCAGCTTCCACGATTGCCGCCCCTAAATCACAAATCAATCTCAGGAGCGGTAGAGCAGGCCACAGAGATGGCACCTCGTTACCGGACTCTCCACCCCTCCGCAGCTCACAGCAATCGCCACAGTCCGTCGGCCGCCGCCGCCGGGGCTGATCGGCCTCCCCGCTCACCTCCTCACGCTCGGGGCTGTCTGAGCAGCTGCCGCCAGGCTGGATCTTCTTGTGGCGTCTTCGCCCAGCGCAGGGCTCATTTTGCCTCGCAGCTTCACCACCGGACACCGGTAGCACCGGTGGCTCGACGTCACCAGGCTCCTCGGATCTGGGGCTTCACCTGTGTCGTCTCCGTTGCTCTTTGCTAGGGGGTGATGCAGTGATTATTTTTTCCCGATGGGGATGGCTGCTTGCTGCGTCTCGGCCGTTTTAGGAGGAAAGGCACAAATACCACTATTCTTTCTGCTATTAATTCCCTGTTTTTGTCTGTCTCTGTACACTTGGGTGCTTCTTTTGTTAGGTCTCGTCTAGACTGTGCAAGCGCTGTCTTTTTGAAAACTTTTGATTTCTATCATTGGGCTTAGAGACCGACAATCGCATACTATTGGCTGGCTTCATTGTCACACTCATTTGCTTACTTCTTATTGGTCACCTGCAGTAGGCTTTGTTCATTTTATTAGGCGCATTTGTTTTTTAAGTACTCTATCAGATTTTATCTTTTTTAGCTGGCTCCCTCGTGTACTTCCCTCCCCTCTGTGTTTCTCTCCTGCCAGTGCTGGCTGGCCCCACTCACCCTCCCTCCCTCCCTCCCTCCTTCCATTGTTCCTGTTGCCTTGGCCCCACCTTTCCTCCTGTTGTCTGTGTTACTCTGCTTCTACCCTCTCTCTGTTGTTTGTGCTGTCCCGCCTCCACTCTCCCTCCTGTTGTCAGTGTTGCCCTCTACCTCCCTTCCTCCCATTGTGCATGTTGCCATGCTCTCACCCTCCATCCCATTGTCCTTGTTGCCCAACTCCCAGCCTCGCTCGTGGACACTGCTGGCTGCACATTATAACTTTCTGCACCCCTACCTCCAGCCTTCTATTGTCCGTGTTGCCTCTCCCACCTGTCCACACTCCTTTCATTGTCCGTGTTCAGACCCCACCCACCATAACAAGCAAAGTGCCATGACTCGGACACCACTGGCCGTGTCATAACGATTTTTTGCCCCCCCCCTTACCTCTTTCTTGCCTCACATCCCACCCTCCCTGCCGTCAGCAATAATAATAAAACAAGCATGTGCAATGCAATAGGTCTCGCATTTGTGAAAGTTTGAGCTATTGGCATTGGAAATGAAATGTTTTTAACGTATGTTTTTTTTTTGCAGTGCAGTAACGTAACAGGTAAAGCAGCCGACTTTCGAATTGAATTGAATACCACTGAGAGCATGCCTTGGCTCTGCAGTTGAGATCTTTTTAACACTGTTTTTGAGCTTATAAACATTGCATTTTCCTCGGGAAAAGCTTAAGTATTTACATGTAAATGTAAACTAAAATCGGGCTGTTATTAAATAAAGGAGTGTGGCATTGCTGTGTTGGAGGTGGGAGGTCTGCTTTTGAGGAAAGGCAAGAAACAATTTAGAAGCACACGGGCGCCATTAGTAAATAAAGGCGCACGGTCATGCTGTGTCGGGAGGTAGAAGGGGTCTCAAAGCAGCGCTGTTATTAAATAAATAAAGGCGCCTGGCCATGCTGTTTCGGAGGTGGAAGTGGTCTGCTTTGGAGGAAAGGCAAGAAACAATTTCGAAGCACATGGTACGGTCATTTAAATAAATAACGGGCACAGTAATAAATAAAAAAAGGCACACGACGATCGCTGCTCGAGGACAGCTAAGCACCAGCACTGCTCGGGGAAAGCTAAAGAAAGAAATAGTGCTTACAACTGTTAAAATATCATGCAGCCTAAGAGCCCATGTAACAGGGCCAATCCATATTGGAGGTTACAAAATTTGAAAAGGTGGGACTAGTAAGCTATTTCAACAATGAAAAGCCAAAGGACAGTAAGAGGAGCCAATAGAAAAGATGGAAGGGGCTTACAAAAGATGGGAGGGGCTTCAAGCCCATATCCTGAACACAGCATGTCTCGAAGAGACAGTGCAAGCACTGCCTAGGCGAGATCTAAAAAAAAAAAAAGAGTGCTGGCCATGTTATTTTTTATTTTTAAACTTTCATCCAACACGAGAAGCTCTCGATGAACAAACAAGTCAAAGCTTTGATATCATAGTTTTGCCACATCCTCAGAATGCTTCATAAAATCTTCAAATGGTTCCCCACGCAGACCAGATGCATGGCCGCCCAAGCCCCCATCACCAGCAGACTGGACTATGGCAATGCACTATATGTCAGCACCTCCAGCCACTTCACTCAAAGACTCCAAACCATCCAAAACACCGTTGCCAGACTCATCCGAGTAATCACCAGTAGGGCACACATCGTTAGACTCATTCGAGACATCTACAGTAGGGCACACATCACACCCCACCTCTGCGGAACTGCACTGACTGCCCATCCAGAAACACTGCACATTCAAGCTCCTCACCCATGACTACAATGCTCTCCACAACACAGGACCAACCTACCTCAACGACTGACTCCAACAACTATCCAGACACCTACACTCCACTTCTCTGTTTCGCATGAATCCCCGGCATCTGCAGAAGCAAGACAGGAGGACGCGCTTTTTCCTTCATCCCAAGCAAAAGCTGGAACGAACTCCCTCTACATATCTGGCCTTGTGAAGAGATTCTAGCAACATTTTTACAGTGTAAATCTTCTAAGATTAGGTGTAACCAACACCAAAATGCTTCTCTACAAATGTAATCTGTGAAATATCATGTAACAAGATAACTGACTGCAGGCTTTAAATAAGGCAAGGTGCAAAAACAATCCACCTTTAAAGGCCTATTGGCTTTAACATGTGTGTTACATAGTAAATAAATCAGGGCTACTGCTTGTTTCATAACTTTTCGTAATAAATAGTCAAGACCTATGGCACCTGGCATAACATTTCCTAATGAACTAATCAGACCTATAGAGGTTATTGTTGGCTTGTCACCGTAACTAACCTTGGCCTACTGTACATAACATAAGCATTTCCATAAGGCAAATATCAGGGATGCAATCACAAAATTTCAAAAAGTATACAAAAATACAATTAGCAAAGCAAAATACTATCTCTTATAAGAGGTACTAACAAGAATTCTCACAGTGCGAATCTGTACCCACAGTAGCTGCCTGGATAGATACTTCCTGTGCCAGTACAGTGGTTTCAGCCTTGGCCCTGGAGGAATGAGCCCATACACCTTCTGGAGGCTGCTTCTTAGCCCATGCATAGCAGATCTTAATGCAGAGGACTATCCATGGGCGATGGTCTTGTGGGTGGGGAACATGGCGGCCAGTCAGATGTAACTGACTGCTAGCTCCTGAACCCAGACGGTCGCGTTTAAACCTTACCTGGCATCATAAATGAAGGATTCTTCAGGGGAGACGCTGGAGGCCGCTATGCAGATGCCCCCGCTGAATGAGGCAGAGGAAAGGACTCTTCAACCATTCCAGGGCCCGACCAACGTGGTGGCTCCTTCTTTTCAGGCTTGTCTCTAGGATGTCTGGTATCTCTCTAGAGCCGTATAGGCAGAGTCAGCACAAGCTCTGCAATGCCGGCAGACAGAGTAGAAGATCTCCCAGTAGTGAAGGAAGCATGCTGGCAGAAAAAAGAAGCACAAAGTGCAGCTTCCTCACAAAAAGGCCAGTCTACAGAAGTATATTGCCACAGTGTGTGGGAGTTCGACATAAAGAAAGGTAGTAGGTGCCTGGGGGAAATTAATGGAAGCAAATAAAGGCATGCAGAGAGTGCTAAGGACCGCAAGGAACTGGACCAGACAAACACCACTAGTATTCAGGGCATAGAGACAGCGAAATTGAGAAGGGAGCAGTCAGGGAAGAGATAATCACTTAGGTTGGCTAATTTCCTACAAAATAATTCACAAGTGAATACTAGTGTTAAAATAGCTGAGCGGCAAAGCAAGGTCTAGCAGAAAGACGTTCCCAAAGCTCCACCATTAATGACCTGTTAGAGAAGGGACAATTATTAGAGCCGCTATTGGCAGAAAAACCTATAAAGCAGGCTAAAAGTATCAAGATAACACCATCCCTTATGTCGTACTATAGGGTTATTTCTAACGAGGCTATCCACTCCCCTAGTTTAAGTCAGGTGAAGAGAAGACTCCCTGAGTGGAAAGAAGTAGAGTTCAGAAGCAGCAGCAACAGCGGGAAAGAGATGGATAATGTCAAGGAAAGTGACGCAGAGAAAGAGAAGGATCCCCTAGTAGTTGAAATTTCAATGACAAACCAATATGCCGTTCTTATGGAGTAAGAATTGAGAGAGCAAGGAGAACAAGAAAGGAAGGAATTCCATGAGCCTAACATAAACTCCAATTTAAGAGTGAGCGAGGGTACCAGGCACAAGAAAATTCTTGTTTTGAAGGCTTGGAAAAAAACTCCTGCAAGGTATCCACGAGAAATAGAGTAGAGGGCCAGCAAACGGTTCAGGAGTTAGCCATGCTATCGGCAGAGATTAAGGACCGTTTCTCTGCCTCACAAACCAACCAGAGGGAAATTCAAGGTGTCTGCACAAAGTTAGAAGGAAAAATTGATGGACTAGGGCAGTGCACAGAGGTACTAGAGAAGGTAGTACATGAGCTTAGTTTGGAAGCAAGCGCTAACACAAAGGAGATTCAAGGACTGAAACAGAAGGGAAAAGAAATCACTGAGGAACTTGAGAGGTTAGAAAAAAGTGCGAGACGGAATAACATCAGAATTCTGAATAGTGCCGACGGTGCGGAAGGGAGTGACTTGAAGGCATTTGTAGTAAAATTGTTAAAAGAGGTGCTCCTGCAGGCTACCAAAGCAGTTGACTTAAAGTTAGAAATACGGAGAGTACACAGAGATCCTTTCAGGCTAAATCCAGTAAGGAGGAAACCTTGCAGAATCCTCGTTAATTTTCTGTAATATATAGTAAAAGAGAGGATTTTAACATCTTCCTTATGGGAGAAAAATGTAAATGTACAAGGTGCCCCATTTTCCATCAGATCAGACCTTTCTCATTCTACCTTAGACAGGCAGTGGGAGCTTGGTAAGCGGATGGAGGAAATAAAGAAATTTGGAGCAAGCGTTCAACTCAAGTTCCCAGCATTATTGAAGGTCATGAGAAATAACAAATGTATAGGTTTACTGACCTGGAAGAAGTTGATGAATTCCTGCAAGGTATAAAAGCAGGTGAGGGAGAATCTTAAAACATAGAAACGCAACATGATGGCTGCCTGGTGGTGGGGGGATGGCTCAAATAGAGGCATTCTTTATGCCAAAGATTTTAAACGGGTGGGTTCAGGAGAGGGCCGGGGTGTTTGAGCGGGTGCACAGAGAAAATTTTAAAAAAATGTGAGTTCTCATTTCAAACTTAAATGGAGCGTAAAGTACCCAAGACTGGTTCTTACCCCAGATGACCAGGATGGATGCAGGTGAAGTAATAGGAGGGCAACCGGAGCCACTGCTACAGATGATGTGTTGGAATGTGAATGGCCTCAGGATCAAAAGGAAACAAAGTCAGATTCTGAGTTAGTTAAGGGGCAGAGATGCACATATTATGTTGTTGCAAGCAACCCATCTATTAAGAGCTGAGTGTAAAGAGTTGATGCAGAGGCAGAGTTGGGTTGCCCAAGTGATTGAAAAAGACCAGGCACATTGTGTTAAAGGGGTGGCAATTGTAAGAAGAGCTAATACAGGTTTAGAGGTGGCAAAAAGAAAGACAGACGATGGGGGACCAACGTCCATAATCTTGACAATTGCCCAATGCAATTGTCGAGATCATGGTACAGAAAGACCAGCTCACCATAGATAGCTATTACGGGCCCAATATTGATGATGAAACACCTTTAAGGCAACTGTTTTCAGCCTTGGGGGATTTTCAATCCTGATGTTTATAGGGGGGATTGTAATATGATTTTGAATAACGATATAAACAGGTCATCAGAGTGATCTCAGGTTAACTCCCCAAGAACACGAGTCCAACTCCATGATGGAAGACCTGAACCTTTGTGATGATTGGTGGGAGAAGGAGGGAAAACCTTAGGATATACTTTTCTAAGCAAAGAATATGGTCATTATTCGAGGGTGGATGTCTTTCTTGCAGGAAGCGTCAAGATGGGTAAAATTTGGAGGTTAGAGGACCCTCCTATCCAACTCTCGGACCATGTTGCTATACTTATGCACGTTGCTCTGTCAAGTCAGAAGAAGAAGACAATACGGACACTAGATAGGAAGCTCTTCCTCCAGTCAGATATGGTATTGGTGATCCAGATGAGAACAGGCGAGTTCTTTGAACACAATTGAACCGCAAAGACAGAAGTAGTGTGGGACGCATATAAAGCCCACCTAAAGGGGATACTGCAGAGCCTAGTGGTGTCTAAGCATAGAAAAGAGAGAAGTGAAAATGTTGTATTTGCATGTGCTTGTTATGATTCTATCTAGAACCCTCACATGTGCTTTCATGACTTATGTGTGGAGTGTTCTAGGTAGGGGATTCTATTTGTGTCAGTTGGTGCCTCTTACCGGTTGGGAGAGGAGCGGTGGCTCATTTTACCCACGAATAAACCACTACAACTTACCTGAAGTATCCTGCTTCTTTTTGCTGTGCCTGGGAGTACCACATCTCTTTTTGGCGACGAGCGGGCGAGCCACTGCAGCTGTTTCTCAGTTTCTGCACTGGGAATCCTTTTGAAGCGAAACAACTTGGCCCATACTCGCATTTTTCAGCTCCTGAAATAACGTTGTACCCATCTCCTCCAGCGGCTGTGTGTTCTTAACATGAGAAGGTGTTTCCCACTTCTCCAGCGGCAGTCTATTAGCCGTCGTGAACAGGTGAGGAGATCTTCGTTTGCACTGGACTCTTTAAATGCGAGTGGGTCCCGGCTCTGTCTCTGTGCTGCGAACTGTGGCTGAGTGGCTCCGACGATTGGGGCTGTGATGGAACGGGCATTGCGGTTGGAGTGAGAGCTGTGTTGGTCTTCCTTTCTCCTCCGATGCGCATCGGTGTGCCTGTGGTCGTTGGGAGCTGGAGCTCCTTCTTCTCGTCTTCCCGCTGGCTAATGATGACGTGTTAGAATCTTCCAAAGGGATTGGTGTTCAGTGTCATCGTCATCACACGTCAGGAGCATCATTTACTGCTCTACCGTACTGTAAGCCATCCGGCTGTGCGACCTTTACGTGCCGCCATATTTATATATATATTTTTTTTTAAATCAAATACTGCGTGTGGAAGCTGACAACTTTATGGACATTTTACTCATTTTATTCCTTTTCCATCGTGAAGTGTTAACGCTCTCAGTGTTCCTGTTTTGGTATGCTGTTCTTTCACAGCGTTACTTGTGTGAGATCTTAATCGTTTTTTATTTTAGCTTCCTTCAAGAACTTCTGCATTTTCTGAACACCAGCTTACGTTATTTGCTTTTCCACAAGCAGACAGTCTGGTTTTGGACACAGTGTTGATCTCATTTTTTTTGTTTCTCTTTCTAGGTTGTATTATTAGATTCCCCATGACATTTTCTCTTGAATGACCTTTGTTCTATTTTGTGCTGCTTAATTCCTCTTAGTCTTACATTATGCAATCTGTTAATCCTCCACCACCATTTTTGGAAAGTCCAGGCACTCCTCATATTCAATGGAGGCAATGGTTTGACGCTTTTGAAACTTATTTAGGTGCCATCAGTGCTTCACGATTCAGGGCAGAAAGAAAGAAATGTCTTCTCCTTCACTCCCTAGGTTTTGAGGGGAGGAGGTTTTTAAACATTTGCCTGACATTGTTTTAGGGGAGGGCGAAGTGATTGACGACTACCAAGAAGCAGTTAAAAAGTTAGTCATCAAATTTGATGTGCAACCTAGTTTAGTTGTGTTGAGGCACAAATTTTTCAAGCGTGCGCAACTTCAAAGTGAAAATGTTGATTCCTATTTGAGCGCGTTACGTAAACTGTGTGCTGAATGTGATTTTGGTGAATATCGTGACCAATTAGTCAGAGATCAATTTATTGCTCATTGTTGTGACAAACAAATACAGCAAAAATTGCTTACAATGGGTAATCCTAGCCTAGATGACGTCATAAAAGTGGCTAAAAGTGTTGAACTAGCACAACTTTCGATAAAGGAGCTTAATGTGAGTTGTACATCAAAGGACACTGTGAATGCTATTACTACTACAAGTGCATCTACCAACTCTGGGCGTAAAGACAAATCCAATGAAAAAGTTTTTTTTAAAAGAACAAATATTTGTTTTAGGTGTGGATATGCTCCACATACCAAAGACAGTAGATTTTGTCCAGGCAAGAATGCAAAGTGTCATAAGTGTGGCAAGTTAGGTCACCTCGCGAAAGTGTGTCAATCCTTTGTTAACAAACCGGAAAAGGTTAATTGTGTGGCACAAGATGAAATGGTATCTGAAAATGATTTGGCACAAACCTTCCAGGATATGATTGTGTCGATCACTGATGATGAAGTGGTTTCGGGTGATCCGTGCGACTGTGTTGATCCCTATGCTGATGTGCTAGTGGGTGGAGTGTGCTTGAAGTTGCTGGTAGATTCCGGTGCTCGGATTACGATGATCACATATGACTTATTCAAAAAATCCTAGGGGGGATAGGTCTCTGTTTCCCCCTGACAGAGCACCTGTATCTTATGAAGGACGCAAGATCGAATTGGAAGGGTTTATTGAAGATGTTTTGGAATTCAAGGGACGGAAAATTCAAGGGAAAATTTATGTGGCTGTTAGCGGTTTAAACATTCTGGGTTGGTACCATCAGGGACTTTTTGGAATGGTGTTAAGACCCGGTACAAAAGAACAGGTCCTAGTCATTAAGGAGAATTCTGATATTTTGTGTTTAGAACATGAGTTCCCCAAAGCATTTTCTGACTCCCTTGGTATGATTGTGGGTTTCAAGCACAAGATAAAAGTAAAAAGGGATGCTTTACCCGTGAAGCACAAGGTCAGGTCTGTTCCCTTTAGCCTTAGAGAAGATCTCAAGACGGAATTGATCAAACTACAAAATTGTGGTGTGATCGAACCTGTAGAATCTAGCTTGTGGTTAAGTCCATTGGTGGTCGCACGAAAACGGAAAGGCGATATACGTCTATGCATCAATCTCAGAAGTCTCAACAAAGAGAAATGGGTCGATTCACATCCCTTGCCTAAAATTGGAGACCTGTTGGAAGATTTGAGGGGTGCGGAGTGGTTTTCGAAAATAGATCTTGCTTCGGCTTACCACCAAGTCGTATTGGATGAAGAGTCTCGCCATTACACTGCTTTTAATTCTCCTTTCGGTTCTTTTCAATTTTGTAGGATGCCCTTTGGTTTGGCCTCTGCGGCATCTGTGTTCCAACGCATTATGCAAACTGGGCTTCTAGATGTTAAGGGTGTTGTCATCTTTCAAGATGATGTACTGATTTTTTCCAAACTGCTAGATGAACATGATTTGATTTTGAGAAAGGTTCTTGGAATTTTTGAGGAAAAAGGGATTGTGGTTAAAAAGAACAAATGTGAGTTCTGGAAAAGAGAGATTGAATTTTTGGGTCATCTGGTCTCTGCAAAATGTGTCAGCCCTAGACCAGGATTGGTAAAGGCTGTGGTTGATTGTCCTTGTCCTAAAAACAAGGATGAGTTACGCTCTTTCTTGGGGCTTTGTGAGTTCTCCTCACGTTTTATACCGGACTATGCCACCAAAATGAAGGTTTTGTCAAATATGTTGAGGACAAATGTCACCTTCGTGTGGGACGTCAGCTGTCAAGAGACTTTTGACTTGGTTAAATCTGAGATGATCAGTGCAAAGAGTCTTAGTACTTATGATCCGAGTGTTCCTTGTACTATCACTGTTGATGCCAGCAACTATGGATTAGGGGCTGTTTTGACCGAATCTTTAGGTGAAAGTGAGGTCACTATCAGTTACGCATCCAGAGTACTTCGTGATCCTGAGTTGAATTACTCGGTGATTGAGAAGGAGCTTTTGGCGTGTTATTGGGCATGTGAGAAGTTCAGAACTTACATTTGGGGTAGGAGGTTTTTCATTCAAACTGATCACAAGCCTTTCGTTTATATTTTGGGTGGTGAACGTCTCAAGTATGCCACGCCTCGCATTGCACGGCTTACTACTAAGCTTCTACAGTATGATTTCGTAGTTAAGCATATTCCTGGCAAGGAGAATGTCAGGGCTGATTTGTTGTCCAGACTGCCGTTAAGTGGGGATGAACCTATGGATGTTGAAGAAGACAAGGAAGATTGTTTTATAGCCTTGGTTGATGCGGTTGACAATAAGGCCTGTAGCGAGAGTGAATGGACTAGAGCGTTGTGTGAAGACTCTGTTCTTATAAAAGTCAAGGAATTTATTGTGAAAGGTTGGCCCAGAGAGAGGTGTGTGTCTTCAGAAATTCAACCTTTCTGGAAAGTGGCAGACGAGTTGTCTATTGAAGATGGAGTCATCATGAGGGAGGGTAGGTGTATTCCCCCTTTTGATATACGTGCCAAGTTGGTGGATTGTGCTCATGATGGACATTTAGGAGCCACCATGACCAAAAGACGGGTCAGGTTGCACTATTGGTGGCCTTCTATGGATAAGGATATTGATTTAAAAGTGAAAGAATGTGTTGTTTGTAGTGGTGCAGAGAAAGGTTTTAAAGTGGTCACTCCTCCTTTACAGCCCATTGCTTTCCCAGAAAAGCCATGGCTTAAGGTGGGGATAGATCTGGTTGGTCTTTTCAACTTTCTTCCATCAAATCTACGTTTTGCGTTCGTCTTGATGGACTACCATAGCAAGTGGCCTGAAGTGCGATTTTGTGCCTCTCCCACAGCAAGAAGTGCGATTATCTTTCTCAAGGAAATTTTTATGAGGGAAGGTTTCCCAGAAGCACTTGTCTCTGACAATGGTGTCCAGTTTGTGAATGTGGAAATTAATGAATTTTTGAGGGAATCTGGTGTGAAGCATTTGAGAAGCTCCGTAGGACATCCTCAAACCAACGGTTTAGTTGAAAGGATGAATAGGGTCATTGTGGAATGCATTAAATGGGCGAAACAGAAAGGGTTTGACGTGGAAAGTGCAGTGAGATCCATGTTGTGGTTTTACCGCACAACGCCGCACTCCCTCACCAAGGTGGCACCGTTTGTGTCTCTCAGAGGTAGAGTACCTACTTCTGCCTTATTTCCAGCTTGGCTATTAAGGACTGTTCGGAAGAATGTATCTTGCTGGGTCGATGATGCAGCTCTGGAATCTAGGGTTGGGGGTGCGCAAAAGAAGATGTCCGACAGGTACAATCTCAAAAAATCTGCGAAACCTGTTGACTTGCAGCCTGGTGACATGGTTCGTATCAAAAACACCAATTTTGTCAAAAAGGGAGGTGTGTCTTTTGGAGATCCTGTGTGTGTTGAGAAAGTGTGTGGAGGTGCTGTCATGGTTAAAGGTGGACATTGGTGGAATGCGGCAAAGGTTGTGAAAATTCATCCAGTCTCTGTTAGACATTATGACTCCTTAAACTGTACGAGGAGTAATGCGGATGTTCCTTCCTCCTCTGAATGTGATCCTGCTGTGCCGAATGATGTATCAAGGAGGTCCAGTCGTGTTAGACGAGTTCCTTGGAAGCTTCGATAGTAGCCTCGTTATTCACTGTACAGTGTTTCTACTCGTTTTGTTTTGTATTGTTTTATTCGTTTTTTCTTCTTTGTTTTTTCTCCTTTTGTTTTCTTTTAAAAAAAAGAGGTAATGTTGTATTTGCATGTGCTTGTTATGATTCTATCTAGAACCCACACATGTGCTTTCATGACTTATGTGTGGAGTGTTCTAGGTAGGGGATTCCATTTGTGTCAGTTGGTGCCTCTTACCCGTTGGGAGAGGAGCGGTGGCTCATTTTACCCACGAATAAACCACTACGACTTACCTGAAGTATCCTGCTTCTTTTTGCTGTGCCTGGGAGTACCACAGAAATGACCCCATTAGAGGAAGGATTGGCTAAGTTGGAAAGAAGGTTGAAGTCAGTAGGGACAGAGGAGAAGGATAAGAAGAAAGCGGAACAAGAGTTATATCCGTGTCAAGCAGAGTTCAGGGCAAGGATAGAAAGCAAGAAAAAACTGCAATGGGAAGCAAGTAGAGCGAGACGTTTTGAATATGGAGAGCGCTGTGGGAAAATGTTGGTATTTTTGGCTAATAGAGAGAGACTTAAATAGGAATTACTAAAAGGGAATACAAGGCGAAGGGAACAAGGACACTACTAGAGGATAATCCAGGGATTGAAGGGGCAATTCCCTTCTTCTAAAAGTATATTCAGAAGCCACCACTTTAGATTCAGACCAAGTAAAGGAGTGGCTGGAAGCTAAAGGGTTACCTTCCCTCTCTCTTGAACAGCAGGAGTTCCTAAATAAGGAGATTTGTGGGTCAGAGGTGTTAGCGGCAATTACAAAGTTAAAAAGAGCCGCAGGCGCAGATGGAATCCCAAATGAAATCTGCATCACTTTAGCTGATAATGTAGTTCCTTTTTTCGATAACCTTGTTCAATTCAATATTGTTGAAAGGTACTCCCCTTCCACCATCTTGGAACGAGGCAACTATCTCTTTGATATTGAAGCCAGGTAAAAACCCCTGTGAGTGTCATATCGACCCATTTCACTATTAAATTGCGACTACAAGGTTTTTACACGTATCCTTGCTAACCGACTGAGCGAAGTATCCAGCAATGTGATATAGGACCAAAAGTTTTTTTATTTTTTACCAGGAAGACAATTGAGAGAATTAACACAAAGGGCCTGATTTAGATCTCGGCGAATGGGTTACTACGTCACAATGGTGATGGATATCCCATCCGCCGAAATATAAATGCCATAGGACATAATGGGATTTATATTTCGGCAGACGGGATATCCATCACCGTTGTGACAGAATAACCCGTCCGCCGAGATCTAAATCAGGCCTATAGTCTGATTGGCACTGCTGACATAGCAACTGCGCGCTCATTACCTCTGGCCATTCTTACCTTTGATGCAGCCAAAGCCTTTGACCAGGTTAACTGGTAATATCTTATGCTGGTCCTTGAACATCTGGGGGTTGGAGGGGCACAATGCGAGGTCATACGAAGAATCTATAGCTCCACTATGGCGAGAGTACTGGTTAATGGTTCCTTAACTGCAACAATTAAGATCATGAGAGGAACTAGGAGGGGATGCACTCTATCCCCACTGCTGTTCGCTCTATATATAGAACCATGGCGCAAAGTCTAAGATTGAATGCAGATTGAATTCAGACGTGGGGGAACAAACAGGAAAGTAGAGTTCTACTCAGATGACCTGATGATATATACCGAAGACATCAACCAATCACTCCCTTATATAGAACAAGAATTGACTCTTTTTGGGAGTTTCTCAGGGTATAAGGTTAACGGGTCAAACACAGAGTTTATGTTATGGAATCTTGAGTGGGAGTCATTAAGGAGCCTATTAGGTACCTGGGTATAGGTATAGTCCAAGAAATGGACAGTCTCATGGAAAGGAACATGGAAAGAGTGAGAAAAGAAGTAGATAAGCTGATGGAAAAATGGCAGACTCTTCCTTTGACAATTTATGAACGGGTCAATCTTGTGAAGATGACAATTCTGCCCAACTTTACCTTCTTATTTGACAATATCCTGCTCACCTTTGGGAAGAAAGCCTTAGATAAGATCCAAGGGAGGATAGCCTCATTTATTGTGGCCTCTAAATGGATCCAGCTATCTTGGAAAAAACTGAGAAGACGATTAGACAAAGGTGGCCTAGCTCTCCCTGATACAACTTTACTGTTGGGAATTCCAACTGAAAAACTGGAGAATGCTGTTTTCTCACCCTGAAGAGACATGCATGGGGGTACTATACTAAGCCATGTTAGAAAGCCACACGAGCAAAGGTTTTCTTCACAAATTTGGAACCCACAAGTTCTTTAAAAAACATAAGACTGAAGTGTTTGATATCAGCTGCCAGACTTTGGTTCAGTACTAGGGTTCTACTAGAAATCTCCTACTACAACAACAAACTGTCACCGATTTGGGATTCTCCAGGGACCGCGGAGTGTTTGAAAGACTGCTTAGCGGGCCCCCTTGAGGAATGACGGATTATGAAATGGGGGCCGGTAATGGAGGGTGACAGATATTGTCATGGGATGACTGGTCAGTACTCATGAAATTGGGGCAGATTCAAATACTATCATCTATTCACATGGTTTAAGACCAGAGACTGAACCAACTGCGAGCCGGACATCATCGAAATGGAGCTGCAGGACGTCAAAGCAATGAAGAAGGAAGTAGCCTTACAAGCAGTGGAGGCAAACATAAAACCAGCATATTGTGTTTGGGAAGACTGTTTACCTCAGGAGGAGTTAAAGGAGCTTTGGCAAGTATCTTTTAACTTACTATATTCCACAGTAAAATCTGCTCCTCTCAAGAAAATAATGCCCTATGATTATACCTCCATTGCAGATGTCAATATAATGGTTCCTGGGTATCGCACAGAGAGTACCGGCCCCTGACTACAACCGTCTGTGAGCACTGGAGGCAATAATAGCTTGGGTGTAGGCTCATTTGTGGTATTATGGGGAGGCAAAAAATATGGTGCATTTCTGCAGCCCCTGCCTTCTTCACCCCAGAGAAATTGACAACAGGAAAACCATTCACCCTACGGTCTTTGCTAGGTTCGAAATAAAACTAGGTGTTTTTTTGGGGTCCAAATGATGGAGTCTCTCTTCCTCTTTCAATGGATGAGGTAGAGCAAAGGTGGTCAGAAGGGTGATGGCTTGTCCAACATCAAAAGACCACCAAATTCAGTAAGAACGCAACTATTGTCCTTAACATCAGATTGTCTAGAAAAAATATAGTATAGGGGCGCTGGACCAAAGGGGCCTGAAGTTAACTCACCAAGCGTGCAGATGTTATTGCAATGAGAGAGGCTGCTTTTAAGGTGAGTAGGTGCAATAGACAACTGTGCATTGGTTTAAAAGGGGTCCACATCAGGAAAAACAAAACCAGATTTAAGTCTCACTGTCGCATCACAAAGGACTTAGGCGGGAACATATGTTGCAAACCTTTTACAAAATGCATAACAACGGGTGATTTAAACAGGGACAGTTGGTTTGTCAAATGTAAAAAAGGCAGAAAGACCCAACAGTCAACCCTTAATTGACGGGCCAAACAAAGCAGACAACACATCCAAACAGTTTTGCCTCCAGTGGGTCCAACTGGCAAGCACTGCATCAAACCACAAACTTGTCCAAGCCCCATGCATACACATAATTCGTGTAAGGGTTCCTAGCTGCCAGGATGACATCAACGACCTCCGGAGGGAGATCAACTGTTGCAGCTCAATCTCCACGCCTTGTGGTGCAGGTTTCACAGGCAAGACTCTGTCATGCAGCCATCCACAAAAGATCCTCCCAAAGTGGCAGCCTGATCAGAGGACAGATGCTCAAGCCCAGATGTTCCAGATACTGCACTCTCCTGGCCCAATCCGGAGCCACTAGGATGACTTGGGCACATCTTTTTTGATCTTCTTCACAATTTGGGGCTGGAGAAGTAGTGGTGGGAAGGCATACAGGAGTTGAGAGTGCCACTCCATGTGGAGTACTTCTCTGAGGGACAGCCTGCTTGGAAACTCCAGTGCACAAAAGGGAAGACGTTATGTGTTCTCAGCAGTGGTGAATAGATTGAGTCAGGTGTGTTCTCAGCAGTGGTGAATAGATTGAGTCAGGGTTCTCCCCATTGTTGGAAGATGCCCTCTGCCCTCTCCTGGAGTGGTTCGCTAGGTGCCACGGGCGGAGCTCGTCTGCCCTGGAGTTTGAAGATCCTGACAGGTGGTGCACCACAAGGGGAATCTGATTCAGCCACCTCTTGCATAGGACCCATGACCCCGCCCTGCCTGTTGCAGTGCCACAAGGTGGTGGTATTGTCCGTAAGACCTGCACCAGCCTCCCCTTGATGGGCAGAGGTTGAAACATTGGGATCATAGCTCAATGTCCTGGACTCATTGATCTGGAGGAAAGGCCCAAAAGCTCACAGTATCCAGGATGATGCCAATGAAAGGGAGCCTCTGTGAAGATGTCAGGTGTGACTTCGGCAGGTTAATTGAGAACCCCAATAATATCAAGAGGTTCTCTGTCATCTGGAGGTGGTCCACAACTTACTGTGGCAAGCTCACCTTCAACAGCCAGTCACTGAGGTTGGAGAGGAACACTGGTGTCCCCACCCTGCAAAGATGGTCAGTGATCACCGGCATCACCTTTGTGGGTACCCGGGAGGCGCAGCTGGGAATAAAAGAAGGCACGGCAAACTGAAAGTGCTTGTGGACCATCTTGAACCGCAGGTAGTGTCTGTGGGCCTGCAGGAGAGGAATATGAAAAAAATCATCGTTCAGGTCTGCGACCATCCAGTCTCCAGAATCCGGGGCAGAGAGAACCTAGGCCAGGGTGAGCATTTTGAATTTGTCGTTGCACAGAAAGATTCTGAAAGATTGAAGATCTAGAAAAGGATTGTGCCCTTCATCCTTCTTCGGCACAAGGAAGAAGCAGAAATTGCACCCAGTCCATGCTTCCAAGCCAGCCCCCTTTCTACAGTTTATTTGGCCAAGAGAACCTGCACTTTTTTCACATCAAACTGACATATGGTCCTCCTAGAAGTCGTCCGCTATAGGTGGCAGATGCAGTGGGTCGAAAACGAATGGTAGGGTATAGCCCCATTGGACAATCTGCAGGACCCTTCTGTTGGATGTAATTTGTGGCCACTAACTGCAGAAAGTGTCTGATCCTGCCTACTACCGGGTGGCTATGTGCCACTGAGGGGGCACTAAAATGATTTCACTGTTGTGCCCAGAGAGGTGGAGGATTGGGATGAGCTCTGCCTCTGGTGGCCAGGTCGTATGCAGGCTGACCTTAAAAGGGCTGAATGATCTATTGTGTGTGTGGCGCAACCTGCCATTGCAGATACACCAAGCCCCTTGCACATCCCTGAAAAGGGCAACATTTTTGGGGAGGACGCCTGACTGGAGGTGAAAGACCAAAAGAGCATGTCATGGCTTGGTTTTCCTTAAAATGTTCTAGGGCTGAGTCCGCTTTTTGTACCAAACAGGCAGAAGCCACAGAAAGGCATGTCCATTAGGGACGCATGAACGTCCCTGCAGAAGCCTAAGGACTTCATCAATGCGTGGTGGCGGAGCATCACGATCATTCCATTATCCCATTCAAGACAATCCATGGTGTCTAGGCCCGTACAGATGATGAATTTGGCCGCATCCCAACCATCCTAAATGTTTTGGGCTAAAGACACATGCACATCTTCTGGGACCACCGGTACAATCTCACCAAACGTGCCCCAAAGGATGTAGACCTAGCCATAGAGCAGGCAGCTTGCATTA
Source organism: Calotriton arnoldi (assembly GCA_963921515.1). Classification (NCBI taxonomy): domain Eukaryota; kingdom Metazoa; phylum Chordata; class Amphibia; order Caudata; family Salamandridae; genus Calotriton; species Calotriton arnoldi. The sequence continues at coordinate 775,577 of CAWUFW010003000.1, read as the reverse complement.
ACTGACCTCAAAACAAGGCTGGTGGAGGAGAATATTTGCTTGCCAAAGCTATGCACACCTTTTGACTCCTTGTGAGGAGGAGTGGCTGAGAAGGCATTAGGGTTTACTTTATTGGTAGATGCATGTACCTCCAAGCCCTCAGGGGTTGGGTGCTGGGTCAGGAAATCAAGGTCACTTGAGGTCAGTCTATGGCAACGGGTGACTTTTCAGTTAACTGGGGGACCAGAACATGGCTTAGACCAAGTGCCCAACAGTGTGTCAGTGAGGGCTTCGTTGAAGGGTACGAGAGGATTGGTCAGCGCCTGGCCAGGATACAGGACCTCGAACACCACATTCGTTTGACCTCCATTGTGGGAAGGTGGAGGTCAAGGACCTCAGCAGCTCTACTAATTAAGATAGTGAAGAATATGCTTTCTACTGTTGCTGGGCCAGGGGAGAAATCAACCCGTTATCAGGTGAATTGTCCAGAACACTGGCATCCTGTAAGTCCATGTACCAGTTGTCGTCATCATTGGGTGAGGCAAACGTTTTCCCATCCCCACCTTTGTCTTCTTCAATTTTCTGGTTCTGGTCTGAGTCTGATGTCGAGTCTGGGCACAGTCTCACAGAAGAGAATTGTGTCTGAAGGATTTGGTATAGGCACATAAAGATCTAGATGTGGTCTTGGTCAAGATGAAGCCAGCTCAGAGTCAGATACCACAATGGGCTGTGGTTACTTCTCTGATGTATTTTGTGTCTGCATCAGCATTTTAAGGGTCAACATGAATTTTGCCACAGAGCCTGTTCTGACGACCGTACAAAACACAAGCCAGTTCAAGAGGATGCAGACATTGCCGAGGGGGAACCTGCCCAGCAGTAATCCAACTGGAAGTTCCTGCAGATCCTTGGGGCCCAAAGAACTGCCAGAGGGAGCTGGAAGTGTGCCAAAGATGCCGAGCACAGCCTCTTGAAAGGCTTCAACTTGCTGAGACTTAGCTGGGGTGCACTGGGACCAAGGACGGAATCGGCTCCTCAGAAGAATGGGAAAGTGGACAAGAGGCACCATGATGCCCTCATGCCTTCTCTAGAGAAAGAGAATGGGGGGAAGGGGCCGTGTCCCGCTTGGTCTTCTTATAGTTTTTCTTTGACATACAGGAAGATTTTGACCGGGAAGAAGATATGCTGCGGGAATGGGTCTGCGCTCGCAACTTCGCGCGGGACCGGCATGTTGCCTTCTGGTGTTTTCCCATGTACAGCTTTGCTTCGTGGTCTTGGATGGCTTTTAGATTCCTCTGGGCACAGTCGTCACAGGCCTTGGAGTCATGCGTCAAATCCAGACAACAGAGGTACACATCGTGGGGATCTGTCACAGACATCTGTTTGTGACAGTACTTACAAGGTTTAAACCCTTCATTTTTAGGGGGTGATGTGTCCCTTGCACACTGGAAAATTGTCAAGAAAATCTCTTCACAGAATGGTGGTTAGGAGGCGCAGACCTCTGAATGAGCATCTGAAGGCACTGAAAGAAAGGAACAGACTTCAGTGTGTATGGGTGGGGCTTACATGTGGCTCTGTTTACCACTTTCAGAGTGGAATGGCATAACTGTGGAGTCACATGATACCAGTGCTTTAAATGGGCCGGTACTCACCGGTACTGAGTACCGGCACTTCTTAGATTTATCGCTTTGAGTACCGGCACTTCTCTACTGCCGTGGAGAGTACCGGTACTCATGAAAAGGTAGGCTCATTGCCTGTGCTGGTGAGCAGGAGTGGAACGTGTCTCTGGCAGCCAAGGCGCCGCTTCTGCAGCCCCCCATCTGAGCCCCAGCTGAGCTATTCAGCAGGGCTCATTTGAATAATGTCCGGGTGCTCACCATCACGCTGTGCTTGACAGAGCAGGGTCCATTCAGGCCCTGTGCTGTCAATCACAGTCACACTATCCTGTGCATTTGTGCAAACACAGGAATCATGTCAGTGCCCTGGCAGTGGCAATCAGGCTACGGCCAGTCTGGCCCTGGTGGCAATGAAAAAAGCCATGGTAGGTGAAGAGAAAAGATGGCTTTTATCATACCTTAGTCTTTTGCGTGTCTGCTATGTTTGTGTGTATGCCTGTTTTTGTAAGAAAAAAGTGAGAGAAAGAGAGAGAGAATCCAGACACTCTCAGGAGGTATTTTAAAGAAAATGGGTGGCACTTTGTTTGTACATGTCTGCTCGGCGACAAAGATTAATAAATAACGTAAAAGGGTGGGTGAGTGAGTGAGTGAGTGGATGAGTGAGTGGATGGATGAGTGAGCAAGGGTGGATGTATAGTTGGATGAATAGATGGATGGATGAGTGAAAGCATGCATGGGTGAAAGAGGGTGGGTGATTGGATAAAAGGGCGGATGATGGGTGGAAAAGTGAAAGACTGGATGGATGAATGAAAGGTAGGGAGGATGGATGAAAGGGTGGATGATGGATGAGTGAAAGGATTGATGGATGAGGGAAAGGGTGTATAAAGAGATGGATGAGTGAAAGGATGAATGGATAGGTTTGGAGATGGATGGATAGGTTTAGATATGAAGGGTGGATAGACGGAATGGTGAAAAATTGAATGATTGATGAAAGACTGAATAGACAATAGAATGTAAAGGTTAAATGGTGGACATCAGCAGGTAAATGGTAGGATGAAAGGATGAATGGATAGATTGATGGAAGAGACAAGAGATATCTTCTGGGGAGGGTCATGATGAGTTGCTTAATTTGCTTGGTGCCATAAGAGCTTTGGTTCGACGTGGGGGTATTTTCAGTTTCTTCCTACTCACGTGCTCAAAAATATATAGTATTGTGCCAAACAGCAATTAACAGTATGACATTAAGAAGGTGCATCTATTGCAAAAAAGGAAATGTTAACATATTATCCCATATCTCTTTCATTTTTGTGTAATGAGTTAACCTGCTTTGTTTATAGAAACACATTTCTCATGTATTTTGGTATGTGCTGCAACTAATATAGAAGTTGTTAAGTATCATCATGTCTTGCCCTTAGCCCCGCCCATTGCCCCGCCCCCTCACTACACCTCTAACTCATTTTAATGAGTACCCGCACTTATTTTTTCCCATTTAAAGCACTGCATGATACCACCTACAAGTGCACAGGAGCACTGTTTTTGAGGGTTTCAGACCTAGTCTGGCACCTGGGGGAAAATCATAAGGTGAGGAATTTGAGGTTAAAAGTATTAATCAGAAACATCCTTTCCAAAACATTATCGTAACTTTTCATAACAAAGAATCAGGGCTATATCCTTTACCATTGGCTTGTCACCATAGCCAATTCAGACCTACTGTGTTGGGCATAAACTTTCTCACAATTTAACCAGTAAGCCATGATAAAATTAAAATTATTAACCAAACTACAGTTGTCAATACAATAGCAAACCCTTCCAGGAGAGCCTAATAAGGATAACAGTGTACAAAATGTCTATGCCAATGGCTTGTTCAGGTGGTCAACAAAACCTTTTCCTACTACAGTAATCTGTGAGATTCCATGTAACAAAATACCTGTCTACAGGCTTTAACACAGTGTAATGACAATCCTCCTAAAAGCATATATTTAGCACATGCTTTTCAAAATAACAAAGTGATGCCTACTACGTTTGTCATGATTTTTCATTATAAACAGGGAACACCTATGGTACTTGACATAACCTTTCTCAGTTAACCGATAATGCCTACAGCCTTTACCAATGGCCTGGCACTACAACCAATACAACTGAAGTATGCACAAACTAGCAATCAACATGCATACAGTTATAAAATGAAAAATATTTACAAAATTACAGTTGGCAAAACAATATACAACACCTCACAACAGGTCCTAACAAGAATTATCACTGTGAAAATCTTATACTCCAAGGGTTTGTTAGAGTGAGTGACAAACACCAAAATCCTTATCAACTACAGTAATCTGTGAAATATATGTGACAAAATAGCTGTCTACCGCCTGTAACAGTGTGATAAGAATCCACTGTTAGAGGACTTCTGGTTTAACAAACGCTTTTCACAATAAATAAGCGAGGTATACTGCCTTTGTCATAACTTTTCATAATAAACAGACCAGACTTATGGCACCCGGCACACCTTTTCTGAGTGAACCAATCAGGCATATTGCTGTTATGGTTGGCTTTTCACCATTACTAACCCAAGCCTACTATACTGAGCCTAAGCTTTCCCACAAAGCACCCATCAGGCATAAGGTCATCAATTTGTATAGATCAGTTGGCAAAGCAAATTACTATTTCTTCTTAGAGGGTCTAAGAATCTCACAGTGCAAATCTGTACCCACGGTTTGCCAGAGAGGGTAACCAACACCAAAACCCTGTCCTACAAAGGAACTTTGTGAGATTCATGTAACAAAATACCTATCTGCATGCTTTGATAGTGAGTGATAACAATCCACAGTTAACTATCTATTGATTTTAATATATGTTTTTCACAACAAATGCACCAGGCCTACTACCTTTGTTGTAACCTTTCATAACAATTAGGCCTATAACCTTTACCATTGTCTTGTTACCTTAATCAACTCAGACCTACAATATTGGGCATAAGCTTTCCCACAAGGCAGCCACCAAGCATACCACAATAAAATTACAAATGTGAACAATTTACAGTCGTCAAAACAATATAAAATCCCTCCTAAAAGAGGCTAATAAGGACTATTTTAGTGCACATCTTCTAATCCCACAGTTTGTTCGGGTGGGTTACTAACACCAAAACCTTGCCTATTACGAAAATCTGTGAGAGTCCATGTAACCAAATGCCTGCCTAGAGGATTTAGCACAGTGTAATAGCAATCCATCCGTAAAAACTAAACCTACAAATAAGGCTTATAGACTTTAAAATTGTCTTCACACCATAACCAACACAGGGCTATTCAAGTACACATTACCTGGCAACGATCATGCAGGTAGAAAATTACAAATATGTGGAAAAATAGCTTGCAAAACAATACACAATCCCATTTAGTAGGGTCTAACGAGAATCATCACAGTGAAAAACCGCTGGGTTTGATACACACTGCCTATGGCAATTTGTGAGATGACATGAAACAAACTCCCTGTCTATAGCCTGTAACACAATGTGATGATAACTCACAGTTAAAGATCTACCAGCGTTAACAAATGCTTTTCACAGCAAATAAACTAGCCCTAGTGTCTTTGTCATAACTTTTCATAATAAGCAGATCAGATCTATGTCATCAGACATAAATGTTGCAAGTGCAACTATCAGGTCAAAAGCTTGTCACCATGACCAACTAAGGCCTACTAGTTTGATTGAGTGTAAGCTTTCCCACAAGGCAACCATCAGGCACACAGTCATAAAATTAGAACGGAATATAAAATTACAGTTAGCTAAGCAAAATATTAGCTCTCATAAGAGGGTCTAACAAGGATGATTCTCCCACAGCAAATCTTCTATATCCACTTTTGTCATAGGGGTAAACCACCACAAAAACCCCTGCCTACTATAGTGAACTGTGAGATTCCATGTAACAAAATCCTTCTCAGCAGGCTTTCATACAGAGTAATCCAATCCACCCTTAAATGTATTGATCTTAACGTGTTTTTCACAATAAATATGTCATGCCTACTAACTTTACTGCACCATTTTGTAATTAACAGATCAATGCTATAACCAAGATCATTGGCTTGCCAACGTGCCCAACTCAGTCCTCCTTTATTGAGTATACGCTATGCACAATCCAAAAAATTAAATACTTCTGCTCAATCCAATTCTGTACTCATGGTACTCAATGTGAGAGTGGAGCATTGGTCCCTCTCAGTCCTACTCTGACAACTTTTTATTGTTGATCACATAAGGTCAACTGCCAGCTGCGCTGTCAAGCCAAACCTAAAAAGGGGGCAAACCTCAACAAAATCGTTCAAAACTGACAGTCCAAGTTCCCTGTATAAGAATGCAGGCCATCAGACGACAAAGTCAAGCACCGACTTGATTCTCAAAAACAAATAACTTTTAATACAGTTTTTTTAATAGAAATTCAGACTATGGCAATGTATGAGAAGTTGGAAAAAAGTGAAGAGTGTGGATAATATGTACTATTTTGTTATAATCAAAATCAACAGCCCCAGCACTTTGTTGTCCATTTTTTGGGAAAACAAAGTCTGTGATCTCAAATCTCAGAGGGCTAGTTAACTTTTGTAATATCCTAGTATATATCTTTAACACTCCGAAACGCCTAGAAAACACTCACAATCACTGGATGATGTCATCAGTTATGCCATGAGTGATGTCATTTGAGATGTCATGAGTGATGTCACTGACCATGTCATGAGTGATGTAATATGCGAGGTCATAAGCAGTGCATTATGGGGGCGTAAGTTATAGTTAGCTCAGGTAACTAAAACGGCTGAATTTCTATGCTTTGTACGAGTGAAATCTGAGCCTAACTATAACGTACCTGTGACCTTTTTATCAGTGAATTTCAAAGTTTTTTTTAATGTTATTACCCAACTATAACGTCCCTGTAACTTTTGGGTTTTTTAAAGTGAAATTTAAGCTTTTTTAAATTTTAATTCCTAACTGCAGCCTCTAACCATTGAGAGTGAGAATGAGTGCATGAGTGTCTCAGTGGGTGTGTGAGGAAGTGCATGAGTGTCTCAATGGGTAAAAGAGTGGGTGTGAGAGTGGCTGTATGGGTCAGGGAGTGGCTGCATAAGTGTTTCACTGGGTCTGTGAGTGGGTGCGTGAGTGTCTCAGTGGGTGCATGAGTGTCTGAGCGAGTGTCTGAGTGGGTCTGTGACTAGGTGTGAGAGTGTCTGAGTGGGTTTGCAAGTGCTTCCATGAGTGTGTGCGTCAGTCTGTGAGTGAGTGCATGAGTTTCTGACTGGGTGTGGGAGTGAGTGCACGAGTGTCTGAGTGGGTCTGCGAGTGGGTGCATTAGTCTCTAAGTGAGTCGGCGAGTGGCTGTGTAGTCTCTCAGTGGGTGCGTTAGTCTCTGAGTGGGTCTGCGAGTGGGTGCGTGGGTCTGTGAGCGGGTGTGTGAGTTTCTTAGTGGGTCTGTGAGTGGGTGTGTGAGTGGATGTATGGGTCTGTGAGTGGGTGCATGACTGTCTGAGTGCATCTCTGAGTGGGTGTGAGAGTGTCTGAGTGGGTCTGTCAGTGGGTGTGTGAGTGCCTGTCTAAGTGTCTGTGTGGGTGAATCAGTAGTTGTAAGAGTGACTCACCCAAAAAGGAACTGCACCTGCCCTTTTATCTGACAAGAGTCCACAGTTTTGCACAAATTATCTACTCAAGTAGAGTACTTCCTTCTGGTTAATTAGTAACTGCTACCTCGTTGGGTAAATGTCCAGTGAATATTCTACACTACATCTGTGTAATGTACCACAAGGAAATGCCTCCAATGACCTTGTGTGCGTTTGGCAATGAGATTGTTCCTAATGTGTCTTTATCCAGAAATCAGTGAAAACATGAATCATCCCATAGAGAGGATAAAGAGACTACAAAGAGGTAAATCTCCATCAAACAACGGTACTTCCTTTTAACTATATGAAGTAAGAGCTTCTTGGGGGCGTGGCTTGGACGCCGATGGAGACGGTCGCGTGAGCTGTGAGCTCTGCGCCGACCTCGCCGTTTATCCTGACCGGAGCCCTGTTCTAGGGCTCTGGTGACCCCGGGGGAGTTCCTCGGACTGCGGGGGCCAGTGCGGCAGTCGATAACGGGCTCCGGTCCCCTCTGACGTCGGACCGAGGCCCCGACCGAGACACGGCTCTGGGGATGAAGGCCTAAAATGGCGGCCGGCACTGCGAGTGGACCTGCGACACGCACCGGAGGACGGACTGCCATATAGTGGGCTCCCCGCCAACGAGAGTAAGGTGCACGGCGTCCGCAGGAGGGGTCGCAGAACCCCGGTAGCACATCGTGGGCGTGTGTGGCGGACTGCACCGGCGAGGGGCCTGGCCGACCCGGAGACCACCCGGTTACAGTAGAGAAGGAGCAGTCGCCGTGGGACGCCCGAGTCCTACGACGCCTAGATCGGCTCCTGGTGGTGGCGGTCGAGCGGCCCCGGTTTCTGGGAGCTGATGGCGGAAGCGCTGACCCGGTGAGTGCTTACCGAGGGCGAGAAGAGCTCGGGGCCCGGCTGGAGGGGGTGCTCGACGGTCACTTGATCCCCGGCCTGCATAGACAGCGCTGCTCGGCACACGGAGGGCCCCACTCCACTGCATGAACTAGGGGCGAAGACAGAGACTAATCCGGGGAACCGGAGGGCCGCAGCGAGGCGCGGGATCGCCGATACCCTGCTGCCCACCCAGAGGAGGGGCTCGTTGGCAGTCCGGAGAAGGTGCCCTATTGATTCTGGGGCTGACCCCTAGAACTCACTGCGGCTGCCACGTGAGCGACGCAGGCCCAGACCAGGGTCAGCGGCAGTGCTTCTTATCTGGAGAACGGACCAGCTGGCTATTTGGAGGGACACTAGAGTGCAGTTGCCGGACTGGATTGGTCGCCACCTGTGGAGTGCCTCAACCCCGAGTGTCAGCGGCTGCGGATACTGGGTGGTGGCTGGTTGAGCCCAGAGTCTGCGGGTACTGGCTGGGGGACCTTTGAGCGGGGATCCCTGCTGGGTACTACTCCTGGTACACTTGCTGAGACATTGGAGATCTGGCCCTTCCCATCGTTGGGCGATTAGGAGCCTTATTCCCGCATAGACTGACCCAGGAGAAGGCCCACGAGAACTGAGTGTACGTATACCTCCGTCTGAAGGACTTGCTGAGTTGCAGGACGAGCTGCGCGGTACGATCAAGCCAGAGAGCACAATAATTGGCCCGCCATGGGGAAACCACGAGGCAAGCAGGGGGGAGTAACCCCTGAGCAGGAGGATGAAACTGCAGAACAAAAGACACAGGGAGCGGTTGGTTCATCTCCGGAAGGGCTCAAGCAACAGCAGGTGGACCAGATCCTCCGAGCTATTACGGACACGAAAGAAGCACTCCAGCAGGACATAGCACAGGTATCATTGGGACTGGGACTCCTGCGGGCGGACCATGTGAAGCTGGCAGACCGGGTGAGGCAGACTGAGACCACATTGGGGGTCTTGGAGCCTACACAGAGGGCACTGGACGAGCAGATGGGAGATGTCACTCGCAGGCTTCAGGTCCTAGAGAGACGAGCGGAAGACGCGGAAGGGCGTAATAGACGGAACAACATACGGGTGGTAGGCCTTCCCGAAGGAGTGGAAGGAGACAACATGGTGGATTTCCTGGAGCGATGGCTGCGCACCGAGGTGGCCCCGGAGGGCCTGACACCATTCTATACTCTGGAAAGGGCGCACAGAGTACCTGCCCGACCGTTGCAGCCTGGAAGGCCTCCCAGGCCTGTGGTGGCCCGCTTGCTGCATTATAAGGACCGAGACTTTCTCTTACATAAAGCACGCACCGCTGGCCCATATAAAGTGGACAACAAAAGTGTGTCGCTGTTCCCGGATTACACCTTTGAAGTGCAGCGCCAACGATCTTCTTTTTTAGCGGTCAAGAAAGCGCTCCGAGATGAAAGCATTCAGTATTCCCTGATGTTCCCAGCACGCCTGAGAGTGACATTGGATGGCACCACCTACTTCTACAACACCCCGGATGAGGCATGGAGCTGGTTGGAAACCTACCGCACAGGAGCAGGCGTGACGAAAGGCAACGGGGGACAGACGACGGTGGCACCGAGGTCGCTCCGGACACGGCGAAGCAGGAGAAGGCGACCTGGTTCGCAGAAACCTTCCACGTCCCAGACAAAGAGAGAGAGGTCTGCAGCATTGCAGGCCGTGACGGAGATATCACAGGCGAGTGGCGCAACCCTAAAAGGAGGGACCGAGTCGGAACGAGGGTCAGAAGGGACAGACACTGATGGGACGGACGCAGGGAGTGTTGTTCTCCCTCATATTACCCCAGGAACAGCGGACGAGATTGCAGATGCCTGATTAGATGCGATGTCTCATGTGGCTAGTAAGCAGGGCCGGCTGGTTCTGGAGCTGTGGCTCAGGGAGGGGGGTAACTTGCGCGGTTGGAGGGGAACCGGGAGCCCAGATGAGGGGACGGGCGTTCAATATGGCCGCTTAGGGGTCCGGGGATTGCCCCAGGGGAACTGTAATCTTACTTATTGTGGGGTTTGGCGCATGGCTGCAGTGAGACAGCTGGCCGGTCCTCCTGGTGCTGAGCTCCCCCCTTCTATTCGCTCTTAGAGTGAACCTCTGGTAGCTATCAGAGGAGGTGTTCGGGAATAGTTTGGATGGGTACTAGCTGTTTAGAGCCTGTTCTGGGGACGGGTGGGGGTTGGGTTTGGGGGATGGTGTTGGGGTAGTTAGAATCACCGGTGTGCCACTGCGGGGAATGCTGATACGGAACAAAATCTTGTTACATAATGGGGTCAACACCTGAGATTAAATGCATTACGTGGAATGTACGGGGGATGCATACGATGCAGAGACGCCATAGGGTTCATGCATATTTGGTGCGTAGGGAGCCCAAATAGCTTTTCTTCAAGAAACACACATAGACCGGGCAGAGGGCCGGGCACTGCAGCGTCGATGGAGGGGGCAGCTTTTTTATACTACGTACTCTGCATATGCCAGGGGAGTATTGGTTTGGGTGAGGGCAGGAGTCCCTTTCCAGCCACTTCAGCAGGTGGTGGATCCCGAGGGAGATTTGTGGCTGTTATGGGCAGATTGGATGGACGATGTGTGACGTTGTGCAGTGTGTATGCCCCCAATGTGGACCAGAAATCCTTCTTTGCCAGCCTATCAGGAAGTTAACATCCTTTCTGACCGGCTCACTGATGTTAGGTGGCGACTTTAATTCAGTCGCTGATACCGAAATGGATAGGTCTCACCCGCCGCTGCCGCAGGCATCCGTGCATAAGCTCTCGAAGCTTCGGAGGGACTGGCAGGCTGAATGGGGGCTCGTAGACACTTGGCGCGCGCAACACCTGGGAGAACGGGACTATTCTTTTTATTCTGCTTTACATAACTTACATGTGCGGTTGGACGCAGTGTTGTGCTCACCGGATGTACATGCAATGGTTCGCCATAGTGAATATCTGACAAGGACAATATCGGACCATAATCCATTGCTTTTGACCCTGAGGTGGTCCCGAGTAAGGCCGGCAATTCCTACTTGGCAGTTGCGTCCGGAGACTTTGGAGGACCCGGTGTTCCGGGCGGGGTGCGAGAGGGTATTGAGCATTATTTTCTAGAAAATACGGGAACGGCCTCAGACCTGGCACTGGAATGGGACGCATTTAAGGTGGTGGTGCGGGGATTATGTATTGCCAAGGCGACGGGAGTGCGACGGACACTGTTGCAGGATATAGAAAGGGGTGAACTGCTGCTGCGACAAGCGGAGAGAGCGCTCCCGGCGAACCCGGATGCGCAGGCTGAAGTGTTGGCTGCACGGGAGGAAGTGGCTAAACAAGTGGAACGGTTACGCTGTTTTGATCATAGAGAATATTTGGTGAGGGCACATGCGGAGCGGGATAAAGCGGGCGCCCTCCTGGCGTGGTTGGTTAATCCAATACCGAGGGCACGCCCATATTGGCCTTGACCTCCCCAGCGGGCACGCCGGAATACACACAGCAGGGGATTAATAAGATGTTCTTGGCCTACTACACGGATCTTTATGAGAGCAAATTGCAAAGTACGGGCGATGGGTTGACTAAATTCTTAGCTGAAATACAACTGCCACAGCTCGAAGCTGACCAACGGGCTATGTTGGGGCAGATGGTTACTGAAGGAGAGATACGCAGCGCGGTGAAACACATGGCGCGCAAGAAGTCCCCAGGTGCTGACGGGCTACCGATCGAATTTTATTCCGTATATCTTGATCTCCTGGCCCCTAAACTGCAGGCGGTTTATCGGGAGGCCTGGGACTTAGGGGCGGTTGCCAACCTCCACTCGCGAGGCTATCATTGTCCCGCTGCTGAAACCGGGCGGGGATTCATTGGCTAGGACGGCCTATCGTCCTTTATCAATGTTAACTGCCGATTATAAGATATTGAGTAGAATTTTGGCGACCCGGCTCCTCCCTATATGACTCACCTGATCCATGTCGACCAGGCGGGCTTTATCCCGAAGCGTGACACCGCAAGTAATGTGCGACGCCTTTTGCGGATTTTAGGAGAGGATCATAGCGATACACCTACTGCAATGGTACTCTCAGTAGATATAGAAAAGGCATTTGATAGCCTGGAGTGGTCGTATTTGTACCGGGTCCTTCGTGGGTTCGGGTTAGGTGACGATTTTGTGGGGTGGACGGAACTTCTTTACAGATCAGCGTCGGCGCGTGTGCGAACAGGGGTGACGGTCTCCCCAGCTTGCCGGGTGGGCCGCGGCACGAGACAGGGTTGTCCACTCTCGCCGCTACTATTTGCCCTGGCCGTTGAACCTTTGGCTGCCCATGCCCGGTTAGGGAAACATTATTCCGGCTTACTCCATCGTGGAGATATGCACTATATCTCCCTCTACGCAGACGATTTATTGCTCTTTCTCGCAAACGCGGATGCAGCATTGGCGGGAGCACGAAACTTGCTTTCAGCGTTTGGGCAATATTCGGGACTGCGGGTGAACTGGACAAAGACCTGCTTATTCCCAGTTACTCCGACTGAAGCGACCCCCCCGCAGGCGGCGGGTGTTCGCTGGGTACCATATTGTCTGCCTTACTTAGGCACTTATATCTATCACTCTGTGGCAGACTTGTTAGAGGGTAATTTGGGCCGGGCTCTCCGCGGGCTTAAAGGCAATTTCGCATTTTGGAGCACTCTACCGCTCTCGGTCGCCGGTCGAGTGGCCCTCCTGAAGATGGTGGTGCTCCCACGTTTATTGTATTATTTTCGGACGTTGCCGATTTGGGTGGCGGGTCCCATCTTTCGACAGCTCCGTTCTATGACTGGGGGTTTTCTCTGGGGGACGGGCAGGCGACGAGTGGCAATGGCCACGATGATACGTCCCAGGGCTGATGGCGGCATGGCAGTGCCGGACTTCGAGGAGTACTATCTGGCGGCGCAGCTGCAGTGGTTGACCCAGGCAATAGCTAGAGAGTTTAGAGGTCCTGATGGTCCGGGAGGACGATGGGTCCCGAGATATATCTTGTCCTTCATAGTTTTGAACCAGAAGTTGTGCCTTCAACCGCTTACCGTGGAAGAGAGGACGCTAAGATTATGTTGGAATCGGAGTCAGAGACGGGCTGGCATTGCCCGCCCTTACGCCCCGGAGATACCGTTGGGCATGTGTACTGCCTTCCCACATGGCGGGGACTGGTCGGCGTTTGCACACTGGGAAGACCTAGGGATACAAGTCTTGGGAGACTTATATGAAAATGAAACCTTGTTGTCCTTCCGGGCCTTGCAGGCCAAATATGATCTCCCGCGCGGGGACTACCTGCTGCATGCGGCACTCGCCTCGGCGCTGCAGCGACACTGGGGGCTGGGGTTGTCGGAACCGCGGACCTCCATGACGTGTCAATACGTGGTGATGGCATCAGGGACTTTTAAGGCCGTTACGTGCCTATACCGGAGTATGTTGACTGAAGATCTAAGCCCGCTGACCAGGTTGCAGGAAAAGTGGGAGGTGGACCTTGGCAGGGAAATCCCTGGAAACACGTGGGCCCAATTGGTTAGACGTGCCTGGAAGGGCACGAGAAATGCCAGATTCCAATTGGTGCAATTCTATGTTCTGCACAGAGCGTATCTGACACCAGCTAAGCTTAAACAATACTTCCATACGGCGACTGCTTTGTGCCCGAGATGTGGCTTGGAGGGGGCCGACTTTCGTCATATGTTCTGGGGGTGTGCGAACTTGGGGTCTTACTGGGAAGAAGTGCTGGAATTGTTGAGCAGTGTGACTGAGCGCGTACTTGATCTAGATATGGGTGTTTGTATTCTGCATTGGTTCCCGCACACAAAAACGAAACTCACAAGTAAATTTTTGGACCTCGGCCTGATTTTGGCCAAAGAGAGATAACGATGCATTGGAAGTCAGCGGGGGGACCAAGTATGGGGAGATGGAGAGCGGAATTATTGAAATGGGCGCGAAGCGAAGGCACTCTTAGACTGCAGCACGCTTGGCGCAGTAATAATGAAACAGCACTGGAGGCAGCGAGGGCTTGGGAGGACTTGGTTACAATACTGCAGGCCCCAGAGGTGGGATCGGAACAAGGGTCGGTCGGAGAAGATCAGGGAACTCCCACTGCCACCTAGGTATGTGGAACATGGGCCATGAAGAGTCTAGCGGAATGTATAATGACCCCAAACGTAAATGTACGCACTGTAATGCTTTAAGGATTGTATATAATTGTTGATATGGTAAATTGTAGAGGAATGTATTGTTCGTAAAAAGTGGTAGTAGGCACACCGGTGAGGAGGGGGGTGGGTAGGGGAGGGCGGGTGGGAGGGAGGGAGGGGACATTGAAAGAATCATTTTCCAAGTATGCACTGAATGTGTATTTTGCTGGATGCGATGATTTATTATGTCACATGTTGGGATAAAATCAATAAAAAGAATTAAAAAAAAAAAAAAAAAAAAAATGAAATGCTAGCCTTCCCAGAGGATATTAAAGCAACAATTTAAAGATAAATGTAGGACTGTGTTTTATCTAGGAAGGAAAGGTGTAAGCAAACATAGTTAATTAATCCATATATGTTTATAACCCGCTATATGTTTTTAGACTGGGTTTGGTTCGACTGCTGAAGGGATGAATTCTAATCTTCTAGTCAGGTTCAATTGTAAGAGTTGGGAAAATAGAGTCCAGATTTTCTAATTGTTATGGGTCATAAAAAGAAGAGAAATTAAAAAATGTTAACAATTTTGAATAGAAATGTAAAACATTATGGTCTCTGAATCCTTAATGTTATCCTTTCCTATAAAGGTGTGGATGTAATTTGTATTATTAGTTAAATCAGTCATTTTCAGCTCTGTAATTTTTATATTAACAATGCAATGGTGTGTACTGGAAAGAATGATGGATTAAACCCAGATCAGTTGACTGGGGGTGAGTGCTTGCAATGTTCAACACTCCGTCCATCATCCCCTTTGGTTTTGCTACTGGAAAATAACTCCAAATTTGTCTTCAAACTGATGTTCTCTTTCACCGACAACCCTTGTCAGGGATACACTCCTTCACATAAATCCTGTTACAGGCATCCTATTGAACAGACACTCCTCTACACACACGCTTCACATAGACACACACTTGACACAGACAAATACTTTCTTGTGCAAAAGCTTCATTCATATATACATACCTCTCAGATGCTCTTATTTCACAAACCTGCTTCCGCGCACTATCTTACTTTCACAATTTCATTAATATTTTCTTTTTGTCATTTTCGATGGACGGTTACTATGATCATAACAGAAAATGTGATCTCTTTGCAATTGTTCAGCTCTATGATAAGAATTTATGATAATGATTTTTAATATTTTGCAGAAACAATGAGGGTGAAAACACACTTTTTCATACTTATTTACAAAGGACAACAAAAGGTATAAAGTGAAGGACATCGAAATAAAAATAGAAAAAGCATAAAAAAATAAATAAAAAAAATGAAGTAAGAGCTTCTTTGTTTTGTGATGATATTCTCATAATCCTCGGCATCAAGAAAGCATCACCATAATCTGCGAGAAATGCACTTGGGGGCCTTTTGGTAAGCTGTCCATCATGTTGGCAAAAGGCAGGAAGACCTTTGCCCGGCAACAACTCCCTGGGTGTCACCCAGGGTACCCAGTGTGCTTTGGGACTGCGGGGGGAGCCTCAAGGCCCCCGCGGTCCCAACCGGCTTCCCGCCTCCTGCGGGAGCCGGCACTGCTGCTGCACGCATGGCTCCTGCGGGAGCCGGCACTGCTGCTGCACGCAGGGAGCTGCTGGAAATGCAGCTCCCGGCGTGCAGGAACAATAGTTTAAAAAAAAAAAAAAAACTTTATCATTTTCATCATGTTTACAGACATTGCATGGTTACTCACTGCGATTGTACAAATCGAAAAACGCAAAGAAGTATTTGCAAAGCAAGCATGTTCCAACATATAACGCAGAAATTTCTCAGGGTAGCATATATATATCATGTATTATAATGACAACAGCCGACCAACCCAGGCCGAAGGGTTCCCCCCCCCCCCAGTGATCCGTACTCCACCCACCCCAACATAATAAATACATCCATGGAACAAGTAGGAAGGGCTATATCACCCAACACCAGTGGGAACTATCCCAGCCGGTTGTTGTGAAGAGGGGTTGGAACCGATGTCCAGCAAGTAGCTCTTAAGAGGCCCCCAAATATCTTTTGGACGGGATGTCGGGGTTTGAGTTGTGGCATAGAGTTCGCTATTCGCATTGCAGTATGTGAGGCTATTAAGCCAGGCTTTCACTGTAGGGGAGTCTTTACTGCCCCATTTAAGAGCTATTTCCCGCTTTGCGAGCAAAAGGGCAATGGCCGTAAATTTGCGCAACCCCTTCGGGAGATTGTGCACATAGCCCAACAATGCGACCTCAGGTGTAGGATCTAACTCAAGGTGTATCATTTTTGCTAATAATCTAAAGACAGCTCTCCAATAATTCCCAATCTTAGCGCAGTTCCAGGTCAAATGGGCGAAATCAGCATGCGGGCCTCTGCACTTAGGACAAGCATGTGGTCTGTTGGGGTCGATAGCATGTATTTTCGACAGGGACAAGTAAACTCTCCACAAATATTTGAAATGTATTAATTTGTGTCTGCTGTTTAGGGAAACCTCTTTAATTTGCGTACAACAGAACACCCAGTGGGAGTCCTGAATCAGGTGCCCCAGATCTCGCTCCCACGCCGTCCGGATCTTGGCATCTCCGCTAGGGACTACTGACATGCATGCACTGTATAGGTTGGATATGAGATGCTCTCCCCCGGTACTCGTTATTACTATGGTCAACGGAGGGAAAGACTCGGGCTCCAAGGGGAACTCCGAAATCCTAGCTCTGAGCGCGATACGGATCCGACTAAGGACAAAGTGATCCATAAATGTTGCCTCACTGAACCTCCCTTCCTCCGTGCTAGAGAAGACATGACCCTCTGGGAACAGATCTCCAATCTTGTTTATTGAATATGTAGTGAGTGTGCGCTGGACCAGTTTCTCTTCCATAATGGGGAGCCATGGATTATTAAAGATCGGGATCTCAGGAGAGTATAATGTGTGGCCCCCAGTGATTTGCGCTAGCTTCCGCCAGGCCCAACTGATAGTGGATACTGTTTGAATATCCCAGGGGTCGCTTTGGAGTCCCCGCGGCAACACTGTATTCAGGGGGGCGGGAAGCACCAGGTCAGCATCGGGTCTGGTGTAGGGAATCCACGCATCTGGGTGGTACCAGGAATGTGCGAAACTGCACTGTGCAAACAGGTAATATATTTGGAAATAGGGACCCCGAATACCCCTCTGCAGTACGGCAAGGACATTGTGTCCCAGCTAACCCTGGGTCTCCCTCCACCCCAAATCAGTCTGATGAGATGAGAACGAAGTGTGAGAAAAAATCTATTGGGGAGCAGAATGGGAATGTTGTGGAAGAGATACAAGAACTTCGGAAGGACAATCATTTTTATCAGCGCCACACGACCCAAGAGCGAGAGGGGGAGTCTCAGCCAACGCTCCACTTGCTGTTCTAAATTATGCAGTGAGGGGCCGTAATTTAACCGGATAATCTGTTCTGTTTCTCTATGGAGCTGAACTCCCAACTATTTAGCAAACTCCTCACACCACGCGAGGGGGAACCCACAGTCCCACCGTACAGTACTCAGCGTAAGAGGGAAGAGCTCCGATTTGCCCCAATTTATGCCTAATCCAGAACAACCTCCAAATCGGATAATCTCTCTAATAAGCGGCTCTAGATTTTCTTGGGGATTGTGAACATATAGAATGATATTGTCCGCGTATAGGGAAATTAGTGTCGAACTAGAGGGTCTAGTGCTATTATAAATAGCAGTGGGGAGAGCGGACAACCCTGTCTGGTGCAGAGAGTAAGAGCAAACGCACACGATAGAGTGCCGTTTAGTTGAAGCCGATCGGTGGGGGCGGTGTAGAGCAACGTTGTAAGATAAATGAATCCCTTTGGGATGCCCAGCTTCCTCATCACCGCCAAGGAAAAGGGCCACTCCAAGGAGTCAAAGGCCTTATCAGTATCAAGTAGGACTGCGGCCGCCGGGACCTCTGGGGAGATTCTATGCATCACTGCAAATAACGTCCGCAAATTAAAGGCAGCCGACCTGTGGGGGACAAAGCCCGACTGAGTCGGGGAAATTATCCGATCTAATAGCAATGCCAGTCATAACGCAATCATTTTAGCCAGAATTTTGCAGTCGAGATTTAAGAGTGAAAGCGGTCTATATGAGCCGCATAAAAGCGGGTCTTTCCCAGTCTTTGGGATCAGAATTATTACCGTCTCACGTAGAATGGGGGGCAACTCCTTGCGTTCGAGTGCCTCGTTATACACCTCAAGAAGGCATGGCGCTAAGAGGTCCTTTAGCTCTTATAAAAGACGCCGGTGAAGCCGCCCAGGCCAGGGGCAGTTGAGCCATTTATGACCTCTATGGCGCTAATAATTTCCTCCGTGGAGAATGGTTCCGCAAGGAACTGCTGCATGAACTTCTCGAGCCATACCATAGCAATCTCCGCTAGGTATTCCTCTCGGTCCGCCTCACTATGAGTCACCCACGACGTGTATAATGTGGAGTAATATGTTTAAAATTCTTCCCGTATGTCTGGGGTGCCCGTAAGGGTCTGACCAGAGGGGGAGAGGATACAGGTGATGTACGATCGCCCGGACGGGGATCTCAGAAGCCGTGCCCACGTACGGCCCGGTCTGTCGCCCTCCCCGTAGCGCCGTGCAATGGCGTATTTACTTAGGAAGTGAGTCTCCCGCTCTGCGGCCTCCCTAAACTCTGTCAAGAGGGTCAAACGGTGGCCAAGCTGGGACGGATCAGGGCGTTCGATCTGATCACTGTCCAGAGTACCTAGTTGTTGTTCAATACGCGCTATCATGCCTCTCAGGTCTTTCAGCACCCCAAACATGCTTAGAGATGCAGACTCCTCGCATGTAGGCCTTACAGGCCTCCCAGAGTGTGGCCCACAAGCTTTCTGATCCTGTATTTAGTTCGAAGTACTCCACTATGGCCACCTGAAGTTCCGCTCTGAAAACGTCGTCCATCAAAGCCTGTCCGGGAAATCTCCACTGTCTCCCACAACCCTCAGGCCTAGGGACAGGGACTTGTAACACTACTGGGGAGTGGTCGGAGTATGTTCTAGGGAGATGTTGGAATGACCTATACCAGGTTGCCAAATTAGGAAAAACAAGCCAATAATCTAATCTGGTCCATGTGTCGTATTGTGCAGAGTAATGTGAATATGCGGATTTTACTGGGTTGCGCAGACGCCACACATCGACCAGGCCCAACGAGTCACACAAGTCTAACAGCGCATGGCTTGCGTGAGGCTTGGTATCCGGTGAGTTGGAAGTACTGTCGCACGCAGGGTCCAGCAGGAGGTTTAAGTCCCCACCCATGCATACATAATCTGCGTCTAGTTGTAGTAGCTGTGCGTGAAGGTCATGGAAATACTCTGGGTTGTTAACGTTTGGTGCATATATACTGATGAATGCCATACGGTGACCCATAAGATGACCCACTACCATGGTGTAACGACCCTCTCTGTCGTTATGTGCTTTGGAAAATTGGAAGGGAAGACGTTTGTGGATCAATACAGCGGTGCCCCTTGCATAAGTGCTGTAATTTGCAAAATAGCGATTCGGTCCCCAAACCGAGGCAAAGTTGGTGGAAGTTGCCGTAGGCAGGTGAGTTTCTTGTATATACGCAATGTCAGCCCATGGCGCTGTAAATAGTGAAAAACCTGCTTTCCCTTTCTAGCATTGAGTCCTCTAACGTTCCAGGTGATCAGTGTCAGGTCTGAAAAAGTGGATAATCTACCCCATTCCGACATTTAAACCAATTTCCAGTGCTTGCAGTTGTGCGTCACAGTCCGGGCTCAACATGTTTCAGTGAGTAAGCTGAAATAGAAGCAATGGTAACCAATGATTACTAGCAAACCCCCCATCCTCCCCCCACCCATCCCTGCGCGCCCCCACGCAGGGAATAGTCGTATAGACCGGACAGTAACATGCATCATGTAAACACCCTAGATAATAAAGAAGGAGAAAAACAAGATACATTTCAACTTTTGTGACAGACTTAAAGTGGTAAACACTTGAGGTGTGGCAACGCCACGCCAGATACCCAACTTTGCAGTGATCAGTAAAGTCGCAACATTCGCCCAAATACAAAGATACTCCCAGTACTGAGTCATAATGTTCCGGTGCAGGCAGCGCGGATTATTCTGAGGAGAAGAGTTCCACACTTGCCACCGAGCCACTGTGAGGAGGAGTAGCTCTAGATATGTCTTTGTTTTTGTGGCTGCTGCTCCCTTTATAGTCCCTGCAAAACTCTTGTACTGCTGTGGGGGTGTCAAATATACGGGAACGACCCTCGACATCCACCCGAAGGCGCGCTGGATATATCATGCCATATCGGAGTCCCAGATTACGGAGCGCTGCCTTAACGCCGGTGTACTTCCGCCTCGCCTCCTGCACCATTGCGGTAAAGTCCGGGAACAATGCCAGCGTAGAGCCGTGCCAGGATATAGAACCCTGCTCTCTCGCCAGCCTCAATACCGTATCTCTGTCCCGAAAATGTAGGAGTCGGGCAATTATAGGCCTGGGCGGACAGCCTAGGTTGGGGCGAGGGCCAAGTGAGCGGTGAGCTCATTCAACAAGAAAATTGGAGGTGAAGGCCTCTACCAAAGATTTCTTCAAGCAGAGTCTCTACGAATAGGTCCATGCATCCTGTAATGGCCGATTCTGGGACTCCCAAAATGCGGACGGTGTTTCGCCTACTGCGCGCCTACAAATCCTCGTTTTTCATGGCTACATCTTTAAGGATCTTTTCCATGCGGTCAAGGCACTTGGTGTATTGAGCTGCACCATCTTATAGGTCGGACACCCTGCCCTCCACAGTATCTAGGCGTTTCTCGTGTACATTTAATTTGACGGCCATGGTGTCTAAGCGCTTTTCCAGGGTGTCAAACCGACCGTCAAGGGCCTTAAAACCAGCCCTCAATTCCTGCAGCAATGCACCCGAACCTGAGGGTGGATCGCCAACATTAGTTTCCTCTGCAACACCCTCTGCCATTTTGCCGCCCGATTCCGCAGTCTTCTCAGTGGGTTTTCCGAATTGCAATAGCCTTTGTTTGGGGTCTTTACGACCCATATCTTCCCATGCAAACCTATTTGATGGCCAGATTGTTCACCGGCCTAGTGTGCGCTGCCAGAGCCGGAGGGCAACTACTCGGAGTGCTCGCCTAGCCTATCACAGTAGGAAGTCCTCGTGTGCCGAGCAACAGGTAGCACCATACGGCAGAGGCCAATAGACTCTCGTGAGATGCGCAATATGCAGCAGGCTTGGTAAAAATCGGCACAGCGCTATATAGGCTTAGCACTTCCATGATCCCCTCTGAGAATACAGGGCCCCAGGTCAGCGGCTACTCAGCTATTGCTGCCGCCTAGATGTGAGTGCCCTGCGCCGATGTCAAACAGTCGGTGCGCACTTCTTAATTCGCCGAACGCGGCGGACTGCGGCGTACGGTATCGCTGATGTCCCACTGCTCTCGGCAAACGTGGTCCCAAGTGACCCCTCCTCCCCCGGCTGTCAGCTCCCGCCAAGCAAAAGCAAATAGCTATGTCCCGGGGGTGGGCACCCCAGGACATAGCAGGGACCGGTCCTGGGGGGTGGCGGTTCCCAGGGCCATATATGGCCCCCCTTATTTCAATTTGAAGGGCTTGCCCCGGGGAAGTGGTGGTCCCCAGGACCGAAAACAGCCCGGAAGGGGTGCCATGCGGCCCCCCTCCTTGTAAAAATAAAGAAGATTGGCCATGGGGAGGGGGGCCGTGTCCGCTCTCTTCTCCAAAATGTATTATAAAATATGCCCCCGGGACCTGGCCCACCGGGGGTCTTTAATAAAAACAAGTGTGGGTGTCCACACTTTTTTTTCTTTTCTCACCAGATTTGCGGGTCTGCCGGAACCCCAGGACCAGAGCTAAGGGGTCAGGGTATTCCTACCCTGCCCCCTTGTCTTTATTTTTCAACGTTTTTTTCAGGGACTCCGCTTGATGTCTGCCAACACTTCCTAGTTGACGTGTTGACTGCCAATCAGATCTCAGCACGAGATCGGGAAGGTCTGCGGAGCCTTTGCGATCCAAGATATAGAAATTTTGATTTCTTTAACTATCTCTAAAACTACTGAACGGATTTACACCAAATAACAAAAAGCACTCTTTCTGGACCAAGAGCTAGCTTTCTGCCAAATTTGGTGTGATTCCATCCAGCGGTTCAGGCTGTAGTCGTGTTCAAAATCTCTATGGGATATAACATGGGAAACGCACTTTTTGACCCCTCTTTTTCTTGGCCCACGCTTAACGGATCACCCCGAAACTTTCCACGCACAACTAGAATCACCGGCACACTTTTATTTGGAGAATTTAGTGAAGATTCGTCAAACGGCACCAAAGATATAAGCAAGTCAAAAAAACCTTTACCTATGGACTGCCAATAGGTAATATACATACATATATATATGTATACGTATGTATGTATGTATATATATATATATATATATATACACACACACACACATATATATGTATATATATATATGTATATATCGTCATGGTACATATATGTGAAGCTAAGTATAGAAAGCCTATACTCTCCTATGTATACTTACCATCACAATATTTGCGCCTTCATACCTTGGCCCCATAGTATTTTCAAGTCAATATTCTCTTGAAATACCCATTTTCTAGCAATTCATAACTTTAGCACAGAAAATAAGTAGAATATATTCCTTTTCTCGGATCTAGTTGAGCTGAGTTTGGGTTCAGTTCACTCCTCACACATATTGGTCCCTGAGGGGAGTGAAGTTTTTATTTCACACGCTTCGCCCTACTGGACGTTGGTGTATCAGACATAATAGTAGATTGGACTGACCTCCACCGTTTACGGTGTGGGTGGTATGATTCCAACATGTTTGATACCAAACATGATATGTTTGATACCAAACATGATAGGATTTGTTGCAGCCAGTTTCGAGATGGTCATCGCGTAATTACGCGGTGCTCCTCTATATGGTATATGGCTGCTTCACTGACAACCCGGGAGAATGGACTCCGAAGGCTGCAGGGTGTCCTGCTCATGCAGGGGAACCCTCTAACGTTGAACCAAGCACCCTGTCTTCAGGATTGTTAAGGCGTGCTATACGGGTGACTTATAGGTTTTAAGTGCAGTGACCCTAGATATAGGAAGCCAGCTTACACAGGCTGCAATGGCAGGCCTATAGTTCCATTTTGAATGGTCTCCCATGGGTGGCATAATACATGCTTCAGCCCATGGGGGACCTCTGGGGTACCTATGCCCTGGGCACCTTAGTACCATATACTAGGGACTTATAAGGGTATCCCAGTATCCAATCTGGGATGTACCCAAGTACCTGTCACAACAATTTAAGGGAGAAAGCAGAGAGACTGGGGTCCTGATTAGCAGGAGCCCAGTCAGACTAGTCCAAAAACAGCTTAACACCAGGCAAAAAGTGGGGGTAACCATGCAGAAGGATCCTACCTTCCTACAGCAGATCTAGAATCATCTTGCTGCCCAGTGTACCTTAGCTACTATCAACTCCGACTCTGGTGTACCAACTCTTAATCAGCTCATCATTTCTGTTTAACATCCATATCAGCCCACGAAAGGACCACCAATTCAGCGTACCTCAGGTTTCGATCCTCTCATCACTCTTCTTCAATGTCTGCCTGAGCCTGCTAACGGACTTCAACCTATCTTGCTATATATATGTTGATCACATACAAATTATCCAGAAACTGAATAATCCACAGAGCCCTGATAACTCAGGACTTGACAACCGGCTCCAAGCCGGAAGGTGAGTAACCACTTTAGCTTAAATCTGTGAAAACAGATTGGAACCTGGGGAATAGAAGAACTTCAAGCCTACAGCCATTATCCCGCATGACTTCGTTTTAGCATGTATGCTCTTCATAAAAAATTCTCAATAGAGAGATTAGATACGCAGAAAATGACTCTTGGTGAGATATTTTCTGTGCAAACTCGTCTCCCACAGATATCTCACGGAAATTTGGATTTTTCTGGCATACAAATTGACACTATGAATAAGTTCTCACACATGGTGAAGGAAGCTAAATAATAATGTAAAATATACTTTGTTTAGAGGTTTAAAAGAGATAAAATTCAGTTTAATTACAACTGTGAAACCTGTGAAGGATTTAGTTTTCTTATGAAGAAGCTAAAAAAATGAAATTCATTGAATAATGTAGATTCCCTCAAGTACTCTGGTGGAAAATAATAATGGACGTCTTAATTATATGAAAGAAAATGTTATGACTGTGGATAATCTTTTAATTAGGAACAGTGTGCCCTTTTAAAGTCACATAAAACTGCATTGTTCATGTTTTATCCTTTAACAGGTGTGTGGCTACCTGCATTCCATGTGGTCTAGGGATGGGCGACTTGTCTTTGAACAGCTGATTATGGGTAGCTGAATGAAGTTTGTTTCACTGATATTAGAAAACTTGAGTGCAGAAAGGACTTTTTAAAAGTAATTTTGTTTTAGATAGAGTCAACATCATATTGCATGCTGACCAGTACATTATATCATCATTTTCTCGGGCCTCCATTACTACAATCACATTGTTCTTCTTAGACCATTGTCAGAGACATTATCTGCAATTGTGCTATTAGTGTGTCAGTGTTTTTCACAGAATCTGAGAGGACAGCAAGCAAGAATATATCAATAAAGCAAACAAATGACACCATTAACAAAAATAAAAGAAATATTAATCTCAAATCTAAAGAGTTCGATCCGGTACCCCACTGTAGTGCTCTATATTCAGTCACGGCGCTATAATATCAATATATGATGGGCCCTTTTAGTGTTGCAGGGGAGTGTCTAACACAGTCATAATGACTCCTGTGGTACTTCCTACCCATAGTTATAGAGTCTACCCAAGAATTTGAAATCTCAAGCCATCATGCTGTGACTTGGCTTCTCATTTTTAAACCCTGACCTAGTTGTTAATCCCTGGTCTTGTCTCTTCCAATCCCAGGAAGTATTGCATCCCATGCCGGTGCAAATTTGGGCTTCCTCAGTCCTCTTCTCGCCTTGAAATGGAGAAGGTTCTTCTTACACTCGTGCCATTTGATAGCGGAAGGCACCTCTCTGCTCTTTCAGCCAATTGCTATCTGCCTCTCCTCTAAAACGCATGCTAGGTCAGTACATCTGCTCCTAACTTTCCTTTCCTGAGGGTGTAGGAAAGCGTCCAACATCCATGGTTCGACAGTAACTTTGATTCTTCAGTCTGTGGCTCTAGCTGCTTGAAAGTTGCTGCCAATAGTCTCCTAGTTTAGGACAACGCATGTCACAAGAAAAATTGCGTCACTCTTTTTACACCTCAGGCATCCCGCCTACGCGATAAGGTAAAATGTATTAGTTCACTTCAAGATATATGCTAATTCCTATGTAACAGGTACAATGTAGTAGTTTAAATCTGGTGTTTCGTGATATTTGGGTCATTTGGGTCATTAATAAGGTTTTCCCACTCTGTAGTATCTAGCACTCTGCCAATATGCCTTCTTCCCATTTGCTTTTAAGTTCATCCAGTGACCCCTTTGCCGGCTGCAATACAGCTTTATATAGTTGTGATACTGTTTAATGTTGCCTGTTGTCGTGCACATTAAATGCAACCCTCTGTGTGTGGGCAGTTCATCACTTCCGTTCTCTATGCCTTGCATATAGTAGAGCATACCGTAGCAAAAATTGCCCACTGGAAGCCCAAAGTACCCACCCAGCTCCTGGAAGGTTCTTACAAGCCCCCGTCGAAGAGTTCACCTGGTTGGAGTACCCCTGCTTCTTTCCTTTTGCTCAATCCCCAGGGGCGTAGCTTAGTCAGTGAGATAGGGGGGAGGGGGGAAGAAGGGGCAGTAGAGTGTGCTTCAGATTTTCCAACAATTATTCTAGCATATAATATTATAATACACCACACGACAAGCAGGGTACATGGGAGGGGCTAAAGGGGCAGTGGAAAGGGAGACGACTGCAGATTGGTAGGAGTACTAAGTGAGAGAAAACACAATATTTTGTAAAATAACCAACACTTTTGAAAACTTTCAAAACAGAGAGGGAGAGTGTGTGTGTGCATTTTTGTCTTTGTGTATGTAAACACTCCTGGTGAAATCCGACAGAAATCTCGCCATACCCTACTGAAAGCACCTATTCCCAACTATTAACCAGAAAATAAATTAATTAGGGGGTATAACACACCAAACACTCCCCCATAAAGCTACCTCCTGCTTAGCCCTCCCAGTTACTTTAGCTTGTTGTGTGCCAAGGCCCTGGAGAGGGTAACCTGGCCCATATGGGGTCTGTATTATAGTCCTTTGCAAACATCGACGCCAGCTATAATCAATGGCAACTAGGCCCTTTAATTGGCTTTGTGCTTTCTGCTTAACCCCCAAGAACATAGTAGTCAGCTCGCCCACCTCTTGTCCATTGAATCTGTGCAGCTATGTAATATAGTTCATAATCCAGAACTGCTAAATTCCCCTCTGACGTGGGTGGTCTGAGTTTTGCCAGTGCTACTCTTTGCCTTGCGGGCCCTATCTTAAGTGGTCTGCTTTCTACCTAGTTCTCTGAAGATCTCTTTTGGATTTTTTATTGTCAGATTTGCAAAATAATACAGACTACCTGGGAGGACTACCAAATTGGAGATATCTATTTTCCTAGCCACCGAAAGGGGCAACATATTCCAGAAATGAATTCCAGTCCTTAATGCCATCTACTTCTACCTTAATTACTCCTATCACATTACCATTCTGTTTGACCGGCTGTGTCCGACTAATTTGCACCCCTGAATCTAAATCCCATATTTGTAAAGCAAAACTTATCACCCCTAAGGGTACCCAGGTGCTGGGGGCCGTTAGGGAGATTAAGTGAGCTGTTGCCCAGAGTCACACGATGCTGAGCTGAGCTGCCACCGGCGCCAGGGACCGAACCGCGAGCCCCACGCTCCAGTCAGCCACTCTGGCCGCTGCACCACACCTCTCACCCCTAGATATGTTATTGTGAAAAGCTCCAATTTCAGTTTGTTTAGTGTGGAAATGATAAAGTAAATAGTTCGGAAGTCCTCTCAGAAATAAAGGTTAAGTAAAGCTGAGGCCCTGTAGCCTTCATTATGTAACTCGAGACAAATATATATGCAGGAGCTGAAAGCAGTACCTCATCAACAACAGGTGACTACGAATGTTCCATACTCCCCAAAACAGCGGCCGCATGAGAAGGATTCTAGCATGTGTCTTGGTATCCTGGAGTGCAGGGCCTAAGGTTGTGAAATAGCTTGAGCCCCAGCAGGAAGAGTGAACCAGTGACGGCTTTAGGACGGTGCGACCAGTGCAGCCACACCTGTAGCTGAGCTCGGGGTGGGGCTGTTTAAAAATAACATCAGTTTAAAAACACCTGCTGCAGAGTTCCTTGTGTGTCCAGCAGTTTCCAGACAACAATAAAAATTCAAGAATACCCTGGTGATTAATGTCCCTGCAGGAGAGAGATCGGAGTTCTGTCTAGTGGCAGTCTTGACTCACCATGAAGTAGCGCAGAGGGTTAATATGCCTGCTACGAAGAAAGTGTACCGCGCAGATCACAGAACTGTATTTTATGCAGATAGATAACTGCTTTTGTCACATAGACCCTATTGTTACTTGCAGATCATAAGTTACAATGCAGATACAACACATTGCGCTATGAACTGTCAAGAAATAGCTGCATGCAAACTGCTTCGTGTAGGTTAGAATGTTATGTTTTTCCCCAGTCTTTCATTAGTCTAATATTGTTCAAAAGGATTAGTTTAGGTTGAAATACACTCTTATTAATAAAGTCAACCCAGCCACTGTGGTACGTTTTAAATCCTGAGTTTGTGATTCTCCAGACCAAACACTCTTAAAATATACTGCCTAATGGTATGGATCACGTGATTCCTACACATTCTAGTCCTCATTGTCTTATGTAACGTTTCCAATAGACTGATTTACACATGTATGATTCATTGTCTCTGTATAATGTGTGTGTGATGAAAAGTGCTCTGACACCTACACAGGTATGAGTAGCTCTATAAAACAAATGAAATAAATACAGGAGAGGGGCTTTGGAGAGATGAGGGGAACTGTTGGAGGGTGGTAGTAAGTGAATTCATGGAGGGGGCCATGGGGAGGGGGCAAAAAAACACTGTTGCACTGCACCACCGCTAAAGCCGGCCCTGGTGTGAACCGAATCACATGCACATCAGGATGTATTTGAAAACGGAACTTTTCAAACTTGCTTGTCATTGACCTCGGCCTGCATGATCTGTAAACAGGAATGTCTGATTGTGGCCCTCCTACAGAACACCACCGTAAATGTTCTCATTACAGCTACCTCTCAAGTATCTGTAAGACTACAAACCTCTTAATACTAAGGGCCTGATTTAGATCTTGGCGGAGGGGAATACTCCGTCGCAAAAGTGAGGGATATTCCATCCGCCGTATTACGATCCTATTATATCCTTCGTAATACGGCGGACGGGATATCCGTCACGTTTGTGATGGAGTATTACATCCGCCGAGATATAACTAAAGCCCTAAGTATAAATAAATAAATAAACCTAGCTGTTTAAAACTGAATCACAGTGAGAACTTCAGCAGAATTAGTACATTTTTCATGGATTGTCCTTTTTTGCACTTCAGATAAAGACCATAACAATCCCCTTACCAAATTGCTCTCAATCTTTCAAGGTTTCAGTGAGTGAACTCGGACACAAAAATGGTGGATCACCCTCAAAGTTCTAGTAATATATGCTCAACGGTCAGAGCAGAAAATTGGTGTTTCCCTAACTAAAAAAGTAGGGTAACATGAGGATTAGACCCTGCAAATGAGAAAGATCACAGGTCTGCTACAGGTGTATGACTGCAGAGTTCATAGAATGGTAATATACATATATACTTCACAAGATCAGCTTACTATTTATACTGTTGCTCAGTGGGTAGAAATATTAACTATTGAACAAGATCAGGTTGGACTGAAAATAAACAAAGATGCATCTTAAATCTTGAAGCCTGTATATGGTACAATCAAGTGACACACCTGGGGTTGTATTATACATGCGGCGCATTTTCCTTCATTGTGCTGGGCGCACCTTTTTAAAGGTGCGCCTGCTCAATGAAGGAAAATGCGCCTTAATATGATGAATGTGCTGCCCAAAGGGCAGCCGCGAACTACCGCTGCCTTGGGGGCAGCGCATTCATGTAAAATACGGAGCGGCTGCTTTGAAGCCTCTCTGTCTTTTCACAGTGCAGGCGGCAACCCGCCTGCACTTTTAAAGGGGATTAGAGATCCCCTTACAGGCGGGAGCAGGGAGTGACTGCACCCCAGTGCAAGGGGATATCTGGGGGGGACCATGGGACTCCCTTTGCCCCCTACAGATGGCTGTCATCAGGGGGTGCACTTGGTGGCACACTGTCAGTGAGCCTCGTGAGAGCTTCTTTGCCTCTGCGCCCGCGTCTGTACGGCGTGGGCGCAGAGGCAAAGGGATTCCCTCATTTGCATGGGAACGCCCTCTGAAGATAGCGCCAGCGCCATCAGTATTACAGAAGGGGCCGCACAAGCATCTGCAGCCACTTCTGTAATACCAAAGCGCTCCAGGAGCACTTGTATAATATGGCCTCTGATAAGAAATGGCCTGATTCAGAAGTGAGTTCTAAATTCAGAGGATTTTCCGCCAGTAGAATTCCCTCCATCGGAGAGATAACATGGTGGGTTATCCTCCAGAGAAGAGAATTCTCCTAGAAGGTAATTCTCCTAGAAGTGTGATGATTTTCAATTATCTCCCAACTCTAACTTGGACCTCCAGAACTGGCAATGTGTTTTGCTAGCTCTTTCCTTTCGCTTCACCCTGCCTACCTGCAAGGGGGATGTGTTCAACAGTCAACATGTTCACAATGCGAGAAGATAAGTTGGGCAGGGGCCTGCCAGTAGACTTTACCCCGGATCCCACACGCGTTCCTGACTGCCACACTTAAAGGAATCCAAACCAGAGGGAGGCTTTTTCAAGTGGCTAAACATTAAAATAAGTCAGTGGGTGAGACAAAGTGGAATGTAGTGCTTCTATCTAGAAGGCATAAGCAGCAGCTAAAGGGAGGGCTTCCTAGGACTGTTGACATCACTGAAAAAGTATTCTCATACCGTTAACAACATACAAGTGGTTGCTCTATATGTGTATTTTATACTTTTGAATAGACAAAGGAAGTCAGAAGGGAGCAAAGATTAAAACAGCTAAAGTGTACATTTTTAGGTCTTGACTATGACAGCGCATGCAAGACATATTGTTTTCCAACAGTGGCCACCCACTGCTTACCATTAGTTGGCTTCATTGACAATCTCATTTGCTTGCTTCTTATTAGTCACCTGCCGTAGGATTCTTTCCTCTTAGTCCCTCCCCTGGAGCATCGACGCATTACTTGCATCCTTTCGCTGCTCATTTTTTTAACAGCTACTTTTTTCTCTATGTTTAAGCACTCTACCAGAATGCATGTTTTTCAGCTGTCTCGCTCGTGTACTTCTCCCACCACCGTGTTCCCCTGCAAGCTGACCCACTGCTTTCCATCGTGTTCCCTCTCCACATGCGATCCCTCCGCTGTCTATATTGTCCTACCTTCCCTCCTTCTGTGGTCTGCGTTGCTACTCCCACATGCCTCCCGCCTTTGTCCGTGTTTTCCATGTTGTCTCTGCCAACTGGCCTCTCTCTGTTGTTCATGTCCCCCCCGCCGCCCATAACAAAATAAAAGCAATGAACGCGACCAGTGCTGGTTGCGTCATAGTGCTTTTTTCCCCCACACTTTGTTGTACATGTTGCCTCTCCCAAACACCCTCTCTCCAGGTTGCCTCAATCCCAGTCCTCCCTTTAGCAAGCAAAAAAAAAGCGCTACATACAGCCAGCGCTGGCTGTGTCATAGCGGTATTTTTGGTCTAACTTTCAGCCATAGTGCACAGCCTGAGAGAGACCTATTTGCTTTGCCAGTGCTTGTTTAAAACAGGCTCAGAAAAACTCAACATTCAAACTAGACAGATGACGAGCTGTAATGAGGCAAGCAGACACCATTGATGCAGACCTACCTGTCCTTCACTGTGAGGTTCTGTAGCTTTAAGTGGCCGAGCAGATCGTTTATTACCCACCCGACCACTTTCTTTGGCTCTACCTTGGTGACCTTCACAACGCTCTCAAAGAACTGCGTCAATTCATCTTCATTCTGTTGAGAGACCATAAATAAATAATTCAGAGCGCCAGTGAAAGCCAACAACAATGGACCACTGATATTGTATCACACAGGCCAGTTCATCAGCAGTCCCAGCAGCACGTCACACCTACAGTCTCCACCGGGCTAGGATAGCTTCCTGTCGCCTATGTGAGCTGATAAGGGAAACATGCTCCCTTCCCTGCGAGCAATATTATAAGCAGATTACATCTTTCACTGCCTGTGGCCTACCAACTGAATAAGAATACAAAAGAAAGGATTCATGTGCAAACATAAATACACATTTGCCTTGCTAAGCTGCAGCGCCCGTGATTTGCATTGGCATAAAAGCCGTTGCCATAACAGCCTTATAGCAACAGTAGATCAGTTTGAATTAAAGAATCATCCTAACTACCTCACAGGGCGCAATACAAACGTGGCTACTGCGTGTTTTAGGACCTCCTGTGTAGGCGACAAGCGATCCAGATTGAATATATGTCAATCAAGCCAGAGAGGTACATGATTTACTGTGTACTTGCATAGTTTGCGTTATACAAGTTTATTAATATGAATGGAATTGTTTTATTGCAAATGGCAAACTGTTCTATGAATAGAGTAAAATGAGAACACTGTCCCTACCTCTGGCCAATCTTCTGCAGAAAGCTTTCCCATGACACAGTCAACATGTTCCACCTCTTTAGATTTAACTGGCGTGTTTGGATAGAAAGTACCTCGTACGGTAATGGATGTGCACCCCTGCTCTAAATGCCCCAGCTGTGGTTATACCTCGATCCTTAGTAACAATTTCTGGTAATGTGTGAACACGGATCATACATGTGCTCTATGACCTAGGACTGTCTCTAGTATTGCGGTCTTGTTAAGAACGGGAGGGGCGCCCAAAGGGCTACACTCGATGTACAAGTTACTTACCTTCGGTAACGCATTATCTGGTAGAGACTCTATTTAGCTGCAGATTCCTTACCTTAGAATAATCCTCAGGAGCCAGACTGGATCGGGCAACGTTTTGTGAGCACGCCGGTAGGTGGTGTTGTTCAGCTCCGGTTGGTGTTGTCGTCCTCACTGGAAATGACGTGCAGAGTGTCTATATTAGGTGCCACGCCAGTGCATTGACGTCAGTTTCTTTTCAAGACTTTCTACGCCAGGAGCGTAGAGCCACGAAAGACACTAACCACTGATGTGTGAAACTAGTGCCCTGAAAACGAAACAGCCTTGTACATAAAAATCAGTTCACAGGGAGGATGGATTGGTCAGTAATGAATCTGCGGCTAGATAGAGGCTCTACCAGATAAGGCGTTACTGAAGGTAAGTAACTTGTTCATCTGATAGAGACTTCTGGCCACAGATTCCTTACCTTAGAATAAATACCCGAGCAATACCTCCGCCGGAGGAGGGTCTGCTGCCCCGATTTCGACTAGAAAGACGTGCAGGACCGCAAAGGCAGTGTCCATCCTGACGGACCTGACTGTCCAGGCAGTAGGGCTTGGGGAACTTGTGCAGCCTGACAGATGTCCAGGACTGGACCTCCGTGTGCTAACGCAGTGGTGTTAGCCTTTGCTCTGGTGGAATGAGCACACAAGCCATCCGGGGGTTGCTTCTTAGCCAATGCATAGCAGATCTTGATGCAGACCACAATCCATTGGGAGATGGTTCGTTTCTGAACAACCTTCCCTTTCCTGGCTCCACATGCCCCAAGAAAAGTTGATTGTCCACACGGAATGGTCGTGTGGGGTCAAGGTAGAATGACAACGCTCTGTTTGGGTCCAGCCGATGAAGTCTCGCCTCTTAGAAGAATGAGGCGTAGTGTAAGAGTTAGGCAAGGTGATGGACTGGCCTATGTGGAACAGGGTGACTACCTTCGGCAAGAAGGATGCTCAGTTTGTCTCGGTAAAAATAAATGATCGGAGGCTGAGATGACAGCGCCTGCAGTTCCCTGACCCTCCGGGCAGATGTAATTGCCACCAGAAAGGCCGTCTCAATAGTGAGGAGCCTAAGTGGGTAGTTATGAAGAAGCTCAAAGGGAGTGCGCATAAGAAAAGTAAGAACCAAAATGAAGTCCCATTGGGGCATAATGAAGGGAGCTGGAGGAAACCTGCTAAAGACTTTTAAGGAGCCTTTATACAATAGGGAACTTGAAAAGGGAGAGCTGATCTGGCAGCCGTAGAAAAGCTGAGATATCAGATAAAAAACCCTTCCACATGCCCAATGCAGAGCCCTGCTGGGCCATGGTAAGAATAAAACAAAAAAACTTGGAAAAGGGGAGCAGATAAAGGGTAACCTGTTTGTACACCATGACACAAACTTGCTCCAATGGCCGGCGTATACGGTCTTGGTGGAGTGATTACAGACTTCGAGTGGAAGGCCAGAACCTGCCAACTGTCACCGCTCAATCTCCATGCATGAAGGTGGAGAGTTGACAGGTTCGGGTGGAGAACCCTCCCTTGCTGCTGCGACAGGAGATCCTCGCAAAGGGGCAGCCTGATTGGAGGACTGATGAACATGTTCAATAGCTTGGGATACTAGACTCTCCAAGCCCAACCCAAAGCCACAAGGAAGACTTGAGCCCGGTCGTTCCTGATCTTCTTGAGAACTCTGAGCATGAGTAGTATCAGCAGAAAGGCGTACAGTAGGCTGGTGCTCCACTTGAGACAAAAAGCGTGTCAAAGATAGAGCTGCTGTGGGGTCCGGATTCTGTCGGAGACCAGAGTCCTGTGAGCTCCACCTGTGCCCAGGAGTGATGCCTCTGTCACGCATCACTTCTTAACAGATTCTGTTGGGGAAGGGAGAGGGGTCTGCCGCTGATCTCAACGTGGTTCGCCAGCCATCACTGCAGATCTTTTGCAGTGCCCTCCGTGATCTCGACCATGTTGGCCCCACCTCTGGCTACCTGACCCACGAGGCCTGTGGGTGCAGCGCCCTCAGCCATGCAGACTGAGAAAGCTGCTGCCCATGGTGGCTAGGTTGTTGGAGACGTGGCCGGAAGCCCATTCCGTAGCCGTGGAAGGCGGACAGTGGTTGGCGAGGGGCCATTGAAAGCCCCAAGGACCTGGCCAGAGTTCTGCTGTCCTTGAAGTGCTCCAGCGCAGAGTCTGCCTTGTCTTCGTAGAGACAGGAGCCATCAAAGAGCATGTCCATGAGGCCAAAGGCAGCACCTGTGCAACGAGCCCCAGAGAGAGTGGGAGTATAGGCCCAAAAGGTACGCAGTGTTCACCGGCTGCAGTGCCAGACTGGCGGAAGAGATCATCTTCTTCCCCAAGGTACCCAGCCTCTTGAATTCCCTGCCAGGTGGGTGGTAGGGAATGCAACAGGATTTATTTTGAAATTAGAGGATTGGACACCACCAAGCTCTCCAGCGTGGGGGTGTTATGAGAAAACTGGGGTCCCCTGAGGCAGGGCGATAGCTACAGGCAATTGACTTATTCACAGGAGCTCTTGTGCAGGGCTTTGACCGGGCCCCGAATAGGACATCTGTGAGGGCTTAAACGGGAGAAGTGGTTCGGATGGGATGACTCCTGGCTGAAGCACCTCCGTCAAGACGTTCGTCTTGACAGCCACAGTGGGCAGCGAAGGTCCAGGACCTCAGCTGCCCTTCTCACCACCATAGTGAATGAGGCTCCCTCCTCCGCAGCCTCGTATCTGGGGAGGTATTCAGTCACTTGGCATCCAACAGATCCTCACAAGAGAGCATCTAGGGGCTGGTATTCATCAGGGTCCAGTGGCCCCTCCCAATCATCCTCAAATCCTAGCCCATAGGGATAAGGCACACACTTCAGCCGGGTGGTAGGCCCCCAGTCGTCACCGGAGTTAGCGTTGTCCTACGCTGGTGCCATATCGGAGTTGGGGATGAGTATGGGAACTGCGCTGCCGGTGGGTTTCGGAGGCACCCGGGGACGTCGGTAGTGGAGAAGGCGCCAGGGAACGCCTAGGTGGTTCGACCAGCGCTGCTTCGGATCCATCCATGGATCCAAAGGGCATGACTGGCGCCAGGAGTAAACCTGCAGGCGGAAGACCAGTAGGGACCCCTCCCGAGACGGCGGGGCCCGAAGGCACTCCAGCAGGGATGGACCACCCAAATATGGAGTGCATAGCTTCATAAAATTCACGAAGTTGGGCAGGGGTCGCTCTGGCTCTTGGAAACTCGGGGAGGCGCAGAGACAGCTCAGGTGCAGGCTCAACCGCGGCGCCAGACATCGAATACCAATACTCCCTCCTTTCGCCAGATGACTTCGACGAGCAAGCGAAGTCGAAGACCTCTGTGAATTCTTGCTCTTCTTCAGGTTGTGGGACTTACCCGAACTCCCGGACGACTTCAACTGCGATGACGAGCGCTTGGTGTGGCTCCGGACCCTCCTCTAACCCGGGATCGAGACTGTTCGTGGCATCGCACACCGAGCTGCAAGGAGCTTGAGGGAACTCTACATAAAGGCCTTAGGTGCATGGCGCCTCAACCAACGCTGGTCTTGGTGTCATGATTGTGCACGATGCAAACTAACAACAATGTCTCAACCGGTATCATTAAGGAAGACAAGTATATATGCATGTACAAGACATTACAGAAAGGAAGAGGGAGACTCGTGTTTTTTTTTTTAAAAGTGCTCTTGGCAATATATATTTGAAGTAACAAAAAATAATATTAGAACAGTTGTATCAGCACTGTATGCATAAATGCAAGGACAACCCATAACATACTTGGTGCACTACTGAGCTCGTGACATACGAAAGTGACGGTGCAGGTGACAAGTGAAGGAGCAGCGGAAGGCGCAATGTGACAAGGTGAAAAAGAATATATATACAGAAATATATGGTTCAACTTGGACTATTCATAGAATTGCGTCGTGATTTGGTACAACATTTTGTGTGAAACATAGTTGAATTTGCGCCGTGGATTGCGCTGAAATGGTCGACGGCGTTTCGATCCTATTTAATCAGGATCATCTTCAGGACCGGGTTGCCAATTAAGGGGTGCTGAAAGAGGTAAGCTGCGGGCGTCAGAGGGCAACGTAGTTTGCCTGATGTGGTAAAGCACGGTCCAGGTAGGTACCGCTGCCGGGTGCAAGGCCAAGGGGAGAGCACGCAGGGCGTGGGAGCATCTGTTGGGAAGGGCCAAGCACGAAGGAAGCCAGAGGTTCCTAAAAGCCGGGTGATGTAGGCTGGGGAGTTAACTCACAGGGTCGGAGCCCCGATCCACTGTGTGCTGGCGTAATGCAGAGGCCCACGGTCCGTGTGAGGGGATCCATGAGGTGAGGCAGGAGGGAATTGATCCAAAGCCAGGGAAAACCGCTACGGTGAGCGTCAAGCCGCCACGTTCGTGTGCGGCTGGTCCGGTGAGGCACCAAAGACAGACGAAGTGTAGGTCAGTCACCGACATTTGTCGTAGAGCTTGAAACCAGCCTTCCTTGTGGACATCCTTGCCACAACAGGAGACAAAGTCTCACAAAATGTGCAGACAAAAAGTTGAAAAAGAGTCGGTCAAAAAGATTGGGGGTAGCTCTTCTCCAGATCTGCTCTGACTGGCGCAAAAAGAAAAGAACTGACGTCAGTGCGCTGGGATGGCGCCTATATAGGCACTGTGCATGTCACTTCCGGCACGAAGGAAGCCGCCGATGTCACGAGGAGCCGAAGGATGCCACCAAGAAGCGTGCAGTGGTACTGCTCACGAAAAATGTCTGGATCCTGTCTGACGCATGGAGATTATTCTAACATAAGGAATCTGTGGCTAGAAGTCTCTATCAGATGGGTGGAAGGCTACTGCCTTCACCGGGAGTTAAGTAGTACAAGCGTGTTGGGGGCAGCATTCTGTGCTTTAAGTTTTAGTGATCAGTAGAGTGAACAGGCCTTTTTACCTGTGTCACTGAAGTGGGGTCTCCTGGTCCCCTTTGGTAAAGTTCAGCTCCGGTGTGCTTAATTCACTCTTGGCCTGCACTGGGTTGTAAACAGTGGCAGACAGTGTGTATTGGTACGTGTACGTGCTGGGATGTATGTGTACCTGTGAAGTGATACTGTACATGGGAGCCCACACACGTGTATTTGCATGTGTGCACAGCGATGAATGTGTGCTTGTGAAGAGAACAATATATGGAAGTCTCTAGGTTCCATTTTAGGAAACCCAGGGCTTGTTAGAGGAACATGTGAAGGTAGAGGATTTCCCCCAGACAGAATTGTGGATTGCTGCATCCTGAGAGCTGGTAGGACACACACAGGAGGAAGGAAAAACCAGGTGTTTTGTGCACTTCAAAAGGGCTCTTTGATTCTAAGAGAGGTCACTGATCGAATGGGGCCTGAACACATCTCAGGAAGTAGATGGGCTGATAAGGGAATGATATAGAGTAGGGCTGCTGGACTTTGATAACCTTTTGAAGTGCACATCACTGAGGCGGACATCCAGGTTTGAACCTTGCGTAACTTCCCTTGCCTACATTTAAGGCTATCAGATTTGGAGACACTCCGGCTGTGACAGAGTGCTCTCTGGAGGAAGAGCACAACAGCGGAATTGACACTTCAAAGTGGGCAACCCTCAGAGCACCATCTTCAAAAACATACACAATAAATCATATTTGTGCCTAAAAATGGATTAAAAAGGGGGGAGCTTGAGACTCCCAAATTGTCAAACTGAAGCGGTATGTCAGCATGGAGAAGCTCAGCACGAGTTATGCCTGTTTCGACCAGGACTGGGGTCTAACGGTTATCCAGTCTCCCTGTTGGGCATGGGGACATCACCCAAGGTGAATCAAGACCAATTGCCCTGGAGCACCAGCTTCTGCCTGATCCAAGACAGGAGGACCCTGTGAGGAATGGGAGATAGGCTGGAAAAAGCAAGGTCCAGTGGGGATCCTGCGGAGTGGATCCCGAAATCAAAGAGTGAGATTCAGGTCCACACCGGGACCACTACATTGATCGCGCCATCCACCCATGGGCATTGTTCATGACCTCCATATGTGAGGTGCGGGCTGTGGTGAAGGTTAAGGGCCCTCACCCTGGTGCAGCATTGTGACCTAAAGAAGGGCGACGCCTGAGCTGTTCGCAACCCCCATATACTAGATGTGGGCTGTGGTGAATTTTGAGGGCCGTTGCCCTGTGCAATGTTGTGACCAGTAGAGGGATATCACCGAGAGCACGGGAAGCAACCCCTGGACGCCACTTGGGGGCTCTGGAAGGAGAAGTGGGCCATGACCCACGAATCAAGTGCAAACTGTTAGCGTAGAGCTGCAGCGTTGTCTTTGGAACGTCAGGAGCACCCCAAGGCTGCCATTTGCACTCAAGAGTACTTACTGCAACAACATAGGAGCACCGCGGAGGTCCAGACACCGTCCCGGTCACAAAGAGACTGCTGCTCCTCCCAATACTTGCCACCGTCAACCTCGACCGCTGAACACTCCTCGGCTCTCCGTCTTGTCTTCAGTCGGACCGGGTAAGAGTGAACCTCAAGTCACAGATCCCATCGGTGGGGCAACTGTCCTGACTGTAGAGTCGGGTGCTGGGACACTTTAACTAGCCACCATGGCACCTCTAAGACTCAAATATTCTAGCAGGGGCTTAGCCTGGATGTTGCCTCAAGTGAATGGGGAATAACCCAGTCAGTAGTTAGAAGACTGGGACACTGGTGCCTGTGGGGACTGTGCAAGAATACAGACCTTAACAACAGTGTGTTGTTATTTAGTGTGTTTTTTGCTTTGGGTGTGTAGAAATACATTTTTGTTTTATAAAAGCAAGTATTTGGCTGGACATTCAATTATTGTGGTGGCTGAACGTATGTTGAGTAGTGAAGCTGTGTTCCCCCTACACCTACCTCCTCTCCATAAAGCCTTGAATTGATTGACTCACGCTTCCACTGAGAGTCAAGTGCGTAAGGGGTACATGGTCTAGTTGCTCAGAGACCATAATAGAAGGGATCAGGGCCTATCAGGATTAAAAGGCTTCGGCCACCACGGTTGGGCCCAGCAGCTCCTGCTTTCTCCATGGCCTTGTGAAAGGAGTTTTGACCCAGGGAGACTGTATTCCAGTGGGTTTACATTTTAACCTTCCGTTGTCGATTTCATAGTCAGGGGCTAAATGTCTTTGTCGTATTTCATTTCTCGATAAACTAGTGCTGCGAGACTGAGTAGATATGGACATGTATTGCCCCATCATGTGTGATATTATTTCTACATTCATCTGCTCAAACGCTCAGGAATATGTCATGAAAAAAGGAAAAAAACCTGCTGGTTGAGCTGCAAATAGTCTGGAGACACATAGGCTTCAGGTTAACTATCTGCCTCTACCGAATACTCCTCCTTCACGCCCAAGACACTGCACAACGACACAGGATCTCAAACCATTAATATACTAACTAGATTGCAAGAACACAATATCTTTCTTAATGTGCCATTCCACCACGAAAAATAGTCCCAATGACCAACTGTCTTACTTTGACTTTAAAATATTTGTATAAAAGAGTGTACCTCGTTAATTCGAACTTATTACTTCTCAGCAGTACTAACTAGCAGCAGCGGCCCATCCGCTGTCAAAAGTGGGGGAGGGGCAGGCGGAAGGAGGTGGGGAGGGTTCGGGTACAAAAAAATGAATAAATAAACTTATCATAACGCTGCCGCCGCTGTCTCCTGCGCACCGACTCTTCCTGCTTCTGGGCACAGGCTCCCTCCCAGCCTGCCCTGCGGCCAATCCTGAAGCTGCTCTCGCATGATTCAGGAATGGCCTGAGCCCCTCCCTCCCCTCCCCTCCGTGGGGGAGGGGCGGGCAGGCCGAAGGAGGTGGGTAGGGTTCGGGTACAAAAAAATTAATAAATAAACTTATCATAACGCTGCCGCCGCGGTCTCCCGCGCATCGACTCTTCCTGCTTCTGGGCACAGGCTCCCAGCCTGCCCTGCGGCCAATCCTGAAGCTGCTCTCGCATGATTCAGGATTGGCCCCGTTTTAAATTTTACTGCCTCTATAATAGCTCATTTAACGGCTATTAGGGAGGATTTCATACTTCTGGCTTCCAACTCCGAACACTTAATTTGCCTGTGAGAAATTGGG
This sequence comes from Calotriton arnoldi, assembly GCA_963921515.1. Taxonomy (NCBI): domain Eukaryota; kingdom Metazoa; phylum Chordata; class Amphibia; order Caudata; family Salamandridae; genus Calotriton; species Calotriton arnoldi. The sequence continues at coordinate 735,128 of CAWUFW010003000.1, read as the reverse complement.
TTGATGGGGTGTAAACCCCGCTCAAGCAAGAGCCACAATCCTCATCAGGGTGAACCACTATAGTCACTAAATTAAACTGTGCTTAACCCTCTGGTAGCTTGGCGCAAAACCAGTCAGGCTTAACTTAGAGGCAATGTGTAAAGTATTTCTGCAGCACATAAACAATAATAAAGTGAAAACACAACACGAGAAAAATCCCACGTCAAATTAGAAAAATAGAGTAAATGTTAATAAATTATTCAACACCAAAATGCCAAAAATCCAATCGGTAGAACCGGAGTTATGGATTTTTAAAGTTTAAGGTAGAAACTAGCGCCTAAAAGATCAAAACGCCAAACCCTGACATCTAGTTATGGAAGACCAGGTCACAGTCTAAGAATATGGCCAGCTGCGATAGAGAGTGGGTTGAATACAAGAAGTAGATCAGGCCTGGTTAGCGCTTACCTTCGAACATAGAGGAAAGTTTGTGGGAAACTGTCTGAGAAGGTAAAGTTCAGCGGGGCAAGGCTCAAGGTGGTGTCCGAGGAGGAGGTGTCATCATTAGGGATCCGCTGGACGCAGTAGCGATGAAGATTTCCACGTTTGCGCTTATTCTCTTTTCTGGAAGTCGAAAATCTCCAGCTTGACGAAACTGGAGGCTGTAGCTAAAGAGGGCTCTAGGAGACCGGATACTGCTTCTGCAAATGACGGCTAAAGAGGATTTGCTGCTGCAGAGAAGAAAGCAGCCGGAGCTGCTGCGAAGTCAGGCAAGCTGGCGATGCACCTTGGACAGCGAATAGGTAAGTCGCGGTCTACTCTCTGTTCTCTTAACACTTTTTAACCAAAAACTATCTACGTCCCAGGTTTTGAATTTTGGCTATCTGGGCACCTTTAGAACCACTTCCAAGGGTCCAGGACTGAAGAGGCACCACTTGGAGGGTCATGACTCACTCATGCTGGGTTCAGGTGAGGGGTGAAGATGTTTGGAGACTTTTCTGTCCCTGAGGCTCAGATGAGGAGGCCAGCCAACTAGCCCTTGGTGTCACTCTGGTAATCCTGGGTTCAAGAAGTAAAACAGGGCTCAAGCAGATGGGCAGGCCTCAGATTGTTCACGGCAGGCTTCAGGCAGCAGAGCAGTCTGTCCACGTGCAGCAAAGCAGTCCTCTGAAGTACTCAGCAGGCCACTGGAAGTTCTCGGAGAGTCCTTACGCAGGGAGTCCTTACTGAAGAGAGGGTATAGAGGTCCTAGTTTTATACCTGGTGTCTTCTTTGAAGTAGGAGATGTTTCTAGAGTTTTCCCTTTGAAATGCTTGGAGTTCCCTGCCTCTTCCGCCCTGGTTTTACCCTGGCTGCATCAACAATGAAGTGGCGTGAAGTATGTTGTGTGAAGGCAGGACACAGCCTATTGATTTGCAAGTTGGGCTGTGCTCAGCTCCACCCCCCCCCCCCATCCTGCCAGTGATGGCCCATCCAGGCACACCCAATCCCTCTATTGTGAGGCTGTCTAGGAGGAATAAATAAAGTCCAACTGCCAACTATGCCCAGTCTTGTGACTGGCTGCAGGCATCAAATAGTTAGTACAGAAAAATGCCAACTTTCTAAAAGTAACATCACAAAATAAAATGATGGATGGAATGTTGACACTTATCAAACACTCACCCCCAGTCACAGATAAGGGTTTAATCAATTGTTATTTTGCTCGCCACGTCATCCCAGTTTGGACCAAGCCATATGCAAATCAATCTTGACCCTGCTTCCCATGGGAACAGTCCAGCCCAAACTGCCAATCCCGGTCCTCCCTGGACTGGAAACAAGCATCCTGGGACCAGTTTCGGGATCTCACCCCTCATCAACCCGGCTAGCTTGAATCCAGTGGCGCAGCGAGCAAGAGACCCATGTCTGGGCATACCCTTAGCCACTTAGGGCACACATAGCAACATCACAAAATAAAATGATGGATGGAGTGTTGAAACGTTTCAAACACTCACCCCAAGTCACAGTGGCATTTTCAAATTTGTGACTTAAAATCCGACTTTACCAATAAGAGGAATGCAAATTACAATTTCTCAAACACCAAACATGAAATTCCTACTTGCTCATCATCAAACGTTAGCACTTATTAAATGTAATAAGGCAACCCAAAATAATCCTATGGGAGAGGTAGGCCTCACAGTAGTGAAAAACGAATTTGTAGGTTTTGCCCTACCAGGACATGTAAAACTTGCAATTATAATGCACCCTGCCCTATGGGCTTTCTAGGGTCTATCTTAGGTGATTTATGTGTGATAAAAGGGGAGCTTAAGGTTTGGCAAGGGGGTTATTTTGACAACTAGAATTGGCACTTTAAAATGGCATGCAGGACTGCAGTAGCAGGCCTGAGTAATGTATTAAGGGGCTACTGAAGTAGGTGACACAATAAGTGGTGCAGGCCCACTAGTAGCATGTAATTTACCAGTTCTGGGTATATAGTATACCACTTAAATAGGGATGTATAAGTAAATTAAATATGCCAATCAGGTGTAGGCCAATTTTACCATGTTTTAGGGGGTGAGCACAAGCACTTTAGCATGGGCTAGCAGTGGTAAAATGCACGGAGTCCTAAGGCCAACAAAAACGAATTCAGCAAAAATAGGAGGGGTGAAGACCAAAAGTTTAAAGTTGACCCTGCAGAGAGGGCCAAGTCCTACACTGCCCATACAACACTAACAAATTGCAGCCATATATGCCACATTACCTTCCTGGCCTCAGAGACGAATTCAGCTTCATGGTCAACTCAGGGTCTTGATTGCCTGTGGCGGGGTTCCACAGTGTGGTTGGTGCAGACTGTAGTCTGAATTCAGACTGCTTCAGACTCGGAGTGAACAGTTAACTATCGATTTTGCTGACAGAAAGGTTTGCGGCTGTCATATGGTTGCTTCTGATTTAAACTTACCTTTCTTCATCTGATTTCTTTGTCTTCTTCAACATTGCTTTGTCTCAGCGTTTCTTTACTGCTTAGTGTAGGTTGCACAGCATCATTTTTAGATGTATTTTGCTAGCTGCCATGTTGCAATAGTATTTTTCTGACTTCAGAAGATCCTCTCCTTCCAAAGTACTTTTATCCCTTTCACATTTTTGTGGGATAGTGAGCCTTAATGATAATTGATTTTGTTTTCCTACCAATCCAATATGGTGGACACGTGCATATTTTTTTTTAGTTCACATATATGAATGAGAAACTGGTTCATTACTTTGGTGCATAGCAATTTTTCTTTTTCCAGCATGCTTCTCACTCCAGAGGATTTTTCTGCCCCTAGTTTCTGCAGCTCCTGTTTCCGGTCCAGATCTTCTTGCACTGCATGGATTCTCAGAAGGTATTTCTGGTCTTTATTTTTTTTCTTTCGGAGAAACTGATGTTTTCTCTAGTCCATATCCCTTTAGTCTGCAATCGAGTCTTCATTTTGGAATTGGATTTGAAGAAGAGAGGCGGCAGGCCCTATCTTTATTCAACAAAGCATCAACTTGCATCAAATGAAAGACCTGCCCTTGGCAATAAAGCATTAAAGGATCACTTTTACCACAGATAGCCTTGATTTGAAGTGTTTATAAATATCTCCTTATTGCCTCTGAGATTTAACGGAACCACCCAGAATGCTAAAAACTTTACCTTATATTTTCTTCCAATGAGTTTTCTAGGCGAGTATTCTGGTAAACAACGTAACTAAGTAATAGAAATGGTCTACAGTTTCTAATCTCTCTCCACCAGTCACCAAAATGATCTAATTTTCATCTGCAAAATACAACCATTTTAATCTATTCAACAGTAATTATTACGTTATTGGGCTGGCATCATTCTTTGCAAACCCAGCAGTGTGAGATTAACATGGTTCAGTCATTGGCATATAAAAGATTGCTCACGTTCAGGTGCTAAATGCAGATTCGCAAAAAATTAGCAAAAAAAGACTGGAACTAATCCACAACCCAGATTATGGCATTATTATTTTTATTTTAGCCAAATTTGAACTTTGGTCCAGTTTTTTGTGTGGAGGAGTTGAATAATTACAATAAGCCCCAAAACGATTTGAACCACCCTATACAGACAAAGTGATGGCTGTATAGGCTGTCCCTCGCCAAATATAAAAATCATGGAAATGTACTGAGTTCAATTTATTTGGGAAGGTCCAAGAGACAGATACCCCATGTTATGTTATTGTTGTTTGTGATGCACATCAGGAATAACCCATTTGATAGTGGGTGTAGGAGTGGTAGCGATAAAACCCAATTCTCCATGTTTGCGAGCACTGCAATGGGTTTGCTGCAAGACTTCGTGGCTCCTTTTTATAGCTGACGGGGTAGCTGGAGGAATAAGAAGGTGTTCCTGCTTTAAAACACAGACAAGTTAGAGGCCCTCAACTTCACCTTGCTGGAGGCGTGTGAGAAGGCACAGTTGAGGAAAAAATGAGGTTTTGGTGGGCTACTAAAGCCATCAAGTAGCTTGGGGTGTACTAAGCCAAACTTACAGTGGCCTTTATGAAACCAACCATCCCTGGCTCATTGCAGACGTACACAGAGACAGGGACAAGTGGCATAACCACTCAATATCATGGCTAGGCAGGATTGCTACTTTAAAATTAATCAGCTACCAAGGATATTCTATAGTCTTTATTCATCTGAGGTATGGGTGCCAACTATCACATCTTTTTGCATGGTCACACCCATTGGTTTCTGACTGGTATTTTAACTCTGCACACTGCGGTACTGCAGTCTACTCCACAGTGTATGTGCTCGGACCCCTGAACATGGTACACTTGACCAATCCTCAATTGGCATATTTACCTTCCTAGTAAAGGCCACAGTATATGATACAGCAAAATATACAAATGGCATGGAAAGCTAAACAGTTAAATATATTAAGCAAGTCACCTCTAGGTCAGACTTGTAGCCCACAAGGTAGGATGCCTAGTATTTAAGTGGTACATGGAATAATCTACTGTTGGCATGTCCCTACAGTGACTAGCTCCCAAAAGCTATTTTGACTATAATGGGCTGTAGCTGATCCTATGAGAAAAATTAAAGTGCAATTTATATACATTTTTGTTAAGTTTGGATTGGGATAAGCTACATAAGTGATTTAATCTTTTTTAACATATTTATTAGAAATCTAATTCAGAGAAGTTTGTTTTTTTGTTAAATATACAAGAAAAGTAACTTTAAAAACAAAGACTTTGCACTGCTGAAGCTCCAGTACCCTAATTAGCATTAGCCTCCCACAAGCTGCCCTCAGTCAGTGCTTTCGCCTTACTGAGGTGTGAAAACAGTCCTGGAATGGAAACAATGGCAAAGGCCTTTTGGGAGGAAGACCTGGGTGTGAGGTTTGAGAGTCATCCTCTCTCCTGAGAGACAGTTTCAGAGGCTTCAGGAGCGTCATTAACTTGAAAGGGACCAGAGTGAGGTCTGCCCATTCACAGTTAAGCGTGATCTGGGGAAGAGAGGGATTTTGATCAGCAAAGTGTTGCCACCCTAGCACCATCCTATTGGGAAGAGAGGCTCGTCCCACAACCCAGTTGGTGTGGTTGAGGAGAAGGGGATTACCCATTTCCTAGACACACCCCTGGCTTGGCCACTAGCCTCCTGCAGGGGCTGGAGGGTTCTGCCATGTTGAATTTTCCCAAGAATACTGCACTGTGGCATAGTTTGCAGTAAGGAAAACAGGATGTGCTGCAAAAGAGACAGGTATTGACCCTGGAATCCTTGAGCCTTTTGGTTCTGGAGTGTTCCAAGAGTCACTCCCACATACAGGCTAGTGAAACCTACAAATGTGGCACCATACACCCAGTTTACCAGAACACTTTCTGAACCTATGGAAGGACAGAAGAGGACCGGACCACTGTCTGTGACTTGTATGGAGACCTGATGGGCGGACCTGCTCCCACTTGTATTCAGGAATGAGAAATGGACTTCAAGGGTCAGTTGACTGCCATAGCAAAACCAAAGGGGATGATGGACGGAGTGTTGAACATTGCAAGCACTCACCCCCAGTCAACTGATCTGGGTTTAATCCATCATCATCTTTAGCTCACTCCGCCACCCCAGTTCAGACACGGCCATATGCAAATCAGTCTGACCCTGTGCCTCATGGGAACAGTCCAGCCCGAACTGCCAAGCCATGTCTTCCCTGGACCGGAAACAAGCATCCTGGGACCGGTTTCTGGCTTACAGCCGTCATCAGCCAGGCTATCTTGAATCCAGTGGCAAAGTGAGCAAGGGACCCACGTCTGGGCATACCCTGACGTGGGTCCCTTGCTCACTTTGCCACTGGATTCAAGCAAGCCTGGCTGATGACGGCTGGAATGCCAGAAACCGGTCCTAGGATGCTTGTTTCCGGTCCAGGGAAGACATGGCTTGGCAGTTCGGGCTGGACTGTTCCCATGAGGCACAGGGTCAGACTGATTTGCATATGGCCATGTCTGAACTGGGGTGGTGGAGTGAGCTAAAGAATGATGATGGATTAAACCCAGATCAGTTGACTGGGGGTGAGTGTTTGATTGGCTCAAACGTTCCGTCCATCATCCCCTTTGTATCGCTTTGTTCGCCCTAAGTTGGCGGGGGTATGCCCAGACGTGGGTCCCTTGCTCACTTTGCCACTGGATTCAAGCAAGCCTGGCTGATGACGGCTGGAATGCCAGAAACCGGTCCTAGGATGCTTGTTTCCGGTCCAGGGAAGACATGGCTTGGCAGTTCGGGCTGGACTGTTCCCATGAGGCACAGGTTCAGACTGATTTGCATATGGCCATGTCTGAACTGGGGTGGTGGAGTGAGCTAAAGAATGATGATGGATTAAACCCAGATGAGTTGACTGGGGGTGAGTGTTTGATTGGCTCAAACGTTCCGTCCATCATCCCCTTTTGTATCGCTTTGTTCGCCCTAAGTTGGCGGGGTATGCCCAGACGTGGGTCCCTTGCTCACTTTGCCACTGGATTCAAGCAAGCCTGGCTGATGACGGCTGGAATGCCAGAAACCGGTCCTAGGATGCTTGTTTCCGGTCCAGGGAAGACATGGCTTGGCAGTTCGGGCTGGACTGTTCCCATGAGGCACAGGGTCAGACTGATTTGCATATGGCCATGTCTGAACTGGGGTGGTGGAGTGAGCTAAAGAATGATGATGGATTAAACCCAGATCAGTTGACTGGGGGTGAGTGTTTGATTGGCTCAAACGTTCCGTCCATCATCCCCTTTTGTATCGCTCAGTTGACTGCCAACCTGTATGGCTATAGGGAAACAACAAACCTCAAAAGGCTCTTTTCTGTGAGTGATCTGCTGACGAGTAGGCCCATGGACCATGCTGGTGGCCTCTGCTGGAGTGAGACCTGGCCTTTAAGTGCTCTCCTTGAAGTCCTCTGAGTCTTAGAAGTGACCGAGAGGAACTTCTCCAGAAAATTACGAAAAGTTGTGACTTAGGAAATATTTGGACTTCCAATACAACTGGTGTTTCAGTAGGACCTGGAGCCAAAGGATCTCCATTTCAAGAGCACTTCGCCAGATAATGCTTCAGGTTTGCTCTTCTGGAGGCTCTGAAGAGAGACTTTCAGCATCAGCAAATTTAGAATTTTCCCACTCAGAGCTTTTACTGTCAAAACCAACCGTTTCAGGGGGACCTCGTCCAACAGCTATGCAACTTTGAGTGGACTTCGCTGGGTACAGTCTTCAACCTTACCCCACTGGAGGATTTAAAATTCAATTTCAGAGGGTAAATATTGCCCGAGACGATCCGCTTCAGTTGAGCCCAGGTTTATTTATTGAACCTGTGTCCTGGAACGGACAAGATTTTGGATTTATTACTTGGAAAGGAATCACATTCTCCACAACTAATGATCCATTTTCTTAAAACATGGTAATTCCAGAGATATTAGAATTACACACCAAGGCAAGAGAAAAAATCTATAGAGTTTCCTTGAAGTTGATGATGGACACAAAGGGGGCAAGCTGCTTGTGAAAGCACTTTGTTTTGCTTTACTAAAAATATGGTACCCTTGGAAAGGACACAGATGAAGAATAAGTGGTGCATTTTTGGAGCAATCACTCAGAAATGTCCTGCTCTGGGACCTATGTAGGAAGGTGAGAGGATCATGTCAGCTTCTAACTTAAATAATGCAACTGTTATGAGCACCATATCAGATAGCTGGGACTGCGTGAAAAGGTGTTCATCAGTTACCGCTTTTCCCTCCGCTGTTTAAGAATCACAATTTTCCATGGAATGGGAAGGCATTGATTTTCACTGTTATACCAGGGTTCTGGGGAATTAAATTAGTATGAGCATTATAATACAGATTTTTGTATTTCAGAGAAGTTGACATAACAAATATCTCTTCCATGATTTAATGAGCAATGATAAATATGGTTCCATGCCAAAAGAATTTCTCAACATAGCATGGTATCAATAAGTATGTTTTTGAAGCTTAACTGTTTCCCTAGCTGAACACTTGACCTAAAAAAAATTGTTTTCTTATCCCAGAGCCCGTCCCTTTTGGTAATGCTATGTAAATAAGAACATAGATTAATAACACAATTAATCCAAGGGATCTTCAGGTGAACTTCGATTTTAAGACAGTCATTAAATATGGCTCTATTAAGCAAAGTAGAAGGATTAGACCAGATAGACAGCCATAGCTGTAAAGAAGCTAATTTGGTGCCCAATTCTTCATGACAAGAAAAATGGGTGCTGCTATGGAGAGGAATTAAAAGCCGGGGACAAAAACAATTTCCCTCACATTGGAAAATGTCGATATTAATGCACCTCCCAAAGCGGATTCATAACAAACGGTAAACATTTCCTTTTATAGATTTCTATCATATATTTTAGCGACTTGTTACCTAGTCTGGAGACAAAATTGAATACAGCACCTAAATACAGTAAAAAATAGAGTTCTTCTGGATGACAGTAAAGAAGACCAGGTACCAGAGGAAAAGATGGTCACGCAAAAATATTGAAACGTGTGGATCTTTCTCAATCGTTTTCGACAATCATAAACCTTGAGTTGGTAGATTTTGGGCCACAGATTATCGCATAAGTTTTTTAATTATTAGTATCCAAACCAAGGTCATCCATTAATGAGACACAAGCATCTATAAGTTTTTGTAGCCTGTTAGCAGTGCGTGATAGTAGGACAGCATCATCCACATGAAGCACAGTGTGAATGGGTTTATGTCTAATTTGCAGTATCTCTTGACCATTAGGCTAAATAAACATTCTAGTTATTGATGTACAAAATAAAAACAAGGGGGGCAAGGACATAACTTTGCTACATCCCTCTATCAAGCCTAAAATAATTGGTACACTCTACATCATAATCATGCCTATCTTTATCGGAGAGATCCATGTTCAAACACTGCAAAAAATTATTTAGAACAATATCAATACCCATGGGTAATAACCATACCTTCGATATTTTCACACAGTCAGTGGCACTGCTGAGATCCATAAACGTCAAATGAAGAGATCACTCTGCTGCCTTTGTATATTTACCGATAATCAAATGCAAATCCAAACATTGTTCAGAGGCCCTTGGATAGCCTTAAAGCCGTACTACACATTGGCAAAGATCTTCTTTTTAGAGGCCCTGGTCAGAATTCTTTCAAGGAGCACTCTCAGAGCAATTTTGGCTATTAAATTGATAAGAGAAATGAGCTGATAACAACAGGAGTGACTTTTGTTACCTTTTCTGAATAGCGGTACAATGGTGGATTGTGAACAAGAAGGCGGCAAGTAACAGGTGTTTTACACATTTAACATATTTATGATAAGAGGACCTTAGAGCTCAATGTTTTAATTGCAAAGATCCACTGTAACCCCATTAGGTCCAGGAGCTATGCCAGAGGGACCATTTGTTATTGCTAGGAAAACCTCCTCAAGTAAAATAAATGGGTTTCCACAGAAAAACATGGTCAGATGTGCTATGGGTAGAATATGTTATAAAAGTGATAAACCTCTGAACAGGCAAAGCTAGTACTTCTAACTGGGAACTAGAAGTACTTGTAAAACAGAACTTTTGACATCCTTCTAAAATACAAACGCATCCTTGATGGAGGTCTTTATGCATCTTTCCTCTCCTCTTTCATTAGATGGCTGTTTAGTCTGCTTTTAAGAGTGGGGCAGGCATAGAAGTCACGAGGTAGGGCATTTCAGTGATGTGGCCTATCAAATTAAGACACCAGAATCTAGATGCCACGCACATGGTGGGTTAAGGTGTGAAAAGTAGGTTGTGGATGGAGGAAGGCAGATTTCTGGAGCAAGTGTAACAGGTCATGTTTTCAGCTAGGTAGTGTGTGTGCATTTCTGTGCAGGTTGAATAAGGTTCATGTTGTTAAATTAAGTACTTTGTCTAGTGGAGTAAAGGAATACTAAGGGAGGCACACTAGCAGGCTGTTGCAATAGCCTAGCTTGCTAAGTACTAGGGAATTATTTAATAGCTAGTGGTATAGCATGAGAGGCATAGTTGTATTTTCCAGAGGTTCATAACCTGGTGACCTGTTGTAGCAGGTGCCGTAAGAAATTCTTCAATGCAAATTGAAGGATTGAACAGTGCACCTACATTTCTAGTTGACGAGGCAAACATCGGGCTGTTGGGTGGGAAGTAGATAGAGGATTGAGATGTGATGGTAGTAAGGGAGGAGGGAAAGTAGAGCACTTCCATCTTGGATTAGTTGATCACAAAGGACTGAAGCACCATCCAATATTGAATTGCAGTGAGACAGTTATGTGAGCATGCATCTCACCCATAAGAATATCCAGGCGTGGGGGGGCGTGGCCAGGATCCGATGTGAGCGGACGTGGGCTGCGGAGCTCCAGCCGACATTCCCCTGGCAATCATTGATTCTGATCCCCGGGCACGTCTATTTTGGAGCGCCTGGACGGGGCAGTGGCCCGGGAGGGTGCTGATCCCTATGACGAGGTCTAAAAGGGACGGATCGTGGAGAAATCGCCGTGACTTGAGGTGGCGGCGATCCAACCAGCGAGAACCAAGATGGCGGCCGGAGAAGGGCGGTGAGCTGAAGCCACAGCAGTCCGAGAGGGGCGTGAGAGGCTGAGAGCGGAGAAAGCTTGGATGTGCCAGGAGCCGAAGTTGCTGACGGAGGAGTCGAGGAGACCTGCGAGGTGGCGGCGGAGGTCCTGAGTGCAACACTGATCGAGCTGCCACAGAGACGTGGGAGGAGGGCCCTGGCAGAGTGCTGCGGGCTTATGTGCCTGCGTATCTCCGAGGAAGTCCGGTAAGCTAGGCCCGCGAATAGGGGGCGGTGGCGCTTGTGACCGGTGAAGAACCTAGCCTCGGTTTGCCCTGTGCAGCATTGCAGCATCGGGGGGAACGATCAGGGGCATTATTAATGAACGGTGAGCAGGGCCCCTCCCCCCCTCTAACTACGCCATATTGAAAGGGGAAAGCGGCCAAGAGGAGGAGTGCGCGCAGAGCGACTGCGGTGCTGCGCGAGGGTCCAAATTGGACCGGAACCCATCAGCGGTGATTTGGGAACTGAGTTCGGGGCCTCTGTGGACATTTACCTCAGACTCACCCTGTGCAGTATCCGGGAATGATCAGGGGCACAACTAACTAACGAATGGTGAGCGAGGCCCCCCCACCCCGCTTAACTACGCCATATTGATGGGAAAAGCAGCTGAGAGGGGGAGTGCGCGCAGGGCGCCTGCAGTGCTCCGTGAGAGCCCGCATTGAACCGGAGCCCGGCAGTGGAGTTCTGGGATCTGAGCTCTGGGCTTCCGTGGCCGTATACCCTAGGCTCATTGACAGGGGCCCACAGGGGAGTCCCCGACAGTTTACCCCAGGGCCTGGAGCAGTTCTTAACAGCCGATTTTTTTTTTTTTTTTATGGTGGGACTGGCCCGGACGCTTTCATCAGCACATTACTTGGTGGTGGGGGGAGCTGTGCCTCTGCCACCGGCCTACCATTAAACTCCCTGGACACTCTGTGTACAGTGCAGAACATTGCTACTTCCTGAGGTTGGGGGCAATACCTGACTGGCCTGCCAGTCTGGAACTGAACGCATCGCCGAAACCACTGCACAGGGGACCGCAACCATAAGCAAGGAGTGAGCTGGGAGGAGCACCCCACCTTCAAACGCTGTACGCCTAGCCTGAATTGGACGATCTGTGAGTGGCGGACTCCACAGGAGCGCATAAGTGAACGCCTATAAAGAGTGATGGGTAAACCTTCAAAGAGAAGGGGGTATAGCGTCCTCAGCACTGGGGGCCAGGTCCCCAAACAGACGATGAAGAGGAGTGTGTGGAATCGGGGAAGGAGGCGGGCGGCGCAACCCCCACCCTGGCAGACATCATGCAGGCCATCACGGCCTCCAGGGTGACCCTAGAGACGAAAATCGATTCGATTGGGACAGATGTGAGTTTGCTAAAAGATGACCACCGTAAACTCAAAGAACGGGTGCTAGCCTCAGAAAAAGAGTTTGCGGATATACCGGAGTAAGTGGAAATGCTCCAGAAGGCGCTCACCACGGTGGAGGACCGAGTCAAGGTGTTGGAGGCGCGAGCAGAGGACAGCGAAGGAAGATCGCGCAGGAACAATATAAGAATTATTGGAATGCCGGAAAAAGTCGGAGGGAGCGGACATAGTGGGCTTCCTTGAAGACTGGATTAAAACTGAGGTCACCCCAGAGGGACTCTCCCCCTTCTATGCGCTAGAACGAGCCCATAGGGTCCCAACCCGGCTGCCCCGTCCGGGGGCACCTCCCCGGCCCATAGTGGCAAGACTGCTTCATTTTCGGGACCGAGATCATATTCTCTTTAAGGCCCGTCAAAAACAGGACCTACAGGTTGCCAATAGTAAAATAATGATCTTCCCAGATTTCACAAAGGAAGTACAACGTCAGAGGGCCTCTTTTTTAGCAGTGAAGAAAAAGCTAAGACAACTCCAGATACCCTATGCCATGTTATTTCCGGCGCGGCTGAGAGTGGCGGACCAGACGGGGGTGCACTTTTTCACTACCCCACAAGACGTGTGGGACTGGCTGGACAGTCGGCGGAGCCGGAAAGATCGCAACAATATGCAGGAACGAACGCGCTCACGGCGCGTGCTCCATCATCTTGAGAAGCCAGGAACGAAAGAAGTAAGGCTTTACAAGCGGCAGCGGAACTCACCAGGGGGGACGCCAGCCCTGGCTCGGATAAGGATGGTCGGGATGCTGATAAATCGGACGGATCGATGGCTGCTAGTTCTAACGAAAACTCGTATGAAGAACTGCCACAGGTCACGCCTCAAACAGCGGACGACATTGCCTGAACTGAACAATTTGGGAGGACGATGTGGGTATTTAACAGTGCTACCGCTAGGCCTACGATTGCCTGAGAAGGGGGAATGATGTAGGCCTCCTAACGCAAAAGTTCTTGAACTCCTCCTGGATCCCGGGGAAGATAATGTTTTGGAATACTGCTGGGGGTGGATGTTGGCGGAGCTCTGGGAGCCGGTGCTAGCGCTACACACCCCCATAACTAGTTAGAACACTGTGTTGGAGATTACTCAGAGTTTGGATGGGAAATCACTTGGTTACACCTGTCCTGGGGAGTTGGGGTTTTGTTCTTGCACTTTTTAGGGGTTGGAGACTTGTTGGGGCCAGGCGTGTCTTACTCAGTGTAGTCGTAGAATTTTTTTTTCTCCTATTTCAATGGTACCCCGCATAGACATTAAATGTATCTCTTGGAATGTACGGGGGATGCACACGCTGTCACGACGGCATAGGATACATGCTTTTCTAATAAGGAGGGGAGTTCAGATTGCATTGCTCCAAGAAATTCATGTTATGGCCAAAGAGGGGGCTGCACTCCAGCGTAGATGGAGGGGGCAGGTGTTTTACAGTAACTATTCAGCTTTCGCTAGGGGAGTCCTGATTTGGGTAAGAGCAGGGGTGCCCTTCCAATGCACGAACCAACTGATTGACCCAGAGGGCAGGTACATTGTAGTTACGGGTAAATTAGACGGTAGAGATGTAGCCCTAGGCAGCCTCTATGGACCGAATACGGAACAGCCGGCGTTCTTGGCCAAGCTATCTGGGACACTGGCCTCTGTGATGACAGGCCCAGTACTCCTGGGTGTGGATTTTAATTGTGTTACTGATGTTGGCCTGGACCAGTCGCATCCACCACTCCCTAACATGCCTACGCATAAAATAGCAGCAGCTCGCCTTAACTGGCAAGTGCAGTGGGGTTTGATAGACTCCTGGAGAGCACAACATCCAACTGACAGGGACTATTCCTTTTTCTCTGCCCTGCACGAACTCCATGTTAGACTGGACTCTATACTATGCTCCCCAGACATTCATGAAAATGTACAGACTACCGAATACCTCACTAGAACAATCTCAGATCATAACCCGTTATTATTAGGATTAACATGGTCTCGTGAGCGCTCTAGAATACCGACCTGGCGCTTGAAGCCGGAGGCGTTGGAAGATCAGGTTTACAAAATGGCGGTGGGTGCTGCTATTGAGTAGTACTTTGCAGAGAATGCCAATACGGCAACCTCTAAACTAATAGAGTGGGATGCCTTTAAACAGTTATTAGGGGGCGGTGTATCTCTGAATGCGTGGGAGTGCGCAAGACTTTACTACAGGACACAATATCAGCGGAAAACAGGCTTCGGGAGTTGGAGAGGGAATGGCCGGAACAGGGAGCCAAGCAGGAGGAACTTCTAGCGGCTAGGGAAGAGGTGGCTACCCAAGTGGAGCGACTTCGTTGCTTCGACTATAAAAATTATATAGCTAGAGCCCATGCTGAGTGAGATAAATCTGGAGCCTTGCTGGCCTGGCTGGCCAACCCGGCTCGACGGGGTTCGGTGATACTGGAACTGAGGGGACAAGGGGAGGAACACTTATACCGCCAGCAGGACATCAATACTAGATTCTTCAAATTCTATGCGACGTTATATAAGAGCAAACAATCGCCCACTCCTGTTGACTTGGCTAATTTTATTGACGCTGTGGATGTACTGGTGGTATCGGAAGAACTAGGGGCCGACATTGGGTTAAGTGAGGTGCGAGGGGCTATAAAAACCATGGGCAGAAATAAGACACCAGGTACAGATGGAGTGGAGAGGTGTGGTGCAGCGGCCAGGGCAGCTGACTTCGGAGCACAGGGTTCACGGTTCGATCCCCGGCTCCGGCGGCAGCTCAGCTCAGCACCATGTGACTCTGGGCAATAGCTCACTTAATTTCCACTCCGGCCCCCAGCGCCTTGAGACCCGTAAGGGTGAGTAGCTGCGCTATATAAAAACGGACTTACATTTACTTACTTACTCCCGGTGGAGTTCTACTTGACATATATTGATATCCTTGCTCCTAAGTTGGTGGAGCTCTATAACCAAGCACTACGGGAGGGTCACCTCCCTTCCATCCCGTTACTAAAGCCGGTGAAGTAGGCATGGGACACAGCAGCCTACCGACCACTGTTCAGGCGACTCCTTTGGATCCTAGAGGCGAGATCGGACGAGGACAATGGTGAGACCATCTTTACAGTGGATATTGAAAAGGCCTTTGATAGCCTTGAGTGGGCCAACCTCTTTGAAGAGATGAAGAAGTTTGGGTTAGGCCCAGCATTTATTAAGTGGACGGCCCTGCTATACGTGGAGTCTACAGCAAGGGTTAAGACGGGCAGACTGATCTCTGAAGGTTGTAGTATAGAACGGGGCACGCACCAGGGATGCCCTTTGTCGCCTCTGCTGTTTGCCTTGGCCATGGAGCCGATGGCGGCTAGGGCACGCACGGGACAATATTTCCCAGGACTGGAGGTGGCCGGGCAGATTCACCACATCGCGCTCTATGCGGATGATCTACTGCTGTTTCTGGCGGATGATCGTGATGCACTTAGAGGAGCGAAGGACCTCCTTCATGGTTTGGGGCAAGTGGCGGGCCTAAAAGTGAATTGGGCAAAATCATCCCTGTTCCCGGTCAGGGCGAATGCTGATGTCCCCTTAGCAACGGAAGGCATGCAATGGCAACCCCACTGCTTGGCCTACCTGGGCACCCAGATTTATCACTCGCCTGAAGATTTATTGGAGGGGAACGTAGGGAGGGCTTTACGGCGAGTTAAAAGCAACTTTGAATTCTGGGGGACTCTGCCCTTATCAGTTGCGGGCAGAGTGGCCCTTCTAAAAATGGTGACGCTCCTGCGGATGCTCTATTATTATGGAGTTCTCCAGGTTTGGATCCCGACCCGAATGTTCACCCAACTGAAATCGCTGGTAACGGCATTCATATGGGGACCCGGTAGGCGGCGAGTAGCACTTAATACACTTATGAGACCTAGAATAGACGGTGGGTTAGCAGTGCCTGACTTTGAACACTACTACATAGCTGCGCAATTACAATGGCTCACGAAATGGGTGGCGGATAAACTTAGGGGACCAGTGGAAAAGAGGGGTGAGGCTCCAGACTTGCGGCTCTTGTCGCGAATAATTCTGAGACTTCCTTGCTGTGAGGGGGACCTCCCAATGGACCTCAGTGCAGCACGTAAGTACTGGAATAGAAGTCTGCGGAGAGCCAAGATCAAACGTCCATATGCCCCAGAAATCCCCTTACTTATGTGCGAGGCACTCCCCTATGGCGGTGACTGGCATAGATTGAGTGCATGGGCGGATCTGGGTATCTCTACACTAGGGGACCTTTATGAGGAGGGCACACTGGTCCCATTTAACTAACTCGGGGAGCGTCACGATATACCGGCAGGTGACTTTTTATTACACACAGCCCTTACGGCAGCTATGAAGAAACATTGGATATCTCGATGGGATGCCAACACTTAGTTACTGCGGCAGGCACCTTTAAAGCAGTCACGTGTCTGTACAGGCGACTCACATACACAACACTTCCCCCCCTGACCAAAATCCATAGAGCATGGGAAGTAGACCTGGGCAGACCGATAGCAGATAAACATTGGGGGATACTGGTAGAGAGGGCGTGGAAGAGTACTAGACACGCACGGTTTCAACTGATCAACTTCTATGTACTACACAGAGCCTACCTTACCCCAGACAAGCTTAATAACTATTTCAATATGCAGACTGCAGCCTGCCCACGATGCCACACAATAGGTGCTGAGTTCTTGCATATGTTCTGGAGCTGCCCGAACATAAGGGACTTCTGGGAGGAGGTAACCTTACTATTGGCGGAAGTGACTGAGAAGGACGTAGGGAATACGCCGGAATACTGTCTGTTGCACTGGTTTCCCCATACTGCTAAAAACAAAGTGACGAGTAAGTTCCAGGACCTTGGGTTAGTTTTAGCTAAGAGAGACATTACCAGCCACTGGAAATCGAATGTTGGTCCTAGTATCACTAGATGGAAAAAGGAGTTAATTAAATGGGGTGAATGTGAAACTATGGTCAGACTGAAAATAGCTAAACGAACAGGAAGTGAGAAGTCGCTGGAAGTGGCGAGAGCGTGGGCAGCATTGCTTGAAATACTTAAAAATCCAAATGCTGCGGATGGCAGCGATCAAGAGGAAGGAGGTCAAGGTGGAGCTGACTGATTTACTTGAGCTGGGACTACTGAGCGAGGTGACCTCATATTAAGTACTCCCCCTGAACAGAGGGAAAGTCCCTTGAACATATGTTAGTGACCCTCAAAGTTAAAGATATGAGACCCGGCAGTCGACTGAGCAGGTTGCCGACTGTAGAGACACGCCTGGGTGGGAGGGTAGGGTGGGGGTATAGTTCGGGTATGGTTACGATAACATGACCGAGTCATCTGATTTATAATTTGCAGTGTCACATGCAATTTTAATAATGAGTAAATAATAATTGTTCCAGAAGAAGGGATATGGAGTTGACCGGTGAACACCTGATCCCGGTACGAACATTAAGGGGAAAAATAATCTAAATATGTTGTGATAATGCCAACATGAGTAAAGTACCCTGCTATGGGTGGATTGTAATGTATAATTGAAAATGCAATAAAATTTGTTTACAAAAAAAAATAAGAATATCCAGGCGCTGGAGAGAAGGGGATTGGAAAGCCTAGGCAAGGGCCTAAAGAAAGTGCCATGTCTTTAGTTTCCTGCGAAAGTCAAGGACTGACGGTGGCAGCTCTGATGTGCAGAGGGAGGAAGTTCCAATCCTCGGGAGCCAGGTACGAAAAAGCATGCCCACCAGATCTGGGACTGCGGATGCGGGGATGTGGGCAATCGGTATCCAGCCGAATAGAGGTTTCTGGCTTGGGTCTGGAAGATGATGCGTCTGTTGAGATAAAATCCTAGATTTTGTAGGGCTTTGTATGTGTGTGTCAGGAGCTTGAAGAGTGTGTGTTTGTGGATGGGGAGTCGGTAGAAGTTTTTGAGATGAGAGGTAAAGTGCATGTGGGGTGAGAGTCTGAGTGTGAGTCTTGCTGCTGCATTTTGGATGACCTATAGTCTTGTGGTGAGCTAGGCAGGGATGTCAACCCAGTGCGTTGCCATAGTTCAATTTGCTGGTGATAAGAACCTGAGTGACAGTTCTACGTGTGTTGCACTTGAGGACCTTGAGGGTGTGGAAGCAGGACTGAATTGATTTGGATGGTCATCAACAGTCAGTTGTCTACCACTATTCCTATGTTTCTGGCTTGGTTTGCCAAGCTGGGTGCTGGACTGAGGTCAGCTGGCCATTAGCAAGTGTTGCTTAGTGAGGCATCCTTGCCGAAGAAAACCACTTCTGTCTTGTGAGTTTCAGACAGTTGGTCTTCATCTAGCTGACGACCTCAGACATGCAGATGATGAAATAGGTTCAAATGTTATCATTAGAGGGGAAAAGGATGAGCTGGGTGCCGTTGTCGTAAGCGACAATGCAGATTCTGTGGGTTCTGATGATGTTGGCGAGTGGTGCCATGGAATTAAACAGGATGGGACTGAGTGAGGATCCTAGGGGACTCCGCAGATGAGATTGGTGGTGCCAGAGGTGTAAGGCGCTAGACTGACTGACTGGGTTCATCCGGCGAGGAACGAGTAGATTCAGCAGAGAGCGGGACCTCTTATGCTGGCTTCGTAGAGGCATTGGATGAGAATGGGGTGGGAAAAGGTGTCGAAAGTGGCAGATAGAGCAGGGTGAATGCTGCAGTGTATCCTCTATCCATGATCAGGGGGATGTTGTCTGTGGTAGCAATAAGGGTGGTCTCGGTGCTTCAGGGCTGGAGAGGGATCCAGTATGTGGTTGTTTTTGAGTTGGTCATCCAGTCGTTTGCTGATGATTTTCTTCTTGACTTTAGCCAGGTAGGGTAGCAGGGAGATTGGCTGATAGTTGGCCATTACCTTTGGGTCTGGCTAGGATTTTTTCAGAAAGGGCATTATGATAGTATGTTTCGACGCCTCTGGGAAGATTCCTTTGGAGGTGAAGTTGTTGGGAATTGGGGTCAGTGTGAAGCAGATGGGGTCCAGGATTCTGGTGAAGATGAAGTGAGGGCAGGGATCAGAAGGTGCTTCTGAGTGCATGGCCGATGAGTTTCTGTTGTGGTGATAGTGGGCCAAGAGGTCATGGGAAGGGGCGGTTTCCTGAGTGTTTGTCTCATTGAATTGGGAGGCTGCGAGGGAGGATGGGTCCAGCATGGGGGTGAAATTGTTGTAGATGTGGCTGATCTTGTCGCTAAAGTAGAGTGAGAGCTGTGTGCACAGTTCCTGTGATGGGGCTGATGGTTGTGGAGCAGGCAGCGGGTGAAGTGAAATCCTTCACAATGGTGAAGATTTCCTTGATGTAGCTGGAGCTGTTTTCGATGCATTTGGTTAGTGCTGATCTGGGGTCAGCGCATGAGGTGATCCAGATGCTGAAGTTGGTGATGGATTGAGCTAGGTCATCATGGTGTTGGGATTGGCAGGCTTGTTGCTGTGAGATCCAAGTTTCCTCCATTATCCTGTTCCAATTCCGTGAGGCGGTTTTGGGAGGTGTGGTTCCATGTTAGTGGGGAATGTTCCGGTCAAAGTGGCATGGTCAGTCTGTGTGAAGGGAGTGGACTTGTCCACAGTAATGTCACTCAAGTTGGAAAGATGGGATCAAGGAGATGTCTGGCAGCATGCATGGGGTCTGTCACTAGTTGGATGAGCCAAAGTGTGGTCAGGCCCTCCAGCTCGTTGTTGGTGTTTGGGTCTGTGAGGTCTTCCAGATGGTAGTTGAGATCGCAGAGTAAGATGAAGGAGCTGGAGTCGAGTACTAGCAGGAAGGCGAGATCTGTGATGGTGTAGCTGAAATGTGTAGTTTGAAACCCAGGTGTTCTAAGTGGTCCCTGGTGTTTGCAGATGTGATGGAGCAGTTGATGTTCGCTTTGATGATTATGGCTAGTCCGCCTCAGGGTTTGTAGGTTTTGTCCTGTCTTATGATATTGAAGGGGGGGGGGGGGGGAAATCAGTGTTGCGATGCTGGAGGCTGACATCAGGGTGAGCCAGGCTTCAGTCAGGAAGGGCAGGCCCAAAAAGAGTATGTGCAGGAGGTCTCAGACTTCAATGGAGTGTATTTGACAAACAAGCAGGTGTTTGTTAAGGAGGCGGCAGGTCGGGGTGGGTGCTAGCAAGGGGGATTGTGAAGAGTTTGGTCATGGACGTTGGGGGGAAACATTCTTTACCCCGCAGTCAGAACAAAGACTTGCCTTTACAACGCAGTCACTACCCCGAGTGAGATGTTGCCAACGCTCCTTTAACATGCAAGTCGTTACAACAACTTGCTTTAGGGGCGCGTTGTTTGATTGGTGTTGGATTTTAAATCTAACACCTTCCCTACCGTTGCGTAGACTGGAGTTGGAATAGTAATTTATAATATTCCAAAGTCCAGCGCCCCTAAGGCAAGTCATTGTAACGACTTGCATGTTAAAGTAACACGTGGTAACTTCACAGTGGAAGTAGTGAATGCGTTGTATAGGCATGCGGGGTTCTGTCATACAACGGCGTTGGGTGGTGTGGGAAAGGAGAGAGAGGTGGGAGGAGCTGGAGGGGGCATGTATGAGAAATTTCAGGTAGTGCAGGAGAATGCAATATAGTTGTTGGCTGGGGAGACCTGGCTGCAGAGCAGGGGAGGATGTCTGGGGTTCAGGGCATGGAGGGCTGCAGCAGAGTGGTATCTCAAGGTGAGGGAAGGACCAGGGTTCCTGGAGGGGCATAGATAAGCTTGCTAGTGGCGTGCAAATAGTGCATCCGCACTGCAGTTGCAATTAAGTAAGTCCGGAGGGAGAGGTGATCCTGGGGCTGGTGGTAAGTGGGGCAGGACCTGGCAGTAGGAGAACAAAGGATGTAGCAGCTAGGAGAGGAAGGCGGGACGGAAAAGTGGAATGTGCGGCATAGTGTTAGGGGCAAAAAAAGCAGTAAAAGACAGCCAGAGATTGGAAGAGGCAAAAACAGAGAAAGAAAGCTGCAAAAGAGGCTGTTAAAAAAGACAAAAAAGGAGGCAGAGTGCAAAACAATAAGCAGCAGTGAGAGTGTGAATGAAAGTAGTTTGCGTGCGAGGTGAGAAAAAAAAGAGACAAGGTGCGAAAAAATGAGGTAAAAGAGCAAAAGAAAGGCAAATACAAAAATGACCAGAGAAAGGCAGAAGCTCAAAGAGGCAAAAGTGGAAAGGAGGCAAAAAATAATGAATCGTGCAAAGGGGCTAAGAGATGAGAGCTAAAGGAGTGAAGGAGGAGAAGCAGGCGGGAGGTTGGGGGGCCAGAGCAGATAGTGGGGTCCGAAATGGCCGAGCCAAGAGGTAAGGCAGTCGGGCAGAGGCAGGCAGCGCCTTCTCAATCAGTCACACAATTCAGCTATAAACAAATA
Organism: Calotriton arnoldi; assembly: GCA_963921515.1. Classification (NCBI taxonomy): domain Eukaryota; kingdom Metazoa; phylum Chordata; class Amphibia; order Caudata; family Salamandridae; genus Calotriton; species Calotriton arnoldi. The sequence continues at coordinate 713,402 of CAWUFW010003000.1, read as the reverse complement.
TCAAACGTGGCTGTGGTGCCAGGGTAATTTGAACATTGTGCTGACAAACCATGGGCCTTAAAAAGACCAAAAGTACTTTTAAGACCCTTATTTTTCAGTGCGTGTATTGCTTTTTTACTGAATTGTCCACTTGGAGAAACGTTGCTAAAATATACATTTCTGAAAAGTGGGCTTTCTGTGGAAGCTTAGCAATTGACACTCGTAGATTTTGCAAACCCATAAAAGGCACACTGTCTGAAGGGTAGATGAGGAAAGCCAGGCCCATCCACATCCTGCCAATTTCGCTAACTTTACTCAAAATAAATTGAATGAACACCCCTCGTTCTCCATATCCATCGGCAGTGCTTTCTTTTTACATTCTGCACAGGTTTCAAGCCCTTCCGATATAGGCAATGCACATTTGAGTTGTGCTGGTCTCGTTCTCTGCACATTTACAATCTGTAGTTCGGTTTGTCAAGGGTCTGTTACGTGCACATCTTTCATTCTAGACCTCATCGCCTTGTTTGAATGAACAAGCATTATTTGGGGGCTGGATTTTTTTTCACCTACAAGAAGCTCTAAAATGTCTTTAGAAGGGTGTGGGGTAGACAGACAGTATGATGACAATTCTGCAGGAGTCTGCCAACTGGCTGTGCAAAATTCAGCAGCGCCTCCAGGCGTTTATTGCAATGCATGGACTTCACAGAATTTGGCATCACGTTCAAACTCTCAGGACGGCCAAAGGAATCTATAAAATAGTGCAGTACACAATGAACATTTCTTAGCACATAAGTTAAAGAGAAGCTCAAAAGAGCTGTTTCGGCATCTCTGGCAAGTGGGAATGAACAGCATAATAAACGTCTAAGAAACCAGGCCAGAACGGGTAGGAATGCGTACAGTGTAGTTTCTGTAAGACTTTCCGAAAGTGACCATAATCAGGACTTAACTAAACCTTTCATGTCTATTTTACAACATCTAGATAGCAAAAGACTGGGAGCCAATGATGAAAGCGGTGACACCAAACTAGCAGGAAGCAACAACAATCTATGGGCGCATTACCTCGGCTGTTTAATCGAGAGATCTTGGGGCCAAAATTAGCCTCTTTGATAATGTGCACTGGGACAAATTCTTCACATCTCAGAGGAAGGGGCAATGAAGAGAAATATAGGCAATAGAGGTAAGCGTAGGAGGCTTCTCTGTACCCAAAACATAGCGATAGGACTATTTGTGCAACACGTTTATGCCATATCTTCGGTCTAAAGGTAGAAACTTCCTTTAGAAAACACTCATGCACCTCCATGAACCTACTGCAATCTGCCCCTGCTCAATAAGCGGCTGATAAACACTGACACCATAAAACAACCAGTCACTGCCCGACACCATGAAACAACCAGTCACTGCAAGACACCATGAAACAACCAGTCACTGCCCGACACCATGAAACAACCAGTCACTGCCCGACACCATGAAACAACCAGTCACTACCCGACACCATGAAACAACCAGTCACTACCCGACACCATGAAACAACCAGTCACTGCCCAACACCATGAAACAACCAGTCACTGCCCGACACCATGAAACAACCAGTCACTACCCAACACCATGAAACAACCAGTCACTGCCCGACACCATGAAACAACCAGTCACTGCCCGTTGTGAGCGAATAAAGGCATGGGAGGCTGGAGGTTATACAGAACCACTGGGCAGTAACGAATTGGTGAAAAGGGTATCCAAAACAACATCTAAAGGCTAAGTGACCTAAAGAACTTAAAACCAACGAAAACAGAACCATACCAGCACCACCCTACGTATATGAATATATGAGAGACAGCAGGATACAAACTAGTCCTACAGTGGTCTACAATGGATTCTGTGAACAAGAAGTAGCAAAAGTGACAGGAGTGCTACCTTCCAGATTAAATCCTGCAAAATATAGCAATACAACAAATAAGGGGACAATCATAAAGCACGCTTACAAACATGCATCTGTGACTGGAAGAGAGCAAGGGGCCTTACAACCACAGTTCTAATGTTGGGTCAACAGGGAAACACTCGAGAAGAACCTGCCAAAGGTTGATTCAGAGTAAAATATAAGAAGCAATAAAATACGCAGAGCCAAAGAAATGGTCATAGCAAATTGTTGGCAAGGGAGGTCGGCAGGTTGACTTTAGGTGGAAACTGTAAATTGGAGATGGCCATATAACCTTTCCAGGATCAATAAAGTCACGACTATCTTTCCTTCGCCCTGGTACTCTCAAGGATTGACTACTGCAATAGTCTCTATCTTAACCTTGGAGTAGGTCCCATGAAGAAACTTCAGACTCTGCAGAATGCAGCTGCACACTTCCTTTTCAAAATATCAAAATATGAATCTGCTAAAGAAGCCATCAGGAAACTCCACTGGCTACCAGTCAGACAACGGTGCATGTTCAAGGCCCTCCATTTGGCCTACAAATCACTGTATGGATTGGAACCAGGTTGTTTTAAGGAGAAGCTCACATGGTATGTCCAAGGGAGGATTCTCCGCTCAGGTTCTGCCAAGAACCTGACTGTCTCCTCATTTAGGAAGACCACCTGGAGTGGAAAGAGCTTTTTCAGGACCACCGTGGTGCTCTGGAATAGTCTACCACTGACACTAAAAACAGCCTCCTCCCTACTTGCCTTCAGAAAGGCTTTGAAGAACTGGCTTTTTTCACAAGACTAAGAGGCACTCGATTCCCTGCAAGAAAGCTTTCTCTCCAGCAGTTCTGCACCCTATAGCGCCAAGACGCCCTCAGGCATGAGTTTCGCGCTTTATAAATTACATTCAAATTCCTTGGTTGTATTTTTCTCAAATTAGGATGTTTCAAACAATTTTTAAGAATTTCATTGTGACTTCTTTATTTGCTTATTCTCAATCAAATCCATAAACCAACCATCGCGCTCTTTCATTCTAAGTCACTTCTCTTTTCTTTTAAGTGAAATGTTATATAATTTTTTTAAAGACAGTTTTCCTCTTTTCTGTTTTTCTGATACCTACCACCAACGTGTAGCTATGTTCAGGCAATATTCCATAGTGCTCGACAAGCCTTTCCCGGCAAGCGGCAGGTAGCTCAGGGAGTCTCTCCTGTATCACATCTATGTTCACCACCTGCTTCGGATCCACACTTAGAGGGACAGATCTGGAGTCATAGACTATCAATGGAGGAAGATTCGGGTCTGGCATGAACCTGCCAAGGAGAGAGCATTTTATTGTCGCACAACTACTAAGATCTTTGTTTTTCTCATGAAACATTACATATATCTTATAAATACATAAATTACTGCTACATTGTTAACCAGTAGAAAACTCCTTGCTATACGTAGTTCTCTTGACTTCGCCACATTTAGTTTACTTCTCTCCATCAAGTGCACCTTACACACACTTATATACATTAAGACTCTTACAGCACAAAAGGAGGTACTGAGATTATGGATTCACTGAGCACGCTCATGAGGGAAGCAGTCATCCCTGGCCAGTATATTGCATGAATTCTTTAAATGGAGTCATTTTCTTTGAAGAGAAAAGAAAAGAAAAGAAAAACATGGATACTGAATAGGGAGAAGTTCAGGCACAATTATTAAATACAAAGGCTCTACAACAGAACCCGCTCAAATTAGGAACCTGTCCCCCAATAGGTGCTGGTACATTCATGTTACACAAAGGGTAGAGACTGTTATAGGTAAGATCTGCAATGATACAAACTAGGCACAGCTGAAAAATGACTACTATTCTGGCATTGCCTCCTAACAGATTTAGAATTCAATCCTCCAAGAATAGGTTTCCCATAATATTTACTGATCAGCAATAAAGAACTAGTATTTATTTCCTGACGCTTTAGTCCAAAATAAATTACATATCACAGCTTCTGTCACATCAAACTTTTTAAGCTCCCTTTCAGCAACGGTTTCATGAAATCTTGTAAAGTCAAGAAGGAAAAACATACTCTTATTCACATGACAATTAGACCCAACTAAGGGATGTGTGAGGAAGACCAATTGATTGAAGTGAAAACTCATCTATGGTTCATCAAGCAGAAAGAGCTTGAATCTCACAGATTCTTCTAGCTAATGAAATCTCCTAAGGTGAAATAGCCGAGGGCAGCAGGCCATGCATATCAATCACTACCTTAAATTGGTCCTTCAATAACACTGGCAGCTCAGGTTCACTACCACCAGAGTTTGTATGAAGACAACACAAACTGCAAACCTTTATTCCAAATAAGAGAGACCCTAGAAATATATCTTCACAAACATCTCAATGAGCTTATACATCACAATCAAAATTAGCGAATTGACAACAGCTAGCACACAAGTAAAATGAGTCTGCTATTTACACCATGTGGATGGCTGTCTTCAGGATTCATTTCCTCATCACAAGCACCTAATCCCCACAATATTATTGTTCTGCAAACTGAACAGATGTGCGGAGAATGCTCCTGTCTCTTTCCAGTTGAAAAGTTTCTGATTTCACCCTGTTAAACATTTACTTCCTTTCTCATTAATATGTATGGCCCCAGCATTCTTCTAAAAATGCCATCAAACCCGATTCTACTAAGCTCTTGATCCAGAAAAAAAATTCACACTATCAAAAGGCTTTTGACCATCAATATCCTTACAAGAGCGATGTGCATTTTCTTAGTTGAACTGAAAGCAGCCGTAGCAATTACCTCTCTTATGTTACTTATACTAAACTTCCATAAACTGGACCTAGTACAAGTCAACAGGAAATTCATCAAAGTCAAGGATTATCTTCACTTTTATTTAATTAAATGCATTCCAAACTTCTAAAGTGGCAATTAGATCATCAATATCCTATCTAGTGTCTTGTCCCCAAGAATGCATTTTAATGCGATCTACAAATGTAGTATCTGTACTTAACAGTAGGCTCTCCTCAGCACAACAAACTAAAATACTGGGCAGTCTTAATTGATTTCTTCACTCTAACAACACCTTTTATTGTCTTCAAATATGAAATTAGTTCTCACATATTAAAGTCTTTAAGTCAATAGTTTGCTTGCTATTATCACCTTTCTTAAACAGGCTTTGTCCTGTCTTTCACTCGTTGTTCTACTTTGAATAATAGTTTATTTTAGGACCTCAAATAATTGATTTCAAAACATTCTACAATATTAGGGCGCCCTCCACCTAGCCAGATTTAGTTATCAAAAACATCTGTTTGTTGTCAGGAATGATTTATCATGTAAAAGAGTGACATTCAAACATAACCCTGTTACCTTCAGGTTAAGACAGACTTATACTGATCCTACTATGGCTGCTTTACTTGTAGGAAGATAGCAGTTGATGTATCAAAGAAGTAAAGAACAAAAAGTACATTACAAGTCGCAAATGTCTTTGTGATAAGGAAGTATATGGGGGGAATGACAAAGGTATCCCCCCCTCTTTGTGAATCACAATGGAATATCAGTGGTCTGTGGCTGAAAATACAGTGGCAAACCATTGAATGGATACTGGCACCTCAAAGGGAAAAGTATACATTTGCAAAGTGGAAACTGTTCATCATTAATGATGGACAGCTTTGACTTGGTAAATATCATATGCCGGCATTGGCGGGCAGTTGCCCAGTGGAATGCTACTTGCTCACCCAAATGCCCTTTCACATTAAGGCATTTTTTAAACACTTTGGACCCTATGACCCTGGGCTGCCGTGTTGGTATATTGAGAATGCAAATACAGATATGAAGATCTCTGCATTCACGGGCATTCAGAGGGACTACTCTCAAAAAGTATACTTAATCATTTATAATGTAGTCTTAGCGGAGAGGTCAGTATGCACAGGTTGCTATACATTTTTACTTCCTTCCATTCCTTTGAAGTACCTATGACAGTGATGGATGAACAGGTGATGCTTAACAACAGGTTGAACATCACCTGCTAAGATCGCCTAAGATAGGAACATTCAGCATGAATTATTGTAACCGAGATTAGCTGAATGAATGTCTGCATACATATGAATGAGATTGCCAGTTTTTGAGAATGCATGTGCCCATGAAAGTTTTGTGTTTTTAAGGTGTTAGTACAGTGTTACTGGACAACTATGATATTTCAGTCACCTGAAGGTTACGCATCCATCTACCAATATTGATACCGTAACTACTAGAACTACTGATCAATACAGACAGATCTGAGGGGTTGAGAGAAATAGTGAGAGACTCAAAGGTTTAATCTCAATGCCTTCAATCCATCCAAATGGAGAGTTACAAGTTAATGTTCAATACCTCAGATTTAAAGGCCTTTGAGGTGGGTGGAAGCTGACACAGGCATCGCTGAAAAGCAATATCACAGCTGATCGAGACTACAGACCAATCACTACTGGGATGAGGTTAACAAGGCAAGAACTACAACGCACTGTGCAGGTCAAATTCTGTCTTGTATTGCTTTGGAGATGAAGCTAAAACCTAAAGGCCCGTTGAACTTGGTGCTGACTCTTACCTCTCTGTAATGACAATAAGATAACTGATGTTTGGCAAATAGATCATCTACATAAAGAGACTAAGTATCTTTCAGTGAGACCACCTACATATGCTTTGTGGGGGTCTACAAGAAAGATGAAACTGGAACAAATGCTAGAATGCATGAAAAGCAATGCTAACAGCATACATAACACCAAGCAGAAATGCTGAGGCCACTAAGAGGCATTACTCTCTTGGAGAAAGCACCAGAACGTAAAGTTCGCTCTATCAGACAATATAAGAGTTAAAGTGAATTACTCTGAATTTTTTAAAGCAAATTTGAAAATGCAAGGTCAAACATACATGAAAATTGCATACAACATATGTTTACCAGGCAGTTCAGATAGCAAACATGAGACAACAATACATTAGAAGATGAGAGATGTGGGTGTAGCCTATAATAGCCTACAACATGGAGGAAGGAAGGCAGAAAAACACTCAATTCTCCAATGCCCATGAATTCCGTTTCGGGGATCTCATTCCAGATCAAAGTGAGCTTTCCGAGGGTACCATACCTTTTTATGTTTAGGGGACAACTACATGATTCATACAAAAGTTTTTCAACAAGCATACATCTGTTCATGACCTGCTGCCATGCTCTGTAGGAGGAATTGCTGCTCTCTAATGTTGAGTTAGGTCTTGTTTAGCGAGGACCAGCCCCAAATGTAACAGTGGTTTTACATACACATTGGCAACTATGTCTTCAAATATGTGTAATTTCAGGCTATATGGTACCGGGCAACCCAGAAACAATCTCAGAGTATTCATAACCTCCCTCCACAATTATTTAATGACTGGGCATGCGCAGCTTGTATGGAGAATAGTAGTGCAGTCATTGAGGCACTTAACACATTCCAGGGATAAGTCTCATCCCATTTTGAACATCATACTCTTATGAAATATATTCTGTTTAGGTATTTGAACTAAATCAGGTGGCAGTGGGACGAGAATGCAACCACCCTCAGCAACATAAGGACCACCCTCTAGTCAACGTCTTCCGATAGTTCTCTCAGATCTCACTCCAATGCCTCGCAAAGAAAATTGTATATTATCACTGAAGATATGTAGATGCAAGATATTTTCTTAGTCCACAAATGGCCCATCATCAACATACGTTAAAGGGGCTGAATTCAGGAATCTCCCTAGCCTCTCCTGAGTATAGCGTAATGGTATGGTGTAGTTGGAGATATCAGAAGAATTGTGTTGTATAAGTGCAAAACACATTTTTAAATACAAAACAAGAGAAGGCCTATCCGTGATAGAATGTCTTTTAGTTATGAAGTGCCAATAAGGTTTCACCTGGAGAATCCTCGAAGAGAGGACCCCTATAGCATAAGGGTCCTCCCCCAAAGCAGAGTTTACCTAGTCAGTCCGTCCCAAAACCAGATTGCCTGTAGAGAGTTGTTCCAAATGTCCATCACTAGTTTAGTAGCCAAAGGAACGGCCTGATGTACCCTTCCCCATATCAATAATAAAGGGTAAAGTGTCACCCATTAGCCATCTCTCCATAGGAAAAATAGGGGCATCTGATGGGCCAAAGAGTCAAGCAATAATTAGTAAGAGATTAAATGTTTAGTAGTAAGGTATCACATCTGTCACCTCCAGCCCCTCAATTCTGTATGGGTATTTGCAGCACTTGGCAAGAGCAACCCTTGGGGTTCCCCCTTCACAAAATAATCTTTGAAATAACGCATTTATGGTGCAGAAGAAGGAGGCAGAAAATAAGAGTGGGTTAGTTCTGAAGAGAAACTTACTCTCATAAGTGTTCTATTTAGACCAAGTTTCTCCAAAACTCTAGCACTTGCATCACACTGGTATCATGCCTTCCAGACAGCAGCAATAGCGGGTGCTGCAATTTTTAAGGGGAGAACAGTACTTGCGGCAAGCGCATGGGCCTTACATTTGTTGTCATGATAATTGGGATATAGACATTTACAGAATATACAGTTGATTTTGCGTGGGAAGGACAGTTTGCACTTGAGATGGAAATGGCATTGCTGTGGGGTGCATTGTCTGCTAGCAGTTAGAGGAGACTGCATTGTGTACCCATCAAAAGCACCAAGCAGGGTGCACAAGCACACTAGGGAGGTCCTTCTGGATGGAATCGGAATCACTGTAAACTAGAGAAGATGACAGAAAGACTAACTCCAGTACATAAAATATCTACGGGTGTACTATTGAAACCTATACATGAGAGCACACAAAAGGATCAACATGTGGGCTTCGGCGGAGCTGAAAAACATTTGAGATTATGCGAGTCAAAACTGCAGAAGGAAGTAGGAGTTCCACAGGGCTATGTCCCATGACAAAAGACACGTAAAATGATGCTAAATTGTGCAAGGAGAGACGTGAGGTACTGGAGCAACTGTCACCCAAAGATAAATGATGTTGGACAGTGATGGAGTGTAAGTCTTCATTTTGCACTTTAAACACGTTTTATTAACAAAAATGCAATTTATCACATTAAATAACATGTGCATGTTTAACAATTCAGTTTGTAGCAGGTAACAACACTTAGGGGCCGATTCCGATTCGGGCCGGAAATCTCTCCGACCGAGCCGGACCCGGAGAGATTTCCGATTGAATCGGACCCGTGCAGCCCGACCGAACGAGTACGATGCGTCCGTATGCTATCGTACTCGAGTCGGTCGGACTCCCATTGAAGTCAATGGGAGCCGGTCGTACAACGCGTACGCGGGCTCCCATTGCCTCAATGGGTGCTAGGTGAACAAGGACGCCCCCTACAGCGGGTACGCGGAGAAGCGACTCGCGCCGTACACGCACAGGTAGGGGGGACCCATGGGTCCCCCCTGTGTGCGACTCGCGCGGCTACACGTACAGGGGGGGTCCGACACGGACCCCCGAAGTACGGCTCAGACTGCTCTTTCGAGCCGGACGGCGCGTGTCGGTCGGACTGCTTGCAGCGCGCATCGTACTTACCCGGCCGGGGAACGTCTCCATTGCGCGGTGCGAGTCGTGTCCGAGCGAGTCGGTCGGTGCGGTTAGACCCGGGAACGAGTCGGTCGGAGCGGTTGGGACGCCCGAACGAGTCGGTCGGCGATTTCGCATCGTACTCGCTCGTCCGGACGCGCGTACGAATCGGTCGGGAAATAGGGCTCCGAATCGGATCCGGTTATGTCGAATCCGATTCGGAGCCCTACCGGCTGAGATCGGAATCGGCCCCTTAGTTATTATAAGTCAACACTCGAGTTAACATGTTGTAATGAAATGAGGTAGCCTAATATTAATGTCATTTTGAATGTCAATTTTACAAGTAGGGCCGAGAGGCCGGCTTTCGTATCTACGGATTTTTTTGCACAAGATGTTTTTCTTTTCTTCCCACTGCAGATGCTGTATTTTTCCAGAAGCCTTCAGTTAGTCAGTGAATGGGTATTTGTTATGTCCTAGACAATTGATAGTGAGGTTCTTATTGAGAGGAAGATGCCAGGAAGTGCGACTCGTGGAAAGAGCTGTCTGAACCACAAGATTCTGTTCAATGTAACAACTCAAGGACGTAGTCATGTTTGCACCATTGTCATAGGCTGAGAAATATGAGAGTTTAACTTCTGTTAGAGCTTGATAGAAAACGAGAGTGGGAACCGATTGAAATGTTGCAACTAATGTTCTGCTGAATAATATTAGCACGTGTTCCTTAGAATAGGGCTAGGGGGCTACGACTCGGATTCCAGGACTCCCCGCTCACTGTCTCTCACACACTTTGTGCATTAGAGAATCTTCACGATTGAAGTAAAAGATTCATGCCTGAGCATTTTTACTCTCTCATCAGAAACCTTCATTTGGTTTTCTGAAGCTGACACCTTATCCTTTTTGCTTAAACTGGATGCCTTCCCCAACTTAACTTACCTTCATTTAGAATAGGGATTTTCCTTTATGGAACACTTTTTTTGTATATTCTGCATCCTATCTGTAATTCTTATTAATGTTCTGTTTAATCTTGTTTAGAAATAGCGACTCCTTGATTATCTACATCTGCAATATAGATGTCCGAAGTTTGAATACTTAAAGACTAATAATCTGATTTGGACTAATTTTGTTAATAAATCCTTTCAAGCCTCTTCAATTCTCTTTGATGTTTCCTGTGAAGTCTCAATTGGTCTTCACTGTTTATGAAAATGAATGTAAATAATAGCTCCTTATCTACTCTCCTTGTCGACTAACAAACATCTATATGACCAATGGCGGGGTTTGTATGATGATTGTACCAGACATTTGAAATATAAGAATCCCACCTTCCGCAAGTGGTAGAAGAGTGGTGATTATTGTCACAGTAGAAAAGGAGCTATAATAGTCTGGAAATTTAGACTGAATAAACCTGTCTGAGTTTACAAGTGCCCATCTCCTTAAAGTCCACAGCCCAACTTTGAAGATTGAAGGAGCCTCTGAGATGTCGAAGGCGTATGCAGAGGTGGAGGAGTGAGTATTAATAGGGTTGTGCATCGCAATTGTTATGTCAAGCTTACGGTGTTGTATTAAGGCTGTGTGTTTTGCGTTGTGGTGAGGTTCATGATCCAGTTGCGTAAATGTGTATATGTGCTTAATGCTGAGCAGCTGAAGTTGTTATCGGGCTCGTAGCAGTGCAAGATCCTGGGATAGATAATACAGTGGTTTTACTTGTCTGCTAAGTTTTGTGGTGTCGGTTCATGAGGAACCATTAATCGCACAATTGAGATACGGACCCGTAACTGATTGTTGTGATTGTACTAATAGTGATTGGTGCTAATACACCCTATTGCGCAAAGCTGCATTAATCAGGGTGATTTCTGCTGGTAAAGATTTCATCTGTGTGTGCATGTGGAGGTTGGGAAATATTACTTCAGACTATTTCTTGTGTGAATGATTACTTTGAATTTTTTAGTGGAGTAGACAAGAGTTATTTGTTTTGTGCGCTTGTTTAGAGTTTGCGAAAAGTTGATGTATGAAAAGATTATAAAGAAGGGTGAACTGCTGCAAGGAGTGACAATTACGTCAGAAAGTAGTGCGCTGGGATAGGTCAACTGGTGCGAAGTGTCGCACTGGCATTGGTTGGTGTGTCATCAGGTGTTGTGTTTTGATGAGTCCACAAGACAAATACTGATTTGCATTGAATTGTGATTCAGACAAAACATTGAAACATATTGAAATTGAATCTTGTTCATTTCCCTTGTTAAATTGCTATAATCATAAAGAGTTTCAGAGTCCTTCGAGATTTAATAGGGGGTGATGTGCGAGTTCCTGTCCGTGAAGGCGAGGAAGCTCCATCGGAAGGTGTGCTAAGTCATTACATGGCGACAGAGACAGGGCTTCACATGTCTGTAGCTTAGTCAATGGCACAAGATCACAGAAATTGAAGGGAGCATTAAGATTTTCATAATATGGCACAATTAACCGGAGGGTTATTGAGAATTTGAGGGGAACATTATATGACATGAAACCACTTCCTAGACCTGCACAGTCTGAAGCCTTAAATGCTTGGGAATGTGCAGCACTCAATTACGTTGACGCTAAATGGGACGAAGGACAGCATAGGTGGAGGAAATGTATTGTTGAGTGAGCTAGGATGTACCCTGCATGAACAACAGAAATACCTAAAAAGAATTGAAAACAAGGAAATTAAGATGACAATGCCGCAGCAAATTCTAGTACCAATAGTGATTCTGGGGAAGAGCTCTTAGATTCTATGTTGTCATCACGTCCACCACCTTATGTTCATCCGTCTCCAGATCCAGATGGTGCTAAAACTTCTTGTAGTACTGTTGCCACAGCCCCATGTGATCCAAATGTGGCTCAGATTGGGGGACCATTTTCAACTCTTTCAGTTGCAGCCACATCTTTCGAGACACTTACTACTGTAGTTGCCATGGTTGTTTCTGCTTCTATTGTGACTGTTCCCGCACCAATGTCACAAATCATATCAGCTCAGACTTTAGCTATTCCTGTTGTATCTACACCAAAGACCATCTCCCCAAATCCTGATGTTCCAGGAGCTGTAGGTGGAGTAGCCGCAACAGGGTATATCCTGACATCGCAAAATTCATAGAATGTTGACTGGAGCCCACCACAAAATGTCCAATCTCTGAGAGAAGGGAGGAAACTTATTTTCACGATTCCAGTAACTCCAGGGGGATTAGGACCATTTGATTATGAGATTTCAGACACGGTTTTGGGAGACTTTGGAGAGTAGAGGGACAGGAGAGACTGAGTCCCCATCCAGGAGTCAAGAGAGAACGCTGCAAGAAATCATTAGGGGGTGTTTAGACATCTCACATCTGAATCAATACCAGGAAAACAAGGTGCTATATCAGAGTAAAGAGATTACAAGGTGCACAGCTACGACACATGAGAAATTAACAGAATTGGCAAGGATATATTAGGTTGACCTCTCTAAGAGTCTTCCTTTACAGAATGGTTTCAGGGAGCAAGTATATAATGAAGCGACTGTCACTATACAATCCTCAGGGATGAAGTTTCACCGATTGTCACTATGCAATCTTCAGGGATGAAGTTACACATTACTAAATTAGTTAAATGCATTCGGAAATGGAGCGATTTTCACAGGTTAGAGAGCAAGTGGGCGAAGAAACAAGGAAACAAAAAGAAGCAAACAGACAGAGGTAAATGGTAAACCATCCCCAGATAAAAATGAGGCTCTGACATTCCCTATGAGGGAGATACAAGGTGGAAGGGATGTTCATGTGCCATAGAGTTGTGATGATCTTGCATCATTTACAAACAATTATCCAAATTAAGAGAGAATCCTGCACAATAGTACACCCAGGTTGACAGGTTTGTTAAGATTTCAAAGGTTTTGTGGATAAATTTGAATACCTTCTCCGACATTGTGGTAACCAGTGATTTATGGGCTGAGTGTAAGTTAAATATACAGTGGCCACGTACAGAACCCCGAGGGATCCCCGTACCTGTGTACCATCTCCTAAGGTGATGAAAAAGTATGAGGAGGTGATCACTTTTCTGAAGGGAAAGGACCCGGGCAAGGGATATTGATTGGCTACAGATCAACAGAATGACTCAGAAAGCTAAAGAATCAGTGCATGCCTACTATGAAAGATTGTTACAGGTGTTTAAACAGGACAGTGGTCAAGAACATTTTGAAAAAGGCGATAGGGGAAGTTTTGGGTCACAGTTTGTTCTTGGAATGCACCCAGAGATCAGTATGCACATCTAACAGATTATTATTTGCTGGCAGACTAAACATTAGATGAGATCCTGAGGCATGCTAAGTAGTGCAGTGACAAGCAAGAGATGAAGCAGAAAAGACTTAAGAAGAAGTTTAACGCTGCCCAAACGAAGTTTCACAGTAAGGGTTTCAAAATGAACCGTATGTGGGAAATGTTGGTGGAATACAAGGTGTTGATTACTAGAGTAGAGTTCAGCTGATGCAAGGTGGAACTGATGTTTCACAATGCAGAGGCCGAGGTGTTCTTTGATCGGAATTCTGGCATTCTGAATATTGCGGTGCTGAAGAAATAGATTTCTGTTCATTACTGTAACCGAATTGGGCACTGGAAGAGGGAATGTCGACAGAACCCCAATAGAGTAGTTGGAGATGGACAAATGCAGAATGTTAATCCAACACAAATGCAGAATGCCCCAGTTTAGTGAATGCAAATTCCAAATCAGTCACAAGCTCCAATGAAAAAAATCCGGCAAGCTCAGATTCCTCCACAGAACATGGGTAACAGTAGACTAAATGCGAATCAAGTTCCAAGAGCAAATCCGAATCCTTTCCAAAATCTGAGCCCACTTCAACAATTCCCCATATTCGTGAAAGAAGGAGAGTTTTGACTCAGACAATTCACAGTGCCTGAGGGGGAGTAAGACTGCATACCTGGCGCAGTCTTAGAGGTAGACCAAAGAGGCCCATTCATAGAAGGTGAAATAAAGACCACCAACTGTCATTTTTACTTGACACCGGTGCTACTCATTCCACTGTTAGAACAGCAGAAGTTCCTGACCTACCCCTTTTAGGAAAGAAGATCCAAGTTGTGGGTGTTTCAAATAAAAAAATAACTAACTGTGTCAAAAGAAGTCCGGTTAAACATAGGCTCGTTTGAAGAGGATCACCAGTTGGCTATACAGGAATCGAGTCCTGTAAACCTGTTAGGGAGGGATCTCCTGAGCAAATTAAATTTCACAATATACTGTACACCAGATGGTGTCTAGTTCCAAACAAATGATGAGGATGTCGAATTTAAGATGGCCAAACAAGGGACAGCAGTTGGACTGTTCCCACTGAGAATGGTAGAGGACTTACCTCCCAATTTACGAGATACTGTGAAATCTGAACTGTCGGATTTGTTTCAGGTTAAGACAGACTTATTAAAGGTGTAGAATGTATCAGAATAATGGTCAAACCTAATGCTGAGTTTCCAAGAATACCTCCATACAATCTCACATCTGAGACAGTGGCTGGGATCACTCAGGTGATTGAATCAATGCTACGACAAGGAATTCTGAGAAAGATAGCTGGAAGTCCGTGCAAATCGCCGATCATAGGCTTGCAGAAGCCTAACGGCATGTATAGAATGGTGCAGGTCTTACGAAAAAATAACAGTAGTCGTTCAATGTTGCCCTGTGGTACTGAATACAGCTACAATATTGTTTCAGATCCCCTGTGATGCTGAATGGTTCACTGCGCTTAATCTGTGCCAAGCCTTCTTCTCAATTCCACTGCATGAGGATAGCCAATATTTATTTTATTTTCGGGTTCCAAAATAGAATTTTGGCCTAGTGCGAGTTCAACAAGGGTATACAGAGAGCCCATCGATCTTTAATCAGATCTTGAAAAAGAATATAGTGTCATTACAAATGCCCTGTAATTCCGTTCTAGTACAGTATATTGAAGACCTGCTTGTCAAGTACACAAGAAGGCTGTAAATTGGAAAAGATTGCTTTGCTAAATCCTTTAGCTGAGAATAGACACAAGGTGTCCCTGAGCAAGTGGCAATACTGTCAAAAATAAGTCATATCTAGCACATCTCATTGAGAAAAGAGTAAGGAAGGTGTCAAAAGAGGGAATTAGTGCTGTTTTGAAAATGAATTCACATAAAACGCAAAGAAAATTCAGAATGTTTTTGGGAATGGTGGGCTACTGTAGGCAGTGGATACCCAACTTTTCTCTAATGGCCAAGCCTTTAATGAGTCTGACCCACAGGAATGTGCCTGATCCGCCAACATGGAACAACGATTGCTTAAAAGCATTCCTAGAGCGGAGAGAACGTCTCGGTCATGCCCCAGCACTAGGAATGCCTGATTACAGTAAATGTTCACTTTGTTTTGCAGTGAGAGTGAGGGCTGCGCTTTCCCAGTGCTTATCCAATTGCATGGAGACTCTAGAAGACCTGTGGCATATTGTTCGACAACCCTTGACCCTGTAGCCGCAGGACTGCCCGGCTGCCTTAAAGTAGTTCCAGCGGTTGGTGTCAGTATCGAGAGAAGTGAGAGTATAGTCATGGGACATCCTCTTATAGTGATGGCCCCACACTCAGTGGAGATTTTCTTACCTGCACCAAGACTCAATATGTGACTGACAGCAGACTTACAAAGTAGTAACAATTGATTCTTGCTGCTGAAAATGTGGGTCTAAAAAGATGTCAGACTCTTAATTCCGTTACACTGCTACCATTGCCAGAAAATGAAACTGAAGGGGAAGAAAGTGAGCATAACTGTCTTGATGTCACGGATTTGTGCAACAAGCCAAGACCTGCTATTAAGGATGAACCCCCTGATGAGCCAGATTATGTAATATTTGTTGACAGCTCATGTTTAAGAGGTAATAAGGGGAATTTAGGAGCCACTTATGCTGTCTATAAAACTCAGGAAGTGGTAGAAGTCTCTCGGCTTTGAGGTGTCACCTCTGCTCAAGTGGTCAAACTGGTCGTCTTTACCAGAGCTTGTTACCTTTCAGATGAACTGAGGGTGACAATATTTACCGACAGTCAATATGGCTTTGGTGTGGTCTATGACTTTGGACAGTTATGGTATCAGAGAGGATTCATGACTTTGTCTTGACCCCCTATCCAGAATGGAGACTATGTGATGAAATTCTTTACAGTTGCCACAAGAAATTGCAGTTGTTAAATGCGTAGCCCATGAGAGTGGAAATGATTACATGACCATTGGAAACAGACATGCCGAAGAAGTTACTTGGTATTGTGCAATTGTAGCATTCTCATTCAACGGAGTGTATGCAAAGACACTGCTTTTTCTATGCTATTATCTGTAACTGATACTTGGGAGAAAATCAAGAGATAGCAGGGGGAAGTGTCAGAAGCAGAATAAGAAGGATGGATTGGAGCAGGATGTGTTAAGAACGCAAATGAGATTTGCGTCTTAGCTGATGGGAGACTCTGTTGCCTGATAGTTTGTTATTTCCATCCACTAGACATTTTCATGAACCCGCACACATAAGGAGGGATATCATGGTGTTCTGGCAGAATTGGTTCAATCCCCAATTCAGAGTTTTAGCTGAGGAATTGTGTCACAGATATGTGACATGTCAGCAAATGAATGTAGGGGGAAGAACCCCTGTAACCATAAGTCACATAGGTAGATATTTTAACAGAATGTAATTGGACTTTATCAAGATGTCTGTCTGCAACAGACTGAGATATATCCTGGTCATTGTATGTATTTTCTCCAGACGAGTGGAAGCCTACCCAACACGAAAGAATGACAGTTGCAAGAACTCATACCACAGTTCGGATTTCAGGTTTCTCTGGCGTCAGACTGAGGGACTCATTTTAATAAATTCATTAGAATGCTGTGTGCGGCACTACAAGTGGAATAGGGATTGCATTGTATTTACAGACCCAAAGCTTTAGGGATTGTTGAACAAATTAATGGGACACTGAAATCTCGTGTGGCCAAAGTATGGGTATCCATTTCTCTAAAATGGCCAGATGCTTTGCCTTTAGTGTTGATGAGCCTCCAAGTACTCCTGACAGAAGAACAGGATTGTCGCCACATGAAATACTAATGGGACGAGCCAAGCGGCTGCCTGCTCTGCCTGCGAATGTGCCTGTAAATATCACAGATGACATGATTCTCTACTACTGGAAAGGACTGGCTGATGTGGTGAGTTCTGTTTCTCACCAGGTTGGAGCTGTTACTGCCATTCAGAACCAAGAAACATGCCATGACCTTAGTCCTGGCGATTGGGTCCCAGTAAAAAAGCACTTTCAGAAATCCTGCTTTGAGCCGAGGAGAAAAAGGACCCTACCTGGTGATCCTGTTCACCAACACTGTGGTTAAATGTGGTGGACTGCCTAACTGGATCAATGCCTCCCATACCCAAAGACTGCCATGCCTGCTTGACGAAATTGTAACATTTGAAACAGGTCCGCAACCTGCTGTGCCTGGATGTCTTGAAGGACCAGAGGGGGGTGACATACACCAGAGTTCTCCAGCTACCTAGATACCTAACATTTCTCAGAGTGGTGTGGAAGCGTCTCCGAAGGAAGAAGATCTGAGACCAGAGAGAGATGATGTTGTAGAGCAACCACAGGTGCAAACGAGTGACCCTTGCATAGGAACGAGTGAGAGGGGAGGAAGAGCTCAAAAGAGATAAGAATGGCCAATGAGTAGAGAACGATTACAATGTAGCGTGTCCGTTGAACGCACACCACAAAAAATCATCAAAGAAACCGAATCCGTTGGTGTGAGAGAAGATCAACAGAGACCCAGGAGATCTAAAAGAGCAAGAGTACCTAGTTGCATGTATTTTGCACCTGAGTGGACTTACTATAGTGAAAGTGGGTCCAATTCGACAGCCTATGACCTGAACGAAATGAGAACAGAATCACTTGAACCCCCATGAAATGCTACAACATCTCAGCATACAATCAATATTTGAAACTGATCCATCATTGAACTCAACTCATTTGATGTTTGATGGATTCATTTGAGCAATACAATTGCTTCTTCAAAGAACTGTGTCTGAACTGAGTGAATGAATAGATTAAAACAACTGACATACAAACGCTACAATTACCTTTTAAAAAAGAAATAAAAAAATATTCAAAACCTAAAAACAAAAGAATTAAGAAGATTCCCTAGGTCCAAGGCAGCAGTAGAAGAGTAGGGTTGTCATTTTTTAGAAAAGGATGGAGTAGGGCTAAGGATGCCTCACAAGATTGCTGCAAATATAAAAGCTGAACGAAATAACCCCAAATTGACAACGGATTTTGCTAATTTTGCACAAGTAAAATCAAAATGCTGAATATTTCAAGTCTTCTGCTGCTATATTCTATTTAAGGTCTGACTGTAGACAAACGTGTTTCCTTGCCAAAGATAGATGTAGGATAGTGAGTGCTGTGACCCTTAGATCTACCCTTCCACCTACATTACCTGCACATTCAATAGATGAGAGAAAACTAATGGCTTCATTTATA
Source organism: Calotriton arnoldi (assembly GCA_963921515.1). Classification (NCBI taxonomy): domain Eukaryota; kingdom Metazoa; phylum Chordata; class Amphibia; order Caudata; family Salamandridae; genus Calotriton; species Calotriton arnoldi. The sequence goes on along the minus strand of CAWUFW010003000.1, from coordinate 694,519 downwards.
GATGTTTCAGAGAGAGGTTTCACATTGAATGTTTATTCTAGATTACTTCAAGAATACACACATGATTTAGATACTAAAGACTGCTATGTTTGTGCACACTTACTTGCTTCAGCTAGTGAGAATGTAACCTGCCACCACATTCCATTTGCAGTTACCTGTAGTATATTGCTTAGTTTATTTTATAGGCAGAATCATTTTGAATATTATTTCTCCAATTATGAATTTATCCTTTCTGAAGTTCCTCTTCATAAGAAAATGAATCCTCACCCACAGGCTAAGGAGATGGAAACAGTTTGTTTTTTCTTTGGATCCCCTACAAGAATAGACACAATATGAACGCAATTTGACATGTTTAATGAACCCATTGGTGAACAAATTCATACAAGCTTTAGAGGAATGGAGAGTTCATGTGTTTCATAACGCAACAAAAAAGGAAGATGCTTTAAACAATGTGTGGAACAAGGAGGAAGATAAGTACAACGAGAAAAGGGTTTATCCTCGATTGAAATTAGACAGACAACAGAAAGGGAGGCTATGCTTTTACAAGAGAATAAATCACATCAGAACCAGGCACATTCAAAGTTCTTGTAGGGTCTGTTCAAATATTAACTGGAGAAGAACCAGTTTCCAATTTTCCAACTGCCCGCTGATTGGGAAGGTGTTTGTTATTTAGCTTTAATATTCCCAAAAATGTACCATGTGAACAGTGTAGAAGCGTTGACGATGAATCCATCTCAGAGACATAGACATAGTATTAATGATGGGGCACAATTAGTGGGAGATATTACTTGTGCTATTATTTCTCCAGTAGTGGTAGTCCTAAATGATGATAAAATCAGAAGACGTTCTACAGTAGTGGATAAACTAGACACTAGTACATCTGTTGCTTTGTTGGTAGTAAATATAGAATTAGTAACTATTAGATCAATGGTTTTGCAAGACCGATTAGCTTTGAACATATTGTTAGCAGAGATAAGGCGGAGTCTGTAAGATGCTGAAAGTGCAACATTGCTGCTCATACATAACAGGCAAGAGCAAAGAGATAGAAGAATTTGCGAAAAACATTTCTGATTTAATACCGGAGTTAGAGATTTTAGAAACAACTAGTGTTTTTAGGAACCTTAAATATAGGAGCTTTTGTTATAGGTAGTTGGCTTGTAAATATTGGCAATCGATTTTTAGGTACTATATTAAAGCCTATTTTGATCATTGGCATTTGTTTAATTTGCTTATTTGCTTTATATAAGGTGTTTAGATGTTTATTAGCAAGGAAGAAAGAAAAAAGCAAAAGAGAGAAGAAATAGAAATGGAAGAGAGAAAAAGTAAGGCTTTTAAAGAAATTATGTATATATCAAAGCACAAGAACGACCCATACATCCTTGTGAACTAGGTAATAGCTAATCAGCTTCAGCACAATTGTTCACAAGGAACTTATTTAAATAAGGATTTTTTTACTTTAGCAAATATCTCACTTTTTGCAATGATTTGATCACAGACCAGAAAGAAAAAATGGAAATGATACAATCAATCTGCTCAGATTAGTTCACCCTGTTCAGTGTTTCATTCAACCTTTTAACTGGAGAAGAGTAGCCCATAAGAAAAATATTTTTTATATTTTTTTTATAAAACTCACTTCAGCCGAAGTGGGTGATATTTATTTGCAATTACAAAATTCTTAATAAAAAACATGCAATCATAAGACACGGTTTTATTCCTCTTAGGGTGTCCATAAACGGGCTTTCCAGTATCATGTCCTTATATAGGCACAATTCGCCCTGCCCTTATATAGGCATAAAATCCCAGCCCTTATTTAGGCATTAAACCGTGCACTCCAAATACAGGCATGGTCTCTGACATCCGTCCACCCTAACGTCACAACGAGTTCTTGAAGAACAGACCCTTAGGCTGCGGGAGTTTCCCTAGTCCAGCACTATTGATTTCTTCAAGGACTCATATATTATGCATGAACCATTATTCCTTAGGGGTTCATTCATCACGTCTTCCGCTGTCCGACTCACGTCAATGCTAACATTCTGAGGTAATTCTCAGGTATAAATATACCTTCCCTAGCCCCTGGAAATCAGAGGAGACCTCGACTTCAGAGGAGCCCGTTTCCCGGCATGACGCACTGAGAATACGCTGTCATCCCTGCACGCAGAGAGTCCCGGTTCCAGTGATCTACCTTCCATTGCGGGGTGTTGGAGTTCGAGTCTGGCAAAGAGATTCCTACCTCTCTCATTCTTCAGGTATGGAGCAGACTAGAACCTAGAGGGACTCTTGGCATACTAGGCTTAACATACTCTTAGTATACCATGGTAAGGAATACTTCACCTACTTCATACCTCTCCCTACACCTAGGTTAGGTTAGGTACATTGGGGTAGAACTAGATTAGAAACGCATCGTATGAGTACTCGCATTTTTAGTCTGTGTCATTTATGTAAATGCATATATACTAAAAGATAATGCTATCGCAGTATTATTTATTTCTACTGCTCACACTGTACATTATTTATCTGGCATACTGTCTTGTGATCGTAACAGCACATTTTACTTACACCAGAAACAAGACTGTTCAATAAATCTTTTATTGAAACGCCCGTCTGTTCTCTCTGTGTAACTTTGAGGAAAACTAAGCATGCACGACTGAGCTGAGTGAAATAGTTATCTATTGTTTCCACGACTCTGGGACACGTTCTGATTCTAAAGGGAAACACAGTGGTCATGTTTTGCGGCTGCCAGAAACTACTCCCTTCTTGTTGTCAAGGAGTTTCTAGTGGCCTCTGAGCTAGCTGGCACAAGTAATTAAGTTTAATATACTCGATAGGGACATACTGACCTTAGTCCTATGTCAAACCTATAGGATATATTATTCCAATGCGCAGAGCCTTTTAGGGAAATAGGAGCTACACTACATGGCGCCCAACGGTTTGGTAAGGCAGTAATTCAACGTTAGATACTGAGTAACTCAGCCGTGCTTTTTCTCTCAAGAGACCCCTACCCATATACTCCAAAAGACGTCTGGAGTGGGCAGGGTTAAGTATCCGCCACGGCTACATAGGGCAGTACCCTATATATTAGCTGTTTGGTTTGCTCAACGTTGAAGGATACAGTGTTCCAAAATATTGTGCACCTTATCTTTGTTTCCTTGAAACTTGTTCTACATTTTTCAAAAAACAAAATGACTGAAGACGCCGGAAACGGTGTAGCTGCGGCTGATCCAGCCCAAGCGGCAGCTTTTAACATTACCGGTTTAAATGAAACCGAGGAGGGTGTTATAGACATCGCTCCAAACTTAAGAAGAGCCATCACTCTAAAACTTATAAAACATGGCCTACCACCAAGAGGAGGTAGAGCAGTTTTCGTGATAGAGGCACACGAATCCTTTCAGACAGAGGTATTCTATTCATGGGTAATATTTCCTGAATCCAATCCAGTAACACACATGTTTCACTTCTACAAAGAAGATGAACCACCAGAGGAAACACATTCCTTTCGAGGATATTGAAATTCCATTAACATACCAGGAGCATCAGCTCTGGTTTAAAGGCGCCCTAAAACATCAAAGAAACATTACCAGGCTCGGTCCACTAGGTAGACCAGGAGCAACATGGCCGATTCTAGCCGGCTACACACCTCATCCTGAACTGGATATAATGTCAGATGAGGACTTACTTGTTCAAATACAAGAATTAATAAAAATTTACAGACAATTGGTCCAATATGTCATGCAGACTTTTACAGTCCAGCAACCATTAACACTTCCAAATCCAACTCCCCAACAGGGGAATACACTAAAAATTACACCACAGACTCTATACGCAGTCATGGGTAAAATGCCCACAAAACGTGAGCAAATTCCTTTCTGGATAGCTCAAAAAATTACTCAAATCGAAGCAGTATTTCCAAATACTAGCCCATATGAGAAACACAGAATACTGACAATCAGTTTACCAATGGGGATCACACCACAACTGGAAGACTGCACCACTTGGGGCTCAGTATTTGCTGCCATCTATACTAAAACACATGGCATTCCGTCAATTGCGGTAATACCTGATGTCCTGAAACAAATTCAAAATGAATACGGGGCAGAGCCTGCTCTAAATTTAGGTATGAAATTACTGAAAAATGTCGACCAGGTCTCAACAATAATATTATCTAATATTAAAGGGGAGGCAGCAGCAGTGGCGATCCGCCAAAAATTAAGGGAATTTGATGTTACAGAACATCAAACAGAGCTACCCAGAATTATAGAACAATCTTATGCAGAATTAGGCAGAGATAGTTTGGGTGGAAGACCAGTGAAACCTAAGCTATCTGAAAGTCCTGAGAAGGACTCAATTAAACAAACTCCTACATCTTCTAAAAAGAAGTGGGAGTCTACTAAACAAAAATCAAATGAGAAACGTTCTCAATCCCGAGGTAGGTCTCCTCAAAAGGAGCCCTCTGAAAGGAGGTCTAACCTCAGGAATAGGGATAATTTGAGAAAACCTGACAGGTATCAAGATATTGATACACGTTCCTCTCGTCCCTTTCAGATCTCATCACAGACTTCGGAAAGAAGAGGACGATCAGAACATAGAGAAGAACGCGTGAAATCGAAAGACGACAAACACGCTCCAAAAACTAGAGGAAAACCTCAATTCTCCAAAAAGAAAGTAGCAGGTCTAAAGATCAGACATGCCGAGAATACTGAGAACACAACTCAAGAACGGAGAATGGGCTCAGACAATGCTGGACAGTGCAGCAGAAGTCACAATAGCTCGCCAGAACCTGAAGGAACTTCTGGAGATAGTGGACTTGAATGAGTACATCATAGTTGAGACTGTAGACACCAGGGTTAGTACTCCACAAAAGTTATATGACATAACACTCCGGATGGAGGGAGACAAACCTAGACAGGTGAAAGCACTTTTTGGGAAAGACTATCAAAGGGCTATGACATACTTCTAGCAGAAAAGGACTGGCCACCACAATTTGTCAGGGAGTGCCCACATGGCGAGGACATAATTATGCCTGCCTTCTCCAACCATATACCAATGCATCTAAGATATACATATGCCAGGAAATGGGCAGTGGCCCAGGCCCCAGCATTATATAAAAATCATGTGGGATGGGATGAGGACTCACCTCACCATAACATACATCTAAAACATGAACCAACTGCACAACGGCAGTACCCAATAAAGCAAGAAGCTAAAAAACAGGTCAGGGAGATCTTAGATCAACTTGAATACCAAGGGGTGATTGAAACATGCACCTCCTCAATGAACAATCCTTTGTTTCCTGTCTCCAAACCAGACAATACATATCGTCTAGTTTTGGATTACAGACACCTAAACACTTGTTCTAAAACTTTTGCAGTGCAAAATGCACATAGCACAGCATTAATGAATAACATTGTGCGTAAAAAATATAAAACAACATTAGACATCTCAAATGGTTTCTTTTGTCAAAACATAGCACCTGAAAGCAGGTACTTAACAGCATTCCCCATAATGGGGACCCAGCGTCACTTTTGTCGACTCCCACAAGGGTTCAAGAACAGCCCAGGTTTATTCTCAGCGAGGGTAACGGAGTTACTACAAATTTATGACAATGAGGCATTGTCCTATGTCGATGACATATATCTGACAGACGATGACCTGGAAAAACACTTGAACAGGGTGAGCACCATTATACTGGGTTTCGCCTCTGAGGGCTACAAGTTCAACTTTAAAAAAGTCCCGAATTGCCCACCTCAATGTCCTATTTCTAGGATATGAGCTTTCAAGTGAAGGCAAGAGCTTGGCAGCTAACTTTTTAGAAAAGTGTGCGCTGCTCCAACCTCCAAAAACGCAAAAAAACTTACAATCCATCCTGGGTTTCCTAAATTTTGGAAGAACATACTTTCTAAATTACGCAGAAAGGGTTAAACCTCTCTACGCATTAATCAAACCTGATTTTTCGATCAGAAACTGGACACAGGAACACACAGAAATCTTGCGTTCACTCCAGGCTAACATGTTAGCAACAAATCACTTACAAACACGCGTAAGTCAACGCAATTTGGTGATCCGAATAATTTCGGGTCAATGTGGATTCACCTACTTAACCTTCAATGAGGGTGAGAAAATACCAATTGCATACAAATCCCATTTGTACACACAAGCGGAAATGCGCTTCAGTTCAACTGAAAAAATTCTAACAGCAGTTCAAACCGCTGTAGCAAAAGAAAGAGCCTTAGCCCAAGGGAAAAGCATTATTGTCGTAACCCCAGTACCGGCTTTAGAAGCGGTCACAAAAGCAAGCATTCCAAATGCTAAAGCATTACATCCAAGATGGATACAATGGGTTAATTCTCTTGCTGCAACAGATGTTGAATATGTTTTTGATCCAGATTTGAAAACACAACCATTCCTGCAATATGAACAAGAATGTCCTCTGCCTACTGAAATTCTGCCTCTCGATCAGTACGAATTCATAATTTACATTGACGGATCCGCACAACCCGCAACAGGGAGTAAGCAAGCTTACAGTGCAGCGTGTGCAATCGTTAAAGGTCGCATGCGAAATGGCATCTTCAGACCTATGGTCACAAAAACTCAGTCTCTAGGAGATTGTACAGCTCAGCGAGCTGAACTACAAGCATTCAAACTGGCACTTGAAAGTACAGATCGAGAATTCCCCACACTAATAGTGTGCGATTCCTTTTACTGTGTTCAGTCGTATAATGAATATATACAAAACTGGCTTGAAAATGGATTCAAAGATGCGAAAGGTGGCACAATAAAGCACAAAATGCTTTGGGAACAAGTAGTTCAGTTGAAAAACGAACTACCAAAGGCTCACGTGATCCACACACTGAGTCATCAACGTGATGGCGTTCACGTTGCAGGGAATTCATTGGCTGACGAAGCCGCAAAGGGGGCTGTGCAGACGGCTTCCGTAGCTGCGATCACTCGTTCAAAAATAAAAATAGACGGTGAGATAATGTTGGCTGTCAATGCTTCAAGCAAAGGCAGCAGTGCAGCGTTACCAATAAAGTTTCCACTCAAGTACTCTTAAGTAATTGATGCGAACAACGTTCCTTTTGCTCGAATCCCTGGAGTGGGGGATAGGGTCATTCCAAACATAGAACGTAGAGCAGCCTTGATTTATGAAACACATTTGGGGGAGGGTCTGTCACATCAAGAGATCTCTAAAACAATTTTGACGTTAAAAGAGATGTACTGGTGGCCTGTAATGAATACAGAAATTCACATATTCATCAACAACTGCTTAGACTGTAAATTACAGCGAGAAAGCCACCAGACACCATGCTGCGAATGCGGCAACCCAGTACAGACACCATTGTTAGACAGCATTAGACTATCTACGCGCCTGCGTCCTACTGGACAAAGGCATTCCCACAAATACTGAATCAAGGTTCCTATGGTTATGGCCTCAGCGCTCGGCTGACGCTCGAACTGTTATAAAAGATTTGCGAGTCTTTATCGGCACATACGCAATAGGCACGCTACATTCTGACCAGGGTCCTGCGTTTAGCTCTCGGGCTTACAAAGAAGCCATGGCCAGTCTGGGCGTTGCATTGCGGTACTCCTCTCCATTCCATCCTGAGGGAAATTCGGTTGTGGAAAGGAAAAACCGGGACATAAAGCAGTCTATAACAGCTATGGAATTAGGTTCGGGTGATGGATGGGTCAAACACCTTAGTGGGGTTCAACGCTCATTGAATAATCTGCCAAGAAGTTCTCTAGGGGGGGTCACTCCATATGAGGTCCTATTTGGGACAAGAATGTGGGTACCAGACCTTGAACACGTAGGCACAGTGGTGGAAAATAAACCGTTTGATATCAAAGATCGTTTGGCTGTTTTACAGGAACTCAATAAATTAAGAACGAAACAAAGCAACGTATTCCTACAGCCAACCACCACTGGGGAAAAATCGGCGGTCCCAGCAAGGCCTGTCTGGATTCCAAAAGTTGGGGATCTAGTCAGAGAAAAGATTGCGGACAAGAAGGAATTTGGACCTTCTTACAGACAACCAGTACCTGTCCTAGCAGTTCAAGGAACAAGAACAGTACTTCTGCCGCCCCTTGCTGGAAGAAAGGAGAAAAGATTTGTGTCCATCGACCTCATCAAACCACAGTATGTGGCCAATACTAAATAGTAGGCCTTGTGGACTCCGACCTAGTAGCAGACGCACTCCTCTCGCTACTATCCAAGAGGTTCAGACTGAAAGACTGATCACAATCGAGAATTCAGCTGTAACAGATGGAGGACTAAGCAACAACGCTATGGAACTCATCCCTCTTGAACACCAGGTAACAGTTCATCCAAAAACACCTGTCTACACCAACGTGGCAAGTGATGAACTGGTTCCAGTGATTTCCTACAAATCCTGATGCAATTCCAACAATTGATAGAACTGCTTCTGGCTTTTTCATTAACTTTGATACGTTCTCAGAAGATCCGAGTGAACCTGAAACGACGCCAGCATCATTAAATTTCAAGCAGCAAGTACAAGACTTTCTTCACTTTCTGAAAAAAAACTTATTTGGTTTCTCCATGGATTGAACTCTGGATTACATCTGGACTTTTTGTTTTCCTGCTCTGGCTAGCTTTGGTAACAACTGTGAGCGTGCTTATAAGTGGCAGATACATCCATGTGAATACTGAAGGAAAAGGCGTGAACGTACTTTTGAAACCTCATAAATCTTCCCATCGTGAAGCAAGAGACTTGTCATCAGTGAACATCACAGCTGTTCCTATACAGGATGGTATAGTGTGGGACAAAACAGATTTTGAAATCTTCGGTCCGACGGAACAATTGAACATTCCACATTTGTTTAAAATTTCACTAAGTGATCTAATTACGTCCAGTACCTATTCAGATGATTGGGACTTTGAGACTGTGAATGACATAATGTTTGACCTAGAAAAATCTGCTGCATTTTCTAAACATGAATATTTAGAGGGTTCATCAGACTATGAACAAATGTATTGTTATAACCACTATGGTCATCATTATTTGCATAAATCTGCATATCCAAGAAATGTGTTTATGTTTAACCAATGGGAGCATTGTCCTACACCACCACACGGTAGTTCAAAAACGTTTGCCAACAAGTTTCCATATTTTTCAGGTTACAATACATCTGATCCAGAAATGTTTTACTATAAAAATGTAAACAAGACAGGGCTGAAAATTATGTTAACAAATACAAAACAGATTTACTCTGAATTATTTAATGCCCAACTGTCTAGACAGGGTTTCGAATTTTGGAAAGACACAATAGACACAAAAACTGTGTGGGGTACTAAAGAATGGCAAGTGGAGGGGATAGAAGCTTTATTTAGAGCCTGCATCATCCCTGAACAAATAATGTTTTTGAATGAAACCATCCAACAAACATCTTGTCTTGGATTAGCCAAGATCAAAGAAATGAACACACCTTCTGTACCAACACCTGCCAGAGATAACGATACACAGGCAGTGGTGACAGTTGACAATATACTACAACTCAACAGATCTAATCCTTATTGGAAAAAATGGTTGATCTGGCCCACAGACACGAATAACTGTCATGAAAGATTCCTGACTAAAACTCAGGGCTTTACTATTAATAGGCCAGACCCAAGATACGTCCAAAGACAACATCCGGGGGTAGTAACAACATACAGTGTAGGAAAATTATGCCTCGATTGGCTGCATAAGTCTACACTACAGGATGTGAAACAACACTTAACCTTACTTAAAAAGGACGCAGACCTTAGGGAATTCTTGCTTGGACCAAGAAAACCGCGTCAAAAACGTTTCATATATGCCGGCATTTATGCTGCCTATAATGAAGCATGGAAAGTATCACAGATGGTGGCCGCAGAACGAATACGTGAACTTGATCGTATTAATTTAGAGAAAACACTCTCTGTGGTCGACAATGGGTTAACAACTCTGTCCTCCAGAATATATTCATTGGATGGCATTGTATCCTCTGCTATCGACATACTAGAACAAGATTTGGCGATGTTACAACAAGGTCGGTCTCAGTTACGTTCTATTGTGTTATTAAGCTGGACGCTGCAATCTTTGCGAGCGGGCTATGTGCCTTGGCGTTTCATCAACACGTCGGCTCTGTTTGCAGAATACAATCTAACTGATAAACAGATCGAACTGGCACAAAGAGGAGCAAAGTATACAGTGCTGAGCATTGAAAAACTGGAAAAATTACCATTCACAGTGGCAGAAAAACCAGCTACAGAATGGCTTATTCATGGCAAAATAACATTACCTGTGAGTACTTTTCAGTTTCAGTATTGCCTCAGACAAATGCAAGCAGGCAAATATGAAAGGTTGGGTAAGGAATACATTAAGACATCTTGGGATTTACCGTATACATATAGATCTTGGAGTGGGGATCGTGAAGTGTTTTTGAGCGGTACACACTGTAAACGTGCACTGAGCGGTTCACTTATATGTCAGGACATTTCTTTACACGGGGCTTGTAATGGTTCTGTGGCAAATTTGTCTTGCCATCAGCAGGGTACACCAGCTGCTGTGATTAATCCAACGTTTGGACAACTTTCTAATGAGAGTTACCTCATGTTGAATGATCAGAGTTGCTGCGGCATGTTGTCAGGCATCCCATATCTAGTAACGGTCAACTCCAGGGTCACTTGCTGTATGCAAGTATTGTTTCCCCCAATAGACACAGTCAGGGAGTCGCCTTTATGGCCTTCGCTGAACGTCTCTTTTATAAGATTTGATACTTTGAGCAGAATGAAAGCCATGCTTTTACAGCAAACAGTGCCTTTGACCTCGGCCAAAGAAACCTATGATCTACAAGTAGCAAGGACTTCGGCTGAGATACAGACTTTAATATGTACAATCTGCCCCATACATTTCGTAGAAATGATAACACGTATCTTCAACATGTCTGATACAAGTGGAATTATACATGTATTTAAGAGCATCTGTACCGGTCTGTTAGCACCTTTCCAGGCAATACTCGGAATCATCCCGAACTTTGCACATTCGGTGTTTGGTGGCATACCATTAATTCTAGCACTTGTTGCCGGAATTCTATTTCTCTTCCTGCTATTGCGCTATGGCCAGCCTATTCGCAGACATCACTCCGAGCGAAATGGAGAAAGCTCTCCTTGAACGAAAGTGTTGTGAGCGAATAGTACAGCTATTGGGCATGACTCGTCTACGGGAACTTAATACAACTTGGTTCCTGTCATTCAGACCAATCTGGCAAGATTGCATCTTACCTGTTCTACGATGCCTGCTATGCGGTGAAGAATGCGTGTTGGACACCTGTCTAACATTTCCATCAGCCACGCCAACGGATGTCGATACTCTGCTGGTCCCGATAACGGCCCATGCTCTGTGTTGTCCCCAGAGGCTACCAATCCTGATATCTGCATTCATTGAGATCTCACAGACGCTTCCGGCTGCTGCTGAGGTACGAGAAAGATCTACAGCCACACAGGTAACAACGGACGCGAACTTTGCTGCGGCACCCTATGCTGGAAGCGAAGCTTCACATCTCTGTGCAATTAATCTGCTACACGAGGTGTTCCAGCTGACACCAACTACAGTGGATGATGTTTTGTCTATAGAAATAGATGATCTCATGTTTACACCAGACCCGTAAACTGACTCTGATTCAGCATACAGTGTTCCAGAGATGCAGTAACAATTTGGCCTTCATTTTTCAAAACAGCTTGGAACTCTACCAAAATTGAACATTTTCCCATTTTTCGAACGTAAATGGCACTTCAATCTGCTTAAAGTAGAACTAGCCTTATAATACAGGCTTCAAGGTACTTCCACAGACACTTAGTCATCTTGTGTGTCTAAAACAGTTCATTAATTTTCATGACATGAAATGACTTTGATTTTTAAGAAACTTATCGATCGTTTTTTTGTCACATGTAAATATTACTGCTTTTTCATTCATATTGCATTTTATTTTAAATATATGCCTGAAATGAAAAGCATTTGCTTCAAATGTACAGTACCTTTTGCATTTTTTACTATGTTTTTTAATACTTTTAAGAAATATTTTTTAAATATGCGGTACTCCATTTAATGTTTAGCATTTTAAATGTTTAGCATTTTAGTATTATCGTACACACGAAAGTGGAGTGGGTGTTGTATTCCTCTTAGGGTGTCCATAAACGGGCTTTCCAGTATCATGTCCTTATATAGGCACAATTCGCCCTGCCCTTATATAGCCATAAAATCCCAGCCCTTATTTAGGCATTAAACCGTGCACTCCAAATACAGGCATGGTCTCTGACATCCGTCCACCCTAACGTCACAACGAGTTCTTGAAGAACAGACCCTTAGGCAGCGGGAGTTTCCCTAGTCCAGGACTATTGATTTCTTCAAGGACTCATATATTATGCATGAACCATTATTCCTTAGGGGTTCATTCATGACGTCTTCCGCTGTCCGACTCACGTCAATGCTAACATTCTGAGGTAATTATCAGGTATAAATATACCTTCCCTAGCCCCTCTAAATCAGAGGAGACCTCGACTTCAGAGGAGCCCGTTTCCCGGCCTGACGCACTGAGAAGACGCTGTCATCCCTGCACGCAGAGAGTCCCGCTTCCAGTGATCTAACTTCCCTTGCGGGGTGTTGGAGTTCGAGTCTGGCAAAGAGATTCCTACCTCTCTCATTCTTCAGGTATGGAGCAGACTAGAACCTAGAGGGACTCTTGGCATACTAGGCATACTAGGCTTAACATACTCTTAGTATACCATGGTAAGGAATACTTCACCTACTTCATACCTCTCCCTACACCTAGGTTAGGTTAGGTACATTGGGGTAGAACTAGATTAGAAACGCATCGTATGAGTACTCGCATTTTTAGTCTGTGTCATTTATGTAAATGCATATATACTAAAAGATAATGCTATCGCAGTATTATTTATTTCTACTGCTCACACTGTACATTATTTATCTCGCATACTGTCTTGTGATCGTAACAGCACATTTTACTTACACCAGAAACAAGACTGTTCAATAAATCTTTTATTGAAATGCCCGTCTGTTCTCTCTGTGTAACTTTGAGGAAAACTAAGCATGCACGACTGAGCTGAGTGAAATAGTTATCTATTGTTTCCACGACTCTGGGACACGTTCTGATTCTAAAGGGAAACACAGTGGTCATGTTTTGCGGCTGCCAGAAACTACTCCCTTCTTGTTGTCAAGGAGTTTCTAGTGGCCTCTGAGCTAGCTGGCACAAGTAATTAAGTTTAATATACTCGATAGGGACATACTGACCTTAGTCCTATGTCAAACCTATAGGATATATTATTCCAATGCGCAGAGCCTATTAGGGAAATAGGAGCTACACTACAACACAACATATATTGATACTATTTACATACTTATAAGGGAGTGACTTATGTGACCCCCAGTGAAGTGACCATAACTAACATGTAATCAGGTGACTTTTTTTTTTTAAAGGTTGGTTATTGGAATTTAAAGGATGGTCTTTAGGGATTCTGAATAAATCATTAGGTCCTAGAGTATGTTTTAGTGTTCTTTGGGCTATCCTTTATTGGTTGCCGATGACGTTTTGACCCCACTATGGATATCGGGGTCTGTTCAGGACAGGTATTCTGGGGACTATAAGTATGATACGGTGTTAATGAGGCTACAATCAGGATATATGGGCTACATGAATGTATATGTATGACCAAGGCTTACCTAAGGCACTTCTGTATTTGCCAAAGGCGCCAATTCACTGGACCGTTAATCTCAATGGTCCAACCCTCAATACTTCGGTTCTAGGAAAGGTGAACCTATAATGGAGAGGAGGTGAGGATTAGGCATACTGAAGTGTGAATCAAGGGATTGCCTAGTGAAGAGAAAGGGAATAGAACTCACCCTCCAAAGGAGCAGACTGTCTTCAACTTACTTGGTGGGATATCCTAAGTACAGAATGTGAATTAATGGATATCATACATGGATACACTATCATTGTATAGGTAAGATCGGGCTTCCTAAACTCACCCAGTATTCAAGAATTTTCAATATAATGCTTGCTTCAATAACGTGCCGATCCAGCCTTACGTGCGCACAGTCACTGTAATGTGCTGCACTCGATTTGCCACAATTCGCCAAAACAATAAAGGCTTTGCCGGGATCTGGTAGCCTGCCAATTCTGATTTCTACAATGCAAGCGAAATATTTAGCCCATGTCCAAGTGGACGTTGTAATGACTGCCGATCAGGGGGAAAAAGGAAGAACGGCTCTTACCTATTTTTGGAATCAAAGTTCAATACCAAACGGTCGGGTCACACGGAGTTAATGCTCTGACTCAACTTAAGCACTCTCTTCTTGTTATATTGGAAGTAGAAAGGAGCCGCGACATGCCATACGGGTGCGCGTCAACCCATAGATAGGGTGAATTTGGCGGCCATCTAAGACTAGAATTTATCGAGTATTACTGTAGAAAACTTGCGGACGCATAGTGGCACGCAAACCCTGAATAATACAGCCATATAGAGCAATCCCCTCTAATAAGGGTACACACATTATAATTTATAAAGGTTTGAAAGAATTTATGCAAGGGGGCCAATCTGCAATTTTCTTAAGCCCACCTAGATTCATTATAACGATTGTGTCCAGAGTCAAGGATCTAACGATCCTACAATTTTCTCTTCCCTACGTGCTTGAATTAGGGAGGGATGCTGTATGTCGCCCGTGTGGGCGTGGTGGTTTAATGTTTCGTCACCTTGTGGCCATATTAACCAATAAAAAACAATTTAGAATTACAATCGATATCAGAGGATCCTGCTGAACATAATGTATGATATGCATGTACAGAAAGCAATGAACCATGTTATGCAACATCTTTATAGGACACATATGGAAACCATATGAAGGTTCATTATAGTGGAAATAATTATGCATGATTTAAGCCAAGAGGATATATATAGCTTATGTGTAGGTGGTCTGTTAGTGATTTACAAATTTGATGAATACGGAATTCTCGTTGACATTTACACCTTAAATGAAATATTGTGTTTTCTTTACGTTATGCGTAATGAGCCAAAAGATGGACGGGTGCCTCAGGCATACGTGGAACATGGGTTACATTATGGCTCGCTCATATATGAACCAACGTGATCCTTTGCATATAACCTTTGTCGCATTAGCAATGTCGCGCGCTTATGTATAGAAGAAGTAATGTACATTAAGGCTAATACATGCAACAAAAATTAATACAGGATGGGATCTACACTATTTTAACAGGATCTATGTATCTTCCGTGCTACTTAATGATCAGTTCAGACTAATGAACTTACGCCATTCTTCTAGACTATTCAACCCTAGTCGAATTGAGTTGCATTTATCAATCCATTTACATTCCAGGGACTGAAGAATCAAAGACATATCTCCACCTCTGGTCGAGTTTTTGGCTTTTGCAATAACCTGCCAGCGTATGTCTTCTGCTGAATGGAGTTGTTCTTTGTAATGCTGAACCAATGGGCCATTATCTACAAGGCATCGTATCCTACTCCTATGCTGGCCTATCCGTGTCTTCACTGGTTGGGATGTCTGGCCTATGTATATTAAATTGCAAGGACACCAGATGCAGTAGATGACATTAGGAGTGGAACAATTAGTGTGGCCATGTAGGGTCATCTTAATTTCTCTATGTATTGGAGGTGTACTGACAAGCTATACACCTTCCACATTTGAAATGGCCTTTGATGGCTGGTAATAATCACATGTTCTCAATAGTGCCTTCTTGTTTGTAAATGCTTGTGTCAGAATGTACTAGGTGATCCCTAATGTTTTTTATTTCCTGTATGAAAACATTGGCAGATCTTTAAATATTTCCATAGTATTCAGTGTAGGCAAATGTCGCTTGATTGCTTTCACAATTTGAGTGCTGTGTGGGCAGAATGTAGTAACACAGATATTTTTACTGCATGGAGTCCTTTGTCTACGTTTAAGTATTTCTTCTCGTGGGCTGTACCAGGCCCATTTCATTGATGTTTTGACGAGCCTTTTAGGGTATCCTCTCTCTCTTAGTTTGCTGCTTAATATGCTCCCTTCTCGAAAGAAATCTTCTTTTTCAGTGCAATTTCTTCGCAATCTCAAAAATTGACCATAGGGGAGTCCATCTTTTTTTTTTTTTTTTTTTTAAAACATATTTTTATTCGTCAATTTGCACCTATAACGCAGGGCTCTGCACACCAGAGACATCTGCCAAATCAGACTGTGCTTAGGCATTGAAACAATCGACTTTTGTTTTGCCAAATCAACTATGCAGAACAAAAACACATTAAATAGTACTAATCCCCCCAACTCCCTCCCTCCCTCACCCCCTAAAGATCGCACTGATACCACAGAATCTCATCCACCGCCTTGATGTATGTACAAATATCCTTAACACCAATATACTCGCCCTCCCAGCTCCCCCCTCCCCTCCACCTTCACAGACCCAGAATCTCAACCCGGTAACTGAGGCTCCACCATCACTGGCGGTTCCAACCATAGGCCCCGGTACTCCATCCATCGTTGCCATATTTTATAATGCTTACGCGGGCATCCCTGGCTACAAAGATAGGTTGCTCCAGTCCCATACAAAAATCTAATCCATTTTTCCAGGCAGCCACCGATGGGGCTCGCACCGCCTTCCACCCCTTAGCAATGTCTCGCTTTGCCAGTGTAAAGCCCAGTACCAAGAGATGTCGTTTGCATGCATTGCCACCTATTCCTGCCATAACATGCAGCAGGGCCAACTGCGGTGTGCGTGGAAGCTCCCATCCCAAGACTTCAGAAAGACATGTGAACACCCCCTCCAAAAGCTATCCAGCGATATGCACCCCCAGACTGTGTGTATGAAGGTACCCTCCTCCCGTCCACAGCGGAGACACTCCGGAGAGGCAATCAATCCCGCCCGCCACAGCCTTGCTCTAGTAAAATAGACCCTGTGGAGGTATTTGAACTGGATCAGGCGGAGTCGCATTGCTATAGCCGCCCCCGCGGGGCTGCCAGGGCTTCCGTCCAGTCTTCCTCGTCCAAACCGCCCACATCTCCCTCCCAGTCCCCCGGAGTTTCTGAAGTGCGGGGGAGCAATGAGTGACCAGGGACTGGTAGATTTGGGAAATCTTCTTTTCTTTTAAGTCCCCCATAAAAACTTTAGCTTCTAAAGGGCTAAATTCAGGGAGGGACTCCAGACCCTTCAGACTGGGGGACAGGGCATGTCGGAACTGAAGGTATCGATAAAATTGTGACTGCGGCATGAGGAACTCCTTCTGGAAATCCCGAAAGGGCTTTAGTGTCGTGCCCCTCAGGACATCCCCCAGGGTGGAGACACCAATGTTGTCCCATCCCTGAAAGCCCGACAGGGCCGCCAAATGGGGCAAACGCCCATTATTCGACAACGGGGTCTCCTGAGTCAGTACATTCCACCAACCCATGCGCCGCAATGCTTGTCTCCATATCAAGAAGACCACCCGTGTGGCCGATGGCAGCGCACCCCGCAACTGAGCCGAGTACAAAAGCGTATGTAGTGTGTGGCGTCCCATAAGCTGCCGTTCTAGCGCATACGCCGGGTCTCCCCTATCACCGTACCACCATTCATTAAGAACCAGCAAGTGCGAGGCCTGATAGTATGAGAGAATATCTGTGGTTGCGAGGCCTCCACTGTAGGTGGACAAGAAGCATGTACGCAGAGCCACGCGCACCTTTCCCCCTCCCACAGAAACTGCCCAAGCACAGAATTCACCAGCCGGAACCATCGAGGCGGGATCGGGTACGGGTGATTCTGTAGCTGGTAGAGAAGCCGGGGAGCGCCACCATTTTGAATATGGCCGATCTGCCGAACAATGTCAGGGGCATACGGGACCAAGACTTAAGGTCTGCACGGACTCGCTCCCACACTGGTGCCAGGTTTCGCTCCCAGGCTATTGCTGGTACATCCGTGAGAAACACCCCCAGATACTTCAGTCCTCCTGCTGCCGCCTGGATCGAGGACACCCATGCGCCCATTCTCGTCCTATCCCCCAGGGCCCACAATGTGGATTTGCGGGGATTCATGTATAGACCCGACGTTTCCCCAAAGATCTGCATAATACGCAGAAGCCGTGGCCCCGTCCTGTCAACCGCTGTGAGAAAGAAGAGGACATCGTCCGCATATAAGCGCGATCCTATCGGACAGTCCTGGGGCCCATTCGAAGCCCCGTATCTGCGCATCCATACGCACCCATACCGCCAAGGGCTCCAAGGCTAGGGCAAATAAATATGGAGACAGGGGACATCGCTGCCGTGTACCCCTCTGAACACGAAAGGTTGAGGAGGTTGCGCCCGCCACCCAGACCGTTGCCGTCAACTCCGTATACAGGAGTTTTATGTAAGAGAGGAAGTGCGGGCCCAGATTGAGTCTGCCCAGCAACGCGAAAAGGTAGACCCAGCTCAAGGAGTCGAATGCCCTATCCATATCCGCCAGGAGAAGTGCCGCCGGTTCCCCGGTCTGCCGGATAGCCGCCACCGCCACATGCGCCCTCCTTATGTTGTGTCTGGTGGCCCTCTGGGGCATAAACCCCGCCTGATCAGGGTGTACAAGTGTGGTAATATGGGGCAGCAGGTGGTTGGCAAGCGCCTTTGCTAGAACTTTTGCCTCCACATTTAGGAGAGAGATGGGGCGGTATGAGGCGTGCTGCTCCGGGGGACGACCCGGCTTATGGAACACCACCACCTCAGCATGTCTCCAGTCCGGAGGGAGCAGACCTTTTTACCGGGCCTCCTCCACCACCGCCCGATAATACTGGGCCAGCTGTACCTTATAGCGACAAAAGAACTCACTGGGAAACCCATTGGGTCCAGGTGCTTTCCGGGGTTAAGTTCCCCCAGAGCCGCTCCCAGTTCCTCATCTGTCAGAGGGGCCTCCAGCTGATCCCGCACCTCATCTGACACCGCTTTGGGTGGTAGGTCTGCCATAAATTTGGCAACGGTGGACGCCGGCAGACATTCCCGGGGAGCATAGAGATCCGCAAAGTATGTGGCAAAGCTCTCTGCAATGGCAGGCGGGTCTGTGATCGGTATTCCCGCCGAATCCAAAATTCCCGGGAGAGCCTGGGAGTGGAACGTGCCCTGACACAGTCGATGCAGCATCTTGCTGGACTTGTCTCCCCATTGATATATTCTGCTGCGCGTCGCCAGCCATACCTGGCGTGCTTCGTCCATCAGCAGGGCTGCACAGGCCTGTTGAGCCAGGAGCAATTGTCGCACCCTCCGGTCACCCCCGTCTCCCGATTCTGCCGTTCAAGGACCTCTATGGCGGCCTCTGCACGAATCAGTTCCTCCCTACGCTTCTTGCGAGCTGCCGCGCACCAGGATATATCCGCCCCACGGAGAGTGGGCTTCAGTGCCTCCCACAGAGTAGCAGCGCTGGAAACTGACCCCTCATTTGTCGTTAGGTACTGGGCAATTGCTTCGCTCATATGAGTCCCATAGTCTTCATTCTGCAGGTTCCACACTGAGAGGCGCCACCGGAATGGTTGCCTCCCCCTGCCCATATTAAGCTCGATGGATACCGGGGAGTGATCCGAAAGACCCCGAGGCAATATCTCCGCCCCAGCCACTCTACCAACCACCGCCCTGGGGACGAAGATATAATCAAGCCTGGAGAAAGATTTGTGGACCGCTGAGAGATAGGTATACCCCCGGGAATCCCCGTTAGTGCGCCGCCATGTATCAACCCAATCCAACCCCATCACCAATGAATGTAGCTTCGTGGGAATACCACTTCTGGAGCTTCCCCCCACCCCCGTCCTATCTTTAGCTAAATCCATTACGTCATTCCAGTCCCCACCCACTGCGGACAGTGCTTCTGGCATATCGGCCCACAGGGACTGCAACTTTTCCATCAGATTCCACTGTAGGGGAGGGGGAGCGTATACACTACCCAGCACCAGGGGGTCCTCTCCAATCTTACCCCGGATAAACAAGTAGCGCCCCTGTGGGTCCGTCCACTGCTGTGCCTGTACGTACGGGACCCGTCGATGCACCAGGATTGCTACTCCACGCGAACCCCTCGTGAAGCCAGAGTGGAAAACCTGATGGAACCCGTACCGTTGCAGACAAAGGGCCTTCGTACCCATCAGGTGCATCTCCTGCAACAGGAGAACATCGGCCCTCATCCTCTTCGCCTGGTGGAGGATGGCCCCCCGTTTAATTTTATCCAGAACCCCTCGTACGTTCCAACTAATAATGCGGAGGCTGTCCAGGGTCACCCGACCGCCATCAGATATCCTAGCCATGAGGGGGTGCATCCTCTCTCATCACTGGCGGCGAGCTGTGGCGATATGTGTGCAGACTGTGCCAAGCTTGTATGTGAAGTGCGATCTGCGAACTTGACCTTCCCCCCAACCCCCCAACAAACCCCCAACTCCCTCTCTCGAGGATGTTGTTACTTCTGTCACTGTGTGACCAACCCAACTCCCCAAAGCTAACCTCCCCAACCAACCCCCCACCCCATACCTCAACAACACTGAAGCATCTGTTGCGGCATGATTGACCCATCCCCCCAACGGGAGGAGACCGGCCACCTCATCCAATGAATCCCCAACCCCAACCCCATAACGATTGGACCCGTATCCCGCCCCACAGGGTGTGACGGGAGTCCTGGCCCTTCACAACTGTGCTCCTAGTACCCTCAGGAAAACAGGACCCACATGGGCCCCACCGGCCCCTCCCTCAGCCCTTCCCGGCGGCAGCAATACTGTGTCCCCCAGCCGTGATGTGGCCCCACAGGAAAGCGAGCGTCGCTTGGACCGAGACCGCTTGGCTCCCCTACGGCCTGATCGCTGCCTCCTCCGGTTCGTCTCGCTCGCGGAGGAGTCGGACTCCCTCCCGGCCCCCATCCTGGGCGGGGTGTGTGCCCTGACCCTCACTGTTTCGTCTGTCCATTTGAACACTTCCTCCGGAGTATCAAAGAAATGCGTACGTGACCGGAAGACCACCCGCAGTCGAGCCGGATAGAGGAGCGAGTATTGTAGATTAAGTTCTCGCAGGCGGGCTTTTGCAGCCTGAAAGGATTGCCGCTGCTGCTGCACTAGGCGCGTGTAGTCCGGGAAAATGAGGATCTTCACGTTTTCGTGTAGAAGGGGTTCCTTAAGACGGGCCTGTTTCAAAATCGTGTCCCTGTCCAAATAGTTCAGTATTTTCGCAATTATGGGACGCGGGCGAGCCCCCACAGGCGGCTTCTGCATGAGCGCGCGATGGGCCCTCTCCACCACAAAGCACCGCAATAGTGCCTCCGGGGGAATCCAGCTCTCCAACCACTGTGTGAGAAAGCGCTCCACACTACCCCCTTCGCTGCCCTCAGGAAAGCCAACGAAGCGGAGGTTGTTGCGGCGGGCCCGACCCTCCGCGTCCTCCGCCCGCAGGGCCAGCCCCCGCTGGGTCATCTCCATCGCGGCCACTTTCTTCTTTAGGGTCGTGACATCGTCTTCCACCCCCGAGATGCGGGTCTCGGCCTCCGTGATGCGGGAGACTGCGTGGCGCAGGTCCTGGCGCAGGAGCGTGACCTCCGATCCCACCGCTCCTATCTTTGCGTCCAGCATATCTCGGGACTGGGTGATCGCTTCCATGAGCGCCGCATTGTCCGGCACAGCCCCTTGTTGGCTCCCAGACCCACTCGGGCCCGTGAACTTGTCGATCGGTCCCTGCTTCGCCGGTCCACTGCCACCTTTGTCGCGAGTCATGGTCGCCTGGAGGGTCCCGCCCGATTCACCAGGCTGGCAAGATGGGCCCCTCTTCCGTGATGGGGACCGTGCCCCTGCGAACGCCCCGCGGTCCGACCCAACCGCCGATCAAAGACTGGGAGAGGAGTCCCCCGTCGCAGCCGGCCACCAGGGCCTACGCACCACCCAACGACGGGCGCCGCCACCGGCCGGCCAGCCCAGCTCCCCTGCGGGCACTGGACCCCTCCAATCCTCGGTATGCCCTCGGGGCCCGGCCGACCCCGGTTCGGGCCGCCTATTGATCCAGGTGACTGGGCCTCAAGGGCGGCCCCCGTCCACTCAATTGCCCACGCCACTCGTCTGCGGCCCACGCCGCCTCCCCCCGCCCGTCCGGCCCCCCCACACGGGCCGATCGCACCGCCGAGGGGAGGAGAGGAGAGTGTTGTAAATAAATGGAAGATCCAATTCCGGATAAGAGCTGAGCAGCAGGTGCAACAGAGAGCAGCCACGGGCGTCTCAGGGAGGCACACAGTCCCAAGTGCCACCCCACCCCCCCGTAAGGGTCGCTGTATTGCCCGCGAACGGGGGCAGGCGGGGAAGGCTCACCCCATCAGGCCTGCTCGAGGCCCTCTCCACCACCGCGGCCCGCTGTAGCCGCCGAGCCACACCACCAGCACCACAGTCACAGCGCCCCAATCACAGGCACCTCCAGGATCGCCTCACTCACCCGGCGCGGGAGCGCTACCGTGCCGCCCGTCCTCCGGCGCCCGGTTCGGGTCCCGCACAAGCGCCTCCAGCCGCCGCCGGCACTCGATCTCCCGGCTGCCCCTCACTCTCTGGGCCGCAGACTCGCGCGGTCTCTGCACCGCCGCCCGGGGGGCCACAGCCGCCGCGATCGCCGCCGAGTCTCCGCTACCAGGGCCCGATATCGCCGACACTCCGCTTTGCAAGTAGCGGTTACTAGGGGCCAGGATAAATTACTAAGTTATGGTGGGCTGGACGGAGCTCGCCTAGCACACGTCCGCCATGTTCGGCTGCTAAGCCACGCCCCCGAGTCCATCTTTTAAGGCACGAGGATGAAAGCTCTTGTATTGTAGCAGAGTATTCCGTTCAGTGGGTTTTCTATATAGGCTCACAATCAATTCATTATTTGTATTCCTTATTTCCAGATCTAGGAAGGGAATCCTTTCGCTGTCAGTATTGTAGGTAAAAGTAAGGAACGATTGACAATCATGCAGATAGGCTATAAACAGTTTCAGTCTGTTCTCAGTGCCTTTCCATATTAAAAAAATGTCGCCAATATAACGTTTCCAACATTTGATGTTATCATGGAATGGATTATCTGATGTGGTAATATACTTCTTCTCCAGGTTGCCCACATACAAATTAGCTAGATTTGGGGCAAAAATGGCCCCCATAGATGTTCCTGAGCACTGCTGATAATATGTCGAATTAAACATAAAGTAGTTGGTGGTTAAGGCAATTTCCAAAAGATCTGTAATGAAAGTTGTGGGAACAGCACACATTGTAGGGCGTGAATCCATAATTTCCTTAATAACCTCAATGCTTTCCCTTTGGGGGATGTTTGTATACAAGGATTCTATGTCTAATGTTACTAACATATCCTCTGTGGGGTTGTATTCCATTCCTTTAATCAGGTTGATCATGTATGTGCTATCTCGCACATACGTGTTCAGAACTGGAACAAATTCCTTGATGAAGCTGTTTATATATTCACCCAATGGTTCCAGGACTGATCCACAGCCAGACATAATTAGTCTACCATGAGGATTGGTCGTATTTTTGTGGATTTTTGGCAAGGTGTAGAGAACCGGGGTCCTGGGATTTTTGTGATTGAGGAATTCAAATTCCAATTGTGTAAGAAAGCCTTCCTCAAGGCATTTTTTGGTCACTTCTTGAATTTGCTGTTTGATCTCTGCTAAGGGATTTCTATTTAGTTTTTTATAGTGATTGATATTATCTAGCTGTCTCATTATTTCAGCTTCAGTTTGGCATTGATCTTTAGTTCCGTAAATAGGTAAGAGCCGTTCTTCCCTTTTCCCCCCGATCGGCAGTCATTACAACGTCCACTTGGACACGGGCTAAATATTTCCCTTGCATTGTAGAAGTCGGAATTGGCAGGCTGCCAGATCCCGGCAAAGCCTTTATTGTTTTGGCGAATTGTGGCAAATCAAGTGCAGCGCATTACAGTGACTGTGCGCACGTAAGGCTGGATAGGCACGTTATTGAAGCAAGAATTATATTGAAAATTCTTGAATACTGGGTGAGTTTAGGAAGCCCGATATTACCTATACAATGATAGTGTATCCATGTATGATATCCATTAATTCACATTCTGTACTTAGGATATCCCACCAACTAAGTTGAAGACAGTCTGCTCCTTTGGAGAGTGAGTTCTATTCCCTTTCTCTTCACTAGGCAATCCCTTGATTCACACTTCAGTATGCCTAATCCTCACCTCCTCTCGATTATAGGCTCACCTTTCCTAGAACCGAAGTATTGAGGGTTGGACCATTGAGATTAACGGTCCAGTGAATTGGCGCCTTTGGCAAATACCGAAGTGCCTTAGGTAAGCCTTGGTCATACATATACATTCATGTAGCCCATATATCCTGATTGTAGCCTCATACCGTATCATAATTATAGTCCCCAGAATTCCTGTCCTGAAGAGACCCCGATATCCGTAGTGGGGTCAAAACGTCATCGGCAACCAATAAAGGATAGTCCGAAGAACACTAGAACATACTCTAGGAGCTAATGATTTATTCAGAATCCCTAAAGGACAACCTTTGAATTCCAATAACCAACCTTTTAAAAAAAATTTAAAAAACAGTCACCTTATGTTTGATCACATGTTGGTTATGGTCACTTCACTGGGGTCACATAAGTCACTCCCTTATAAGTATGTCAATAGTATCAATATTTGTTGTGTCTTATGATTGCATGTTTTTTATTAAGAATTTTGTAATTGCAAATAAATATCACCCACTTAGGCTGAAGTGAGTGTTATAAAAAAATATATTAAAAGTATTTTTCTTATGGGCTACTCTTCTCCAGTTAAAAGGTTGAATGAAACACTGAACTGGGTGAACTAATTTGAACAGATTGATTGTATCATTTTCATTTATTCTTTCTGGTCTGTGATCAAATCATTGTAAAAAGTGAGATATTTGCTAAAGTTAAAAAAAATCTTATTTAAATGAGTTCCTTGTGAACAATTGTGCTGAAGCTGATTATAAAGAAATTATGGAGATTTAAAACTCAAAGGGTACAATGGATGACTCAGCAGGTAGATGGAGTGTTCTTTAAAGATTCATTTTTTTGTAATGAGATGGCCATCAGAAGGGGGAATTGATGGAGTTTAAGGCCTCATTTTGCAAATTAAATGTGTTTTATTAACAAAAGTGCAATTTACCACGTTAAATAACATGTGCACGTTTAACAATTTAATTTGTAGTAGGTAACCATACTTCAGGCCTGATTACGAGTTTGGCGAATGGGATACTCCGTCACAGACGAGACAGATATTTCATCCACCATATTACAAGTTCCGTAGGATATAATGGAATTATAATTTGGCGGACGGGATATCGGTCATGTTTGTGATGGAGTAACCCTGCCCCCCAAACTGGTAATAAGGCTCTTAGTTATTATAGGTCAACACTAGAGTTAACATCTTGCAATCAAATGAGTAAGCCTAATGGTAATGCTTTTTGAATGCCAATTAAACATGCAAGGCTAAGAGGTCTGCTTTCATATGTATGGGGTTGTTTTGCATGAGATGTTTTTATTTTATTTTCACTGCGGATGCTATATTTTTCCAGAAGCCTTCTGTTAGCCAGTGAAAAGTATTTGCTATGCATTAGACAACTGATAGTGAGGTTCTTATTGAGAGGAAGATGCCAGGAAGTGCGACTCGTGGGAACAGCTGTCTGAACCATAAGATTCTGTTTAATGTAACAACTCAAGGACATAGTCATGTTTGCACCACTATCATAGCCTGAGAAATATGGAACTTTACCTGCTCCCAGAGCTTGGTAAAAACGATTGGTTCACGGGAGTGGGAATCGACTGAAATGTTGCAACTAATGTTTTGTTGAATTATATTAACGTGTGTTCCTTAGGCTAGGGGGCTCGGACTCTCATTCCAGACTGTCTCACGCACACTTTACACATAAGAGAGATTCTCGCTGATATTGAATGACAACATTCATGACTGAAGGACAAAGGCTTTATGTCTGAGCATTTTAATTCTCTCATCGGAAACCTTCATTTGGTTTTCTGAAGCTGACACCTGATCCTTTTTTGCTTAAACTGGATGCCTTCTCCAACTTAACTTACCTTAATTTAGAATAGGGATTTTTCTTTATGGAACACATATATTGTATATTCTGCATCCTATTTGTAATTGTTATTAATGTTCTATTTTATCTTATTTTGAAATATCGACCTCTCGATTATCTAAATTGGAAATAGATGTCTGGGATTTGAATACTTAATGATCAATGATCAGCTATGGACTAATTTTGTTAATAAATACTTTTAACTCACTTCAATTCTCTTTACGTTTCCTGTGAAGTCCCAATTGGTCTAAACTTTTTATGGAAATGAATGTAAATGATAGCATCTTATCCACTGTCCTCGTTGACTAACAAAGGTCCATATGACCAATGGCGGCTTTTGTATGACGATTAAACCAGACGCTTGAGATACAAGAATCCCTGCTCCAGCAACAGAAACAGAGACCACAAAAACAAAATTGGCAGGAGTGCTAGCTGGGCCACAATATGCCAGGAGAAAATTAAAGAAGGTATGAAAAAGATAATGCAAGAATGACAAAAATGTGACAAATAAATAATCCTCCAAAATGAGACTTTGAAAAAGGAACCGGGCTACGAGATTTGAGTGAGGCAGATGTGGAAACGTGAATAACTGAAAGTCAGTGACTCCTACGTTTCACTGCAGCTCGTCTATGGAGGGAGGAGACAAGGAATCAGAGCGAAAGTTTGCTGGGCCTGCAAAAGGCATGGCTTTGAGACAACCTGTCCTTTTCTCGGTACTGGAGTTTATTTGTGAACTAGAAATCCAGTTAGAAGTGCCTGAAATAAACAGTGGCAGTACTTAATGAGTATCTGCACAAAATCAATCTCTTGTTGTAACCTGACTGAAGTCACTAGTTCAGGAGTACATATTCAAACAAAGTGCCCACTATACTACAACAGTGTGTCAAACCAGCAGCAAGAGAACAGAAGCAGGCACATTATGGTGAGATTAGTAGTTGCGAAGTAACAAACACTAGAATTGCTATGCACACCTGTTAGAAATGGAGGTCTCTAGTTGGCAGAGGTAGGTACCATTGTCCAAATAGGGACCCTTGCTTCTAGTCAGGGTAAGGGGGATACACACTTTAGATAACCCCTGCTCACACCCTTGGTAGCTTGGCACGAGCAGACAGGCTTATCCCAAAGGCAATGTGTAAAGTATATGTACCAACACTCATAGTAACACAGTGAAAACACCACAAAAGGACACCACACCAGTTTAGAAAAATAAAATATCTTTATCTAAACTAAAGAAGACCAAAACGACAAAAATCCAACATACAGATGTTCAGAAAAATGACTTTCAAAAGGATATTGCAAAAATAAGCTTGTAGAAATCAAATAGCACCAACTGGGGCTATTGCGACGTCATGATAGCAAGAAATCCAAAGTACGGCGCTGACCGCGAGGATCGCGGCGTCGGGCGCGGAGTCGCACATACCCCCAAACAAACAGTACCTTGGAAACGAAGTCGGTGACGATGCACGGCGTCGAAAATGGCCGATGTCGGCAAGTTCGTAGAGTCGCCCTTGGCGGTTATCGGCGCTGCGATAACAGGATGTAGGCGCTGGCGATGACGGAGTGGATGCGAGCTCTGGCGTGGGGCACGGCCGATCACTGCCGACGTCGGAGGGCGTCGTAGGGCATCGGAACTGCGGAGCAGGCTGGGTGATGCGTCGTTCACTTCACGAGCGCCTCCCCGGGCCTCGGTGCAGGTCGCGGCGTCACAGCGGAGTCGTTGACGGCGTCGGGAACAGGTTTCCTTGCTTCTCTTGTGTTTCTTCCAGCTCCCAACAGCAGAAACAACCTCCACAGGTCTAAAACTGGCACAGGAACCTCAAGGCAGGTCAGAACTCACAAAAGCAGAGTTCAGGGGAGCTGGGGGTGAAGTCTTTGTGTCCCTGAGACTTCTGAACAGGAGGCCAGCTCACTTCAGGCCCTTGGAGATCTTCTTCAAGCAGGGGACACAGCACACAGCAAAGTCCTTCTCCTTTCCTTGGCAGAAACAGCAACTGCAGGCCAACCCCAGACACACAGCAAGGGCAGTACTTCTCCTTAGTTTCTCCAGCTCTTCTCCTTGGCAAAGGTTCCTCTTGAATTCCAAGAATGATCTACAGTTCAGGGGTTTTGGGTCTAATACTTATACCCCAAAATGTCTTTGTTCCCTTTGTGCAGGGGGCTCTGAGCCTAGTTCAAACCAGTTCTGCCGTCACTGGTGCAACATGACCACAGGAGGTGGAGACAGCATTGTGCAAGGGAGACAGGCCTTATTCAGGTGCAGGGTAAATCTCCTCCCACCACTCTATATGCAGCCAAGGTCTATTCAGCTCAGGGCTGGGTCATCCAGGAAGGGCCAGGCACACTTCAACCCCCCCAGAGGCTGTCTACAGGGAATGCACATCCTCTGTCTCTATCACACTGAAACCAGACAGTCAATCCACAAACAGGCAGAGGCACACAGAAAGGTTGAACAAGAAAATAGCCACTTTCTAAAAGTGATATTTTCAAACACATAATTTAAAAACCATCTTTACTAAAAGATGTGTTATTAAATTCTGAGTTCAGGGATACCAGACTCCAATCTTCTATCTTACTCCTATGGAAAGATATGCTTGTAAAGTGTCACAAAGCATTCCCCATTCTGTCCTATGGGCAAGATAGCCTTTCAATAGTGAAAAACGAAATTGGCTGTATTTCACTTTCAGGACATGTTACACACACCAGTACATGTCCTACCTTTCACATACACTGTACCCTGCCCAGGGGGGTACGTTGGGCCTACAATAGGGGTGTCCTATGTGCAAGGAAAGGGAAGGGTAGGGCCTGGCAAGTGGGTGCACTTGCCAGGTCGACATGGCAGTTAAACTGCGCACAGGCACTGCGGTGGCAGGCCTGAGACATCTTTTCAGGGCTACTCATGTGGGTGGCACAATCAGTGCTGCAAGCTCACTAGTAGCATTTGATTTACCAGCCCTGGCACACTCAGTGCACTTTACTAAGGACCTACTGGTAAATCAAATCCGCCAATCATGGATAATGAACCACAATAACAATTTACACAGAGAGCATATGCACTCTAGCACTGATCAGCAGTGGTAAAGTGCCCAGAGTCCTATAGCCAACAAACACAGGTCAGGAAAAATAGGAGGAAGAAGCAAAATGGCGTTAAGGACTCTGTGCACTTTACCCATGCTAATAAGTGCTAAAGTGCTTGTTCTTGCTCCTTTAAATATGGTGAAATTGTCACACCCAATTGCCACATTTAATTTACCTGTAAGTTCCAAGTAAAGTGGTACTACCTGTAAATTAAATGCTACCAGTGGGCCTGCAGAACTGATTGTGCCACCCACTTAAGTAGCCCTTTAAACATGTCTCAGGCCTGCCATTGCAGCCTGTGTGTTCAACCCGGCAAAATAAACATTTGCCAGGCCAAAACCTTTTGTTTTAATACATACAATTCATCCCTAGGGTAGGTCATAAACAGCCCACTGGGAAGGTGCAGTGTATTTAAAAAGTTGGGCATGTACTTATAACTTTTATATGTACTATTAATGAAAAACTCTTAAATAACATTGAGTTACCTTATTACATTTAACAAGTGATAACTTTCAATTGGGAACAGGTATGAATATCGTCTTTGGTGTCTAAATAATTGTAATGTAAAACCCTCTTTAAATGTAAAGTTTGATTTTAAGTTACATTTCTGAAAATGCCACTTTTAGAAAGTTGTAATTTTTTTGTCCCCACCACAGCCTGCATCCTGGGTGACATGACTAGGTGTAACTGGCAGTCGGTCTTTATGTATTACTCCCAGATAGTGAGACAAAGGAGGAATAGGTGTTGGAAGAACGGGCCATCCCTGTCAGGATGAGGGAGAGGAGCTGTCACCAACCACACTTGCACATCACAAAGACCCTGCCCCAGCACACTCTCAAAGGGTTACACGCACGTCCTTTGTGCCCCTAGACAAGCCAGGGCAGGGAGGAAGGAAATTCCAGACTCCTCTGTAGGGGGAGGACTTTAGAAGTTTCTCCCACTTCAAAGTGGGCACCAAGCATAAATAGTGGACACTCAGATCCAACTCTTCAGATCATCTCAATATGGACTCTACCAGGAAGGAGGACTGTCCTGCAGTGAAGTCTGCCCAGCTGACCTACTTGCTGATCAAGGACAGCTTTGCTGCCCCAGGCCTGCTGTTGCTACACCAGGACTCTCAATACAGCCTGCCTGTGTGGACCCAGAACTCCTGAAGAATCTCGAAGTGTCAGGAATGTATTAGGCTTCTTTGATGTTGATGCAGCTCCACGCATCTCAATGCATGACCGTACATCGCATCCTCTGTTCGCCGGTTTTTCAAGCCCCGACCCAATGTGATGCAAATCGACATCGACAACCGGTTCCACTCAAAACATCTCAGCACATCTTGGCGCAAGACCGGTCATCGCAGCTTCTGCTTCGCAGCTTCGCAAGCATCGACACAGCATGACAAAACTCAGCGCTGACAACCAGCCCCACTCGACGCATCTTACCTCGACGCAAGTCCTCGAACCGCCCAGAGGCTTCATCAACCTCGACACTGGACCTTGCATCACCAGCTCCCATTCACGGCTTTCTCAACTCTGTCACTGGGCAATGCACCTCGACACCAGACCTCGCATTGCAGCTCCTCGCTGCCGGTCTGCGCAGCTCAACGCAAGGACTTCGCACCTTGAAACCCAGGTCACAAGGTACTTTGTCAGCAGACTGAACTTGGTCTCCATTGTCGTCTCTCTGAACTTGTGACTTGGACTCAGTCTACCAGGACCAGATAACCGCTGATGAGGCTTTTTGCTTCTTAGCGCTTGATTTCTACAAAACCTTTAAAACTGCATATATCTGGTTCTACTGACTGAACTTTTATCATTTTAGTGTCAAATAATTCACTAAAATATACTCTATTTTTCTAAATTGGTGTGGGATTTTTCTTGTGTTATGCTTGTACTGTTTGAAGTGCTGTATGAATTCTTTACACATTGCTTGACTGCTTTTGTGCCAAGCTACCAGAGAGTTTAGCAAAGGCTAATTTGAGGTTTGCTGGTGTTCCACCCTGACAAGGATTGTGGTTGCTGCTCGAGTAGGGTTTCATCCCCCTTAACCAGTAGTCCAATTTCCTAAACATACTATCCGCTTCAAGTTGACAGAACATAAGAATGAGTCCCAGACATGAGATATATCGAGAACTCTGTGTGATACTGAGACAAGGAAGTAGCAATTGCTGCTTATAATTAGAAAACATTGTTGTCTCCAAACTGAACAATATGTACTTTATTAGTTGGTCATCCACATTGACATCTGGCAGAAGCGTACATGAACTGACAAGGTCAACGATGGTGGTGGTGCCAAGATCAATCGAGACACAATGGCAGTGATGGTGCCAATGAAAATGCTGCCTGTAGAGGGGGTTGCTTGTAGAGTTTGTAAGGGACTCATAATTCTGGTAAAACTGGTGGTTCTACTTTCAATGCCAGTTTTAGATACTACAGCAATGCTGAAGCATTTGCTGGTGTTGGTGATGCAGTTGCTGTAATTACTAACAATGAGCAACATGTTGTTGGTGGACTTTGCGGCTGGGAATAGTTGGGGGAGTTGGCAATAATAAAGTTACTGGGTTTTTGTGACATGGGTACAATCAGGATCCCAGTCCTGCTTGGGTGCATTCAGGAGAGCAGTGCCACCATCTCTATGTGATGGAACATGCAGAAATTTAAGATGACTGAAAACAGGATGATGTCTTGGAAGTTGTCTCTATGTGCTGGAACAATGGCATTCACACTTGCTTGGAAGCTGAAAAGCAGGCTGAAGGGTATAATTTTCATTGTAGAGGTCTGAGTCGATATGAAAGCCTGTGGATTATGTTTAGATGTAAAGAAGGAGCTTCCTTTTAGGGCCAGAAGTGCAAGTCAGGATAGAATCTCTAGGTTGAGTGCACTGTTGAGAAGGATAAACTCAGTCTTGTTGAGGCTCAGTTTCAGGAACACTGAAAACACTGAGTTCTGTCTTAGATCTCAAACTGATGCATCAGGAAGACTGAAAACACGGAGATCTGTCTTAGGTCTCATACTGATGCATGGAGTTGACATAAAAAGCTGAGCAGGAAAGCTAGAAATTGCATGCAGAAATTTAAGATGACTGAAAACAGGATGATGTCTTGGAAGTTGTTACACCTGACTTTTATAGTGGTGATGTGACTTTTATCAGGTTTTGAGCGAACCGTTGAAGGACTTAGTGGATACAGCTGATGCAGTAGAAGAAAGTGAGAGAAGGATTATTTGTTAAAGATAGAAGACAGGACAAAGAGAGCAAGTGAGCAAAAGACCCCTTTGCAAAAGCTCTTTATCACGGCATCTACTAATTGGGTCTTTCTGTGCAAGGAACCCTAGCTCAGGTTTATTTTGTAGGGTCTGCCCCATTATTCAGCATTCAAATTGTGATTAGCTGAATCAGGACATTACCTTCTCAATTTTGTTCCAACCTAACTAAACACATCAACAAGCTAACAAAATGAGCATCCTATCAACTACACCTCCAAATGAAACTCAAACTCTTTATTCCTCCAGGGTACTTTAAAACAGCTGTTCAGTCTTTTATCCTATCTCACATCATTGGAGGAAATGCTATCCCAGCTGATTTACTGAAAATGTCTTCGCTTTCTCTCAAAGTGACTCTTCAAGGTGCTGGCCCGGCTTGTTTCTATGTGCTAAAGGATAAGACCACATCACCACAATCCTTAAGCAACTTACACTGGCTTCTTCTTGAAGCTCGCATCAATTTCAAAATTGCCTGCATTACTCACAAGGCCTCCCTTCTAACCTCAAAGACAGACTTCATAACACAGGTGCCCAAACAACCATTAGAGGAAAAACTAATCTTTTCTTCAAATTATCTAAAATGAAAAAAAACAACTACTAAACAAGCCTTCTTCCGTCGGGCACCTAAGAGCTAAAACACCATTCCTCATACCATCAGACGAAACCTAATCTACCTGTCCTGCAGAAAGATCAATCAGGATGATTTGTTCAAAAACATTTCTGGGTTTATACCCTTCTACTCTTTTCAAATGATTGATCCACCCCTGTCCCATCATTAAAATTCCCCCCCACCCACATTGATAGTCATTCAAAGTTTTATGTATCATCAATCTTGTTCTCCGTTTGCCCTTGAAGCTAGGTTTTTTCTCTATAAATACACACATATATCTATATATATATATATATATCTATCTATCTATCTATCTATCTATCTATCTATATATATATATATATATATATATATATATCCAGTAGACTCCGTCTCACCTTCAGTCCCACACAAAGACGGATACGTACCACAATAGGTGCTTGGAAATTTTATTCGTGCACAGCCATAACGCGTTTCAACTCTCTACGAGCCTTGATCACATGACATGGGCTCCGCGTTTTCCTCACATATTTAAAGTGACAAAGTGCTGAGGGGTAACAAACACATGTGCAAACAGCGCAATAGACAGAAAATATTTGCAATGAAATCATAAAAATATGCTAATGAATACATACGGCAATTGCAATTGGAACAAGCATTGTCATAGCCAATAGGTCTCGCCTTTGGGACCTTATAAGTGTTTCGCCATGCAACAGTTGATGTTGTTGTACCAAGGATATTGTGCTGCATAACTAAATACTTATAAGGTCCCAAAAGCGAGACCTATTGGCTATGCCAATGCTTGTTAAACCAACAAACGCCTCCCGATTCCCACCCGCATTGGTGCATACTAAGTGACCACCCTGAACACGTGCTAAGTTCCAAAAACTACAATTCCCATAACCCAATGGGTTCCCGTGACCAAATGAGTTCCCGTGATTTATAAAACGCATACCCTTTCACAAAAATATACAAAATACCGTGTCCACAACAATACTACGTGATGAATTATTGACACTTGTCAAATAAACTGTATTTCAAAAGTTCGCAATAAGAATGTCTAGGTGATTTTTAATAAAATGATGAAGTGGAAAAATTCAACCGAGTGGTGAAGGAATCTTTGCAATTTTCTAAGTGCAAGAATTTAAAATGGAGTGTGAGCATAAAGAAAATGTTGTGGATATATTGTACTACCCCTACAGTAACAGGGTATAGTCCTTTTACCGTAATGAGAGGGAGGGTGCATTTCATAAAGGATAATCAGAGTCAGATGGTAAATTCTAGATTACAACAGTGGTCACCTAATGTGATGGAAAAAGAACTTTTGGAAGACATAGGAGAGGTATAAGGAATATAAAGATAAGAAAAGTGATACAAAAGTTAAGGAAGGGAGATGCGGTGCATGTTAAATTACAATTTAAAGTGAAAAAGGAGAGAGTAAATATTCTGATCCATTGGAGGTGGCAAAGATATTTACTAATTCCGGAAGATTGAGTGATGGTCGTGTGTGGTAAATGAGGTGTAAGGAGAAAAAGAGGAAGCTGTTGGAGGAGGTTAAAGAGAGAGATTACAATTGGTTAGATACACACCATTTGGATAATGGGGTGAATGAGAATGGATGGGTGTGTGCCTAATTTAGAAAGAAGCCTAGATAAAACAAACTTAGGACCACAATGTAATAGTAGCTCTGGAAGAGAAATCAAACGGCCTGTGTATTTGCAGTATTATGTTGCTTGAATAGATATTCATGGCATTATATTATTCTTAGAAGTGTATATTTAGAGTTATAGTTTGCCGAAGAATACCTTAGCAAAAGTTAGTCTTTATCAATGCTATTTTGTTAAATTCTATGTACGCAACGATTTAAAGAAGGAGCTGTGTTTTGTTACTTAATGTAATCTCCCCATGACGAAGTGTAGAATGTATTGAGTCTTCACTGGTCGACTTTTTCTAGTCATGTATAATGTTAAGGGTAAGGTAGTTGAAGATTGCCTTCCATCTGAATCGGACATGTTGGTCCCTACTTATGTATAGTGCGATATACGTTAACTGCAACTTGAGAAACAAACTACATGTGGAGGAATTTATCTTAACATTGATGTTTAAAAAGTATCACTTCTAATAACTGCCACTCAATGCAGTGATACAATCTAGTATATTAAGTAAATATTCTACACATCGTTTGCTGCACGAGTCACATGTCAAATATATTGTTGGCTCGGCTCGTGTTAAGGCTGTGCCTAGTGTGTTTTGTTAGCTAAATTACTTTGCAAAGAGGTACTGATCCTTAGCGCATTGCGTGGAGGGCGAAGGGGGGCAGTGTGCTCTCTAGAGAAACTGTTTCAGAGGTCTCGGTTATTGTCGGATTCGTTTCAGAAGAGGGTGTCGGGCTACATGCTCAAAGTTTGGGAGGCCTCTCACTGGACTCTACTGGCCCTCCTTACATAGCATTATACAGGATGAACTACTATACCTGCTTAAGTGACACCGCTGTTTTTGACACGTGGGACCCTCCGTGTTGCTTACTCTCCACAAGCAAGCTAACCGACTCGTCCTGTTGCCTAGGTGCAGTTGACAGCCGTCACCTTAGCAACGTGACGCAATTCGGAACGTAAGTGCATTCCTGAGTAGCTATATCAGTGTCAGCCATATTTAAGTGTTCAGTGAACGGAATGAACGAATACCTCCGTTTGAGGAAGAAAGGCTAAAACTAGTTTTGGAAACCATGAAACGCGAACTACGCATGTAGCCGATACTCTTCTTCTAATGAGAGGTAGGCGTTTGAATTACCAACCAAAGCGAAGCCTAGACTATTGAGGCGGAAGAACAGAGGAAGACAGCAATGTATGATAATTCCCTTTATTACGTATAAAGTGAAGAGACAGGTACTGGAAACCCCTTCTTTTGAAGATGCCAGTCACACTTCTCACAAAAACATACCACACTGTAGCAAATACCAACCCGAGAACCCGCACGTGCGCAGTGAAACAAAGAGCAGACGCTTTAAAGCACGTGACAGGCAGTTGTCTCCTAGAAGCTAGTAAGGGAGTAGCTAAACTTTGGGATGTGAATGCGGGTGAATGCTGCGGATATCTTGGGTTGTTCATCGTAGTCAGAAATACAGAGTAGTTAGCCCGCCAGCCACCACGCCTCCCCCCATCCCCCAGCCTTGGGATCTGTGCAGGAACGTAGAGTTGACTGTTTTTGGTGGCTTGTGTCTGGTGATCGTAGAGTCTACCCGGGGCTTTGAGTTTGTCCTGGGTGTACGCTGAGAAGCCCCGATGAGTTGGGCCGTGTTTGTCTTTTCTCCGCCTCTTTAGGGCGGTGCGTTACTTCCGTGCAGTGAGATGCAGGGTAACAGCGGTGAGGTGATCTGTTGTTTGGGTCATCATGAGCACCTTCCAGGGTCGCATGCTAGAGTATCCCAGCATTTCCATAGACCGCTTCGACAGGGAGAACTTAGCGGCCAAAGCCTACTTCCTTTCCCACTGCCACAAGGGTGAGTCTTGGAGCCCAAACGAAAACCGCCGTCCCACCCCTACCCCCCGCCAGCTGAGTAAAGGGAGGTCCACACTTGAGGGTTCACTCAGCATCGACGAACTTCATTTCCCCACAGAGTTTGATTTTAGTTCCCTTTGTGTCAGTTTTCAGCAATTTGAACAGACGCAATACCAAAGCTTGGATTGCACTGCCGTAGCGCACGAAGGTGCATTCAAAACATGTTCAGGAAGATTGGCAACTGCATGTCTTACTTTAGGGTCTCTCAAGACTGCTCCAAGTGATACTGGCCTAATGGGGTTAAAGCAGTATTAGTAATACTCTTCAGTGTGTGGAAAACTAAAGAATCATTTCAAACGCGTCCACTTTCTTCGCGCACCAAAACCTTTAGTTACGCTTTTTATGTAATGAAATATCGAGACATCGCTCACGTTCCATCTTGAAATCACAAGGTCGCTGATTAATGTCTACATTCCTACAGAGGATTAGATACTCGGCAGGAGCTCTGGCTAATTTTGCCTCATTGTGCGATACAGCTTTGTGTAAATCTGGACAAAATGATCGTTCAACACATGCCCTGTCAAATGGAAACAAGCAACAAAAAAATTCTGGTGTGCTTATCTGTGTGAGTGAGACAGTGAAAGGTCGTGGAAAAGTAACAGCAAGTAAGAAAGTGTGTGGATTTGAAAGAGATAGGGTGAGGAGGAATGT
Source organism: Calotriton arnoldi (assembly GCA_963921515.1). NCBI lineage: Eukaryota > Metazoa > Chordata > Amphibia > Caudata > Salamandridae > Calotriton > Calotriton arnoldi. The sequence goes on along the minus strand of CAWUFW010003000.1, from coordinate 657,322 downwards.
AGAGAAAGCAGCCTGTGAGGGGACACTTAACAAGCTATAGACCGCACACATTGAAGGGGCCAGGAACCACTTAAACAACAGAGGAGCGGGGGCGAGCGAGCGCGGCAGCCTGCAGAGCTGACCAAACGCTCGTGCGTCGTGGCTGGCCTTTGGATGGGTACGCGCGGCAGACATGTGTTTCCAATTATCGCGCCCGCGTCTGGGCACGATAATTGGAAACACATGTTTGCCGCGCGCACCATCCCAAAAGGCCAGCCACGACGCACTGAGCGTTTTGGGACTGCTTTTCAAACTCGCTTACAATAAGTCTTCGCCTCTAAGCAGCGCTTGCGCGCTACTCGAGGCTCGACCTAAAAACGGGTTAAATATATTAAAACATTGATAGCATTAAAAGTGTATAAATATAACACTTAAAATGCATATGTAAATTGATTAGCAGTGTTTTAAAATGTATAGTACATAATCATCACTGTCTTCAAATGTTGCACATAATCTGTTACAGTGGCTGTTAAGATAAATTCAGGCCACAGTGGCCCTGTATCCAATTCATTTATGACACTGTCTCTTGTGCTTGAATAAAACCCATGTTCCAACAATTTCTGTCAAATACATTATTTAACATATGTATTCAAAACAAGGTCATACCGACTTGCATTTATAGTTTACATAGTCTTGAGTGCCATTCGCCAAAAGTGTCATAGTGCAATACATAAAAAGTGATTGAAGTGATATGAAGAAAAATTGTGCAAAATATAATCTGCTAGTGCAATAAGTGCAGCTCCAATATGATTTAAAAGAATTTCATAGTTTCTTGCATTGGACACAAGTAAAGGTCGGGTATAGGCGGAAATGCCTTGGCTTGGAGCCCCAAGCCTAAGGTGCTTTTGCTTTCCCCTTTTGTTGTACTTGAATGTACCCGAGTTATTTACATAATTTTATTCAATGATTTAATTTTTTGGGATTTCGTCAATTTTCTAATTTTTCTGAGTAGCCGAAACATCTTGGTATTAATACCATTGTTTTATGTCCCTTTGACTATTGTATTCGTGGTATAGGTGAGATTTTCAATGCCCTATTCCTAAATATATGTATAAATACATAAATAAACAGTTATGAGCAAAGGTCGCAGCGTTCTCTCCAATCAATGTAAAAACTTATTATTTAATATTTAATATCAGACACACAACACATCCATATAAATAAATATATCAATACAGGTCCATAAAAACAATAAAATATATAAATATATGTGAATGTATATATGTAAAACATTAAATATTGGACTTTGGATAAAAAGCTATTTATAATTGCTAAAAATTATCAAGTTGTTAAAGACATGTATATAGATCCTCTGATATATTCAAGCCCCCCGGGTGCTTGGAATCTAGTTCTATGATATACCGAGTTTCCAGCTGTCTGAAACTGGATTCTCTATTTCCCCCTCTCCTACTCGAGGCAACTGAATCAATCACGAAATATCGGAGGTCTTGACTGTTTGATCTATGTTTCTCTTTGAAATGGCGCGCTACTGGGTAGGTATTGTCCTGGTTGTTGATGGCTCTTATATGTTGGAGCACCCTTTTATGCACCTGTAACTTGGTGCTCCCAACATATAGCAATTTACAGGGGCAGGACAATACATAGACAGCATACTCTGTCTTGCAGATCAGTAGTTTAGATATTTTGTGTTGTTTAGGACTAAACGGAGTTTGATAGACAGTCATATTAATCCCATGCTGTGTATATATATATATATATATATATATATATATATATATATATATATAAGCATATGTATAGCTATATCCAATTATCGCCTCTTGCAGTACGTCAACCCCACACCGAAAAAGACAAGCCGCAGCTCAATTCCTTAAGCGTGATTATTTTATTCTTGACAGCGAAAACGCCTGGGACGTTTCGGAGCAGCCGCACCTTGTTCACGGGTATGTATGTATGTATGTATGTATGTGTGTGTGTATATATATATATATATATATATATATATATATATATATATATATATATATATATGCAGCCGTTAAAGTTAGCTAAGCTAACTATAACTCGCGACCCCGCAATGCACTGCTTATGACCTCACATATTAGTATACAGTCACTCATATACCCCGTCACTCACATATATTGCCTTTCACATACTCAATTACTCACCCATACTGACACATGCACTCAATCACCGACACAGTCATACAGACACTCACTCACCCATACAACTACTCACACACGCAACATTACCCCATACAGCCACTGACTCACCCACTCACTGATCCATACAGGCAGTCACACACCTACTCACCCACAAACACAGACACCCGGACAAACATAGGCGTAGTCAGACAATCAATCAATCACCCATATAGCCATTCACATACCCACTAACACACATACACCCACTTAGACATCAACTGACAGACTGATACACACATTCACACAACCAGTCACTCACGCATACATTCACTGAAACACCTAATCACTCACTTATACAGTCAGTCATGCACACACTGAATCATCCATAAAGTCACTCATACATCCACTGATTCAACAATACACCTTGGTATATATATTTAACACTCATAAACTTTTTAAAAACACTCTCAGTCACTAGATGATGTCATCAGTGATGTCATTTGAGAGGTCATCCGTGATGTCATCAGTGATGTCACTGACCATGTCATGAGTGATGTAATATGTGAGGTCATAAGTAGTGCATTGCGGGGGCGCAAGTTATAGTTAGCTAAGCTAACTATAACAGCTGAATTTCTATGGTTTTGCACGAGTGAAATGTCAGCCTAACTATAACGTCTCTGTAACCTTTGCTTTTTTCAGTGAATTTCAAAGGTTTTTTTAAATGCTAATTCTTATCTGAAAGAGACCATTCGTTATAGATTCCTTACCTTAGAACTACCCCCAGACGTCAGACTGGATCCGGAGAATTTTTTCTCTAGCAGTACCCCTGCGCGTCGGTAGGTGGTGTCGGCCGACTCCGCGTCCGTCGTCGGCGTCATGATTGCCGGGATGACTTCGCGGTGTCTATTTAGACGCCGACCCTGCGCGCTGACGTCAGTTCTTTCTTTTTCTGCGCCAGCCTTGCGCAGATCCGGAGAGAGCTTGCCCCTTAGTCATTTTTTGACTAACCTTTTCTCGACTTTTGTTGATTTCTTTTTGAGTCTTCCATCTCCTGGTGCACGAGGGAGGTCACATCCATGGACCGGATTCAAGCCGTGCGAGGCTTGTAACCGCCTGATGTCGGTTACGGACCCCCACCTCGTGTGCCTCTGGTGCCTGGAGCACGACCACGACCCGAAGTCGTGCTCCGACTGCCGGGCCATGAACCCAAAGTCTTTGCGGGCGCGCCCGGAAAGCTATTGGAGGCCCGGCAGTCGGCTCCGCGTCGTTCGAGGTCCCAGTCGAGGGGAAGGTCACGGGACCAGTTGCAGAGCCACCATCACCACTCCTCGTCAAAGTCTTAGAGATCTTTGGGTAAGTCGAAGCACAAGAAGGCGGCAAAGAAGCAGCGTTGCTCTTCGCCTTCTCCCCCGTCCGTCGGCCGATGCGACGCGGGAACCGGAGCGTCGTCGCTCTCCAGCTCCGTCGCCTGCTTAAGGGATGGCTCCGCGCTACCCTCCATTTCCTGGTGGCGGAGCGTCCCTTGCCCAGCTTCAAGCTTTTTACGAAGCGCTTCACGGCATCTTTGGGCAGCCCGACTCCACCAGCATGCCTTTGGGCCCCACGGACTCGGTTGAGGGACCTAGGACTTTGAGGGCGGCGGCTTGGGCCCGGCGCCAGAGTGCCCCTGAGGATCCAGGCCTGCATCCGGAGAGACACCGGTCAACCTCACAGTACCTTCCCCGGCGCCGATCCCAATGACGATGCCCCCGGCACCGGTCGTGCCCCCGACCGGCGCCGACCCCAGCCTTACTCCCGACTTGGACCCGGTGCCGGACCGACGTCGGTCGACGTCGGAACCGGCTCCAAAGGGCACTTTGGTGCCACTGTTCATCCCTGGCGTTCCCTAAAGCCCTGATTGGCAGCCAGAGGAGGGTGAGGAGGACTGGGAGGGATCTGTTGACCATTTTGCTGAGCAGCTTGAGGAGCCGGACTGGCGACAGGACCTGGGTGACACCAGTAGTCTGGACACCTCCCCGGACCTTGGCATGCTTTCTCCCCCTACCGTGGCTACGGAGAAGGGAGCGTCTTATGCAGTGGTGTTGAGTAGGGCAGCTGAGGCCTTGGGCCTGGAGCTTCCTACGGTGGCAGTCAGGACTAACCTCCTGACAGAGGTACTTCAACCTGTAGCAGCTTCTTCCGAACCCCTGCTGCCTTTCAATGAAGCCTTCACAGACGTCCTTCTGGGCACTTGGTCCGAGCCCAGCACAGGGGCCCCTGTGGACAGGATGATTGCCCGACGTCACCGCCTGTCCCGGGTGACCCACTTTTCCTCTCCCAACACCCAACCCTTGAGAGCTTGGTGGTCCAAGCCTCATCCTCTAAGGGCGCATTCCCTACTTCTCCCCCAGATAGGGAATCCAAGAAGCTGGACCATCTTGGGAAGAAGATGTTTTATTCCGCCAGCTTAGCGATGTGGTCAGTGAATACCGCATGCCTCTTGGGCAGTTATTCCCATACGGTGTGGGATACGGTGGCGCGGGTGCTGCCACAGTGCCCGGAGGAGGCCCGAGCCGTTCTCTCCCACACAGTGGCTGAGGGTAGAGACGCAGCAAAATTCACGATCCGATGTGGGCTGGATACCGCCGACTCACTGGGCAGAACGGTTGCCACATCAGTAGCCCTGAGGCGCTATTCCTGGTTGAGGATGTCTGGTTTTTCTGGGGGATGTCCAATCCACACTACTGGACATGCCTTTTGATGACCATCGCCTGTTTGGTGATAAGGCAGACTCGGCGCTCGAGCGCTTTAAGGACTCTAGGGCTACTGCCAGATCCTTGGGCCTCGCGGCGACCTCTCACTCCACACAGTCTGCTTTTCGCCCCTTTCGTGGCTACGGAAGGGGTGCCCCACCACGTTCGTCCCAGTCTAGCCACCGGTTCACGCAAGCTCAGCCTGGGCGTGGCCGCGGACGTGGGAACCAGCAACCTCGTGTGTCTGGGGGCCAGCGGGTGGGCCAGTCCACCCATATCCCCCCTGCAGCAGCCTCCAAGCCCTCCTAGTCCGACCTTTCAGGACCATCAGAGGCCAGTGGACGGCAGGATTCGCCATCACCTCCCCCACTGGCATACCATCACATCAGACAGGTGGGTTTTGCAGATAGTCCGAAGGGGCTACTCCCTCCCCTTCGAGACTACCCCTCCCTCCATGCCACCATCCTTCCATCGCATGTCGGAGGATCACCTGGCCCTTCTCCATCAAGAAGTTGCAGCTCTCTTGGCCAAGGGAGCTATCGAAAGGGTTCCTGTGCCAGAAGCAGGACGTGGTTGCTACTCACACTACTTTCTGGTACCCAAGAAGGACAAAGGCTTACGTCCTATCTTAGACCTCAGGGCCCTCAACCGCTTCCTCCAGAAGGAGAAGTTCAAGATGCTCACTTTGGCTCAGGACCTGTCTGCCCTCGACCCCGGAGACTGGATGGTAGCGTTGGACTTGCAGGACGCTTATTTCCATATCCCCGTTCTGCCGGCCCACAGGCGTTACCTTCGGTTCACGGTAGGCCACGAACATTTTCAGTTCACCGTGCTCCCCTTTGGCCTTTCCAATGCCCCTCAGGTGTTCACAAAAGTGATGGTGGTGGTCACAGCTCATCTGCGCCGATTAGGGGTTCCAGTCTTCCCCTATCTCGACGACTGGCTGTTGAAGGCGAACTCGCCCCAGGCTGTCGTCTTCCACCTCCAGACTACGGCAGACCTCCTGCATTCGCTGGGGTTCACTATCAACGTGCGGAAGTCACACATGACTCCCTCTCAGAAGCTCCTTTTCATCGGAGCGGTTCTGGATACGGCGCGGTTTTGGGCTTATCCTCCCGAACAACGAGTCTGGGATATTCGGGCTACGATACCGATGTTTCAGCCTCTATCCCAGATTTTGGTGAGAAGGACTCTGAGGCTGCTGGGCCTCATGGCCTTCTGCATCCTGCTGGTGGATCATGCCAGGTGGCATATGCGGGCTCTGCATCAGGGGAATCTCTCAGACTACGTCCAGATCTCGGAGGGAACAGCATACCAATTACAGTGGTGGTTGACGAACCAACAGTGGGTCACGGGCAGATCCCTCTCCCTTCCCCAACTAGAGCTGACAGTGGTGACCTATGCGTCACTCCTAGGATGGGTTGGCCACCTGGGAGAGGCGGAGATCAGAGGACTCTGGTCTCCGGCTGAATCTGGACTCCACATCAACCTTTTGGAGCTCCAGGCAATTCGTCTGGCACTGAAAGCATTCCTTCCCTCTATCACAGGAAGAGTAGTGCAGGCGTTCACAGACAACACCACCGCCATGTGGTACTGCAACAAACAGGGCGGGGTGGGGTAGTGGACCCTTTGTCAAGAGGCTCTTCACCTTTGGACATGGCTGGAACATCAGGGCATGTCCCTGGTGGCTCAACACCTGGCGGGTTCTCTGAATGCCAGGGCGGACGAGCTCAGCCGTCGGTGCATGATGGATCACGAAGTGGTGCAAGCTCTCTTTCAGCAGTGGGAGAGCCTTGGTTGGATCTATTCGCCACCTAAGAGAACGCGCACTGTCAGCAGTTCTGCACGATGGAATTTCCAAGGCAACACTCACTGGGCCAGGCTTTTCGTCGCGAGTGGAACTGTGGCCTCCTGAACGTCTTTCCGCTGGTACCACTTCTGCCCCGAGTGCTGAAGATCAAGCGCGACCAGGCCCAAGTCATTGTTGTGGCTCCACACTGGGCACTGGTACCCCGAGCTCTTGAGCATGGCCATCGATCATCCGATCAGACTGCCCCTTCTGGAGGATCTCCTGTCGCAGCAGTAGGGGACAGTCCTCCACTCGAACCTGTCCAGCCTCCACCTCCTTGCGTGGAGATTGAGCGGCGGCAGTCAACAGCTTTTGACCTTCTGCCCGAAGTCTGTAACGTCATCTTGGCAGCCAGGCGTCCCTCCACTAAGACGGTATACGCCTGTAGATGGAACAAGTTTGTGGCATGGTGCACAGCAAAGGCTGTGGATTCCCTCTCTGTCCCTCTTTCTGAGGTTCTCTTGCTCATCCTTTCTTTAGCCGAGCAGGGCTCTGCCTTGGGCACTCTTAAAGGCTACCTCTCGGCCCTATCTGACTTTCTTCGCATTCCTGATCAGCCTTCTTTTTTCAAGTCCCTATTGTAGATAGATTTCTAAGGGGCATTACTCATCTCTTTCCTCCTTCTCCTTTCGTAATGCCCCAATGAGACTTGAATCTTGTTCTCACTTACTTTATGTGAGCCACTGCATACATGTCCTCTTCAACTCCTTACTTTGAAGACTGCCTTCCTGCTCGCCATCACCTCTGCTCGCAGGGTGAGTAAGCTTCAGGCTCTATCCTCCAAACCTCCTTTTCTTGCAGTCCATCCGGACAAAGTGGTCCTTCGCACTAGGCCCTCTTTTCTACCCAAAGTGGTTACCTCTTTCCACATAGGTCAGACCATCACTTTGCCCACCTTCTACCCGCCCCCTTCCAAAGAGGAGGAGAGACTCCACCATCTGGACCCAAAACGTGTGCTGTCCTTCTACCTTGACAGCACTAAAGATTTCCATGTGGACGATCAACTCTTCGTTGGTTATGTGGGCGCCAAGAAAGGTCGGGCCGTCCAAAAATGCACCATCTCTCGATGGGTTGTCCTGTGCATTAAAAACTGCTATTCATTGGCGAAAAAGGAACCTCCAGTGGGACTGCGCGTCCACTCTACCAGGGCGACAGCAGCCTCCACTGCTTTGGGACGTGGAGTTCCGCTCATTGACATTTGCCAGGCAGCCACGTGGGCATCCTTGCACACGTTTACCAAACATTATTGCCTGGATAGCCAAGTCCGGAGAGACAGCTTTTTTGGCCGTTCTGTTCTCCAGGACTTTCTGGTGTGAACTTAGATCGCAGACCCACCTAGGAGGTTGGCATTGCTGGGGTATCTATTCTAATGTAAGGAATCTGTAACTAATGGTCTCTTTCAGATGAACAAGTTACTTACCTTCGGTAAAGATGTATCTGTAAGAGACATATATTAGTTATAGATTCCTTACCGCCCCACCCATCCTCCCCGTTCTATGAACTGACTTCTAGTGTGAGGGACTCCCTTTCAGGGCCCAATTTTTTTGCACCGGTGTTCAGTGTCTTGCATGGCTCTGCGCTCCTAGTGTGGAAAGTTGCGTCAGAACTGACGTCAGCACGCAGGGGCGGCTTCTAAATAGACACTGCGCCGTCATCCCGGCGATCACGACGACGGAGTCGACCGACGCCACCTGCCGACGCACCGGGGTACTGCTAGAGAAAAAATTCTCCGGATCAAGTCTTACACCCGGGGGTAATTCTAAGGTAAGGAATCTATAACTAATATATGTCTCTTACAGATACATCGTTACCGAAGGTAAGTAACTTGTTCAACTATAACGTACCAGAATCCTGTGTTTTTTTCAGTGAATTTCTAAGGTTTTTTAAATGGAAATTGCTAACTATAACGTCACTGAAACCTGTGTTTTTGCAGTGAATTTCTAAAGTTTTTTTTAATGCTAATTTCTAACTCTAATGTCCCTGAAACCTGTGTTTTTTTCAGTGAATTTCTAAGGTTTTTTAACTAGCAGTCATGTTTGCAGAGTGGTGGAGAAAGGGATCTGGGCCTTCGACCAGCTCTCAGGAATTCCGATGCGTAGGACTTACAGGAGGTACCAGGAGGGCTTCTTGGCCCCCAAGGTCCTCTGGAGTAAAGTGGACTTCATACCCCAACCAGTAGAGCACCAGGAGGCGCGTTTGCAGAGTGGTGGAGAAAGGGGGCGTGGGTTATGACCACCTCTCAGCAATCTATCTGTGTGGGGCTTACTGGAGGTAACATGAGGGCTAGTTGGCCCTCAGGGACCCTCAAGAGGCAAGGGGAAGTCATGCCCCAACCGAGAGCACGCCAGGAGGCGCGTTTGCAGAGTGGTGGAGAAAGGGGGCATGGCCTGCGACTACAGCTGCGTGAAGGACCCGAAGAAATGTCTCCAGTGACCTTGTGTGTCTGTAACTTTGCCACCGAGCAGGAAACGCCCTGGGGTGCTTTCAGTAAGCTGTCCATCATTCTTGGAAAAGGTCAGGAAGACGCTGCATCCCGCTAATGTAGGGGCGGGGCCAAATGGGCGGGGCTTCTCTGCAAGTTTACATGCATGTTATAAAAGGTCAGCACACTATCTCTTGTCTCAGCAGCAGATGACGAGAAAGAACCTCCTGGTCACAGGAACTGCATGAGGTTTTGCGCTCGAGAAAAGCAAGGATGCAACCACCTCCATCAAGGATTACAGCGATCTTTTCACAGTGGAAATGAGGAGAAAGCACACCTTCTTAGCCATGACCATGAAGTTAGGCTGATAAATGCATTACAGAAGTGGAGCTTCAACTCGGGCACCTGCTTTCCTTATATCTGTAAGTGCTTCCTGGTGAGGTTTAATTTTTGTGACACGAGCATCGTGCCAGAATGAATCCTGCCCAGCATATTTAGCCAAGAAGAGGCCACCGTTTTGTGCAATACCTGTACTCGACTGGAGTACTTTCTGATGGCTAATCAGTAAGTGCTCTCTCGGCGGGTAAACGTATAGTGCATCTCCTACACTACAGCTGCGTGAAGGACCCGAAGAAATACCCCTGGGGAGGTAGCGGTCCCCGGGGCTGCGGAGGGGCCGCTTGCCCTCCCCCGCAGGCCCCCACATATCTAATTATAATCGCCCCATGGAACCTGGCCCACCCGGGGGCTTAAAAGAAACTACGCGAGGGAGACAGCGCTTCGTGTTTTTCTTTTTCGGCAGGATTCGCGCACCCTACGTGACTCCCGCCGAAAAATTTTCAAAAAATGCTTTTTTGCCCTGCGGGACCCTATGCCTAGGGGGTCAGGGTGTTTATACCCTGCCCCCTTTTCTTATTTTTTTTTTATCCTTTCTTTACCTTTTTCTTGGGACTTGGTTCAACCGAGTCACAAGATGGCTGCCAACACTTCCTGGTTGGAACTGTTGGCAGCCAATCAGATCGCAGACTTGAGATATATGGATATCTGAGAAATGTTTACATTTTTCAGCAACTACTGAACTTATTTACGCCATTTAACAAAAAGAGTGCTTTCTGGACCAAGAGCTACCTTTTTGCCAAATTTGGTGTAATTCCGTTCAGCAGTTCGGACTGTAGCCGTGTCTAAAGTTTCCTACGGAAATTAACATGGAGAAAACGCGTTTTGGGACCCCCCCCTTTTTCTTGGCCCCCGCTTGACGAATCACCCCGAAACTTTCAACACAGGAGCTGACCTGACCGCCCCATTAGTTTTGAAAATTTCGCGAAGATTCGCCAAACGGCACCAAAGATATTGGCAAAAGAAAAAACGCTTTTTGAATAGAAACAAGGTCCTAACTATAAGCACCTACTGGGGGAGGGAAGGAAGGATATATATATATATCCCCTGCAGGGCGGGCTCTTGAAACAGGAACGTAGAATCCTGTAGAGTTTAAGCACAAAGAGAAAAGAGCACAACTCCGACTTCTAGACAAGCTGACTTTATTCGTCTAAATGTGTTGCAGCACAGAGAACACTCCTTTATACCTTACGCGTTTCAGCGTTTTGCCGCCTTGGTCACAGGTGAGTGTTTTTTGAAAGTCCTTGTGATCAAGTGCCCATAGCTCCAACTACGGGCCCCAGAATGCACCAAATATATATTCCTCAACGTGCACTGGTGCTTAATGCCATACAGCTTAATAGCGTTACTTTTCATCACCAAATGTCACTTATTTGTAATGCCGCAGTTCAAGGTGCATGCTTTAAAATTACAACTGCAAAGTGCATAATAGTGCTGCCACACTTGAGTAATTTGCTTGAAACGCAGAGTTGCCAGAGAAAGGATGTCACCTCTCTCATCTCCCTTTCTTCCTCACATTACCAAATTGCCGTGGAAATCCTTGCTGGCTGGTAAGTTCGAGAAGCGAGTCATGCCCCCTCCATCAAATGTTTTCAAAAAAGCTCCATTTTACTGGGGGCCCCCAACCCTGCAGGGCGGGCTCTTGAAACAGGAACGGGGAATCCTGTAGAGTTTAAGCACAAAGAGAAACTCCGACTTCTAGACAAGCTGACTTAATTCGTCTAAATGTGTTGCAGCACAGAGAACACTCCTTTATACCTTACGCGTTTCAGCGTTTTGCCGCCTTGGTCACAGGTGAGTGTTTTTTTAAAGTCCTTGTGGTCAAGTGCCCATAGCTCCAACTACAGGCCCCAGAATGCACCAAATATATATTTCTCAACGTGCACTGGTGCTTAATTCCATACATAGCGTATCATCGCGAGGAATAACAGGGCTAACAGACAACTACTGTTCTTTTCAAATGAAGGCCACGAGTTATAAAGCTAGATTCAGTAAAATAATATGGACATCAAAACACTGTCAAAACACAGTGAATAACAATGAGCTTCACAGCCAACTCCGAAACAAATCTAAAAGGAAATATTTTGAGAATCGTGCAAGACATTTGCAGTTGTGACTCACAGATATGACTAATATTTGAACAGCTTGGTGCAAGGAATGCCAAATTCGCATGAAGAATTAACGGCTTCAGGAAAGACACAGCATGTGGAATTAATGCTGCATGAGGAATAACAAATCAGCATACTGAACTGCATAATACCAGCACGAGGAAAAACACGGCATGGAATCAAATTAGCATGAGGACTAACAGATCACTGTTCAGAATTACATCAGATAAACATGAGTAATAGATCAGCAAGGGGTTGTCATCAGGATGAGGAATAACAGATCAGTAAACGAAGACAATTAGCATGAAGATTTATAATTATACACAGTAAACAGTAAGTCAACTTTTTAGCAGAGTCACGAGGAAAGTAAGACATTTGGGGATGGTTACAAAGAATAGTAATAGAGGTATTGCAAATACCTGTAATCTTGTTTTCCTTCTTTATCTCTCATTGGTATGGTGGTCCTAAAATACATTAAAATTAAAACATGTTTTACCAAAGGCTTTTACAGATACTTTTTAAGCTTAGAATGGTAAATATCACATCAGATGTGACAGAAACATTTTTGTGCAACTCGGGCTGCCAAGCCTTTATTGGGATGAGGTCATTCAGAAGGGCATCTCCATGGGAACAATAATATGAGCCATGACCGGGGATCACCTGAAAAGTGAAGTACAAACAGTATGGGGGTTGATAACTTACCCATGAGCTGCCCTACCGAGTGCTCCTTTACTAACAAAGCGCTCCTTGGATCAAATTAAGTTTTTGTATCATGCCACCTACGATAAAGTAGCTGCCTTTATCAGATTAAGTGAGCCGAGTCTGCTGCGGTCAGAGATCAGGCAATTATTTGGGGGAAGGGGGTGGGGGGTTACTGAGAAGGTTATTGGAAAGTGTCAGAGAGAGAAACTCCTTTGTAGCCACTGGGAAATAATGTACGTTTCTGCAGTGAAGTTATGCCTGCAAGATCATCTTACTTAGAAGAGACTTGTGCACCGAAGAACTACAAGGAGGAGGATCTTGCTTTGCGTAAAACAAGGGTGCTGTGTGTTATGTTAAAAGCAGTAGTGTTTGTGAGCGGAACTGAGTTTTACACATAATCAGTCACAGGAGTGGGCCTCGTGTGTGGAGTGAGGGCATACAAGGATGGCATTCTGCACTGCAAGCAGCAGAGAACGCCCACTGCTTTCAATTTCTAGTTCCCAGGCTCACAAGCTGGAGCGCTGTGGCTCCATGGCGTTCTGATCTTTAGACTTTTGTCTATGGTCCCCTACACTGGGCCATCAACAGAAATCATCGGAATTCAAATGTAGGCCAAAGATATGCTAGTCAGAACAAAAGGAATATTAGAACTGGATAAAGGAATATAAGGGCTATATGAGAACAACTAAGACGGAACCAAAATGACTTATTTTATGCAGATATGTCCGTATTTATTACTGTTTAAGAACAGTGACAAGTCCTGGACATCTTCATGGGTTTTTGTAGTTTTCTCCCTGTACCCGTTACTGTCTTCACATTTACCAGGTCCACGACCCTACCCCCTGGCCACATGGTCTGATGAAATGTGAGATGTGCTGCATTACTGACAGCAGCCCGATCTATGGACATCCTCTCCTCCCCAGCAGCTGGACCCTTCACAGGCACGGACTAAAGACCTGTTGTAGGAAAGATCGATCAAACTAACAAGAAGACAGTGGTTCTTCTACTCACTTCAAACGTGACGCTAAACACATTATACTAATCTACAGAATTCAACATTTCACAAGACCCGAGCATGGCAGTGCTCAAAGATGCTTCTAGCTGTCTACATCTTCATTTACAACAAATAACAATACAAAGATAGTATGGGATTTAGAAACATAAGGACACTGGACATCACAGCATTGAGAACACTTCGACCATGGAGAAATGATTGCAGGAAGTCTATGAAACGAGCACAGGGAACACCAATCAATTGAGTTCATACATTGGCAAGCTCTTCACAAGCATTACTAATGGGTACAGCATTGCCAGTAGCATGTGTGCATGATTGCCAAACGAGAGACTACCACTTTTACTGTCGTTGGTGTAGCCAGTAGCAGAGCGTGCTCTCAGAAAAACAACGATTCTAGGCTATACAGAACCAATGACATATTCCCTTAGCAAGAAAGAAAGTATGGAAGGAAGGAAACACACAAACACACCAACCCACCCCCAGTATGACCTGCAGAAGAACATCTGTCTCTAACAGGCAACTTTACAGTCAGCTAACAGGAGAGTACGCTTCCTTCAAAAAGGCAGAACACGTACAGCATTGCAGCAGAAGTTCAAGCTTACCTGACATACAGAACAGGAGGTAACGCAACCAGGAAGAGCTGCCAGAGATGAGATCACAGGTATGACTGCGACAGGGACCAGTGCAAAAAAGAAATGCCATTTTTCATATCTAAATTTCTAAACTGATGATATTAAACATCATTTTACACAACGCAATGTTAGTTGGCGCCTGCTCCTCCTCTTGATCCAGTCACAGCATGTTTTCTAATTCATCTCTGTCCCTTCCCGGGCCGAGAAAGCTATGAATCCAGATGCTGGGCCTACCGTGTGGTCAGGCACTGGTCACATGACACTAGGAGGTAGACCACCATGCAATCTTACTGTGATTCATGAATCACGACAACTTCATGGTCCGAAGCAAAGCTAGTCTAAGCTTCCTGTTGGCACCGCTCAGCACCCATCACTTGCAGCATATGCAACTCCCTTCTTAGCTTGTGCTGCCCTTCATAGCCACCGATGGGAGGTGGAGATGAGAAACAAATCTTGTGGCTAGGAGGCACAATGAAGACATAGGGAGCAGGTGAACCCAGTATATGTATTTAGGTCCCGTTCCAAGAAGCAGAAGCATCAATAATTGCTACTGCTCACTGCGTGCATAGATTTGCATAATTATAATCTTGACGTAAAATACATAAGGCCTGACTCCATCTTGAGCAATAATAATTGACATGTCTTAATGATTTTCCCAGATTATTCTCAGGACGTCCAGCAGCAACGGCGCACGTTCGACCCAGTGAATGCCAAACTGCGGAGCCTTCAACTGCAATACATGTTTCTATTCCCGGCTACACTGAAGGTCTTATTACAGGGGAAAACGCACTTCTTTCAAACGCCAGAGGAGGTTTGGGAGTGGCTGGAGAAAAGTCCCAGGCTGCGTCGCAGTTGGGGGAGAAAACCTGGCACACACACTGATGGGGGTGGGGGGAAGGGGCTCGACCCAAAGACAGGTGGTGGCCCAGGAGAAGAGGTAGCCATGTGCAGAGGAGGGGTGCGAATACACCATGGCGGGATAGAGGCCTGGAGAGGCGAAGGGAGGTCTCTTCGGACTCGGAGAGGGACAAAGAGGCAACCACTAAGAAGAGTAGAACTGCGGTTCTGGAGGGAGGCTCCACACATGGCTATGCAGGTGATTACCAGGGGACGGACTCGGAATCTCCTCACCCTCTGGCGGTCTACACTGCAAACCTAGAACATGAACCTGAGCCCCCCGCCCCCTCGGCCGCCACAGCATCCGGACTGACAGCAGCATCATAATCGTGGAACTGATGCTAAGATCCGGGCCTAGGAGTATGATACTCCTTGTCCTACTGTAGACGGCTCAGTGAGCTGGAGCAGTTATCTTTTCACTTGCAGTGACAGAGTCACCACATCCAGGGGCAGCTGGCTCAGATTGTGTGATAGTGTGTTAAGGGGCTGAATTGGTGGGTGGGACGGTGGGCTACAGACCTTTCAAACTCCTCTGTTGAGTAGTTGTTATGTTATGTTATGTAGCTTCTAGAGCGCACGGCTACTCCCAACGGGAGTGTACCGGCGCTTATGACAGAAAGGGAGGAGGGAGGGAATAGAAGTAGTGACTTCACAGGTGTTAAGGAAGACTAAAGAGCCATGTTTTCAAAAGTTTCCGGAAGCATAGCTCTGTGTTAGCCTTTCTGATGTACATGGGCAGAGAGTTCCACAGAGTTGTGGTTCTAACGGTAAAGGATCTTCCTCCTATTCTTGCCTTAGCAAAACGAGGGATGGTAAGAAGTTCACGATGATTAGATCTTAGGTTTCTTGCTTGATGGGATTTGTGAATTCTTTTCCGAAGATAGAAGGGGCCACTTCCATTTATTGCCCGATAGGCAATAGTAAGCGCCTTAAATTCTATATGTTTTTTTACGGGCAGCCAATGAAGACTTAGCAAATGGGGAGAGATATGATGTCTTAAAGGAACATTTCTAATAAGCCTTGCGGCTGCGTTCTGAATTAACTGCAGTCTCATTAGTAGATACATTGGTATACCAAGATATAGACTGTTGGCATAGTCCAATTTTGAGGTTATCAATGCATGTACAATAGTTTTCCTGCAATCTATCGGAAGAAAATGAAGAAATCTACGTAATGCCTTCATTTTCCAGAAGCAGGACGATGTCACGAGACTTATCTGGGATTTGCATGAAAGAGTGTTATCCACCTTAAAACCCAGATTTCTCGCTGAGGGCACTGGCTGTGGAGGGGGATTGAGCAGGGAAGGCCACCAGAGATCAGAGTGGGGGAGGGAAGGCTGATTAAAAACAAAACCTCAGTTTTGTCGGCATTCAGCTGCAGACAATTCTTTGTCATCCAGGTGGATATGTCAATCAGACATTCCTTAAAATGTATGAATGCGGCCTCTGAATGATCTTTAAAAGAGAACACTAGCTGGGTGTCATCAGCATATGAGATGACATCCACGCCATGTTGCTCTATAAGAGTAGCCAGGGGCGCAAGGTAAATGTTAAAAAGAGTAGGGCTGAGAGCCGACCCTTGAGGAACTCCACATTTCACCAATCTTGGTGATGAGACATAAGGGTGCAGCCTTACTTTCTGGGACCGCCCTTCAAGAAAAGAGCTGAACCAGGCCAAAGTAGTTCCTACAACTCCCAATTGTTTTAGCCTGTCAAGAAGGATCTTGTGTGACACAGTGTCAAATGCTGCTGACAGGTCTAACAGCACCAGCATTGCACAGTTGTTCTTGTCTAAGGTTTCCCGGATTGTTTCAGTTACCTCCAACAGAGCTGTCTCGGTGCTATAGCAAGCTCTGAATCCAGACTGAGAGTCGTGTAGTAAATTATTAATTTCTAGGAAGTGGGATAACTGCTTTTGTGCTTCTTTCTCAAGGATTTTAGCAGGTGCTGGCAGGAGGGAGATAGGTCTAAAAATTTTTAGTACTGTAGGATCTGCATTCTCCTTTTTAAGGATAGGTTGGACAATTGCAGTTTTCCAAATAGACGGGTATGTGCCAGATGTAAGAGAAGTATTCCAGAGCTGATTCAGAGAAGGGTTAATCAAAGGGGCAAGTAAGTTAAAAAACCTAGCGGGACAAGGATCCAACGGGGATCCAGATCTTATTTTTTTCAATTGACTGAGAGAAGAGTCGGAGTTCAGTTTCTACTTTGTTTGGTACGTTATGGGGAGACACACTCACCGGGGCCCTTGGGGGGGTAGGGTCGGGGGAGGGTTGGATACACTTTGAGGAGTTCACAGTTGTTACAGTTAAGGGAGGAAATTCACAGACACACCGGCTGACGGCCGGCCCCTACAGGGACTATATGCACCACAGTAGACCTCAGCTAGCAGACTGGCGGCAATTTGGTCCTCTGCGCTTCCCACCTCCATTCTGGAGTCAAGATGGGTACTCCACTGTTAGGTAATAGGACGCTGTCGGTCCTATCCTGGAACGTGAACTGTCTGGGGGACAAGGTCAAGAGGGGCCTGGTGACCCAATATATAAAACGACTACATCCTGATGTGGTACTGCTGCAGGAGACCCATCTCAAGGGGACACAGTGCAGATTTCTGGGGAGGGGCGCCTATATTACGCTTGCATTTATTTCCCTTTTCTTTTTCTCTGACCTAAGGTCAGGAATGTCAGTAACGAAAGATGCAAGACTTTCAATAATACAAAAATGCTAAAGTGAACATGAACTAATAGAAAACGTTAAATTTCGACTTTCCCATAGAGATATTTTGATATAATACAATAATGTATTAATATGTGTAGTTTAATTTCTGTAAAATGTTTCTTCAACAATACAATTTGCAGGTTAGAATGTGTGAGAATTGCTGGATTTCATCTGTGTGATGTAGAGACCTAACCATGAACGGTTTTGTCTTGTAGTAGAAATAAACAGTGGGAACCAAACGTGTACTTGCACAATGTTTATGAAATGTTTCGTTTTAGCACTTAATATCTGTAAGCCTTTTGTTCTGAACTGCTTAGACAACATAAGCTTTCCTGTACCCATGATGACACCACACATTGATTTACTGAAGAATGCAACATTTTATCTTCGTGATAGATATCAAAATGTTATATTAGAGCGTTTTCCTGGACTTGTGTGTGGAGATTCTTCAGACTCTTCCTAAACTCTCTGCAGAGCCCTTTGCTGAGATTTTCTATGATTTACTCAGAAAGACCTATTCATTTCCCTTGCCTGAACCTATGCTGCTCTGAGACTTTACGGCACCTCGTGAACTTCTCCTTATGGGAAGTGCTTACTGATTAAGGATTGATTAAAACTTTATGCTTTCACTTCTCGATTGGAACTCTTTATTGGTTCTAAAGATACCCTTTCTCTCATTTCCTAGACTTGGAATTGAGATTTACTTGTATAGAACACACTTAATGCATTCGTCCTGTATTGTAGTCCTAATTAATTGATTATTTTGAGAATAAAGATATACTTAAGAAAAGATTTAATAAAACTTTAAAACTCACACCAGATCTCTTCATTGACTCCCAAGAAATGTTATTTGAAATGTGATGTATAGAAAGTTAAAAATGTTGATTTGCAGCTTCTGATTAAGTCTCTTATTACGTCTCAGGTCTTTCGGCCTTGGCGCCCAGCAACGAGCAGGGACTTTCCTCTAGATGAGCAATAAAATTGATACCATAAACCAAATATTTATTTAAAGTCCCTGCTCCACCAACTGTATACCTCGAAATATAAGGCTACTCAAGAGTACTAATATGGCAAGCTAGGCAATGGACAACTGTTCCATACTTATGTACAAATTTATATAGCACAGTCCTATAGTACATGCCGCCTTATCAACTGCACACCATCAGTTATCAATACAGTGAACAGTCAGATGATCTATGCCTCAAAGACAAAATACACCGACAACAAACCACCATGATTCCAACTATTGAGAATCCCAGGACAGTGAGAAAAGCGTTTTAAATGTGTTACAGGAACATATAAATGGTAGATGACGACCCTAAATTAATGCTGGTGATATCATATAACATAAAGTAACAAAAAAAAACAGGGAAATCCTGATGCCCCACTAACAAGCAAGGAAGAGGCATCGAAAAGATGAAGGCAGACTTGAAAAAGCGAGAGAAGAAGAAAAAAATAACCATTTTTATACTTCCTTGCGTCTTGCACTAACAAAGAAATGTACCAATAACCGTCGGTCATTTCAGAACAATGGACTAGAAGTACAAATATCTGGTCACAAAATACTGATTGCGATAGGTCGGTTCTTAAAAAGCTGATTTGTAGTGGGTCACAACATGACCTACTTCATGCACATTAATGAGGTAGGTTACAAACTGCGACTCAGAATTGGAGGCCATCACAGGGATGGTGGACTGCTGGCGTCAGCATATCCCCATGTCTGTGAATGTGTTTCCCTAGAGTAAAGTTTAACAGGCATTTGCAATGCAATCGGTCTCGCATTACTGATAGTTTGAGGTATTGGCGTTGCAAATAATAATTTAACGCCAATAGCTCACACTTTCAGTAATGCGAGACCTAGCGCATTGCAAATGCTTGCGTAGTGAGCCAGCAACCAGCATTGTATGTCTCAGTGCAGTATCACAAGCTGTTCCTAGAGGTCCCTAGTGAGCAAGGCACCTGCACTGCATGTCTTGGTGCAGTA
Organism: Calotriton arnoldi; assembly: GCA_963921515.1. Taxonomy (NCBI): domain Eukaryota; kingdom Metazoa; phylum Chordata; class Amphibia; order Caudata; family Salamandridae; genus Calotriton; species Calotriton arnoldi. The sequence continues at coordinate 637,724 of CAWUFW010003000.1, read as the reverse complement.
CTGCAAGCTGCTCCTAGAGGTCCCTAGTGAGCAAGGCACAGCACTGCATGTCTAGGTGCAGTACCGCAAGCTGCTCCTAGAGGTCCCTAGTGAGCATCATAAACTACCTAAGCGAAACAGTACACAGCTGCTTGAAATATGAGCAATTATATGTTTAAAGTCATAAGGCCGTGGTGACATCAATGGACAGCTGACGATCCACTATAACAAATCAAGCACGCCCATGTTCAGATAAAAGAAAAGCACGCCCGCCATTATCCCATCTGAGGCGCCCGTGCTGCTTAAATTTTAAAAAAGTGTTGTGAGAGAGAGAGAGTGCGTGTCCTGCCTGCAACAGCAGGCAGAAGAAAGCCAATTAAGAAAATAATGCTCCCAGGCTCTAATTAAAGCATACGTGTAACAACCGAAGTAAAAGGGCCTATGGGACCTCTTTTGGTCACATATGGTACTGCACCCTGCAGAAGATATGGTAAATCCAACCTACACATAATGCATTGCATGCAAGACAGTACTACGAGTACATTCAAATAGCTATGTCCATATATACAATTAGTAGCTTTGAAATGTGACAAAATAATTATTACGTTAATTTCACATTAGGTTGTATCTGTGTGGAGCTGATGAAGGGAAATTTACAGACAGTCTCATATAAATGTGAGATGTTCGAGTGAGTGAAGTAATCACTGCCAGCCTAGCTTAGGACCAAGTGTGTGTCCTGCCTGAAGCCTTTTAAGAAAATAGTGCCTTGTGGCTGTAATTAAAACCTAGGGAGCAACAACACATGTAACAGGGAGGTGTCCTCATCAGAGGTTACAAGGCGGTACTAAGGAGGGACTACTAAGCCTATTAACTAATGAAAAGCCACCTTTTTCAAAGGACAGGGACAGGAGCCAATTAAAAAGATGGCCGGAAAGAGGGCGGAGCTTTATGCCCATATCCTGAATATGTTTTTAAAGAACAAGGGAACCCCAGTATTGTGACCAGGGGTGGATAACTACGCGGCGATCTAATTGCCATACAGATAGGCTCCTACTCTTTCCTCTCTGATTACTATAAAATCTTTTTATTCATCGATTCCATGCCATACACTACGGTATTCTGCAGCTGTTGTATGTCCTCAATATATGCCCAAGCTATACATACACTCTCCCAACATGGCGGCTACTTCTGGGGCACTAGCTATGCACACAAACTTTCTGCATGCGCTCTATCTCTCAGCAGGGCCGTGCTCACGCTACCCATGTGCGTAACTCCTCGCGCGACGTTTAACTCGCTCCACCGCCTCGGTGAAGCACTTGGTGATTTGTTCCCGTACTACACTGATTCGTCTCGCTTCCATTGCAGCTATTGACAAGTAAGTCCCTTACCGGCTGTACGCTTTACGACCTCCATCCCTGTGACTTTTCCTTACTGACCTCGCCCCTTCATTTTCAGGAATTATTCTCCTGCACCCACGCTTGACGCAGTCCAACTACCCGCCCTACCAATTACGGGTCCTCCGCTTCTATCTCCAGTGGCCCCCTTCGGCCTCCTAAGTAAGTTCAGCCATCCATCACTCTGCCCGTGCTCACTCCCTAACGGCTCCTAGGTTTACCATTAATACATCCCTTTTACTCACAGGAATCCTCTTCAGCACGCGGTTACAATTTACTGCACCGCCCGTGCCTCCGTCTTCCCGGCATTACGGACCTGTTCATCTCCCCAAGTAAGTCCGCCTCCTAGATTCGCCATCACTCAGAAGGCTCCCTTCTGACCCCATCCATTGACCTCCCTTCCTTGCCCCTTCAGCACTAGCCGCATCCCGAAATTGATTGGAACTCAAGCTCCTGATTGATAGGAATTCGTCTGGCCATCTGTAACCCGGCTCCCAAGTTCACTCTGGCAAGTTTCAGCGCCAGCTACGACTCATGTGCTCCTCGGGCTACGCTTACATATGCACGTTTCTTTCTTTAATTATCTTCGCACTAGTCGCATGCCAGCCCCTTTTTCCACCGCAAGGGCTCTTCCTTCTTGCGCATGCCTTCACCGAGGAGTTACCATCACTCCCTTCTTGCGCTTACCTTCCGCGAGGAGGCACCATCACTGTAGACATGGCTTGACTCTGTCCTCCTCTATTTCTCCACTTGGACTACCTGTCCACTCAGTAGCAAGCACCTTTTGCTATTGTTCGAAATTCTAATTCTCCAGTAAGTAAACAGTAACTGGTCCACAGACTAGTACCTCATAGGTATTAATTTGTATGTTAACTTGTTGTTTTTACATGTTCATCTCGGGACCATTGTTTGATTTCTGGTTTTCCTCTTAATAGATTCTACCTGCTCCCACTTGTCTTGTCCTGATGATGATCTCACATTCATGAGATCGAAACGCCGTCGACCTTTACAACCAAAACTCCATCACTGCAATTAATTAATTTGGAGTTTTGCATATTGTTATCAATGCGATGTAAATTTCAAGTGTCACCAGCACCCCTCACTTCACGCACTTTCACTTTTTGTGTGAGCACCAGAACTTAATAGAAATATACTATGAAACTCCATTTATGCTGTTAATAAATGTGATGTCTTTCCAAACCTTGTGTCCCAGCATATATTGCATAACCAGTCCCGCCTGGACTACCTTACATTGTTTTACTTGACTAACGCTGTTCAAAAATACTTTAGTAGCCTAGGCTACACGAGGACCTTAGTGGCCTCCCCCAGACCTGTGTTTTTCTTAAATACATATCCTGAATACAGCATGGCTCAAAAAGACAGCGCAAGCGCTGCCTAGGTGAGACCTAAAAATACAAAATAAAAAAGCAGCCCGTCTTCCTTAAAGGAAACGGGGCTGTGTATAAAAAGCTACGTTTAAATTTTATTTATATAATATTTCGCAATGGTCCCATGGACAATTTTCTTTTCTTTAACATACACAAAGGGGAAGGAATCCCTTCCCTTTTGCAAATGCAAGACCACCTCCATGTGCTAGAAAAAAAAAATCAAAGTTTTGCGACCAGATTTTATTGTCAAATATTCATACATTACATACTTATTTGGTATTTGGAAAAGACACCTACAACACCCCTTTCAGATACCGAATTGGTATCCATTCAGAATACCACTATAGAAGTCAGAAAAACTTTTCCGATTCCTAAAAAGGGATTAGTGGAGAAGAAAAAACATTGTAACAGTGGCAAGCGCCGAATTGGAGTGTTTGGTACTTGTAATATGCTTAGTAAATCTAGCCCAATGTTGGTTATAATTGCAGCACCCCAAACATAATAAGATCAGGTTGACTAGCTTGCAAGTCGTGTTTTGCAAACTCCTGCAAGTCTGCTTATTTAATAATTTCAAAACTGACAAAATACACCAATCAAAAGTAGTTGGCGCGTGGTACACGTTGTAGAAAAACACAATGACCAATCTTATATAATGACAAACCTTTTTACTACCAGTCTTTATAAATGTGGCATTTTAAGAACAATTCGGAGTATGACTTGTTGAATCCTGCTGCTGCGATATGTCTACTACTCAGCATTATTGCGCTGGATGGTCTAACAGGAGGAGCTGTGTAGCAAGAAACGCTGAGCAACGTGACACTGGTACTGCATAATGTGAAGTGTCTCTCCCGCAGGTCTCAACTTTCACAAGATTTATTAAGCCAATACACTGTCGGCAACAGCGTGGGACTGGTTATTTGATGTTCCGACGAACATCGGTATAGTCTGTGCTTAACCGCCATCAGCCACCAGGGGGCAATGCAAGAAAATATATCTGCAGGTTTGCTTTTCACTCCGTAAAACATATTTATTGAAGCCAAGTCCAGTGCAGAGCCTTACCTGAAAGTCTTTTGTAATCTCTTTTAGATGTTCTAATGTGGCAAGAGCGGATATACACGATGTGTTGTATTCCTGCTGAAACCGCTGTTAATTGGAGCGAGAGCTAGCTCCTAGGATCCTTATAACGAATAATAAAAACGCAGGCTTGCACTGTGAATATTATTTTGATTTGTTGACAATGGCTGGTTTGCTCTTATTCGCGGTTATAAGATGGGATGACGCCAGCCTTTTGACTGTACTGGCCAGCAAACGACTGCACGTCTCATACAAATGATCTTGCAGGCCCCTTCAGCACATACCATCAGAGCCAGTTAAATGATTTTAGGGGCCAGGGGCCCTGTCATATTTTAATGGCCCCTTTTCGAAGCATCTGGATGTAGTAAGCAGTAAAAAAAAATACATATTTTCTTAGCCTTGCGTCAGCCGCGTATTATACCTGGCCACACACCTTTTTTGTAACCCACTCCGATCAACAACTATCGTCTTCCTCGGCAGTCACTTCCCAATGCCACCTTTGCAGACCCCCCATCTTTCACTTGATCTACAGACCGATCCCCAGAAAAAACCTTCATCAAGGAAATTGACCTCAGAGACACATCATCCACCAACCAACCCACTGAATTACTTCTCTTGAACTTGAAACTGCCATATGATTCCTCTACAAACACCTCCGCCAGTTCGGCCTTCTGAAAAATATGATCATCAAACAACGTTGCACTGAACCAAACCACAACAAAATCAGCATTCTCAATCTGGTCTACCACCATAAAGCCCATCAAATTACACTAGGATGCCACTGAACTGGTCGGATACAAAAACAACAAGGTGATGGATGGACTGCTTGAAATAATCTCAGACACTGGCAATCGCTCAGGCCGCATCCCAATCCATCGTTTTTCGCCCACCATGCCACCCCAGTTTGGACCCACCCATATGTAGATCAGTCTTGACCCTGATACTCATGGAACAGTCCAGCCCCAACTGCCAGGCCAGGTCCCCCCTGAACCGGAATACAAGCAACCCAGGAATGGTTTGGCCCTTATTAGGGCTCATCACCCAGGTATAGCTTGGTTCCAGCGGCACAGTGAGCCGGGGACCTACGCCTGGGTAAAGCTGGCGCACATAAAACCACCACAAAGCCCATCAAATTACACTAGGATGCCACTGAACTGGTCGGATACAAAAACAACAAGGTGATGGATGGAAGGCTTGAATTAATCTCAGCAATTGGCAATCGCTCAGGCAGCATTTCAATCCATTGTTTTTCACCCACAATGCCACCCTATTTTGTACCAGACATGGGTCCCATGCACACTTTATCACTAGAAGGGTATACCCCCTAATCTTCCTCTGAAAGTGCATGAATACGGCTGAGGCTTTAGGGATGGGGTTTAGGCCCAATGCATTGGCAGGCTACCCCACAACATATTTTTTTCTGAAAAGCAAAATTATCCCCGGTGTCTAGTATGTTTTCTGCCCTGGAGGCAGATTTGGGTTATACCTTTCCAATATGACTGCCAGCAGGTCAGAAAGACTTTTGAGGCAGTTATGGGATGGGTGCACAGTCCAATGCCAGGGTAGGCCCCTCTACACCTTCTTTGTTGTTCCTTATTTTTCCTAGTGTCTAGAGAGTGTTCTGCCCCCAAGGGTCAACTGGGGAAAACCCCAAATGTGCCTCCCAAAGGTGCACAAAGATTGTTACGTCTGGTTTGAGATAAGGGCACAGCCCAATGCCAGGGTGGGCCACCCCACCCTACCCCTTTGTTTTTTAAATGAGCTTTTCCCTAGAATCTAGTGGGCATTCTGCACCCCTGTGGGCAGACTGGGAATACATCCCTCAAATGCTCTCTCCCAAGGAGGATGGAAAGACTGCTGGGGGTGTTTTGGGGTGGAGGCATGGACTGAACCCAGAGTGGGCTGCCCACACCCCATTTTTCCACTGGTGTGTAGTAGGCTTTCGGACCCATAGGGTGTGGGGCATATAGTGGAACAAACCCCATCAACATCCCCAGGGGGAAAGAAAGACCTGCCTCAGATGCAGGGTGGGCCACCTCTACTCTTTTTTAATTATTTTTTTCCTGGTATCTTGTGGGCTTATTGGGGTGTTTTCCCATGGTAGGGGGGTATATTGTGGTGCAGTATGGCCCGTTGCCATGGTAAGTCGCCACTACCTCTATCTAAGTTTTAAAAAAAGTTTATCTCTCCCTCCTCATCACCCTAGGGGAGATGATTAGGGATAACTCCCCAAACTGATCCCTCTTGTGGGGGTAGAAAGATTTCATTTTTTGAAGGGGCACTTACATTTCCCCTGGGGCAGATCCCCCAGGAAGGGAGCCACTTTAGAGAGTGATGCCATTCCAGTCACCAACCAAAGTGAAACCCTTTTCACTTTCATCTGTGTGACATCAGAGCGCTTCTTAGGACTCAGAGTCACTGATGAAAAAAGTGCAAACTCGGGACAGAAGAGTAGCTTTTTCCTCACACCGTCTTTGTTTTTTAAAAAGAAAATCCTTCTGGTGCAAAACAAGAAGGATTTTTCACAATCAATACAGTGGAAAAACTGTTCACATACACCATTTTACCAAGGTACTACAGTGGACGCAAGTGGCTCGTCTACTGCATTAAAGCGATTCATAATCGTACCCGCTGAAAGTGTATTCTCTGAAACCACAGCTCAATGCACTTGGTGCACCCAAGAACTTACTGACAGCAAATTACCTCTTGGCCAGCAAGAAGAGAAAAGCACAAAACTCCTCAGATATATCATAATCACAACCAAGCCTATGTATGATAAAATCAATGTGTTTCAAAGAACTTAAAGCGATCAAAGCTATCAAACACTTCCTCAGTATGGTCACAGACTCCACAAAACTGGACTTGCTTACAATGACATTTTCAACAAATAAAGGATCTAGCAACACATCAACAGCACAAATTAGGCTACTGACAGCCCCCGCCCCAAATCCCTCTACGCAACATCAAGAAGTGGATCTTCTTATAGATGTGCCCTCACACAGACCTTGCTAACAACCTTACATTCTTAAATCCCCCACATATGGGCAAGACGTTCTCCCATTCAACATCATGAAACCACTCTCCACACTCCAAGTAACCATGACATCCCTTGCACATGGCATGCTTTTCAACGTTCTAAAATGTTCACAGATCCTCCTGCTACAGAAGACAAAACATACCTCAACTTTGAAGACGCAGCCACCAATCAACACATTACCCCATCACACACCTAGTCAATCTCAAAAACATGAGCAACTCGGAAGTCACCATGGAACTTACAAGACCAGTTTGGCATTACTTTTCTCTAAGACTACCAATCTGGTTTCAAACTAAAAAGCAAAAAAGAACAAACATTAACATCCTGGATGGCATCCTTCTCATCAGATATCAAAAGCCCTTCCTATTTGTCCTGTTCGATCGTACAGCCACCATCAATCCCGATCAGTACCTTATCAAACAAGGGAGTTTACGATAGGAGCACTTAACTGGTTCTATCTCTACAACCAACTCCACCTCGTATACCGGTAGAGGCATGTCCCTGTGTAACCTGGCAGACAGGAGGTGTTCTTGCTTTTTCAGGTCTCAGACAGTATAACTATTCCACAAACTAGATAGATTTTGGACGCACAAACTTGTGACAACAGTTATCCTGTAGATTACAAAGATCTTACTTCTTAAAACCTCAGACAGAAAACTATCAGGTTGCACTGACCTCACAGATTCAGTCTTCACGCAGCAGAGCTATTCCACAGGTTACACACCTTGGAGGCTCAGGAAAGCTACATTAAAGGTATATTCACGTTACATAGATCTTACAAGTCCAGCAGCAGACAGATGGCCCAGGCTCATGCTTTTAACAACATAGCTACCCATCAATTTACTAATATTGGATGAAATCTAGAAATCAGAAGATACGATATTTCCTGACAAAGGTCGCAGTCTTAAAACTGGGAGGTAAAACATCAGGGTGACAACAAAACCATGTCACCCTCACCCCACAAAATAACTAAAAGAAAGTGCTCCATGCATTTCCAATAGCTTTTATAACTGGCAAGTACACCTACCATTGAGAAACCTCTGCAGTAGAGATGTACTTGAAAATGCCCTTTTATAAAGCAGACACGGCAAGGCCAAAGTCTGTTCATTTTTAGTGGGTATATGCTCACTTGACAGATTGCTGCAGGTTATTGTGCAGCAATGCAACCTCTCTCATACACAGAGCAGGGCACAACATAGGCAGCATGTCTTCAAACATCCCCCCCATACACAACACACCAGCCAGCACCAGTGATACCTATGATAACAGAGAGTTAGAGTTAGACATAGCACTGGCAGCATTCTTCCTTCAGACACAGGGCTCAGGAAAAGAAGAGGCAATAACTCTGCAAGCATTCGTCCCTGCGCAAGCAACCCAAACAGGCGTAGCATCGTCAGCAGCTGTGAAAGTGCCTTCCCTCATTAATGATTAGTGCTCTAAGCAAGTATTGCATCGGCACCCAGACTTCTCACCAGGTGGTACTTGTGCATCCGTGTCTCTTTGCAGGAAACAAAATAGTAATTGTAATTGCATTTATATAGCGCTTACTACCCCTGACAAGGCGTTGGAAGCGCTTTTACGGTAAGTAGCACGCTACTCCGGAATCCAGAGGATTAGTGTTGAATTAGTATAGGGAGAAAAGAAATAATTTCAGCGGTGGACATGTGTTTGTTATTTGGATTGAAAAAGGATAGCGGAGGGATAGAAGAGGGAAGGGTTTGCATTTATATAGCGCTTGCTACCCCATATGAGGTGCCAAAGCATTTTTCGGCGGGTAGCACGCTACTCCGGAACCCAAACAGGATTATGGGGAATTAGTATAGGGAAATATGAAATTAATTTGAGTGGTGGGCATGTTAGACTGTTAATTGGATAGAAAAGGATAGTGGAGGGATAGAAGAGGGAAGGCTCTAAAAAGTGGGTTTTTTTGGATCTCATACGTTTGGGATGAGTAAAGAGGAGGTGGAGGGGGGAGAGTCAGAGGAAAGGGTTTAGAAAAGCTTGGGTGGAGGGGGGAAGAGTTTAGAAATGCTGGTTTGGGTGAATGCAGAAGTATGTAAAGAAACGGCAGAGCTCCCAGGGGAGTGACTGTTGTTTAGGAAGCTCGAGTCATGGGAGAAGCCGCAACACTGATCATTTCAATGTTCAGTAACAGGAAGCCATTGAGTAATACTAAACACACACTGCATATTAATATCTAGCTCTACCGAGTTCTTGCTGTACATGGAGAATGCATGCATGCACGGTAACATGTTTCAGTAGTTGGTGATAAAGCAATAGCTCGCCAGGGCCACTGGCAAGAATAAGCTGTGCAACCTCTTCCACCATAAAGAAGAACAAATTCGAACTTGTTTTATAAGGTGATACCAACCACAGCGTTTCCAATTGTTTAATGCAATAGTTAATGTCTGTTGCCATTACCCTGTTTGGTGGCACAGCGTGCAAGTAAACGTTTTTGTTCATTATTAATTGTATAGCCCATATCTGCCATCACTATATCAGAACAGCGACCTCCTGTATTCTGGTATGACATTCCAAATGTGATGGTGTTACTTTTTAAATGGTCCCATAGCAGACACTGCCCATCAGTGAACATATTTTATGAATAATGTATCAGTCATTCAACACTAATGTAAAGATCATGTACAAGACATCTCCTAGGCAGCCCCATGCATTCCAGCAAACAAATGAATGGCATTAGAAACGAATCTGTGCTTACTTAACATCTGACGTTATCAGGTAGGACCGGCAGCAGAACAAGGTGATGAGCCCTTGATCTGAGTGTCCCTAAAAGAGTGATGTCCTGGGCAAAAACCCACTTTCAATATGCCTTAAAACAACTCTGCATGGCACTCACAGAGCCACCAGCACGGGGACTCAAAGGCGACGGTAACATGTTCAGTAGCGGCTGGTATCGGGTGAAAGTGGTGAGGCAGCGCGGGGGACATAAAACAACAAGCATTTGCAATGCAATTGGTCTCGCCTTTGGGACCTTAAATGTATTTAGCTATGCAGCACATTAGCCTGGGTGCTGAAACATATACTGTTCTTTAACATGGAGGGAAAGTAAGCACCAAACTGCGTGACACGCCAGGTATGGGAACACATGGAGAGAAATATTGCCTTTCAGCGGGAAATGGTATAGTCCAAAGCTCTGTTTTTTAATATAAAATCAGGGCCTTCGGTGGTCATATCACTGAAATTACAAGATTTGAAAACAATATTATTGTCTACGGGTGCTTGTGGAAAACAATTTCTATGGACTGGAATCTAGAGAATGCTAAAGTGATTCTGGTATTTTACTGACCTCTGCTGGTCGTTTTCTATCAAGAAAGTTAAATAGAGGCAGTAGCCAGAAACATTAAAAAAAAAAAGAAGGTCCCTCAGCAGAAAGCAATTCTGGTATTTTACTGACCTCTGCTGGTTGTTTTCTATCAAGACAGTTAAATAGAGGCAGTTGAACAGAAAAAAAGTCCCTAAGCGGAAGCAGACAAGTCCTAGGGCTGATCTCCAGAGCCCACTAAGTACATACACATATAAGTATATACTAAAGTATATACAAGAGGTCTTGAATGCTCGACCTAAAAAAGAACTTACCTGGCTGCCGCTCGCCGCTCTTCTGCTTTCTGCTGACTGATGTGCACAGGCTGAGGCTCCCAGACTCCCCTATGGCCAAATCCAATGCTTTTCTCATGCTGGTGAGAGAAGCACTGGTATTGGCCTGAGCAGGCTGGTTTTCCTCTCCATCAGGGACTGGGAGCCTGCACCTGCTGTTCTCTTCACCTGGCAATGCAGCTCGAGATGGAGAGATGTCAGTGCACATGTCGGTTTGGCCGTCCTGATGCAACTGGCCAAACCGAAATGCGCACTGACAGCAGTGCCTCCCACTCCCTCTCTGTGCTTGATGTAGTACTGGGTGAGTATAGCCACGCCCCCAAGACTCGGCTCAGAGAAGAAAAATAAAATGACAGTAAAACTGCTTTATTATCATTTTATTTTAACATTTTTGCAGCTGCTGGCGGGTGGGAGACGCTTCTCCGCCATAACGGAGGAGCCGCCGCTGAGTTACATGTTACAGAATCTGCCCCAGATCTACATACCTTTCAAAGGAGAGGAGTTGGCCTACCGGCAAGGGCGGTCGACCTCTAATCTGGGGAACCGGGTTCGAGTCTCGGCAAAGACGCGCAACATCCTGTGATTCTGGGCAAATCACTTAATCTCCCTGTGCCTGAATGTGTCCTCATGTAATGCAACTGGTGCTCGTGTAAAGCGCTCTGATACCCGATACCTTTGGGTCAAGTTCGCGCTATATAAAACTCCGCTAAATAAAAAAATAAAATAAAGGCATTGATCTGGCATGAATGATTCCATCCAAACCCTGCATCTTCCACAGGAGCACAACATAGCCTAAACACATGCCTTCTTCTCTAGCCCCACACTACGACCTCATCACCCAGCATATATCTTGCAGAGCAATCGAATGCAAGGCTTCACTGTTCAGAAAGGGTTGGCATCAAAGTGGGGCGTACACAAATACATTTCAACATGAATATTGTACAAGGGTAATAAAGTGTGGGCGAAACAAATACCTGAATGAAACCCCATCAAACTACCAAGGGATAGAGTATATATATTTAATTCTGTTTTTAATCCCACTGTGCAGAAGTAAACACAAACTATGCCTCACAGCGAGGAATGTGTTCATATAAATCAATAAGCTGACAGAACGTGGAGCTAACTGAATTCTCCATATTAAGTTGTGCTTCGAATTCAGACATTTTCATTAGGGGCCTGCCTGAAGAAATTGTGCTCTTCATGAAATCCTGCAAATATTGATTTTGTTAGGTATGGTATCAATTTCTTGCTTTCCTTAAATAAATTATATTTATACATACATTCCTTTAAACTCCAACCAATTTAGCATTTGAACCATGACTCTACCAATTCATTGCTCATGAAATCACACATGACGTCGCAGATGACATCACAGCTTGCAGCATGGGTGGCATGAAAGGTGATATCATGTAACCATTGACAGCAATGACATAACATTCTGTCAACACACACTACGCTACAAAATTCAGGCTCAACTCTTGATCCTGCCCTCGACACACCGCATAAAAGCCTCGACCAACACCCTTTCCACACAATAACACAGGACTCGACCTTTGGCTGAGCACACGATCAAGCAAAGGACTCGATCGGCCCTGCAAGCAGTGACGTGCATACAGCTATGCCCTGTGCTCTAAAGGCCCTTTCGCAGACTAGGTGTAGTAGATTTTGAGTGCATCGTGTCCAACTCTTTCGTCAGAACTCACTGGGCTCGACGTTGAGCTATAGCCAGTAGACTCTCAGCACAAGGCCTTTGTTCACTGCTCACTTCCACCATAGCCTACTCGTTTAACCTTTGACAATGTCCAATTAGCACTGGATGAAGGGCATGGGTCTTCCTCAAGACCACACTCTCAGCACCAGTTCGCCCAGATCCTGTTAAGCACTGCTGTCGGCCCTGACATGAGAACTCCGAGCACAGCCAGTTCTTTGTGCAGACCCTGAGCTCAGTGCACCTGCTACATAGCATGCTGAGCACTGCTACTGCCTTCCCAATCCAGTTGAAATGCGGTAGCACTGTGTGCTGAGCCATGATAATTAATCACAGTAGTGATTCGGGCTGAATTGTCACTGGATTTGCTTGAAATAACAAAAGCTGTTCTCAGACCCTACAGGTGTTCTTGCATGAAGAGTCGATGGGGGGCTGTGCATTCATGAGGTCGAGTCTGACACTACCGACTAGTTGCTCTTGACTAGTGGTGGACTGCTCGTTGGGCATTGGGTGCAGAACTAGAGAAAAATGCACTAACAGACCTAGCCCTGTAGGAAGGCGACAATGACCTGGGTGTCTCCTAGTGAGGACGAAACAGTTCAATTGCAGCACATGCACAGAACCAGGTGAAGTTGCCTTCCACTAGGAGCACCGGAATTTAGATCGAGAGAGGTCTCCTTAACCTGGCAGGATTGGGGGGAATGTAGGTGGCAAAGATTGTTAAAGTTGTACAGCCCTAAACACCTGCCTAAAACCAGTATACTTCAGCACCAGACATTTACCTGACTTGCAATTCTACTCCCAGAGATGGAGTGCTGTAGCAATGTTGCTGGGGGTCGGTGTCTCAAGCAATGATTGCAATAAGTGTGGCCCTGTCAGTTCGGGCTGGACTGTTCCCATTGGAGCAGGGTCAAAACTGATTTGTTTATGGCTCGGTCCAAACTGAGGTGGCATGTTGTAACGATGGACTGGGATAGGTCTAGAGTAATTATCAGTAGCTAAGATTAATTCAAGCATTCCATCCATCACTTTTTTGTATACTTTAGAGGGCCGAAATACAACAAGGGGAGGAGCTACCTGTCGGGAACAAGGTAATGAGGAGACTGGCCTGTATCGAGGGAGATCTCCATTCTCCCTCTTACGTATCAGATCATGTGGGGATCATAGACTTTATAATCAGCTATTCTAGAGACACCACTGTTCAGTTGTGCACAATTATAGGCATGGTGCTGCTTATGATTGGAGTACTGATACAGCTTTTGAATCATGGGTACTCCTTTCTCTGTGACCTTGTATACTGCTTTGGACTGTGACTGGAGTCGAGGCCTGCTGTACAATTCTCCTCAGTAAACAAGAACTCAAACAGTGTGGGTTACCACTACCGCATGTCATCAACCAAGTGACTGCTTCATCTAAGGCAGTCCCTGCCAGTTGTAAAGTTTAGTGTCTGCACATCTGGCTATTATCCAGAACTATTTTTTACACCAGGTATGACTGAGTAAAGGGTAAGCATCTGAGGCAAAAACAGATTAGGAAATGCACAAGTCTCCCGTCTCCAATGCTCAAGATGCTGTGAGCAACTGATGTTGCAATGTGGTTGCCTGCCAGTTGATCTGGACAAATAACTTTTTTTTATAGAAGCTGAACTTGTCAGAAAGCCCGATATATCACTATAAGGCTGGATTTAGAAAACTGCGGCATCTAAACAAGTCTACCATTCGTTCCACCCAGTGCCGGAAAAACCCTTATTAGCACCCTAGTAATGTCAAAAATTGACTATTGCAACGGCCTCCTCCTTAATGCTCAAAAGAAGGTCATAAATAGACTACAGATGGTGCAGAACTCAGCTGCTAGAATGCTAACAAGCACCCCTAAGTATCAATCAATCTCAAAGGTGGTCCGAAAACTCCATTGGCTACCGATAAGAAGCAGAGTTAAATTTAAAGCACTCTGCATCACATTCAAAGCCATCCACAACACTGGACCTGAGTTTCTTAAGAGGGCTTTGTGTGTCTATAAGCCCAACAGACCCCTGCGTTCATCAGCAGCCAACCTCTTGAAGGTCCCTCGAACTAAAAAAGTCTCCTGGGGTGATAGAAGATTCACCGTGGCCACAGCCAAGTTGTGGAACACCCTTCCCCTTCACATTAAATCCTGCCCTACCCTGCTTGCCTTTAGAAAGCTAGTAAAGACTTGGCTTTTTAATCAATAATCACCTGCTCCTGGCTTGGTCTTCTACACAGTCCGCAGCGCCGAGACACCCAAGGGTATTTGTGCGCTCTACAAATTGCTTAAATAAATAAATATTTCATGTTGGAACAAGCACATAGAGCCTAGGGTGCTCGCCCAGCATGACTACTGAATTACAACGATCACAACCTTGTTTTACAGATGATGCTCAAGAAGGTTTTGCTCCACTCTCGAGGGCTGCTTAGTACTGCTTTTCCTGTATTACACTCAAATAGCCCACAAGCAATGGATATCCTTCCAAGGGATGAAGAATGAGAAATACAGGTTGCTGTTACTGGCAAAACGGAAGATCATCTCCTAGGAGACTACCCAGTATTTTCCTGACCCTGCTACGACATAGGACTGGGCAGAGGATTAACGAACAAGTTACTTACCTTCGGTAACGATATATCTGTAAGAAACATTAGTAGTGATAGATTCCTTACCTTAGAATATCCCCAGGCGTCAGACTGGATTCGGAAAGTTTTCGTCAGCAGTACCCCTGTACGTCGGTAGGTGGCGTCGTGCGGCTCCGCGTCCGTCGTTGGTGTCGTGCTCGCCGAGATGACGTCGCGGGCGCTACTTAGACACCGCCCATGCGCGCTGACGTCAGTTCTGTACACGACTTTCCGCGCCAGGAACGCAGAGCCATGCAAGATACTGACCACTGGTGCATTGAAACTAGGGCCCTGAAAGGGATGACCTTAACCCTAGAAATCAGTTCGCAGAACGTGAGGATGGGTGGGGCGGTAAGGAATCTATCACTACTAATGTTTCTTACAGATATATCGTTACCGAAGGTAAGTAACTTGTTCATCTGAAAGAAACACATAGTGATAGATTCCTTACCTTAGAATAGATACCCCAGCAATACCCACCCAGGTGGTGGGTCTGCGAACTAAGATCACACCAGAAAGTCACGGAGAACAGAACGGCCAAAGAAGCCGTCTCTCCGGACTTGGCTGTCCAGGCAATAATGCTTGGTAAACATGTGCAGCGAGGCCCACGTGGCTGCCTGACAGATGTCTTGCAGGGGGACACCACATCCCAATGCAGTAGTGGCTGCAGTAGCTCTGGTGGAATGAGCACGCAGCCCCACCGGAGGTTCTTTTTTAGCCAAAGAGTAACAGGCTTTGATGCACAAGACAACCCAGCGGGAGAAAGTTCTCTTGTGTACAGCCCGACCTTTCTTGGTGCCAACGTAGCCAACAAAGAGCTGGTCATCCACCCGGAACTGCTGTGTGCGGTTGATATAAAATGAGAGCGCACGTTTTGGGTCCAGACGGTTGAGCCTCTCTTCCTCTCTGGAAGGATGCGGAGGCGGAAAGAAGGTGGGCAAGGTAATAGTCTGCCCAATGTGAAAGGCCGTAACCACTTTTGGCAAAAAGGAAGGACGGGGCCTGAGCACAACCTTGTCCGGATGGACTGAAAGGAAAGGAGGCTTACAAGAAAGAGCCTGGAGCTCACTCACCCGCCTAGCGGAGGTGATGGCCACCAGGAAGGCAGTCTTCAATGTCAAGAGACGAAGAGGACAGTTGTGAAGAGGCTCAAAGGGAGCGCACATCAAGTATGTAAGAACCAGATTCAAGTCCTACTGAGGCATCACGAAAGGAATAGGAGGAAAAAGGTGTGTAATGCCTTTGAGAAATCTATTTACAACAAGGGACTTGAAAAGAGAGGGCTGATCAGGTAGCCTGAGAAAGGCAGAAATTGCAGAAAGGTAGCCCTTGATAGTGCCCAGAGCAGAGCCCTGCTGGGCCAAAGAAAGAAGGAACAGTAGTACTTCAGAAAGAGGGGCAGGAAGGGGATCCACAGCCTTTGCTGTGCACCATGCCACAAACTTGTTCCACCTGCAGGCGTATACCACTTTAGTCGAGGGACGCCTGGCTGCCAGAATAACGTCACAAACTTCAGGAGGCAAGTCGAAAGGAATCAACTGCCACCGCTCAATCTCCACGCAAAGAGGTGGAGGCTGGACAGGTTCGGGTGGAGGACCGTCCCCTGCTGCTGCGACAGAAGATCCTCCAGAAGAGGCAGTCTGATCGGAGGATCGATGCTCATACTGAGTAGCTCGGGATAGCATACTCTTCGAGCCCAGTCCGGAGCCACAAGAATGACTTGGGCCCGGTCGCGCCTGACCTTCTTCAGCACTCTGGGCAGAAGTGGTATAGGCGGAAAGGCGTACAACAGACCGCAACTCCACTCGCGACGAAAAGCGTCGCCGAGCGAGTGCCGCCTTGGAAATTCCAACGCACAGAACTGATGACATTGCGCGTTCTCTTCGGTGGCGAATAGATCTAACCAAGGCTCTCCCCACTGCTGAAAGAGACCTTGCACCACCTCCGAGTGAAGAAGCCATTCATGATCAAGCATGCACCTGCGGCTGAGTTCGTCCGCCCTGGCGTTCAGAGAACCTGCCAGGTGTTGAACCACCAGGGACATGCCCTGATGTTCCAGCCATGTCCAGAGACGCAGAGCCTCCTGACAGTGGGTCCACGACCCCAGCCCGCCTTGTTTGTTGCAGTACCACATGGCGGTGGTGTTGTCTGGGAACACCTGCACTACTTTCCCCTTGACAGAGGGAAGGAATGCCTTCAGTGCAAGCCGGATCGCCCGCAGCTCCAGAAGGTTGATGTGGAGCCGGGACTCCGCCGGAGACCAGAGGCCTCTGATCTCCGCCTCTCCCATGTGGCTGCCCCATCCCAGGAGGGACGCATCCGTCACCACTGTAAACTCCGGTTGGAGAAGGGAGAGGGATCTGGCGTCGACCCAATGCTGGTTCGTGAGCCACCACTGCAACTGTCGTGCAGTGCCCTCCGAGATCTGGACGTGATCGGACAGGTTCCCCTGATGCTGCGCCCACTGGAACTTCAGGTCCCACTGCAGAACCCCCATATGCCATCTAGCATGATTGACCAGCAGGATGCAGGAGGCTATGAGGCCCAGCAGCCTCAGAGTCACTCTGACCGAAACCCGGGACAAGGGCCGAAAGATGGGAATCAGGGCCCGAATATCCCGGACACGCTGCTCGGGAGGATAGACCCGAAACTGTGCCGTGTCCAGAACCGCTCCGATAAAGAGGAGCTTCTGAGAGGGGATCAGGTGCGACTTCGGCACGTTGATGGAGAACCCCAGCAAGTGCAGGAGGTCGGCCGTAGTCTGGAGGGGGGAGACGACTGCCTGGGGCGAGCCAGCCTTCAACAACCAGTCGTCGAGATAGGGGGAAGACTGAAACCCCTGATCTGCGCAGATGAGCTGCGACCACCGCCATCACCTTGGTGAACACCCGAGGGGCGCTGGTAAGGCCAAAGGGGAGCACGGTGAACTGAAAGTGCTCGTGGCCTACCGTGAACCGCAGGTAACGCCGGTGGGCTCGCAGGACGGGGATGTGGAAATAGGCGTCCTGCAAGTCCAGCGCCACCATCCAGTCTTGTGGGTCGAGAGCAGACAAGACCTGAGCTAGAGTGATCATCTTGAACTTCTCTTTGCATAGGAAGCGATTGACATTCCGGAGGTCTAAGATAGGACGCAGGCCTTTGTCCTTCTTGGGCACCACAAAGTAGTGGGACTAGCAACCACGACCTACTTCTGGCGTCGGAACGCGCTCGATGGCCCCCTTGGCCAAGAGGGCCGCAACTTCCTGCTGAAGAAGCACCAAGTGATCCCCCGACATGCGGTGGTACTGAGGTGGCATGGCTGGAGGGGTAGTCTCGAAGGGGAGGGAGTAGCCCCTCCGGACTATCTCTAAAACCCACCTGTCCGAAGTGATGGTGCGCCAGTGGGGGAGGTGATGGCGAAGACTGCCACCCACTGGCGTTTGATGGGCCTGAAAGTTCGGACTAGGAAGGTTTGGAGGCAGTGGTGGCCGGGGTGGTGGTGGGCTGACCCGCCCGCTGGCCCCTTGGTCCGCTACGGCGGAACCCGCGTTCACAGCCGCGCTGGGATGATTGCTGCGCCGGCCTGTGGCTCAGTTACGAACGCTGCGGGGCGCCCCTTCCTGTGCCACGAAAGGAGCGGAAGGTGGAGGAGGGCGGACTGCCGAGAGTCCCAAGGACTTGGCCGTAGCCCGTGAGTCCTTGAACCTCTCCAACGCGTTGTCCGCTTTGTCACCGAAAAGGCGACGGCCATCAAAGGGCATGTCCATAAGGGTGTTTTGGACATCCCCCGAAAATCCAATGGTCCTCAACCAGGCGTGACGGCGAACCGCCACCGTCGTTGCAATCAATCTGCCCAGTAAGTCGGCGGTGTCTAGGCCACAACGAATCATGAACTTTGCTGCGTCTCTCCCCTCTGCAACAGCCTGGGAGAGAGCAGGCCGGGCCTCTTCCGGACACTGGGGCAGCACGTTCGCCACCGTATCCCACAGAGAGTGGGAATAACGGCCCAAGAGGCATGCAGTGTTCACGGACCGCAGCGCAGAGCTGGTGGAAGAAAAAATCTTCTTCCCAAACTGATCCAGCTTCTTGGATTCCCTATCCGGTGGTGCGGAAGGGAAGGCGGTTGGGGAAGCAGAGGCTTGGACAACCAAGCTCTCGGGGGTGGGGTGTTGGGAGAGGAAAATGGGGTTACCTGGAGCCGGGCGATGGCGTCTGGCCACGTTCCTATCCACAGGAGCCCCTGTGGTGGGCCTGGACCAAGTGCCCAAAAGAACATCAGAAAGGGCTTCATTGAAAGGAAGCAGCGGCTCCGCAGAAGTAGCTGCTGGCTGAAGCACCTCTGTCAGGAGGTTAGTCCTGACGGCCACAGTAGGGAGCTCAAGGTGTAGGGCCTTGGCCGCCCTACGCAATACCACAGCATAACTAGCACCCTCCTCCGTAGCCACGGTAGGAGGAGACAGCATGCCAAGGTCTGGTGAGGTATCCAGACCACTGGCGTCCCCCAATTCCTCAGCCCAGTCCTGTTCAGACTTGCAGGCTGCAGCAAGAGGGTCCCAAGACCCCTCCCAGTCCTCCCCTTGCTCCTCAGGCTGTTCAACAGGTCTAAAATAAGGAGCAGGGACATGGGGATAAAAATCCCCAAGCAACGTCAAGAACGGCATTGATCGACGCCGGCTCGACGCCGCGTCCACTTTGGGGCTGAAACTGAGGTCGACGTCGTCCCGAGGAGCATCAGAACTGGTGCCGGTGGAGTCGACGTCGGTGGAGGCGTAACAAGGTCAACCGGCGTCGACCGGGGTCCAGGCCTGGATCCAAGGGTGTCCTGCGGCGCTGTGGCCAGAGCCGACAGCGACGCCGGAGCCGCCGGCGAGGAAACGGGAGGACAACCATGCGGGACCCGAAGGCGCACCGGCGGGACCCGACGGCCCAAAGAGGCGAGCCATGGCCGACAGGAACTCCTGTATTTGGGCCAGAGTCGCCGACGACCCCGGGAAGGGTGGATAGTCGGGTGGCGACTGCATAGGCTCCGCCGGAGCCGCGGGGGTGGTACCACCCACACCCTCAGCCGCGTCGCGCGACCGGCGAGGGGAAGTCGAAGAACGATGGCGTTTCTTCAACTTCTTGTGCTTCGTCTTACCTGACCCCGTGCGCGAAGACTTGGATCCCGAAGACCGATGATGATGACTCCGCGCACGGTCCCTCGACCTCCCTCTGGACCGGGACTTCGAACGGCGCGGAGCCGACTGCCGGGCTTCCAGCAACTTTCGGGACCGCTTCTGCAAAGTCTTCGGCGCCATGGCCCGGCAGTCGGAGCACGACTTGGGGTCGTGGTCGCGCCCCAGGCACAAAAGACACACACGGTGCGGGTCCGTCACCGACATCATGCGGTGACAATCCCCGCAGGACTTGAAACCGGGCATCCTACTGCACCCGGAGTCGATGATTCGAAGAAAAATAGAGACAAAAAGCCTAAAAAAAGTCAGTCAATAATTGACTTGGGGTTCCTGCTCTTCCCGGATCTGCGCTTGCTGGTGCGGAAAAAGAAAGAACTGACGTCAGAGCGCGTGGCCGGCGTCTAAGTAGCCCCCGCGACGTCATCTCGGTGACCACGACGCCAACGACGGACGCGGAGTCGCACGACGCCACCTACCGACGCGCAGGGGTACTGCTGACGAAAACTTTCCGGATCCAGTCTGACGCCTGGGGATATTCTAAGGTAAGGAATCTATCACTATGTGTTTCTTTCAGATATGGACAACTAGCCTACTAAGTCATCTACCTAGAGTCGAGTGTCTCTTCTCAAAGATGCAATTAAGCCTCCGTAAGAATGGACCACCATCCTACCAAACATCACGTGAGTCAGGATCACAGATGATCATGGAGGACAATCAAAGAAACAGTCTCTGCTATTCATAGTGAATCCAGCTCGCAATCAGATCACTTTACATTAGATGAACAGTCAAAATCACTTGAACACAGCTCTGAACGCTTGTCTCCATAGTAGCTAACACAGGTGTATAGCACTTCCATGAAATATACATTGCATTACTTTTTTACTACTGGTCTGTTAAACCTGTGGTTGGATTGGGTGGGGTACGGCCAGGGCAGAGAGAGGTAGGCATGTGCCCTTTACGGGACTTTAACCACTAGCATCAACATGTACCTGATCTTGCCCTCTCCATTCTAGATGCTTTTTGGGGTTTCAGGGGATGTGGTCTGCATCAGAGTTCAGTCCCAGTTTGTTACTTAGTGCAGGGAAGGTTTTATTTCAGCCCGTGATTTGAGGACGGAGGTTTTGGGTTTCTATTTCATACCTTTGCCTTCTCAACACAACACGTTTGCTTCATATATCGGTTCATGACAGAAGAACTGATGTTTCATTCCTTCGTTCTAATTTCTTGATGATGGCAAAGATGGGCAGTGGACTGGGATGGGCTGTACGCTTTTGGACAAATCAAGTGGGTCTCCTTCTGATAATCATGGACACAATTCTAACCCAAGACAACAGTGACTTTATTGCCCTTTAAATTTTAAAGGATATGGCCACTAAACGATGAATATTAATTTACAATGTGGAATGTCTAGGTTATGACCACAAAAATAATAAATGTAATAGAGTTCTGCATAAGACCCTCTTACGACTAAGGGGATGAAAATGAGCTGTATATGCAGGAGTAATTATACTACACTACATATTTGGCTTATGCAAGGAAAAACTGATGGAGTGCAACCACGTACTAAGATAGGTATTTGGTCATTGATAGCTGATTAGATGGTGTCCCTCTTTGCTTGTGAACGTCTAGGCCTTTAACAGAGTTCCTTCTTTCTGTTGCATCTTGCAGCTACTTCATGGGGCGCAACTCACTTTATTGGCAGCTCCTACTCAGGTTATTGAATCCAGCTCACTCACATCATGTTTACAAACCCCCTAAAGGGGAATAAACGTGGTTGACTCCTGGTTCGCCAGATTAAACGTGGCTGACTCCTGGCTTACCAGAAGCCTCTCAACCCTTCAACTTTTACTATGTCTTTCCCATCCTCTTAGCTATTCTTCTAGAGCTGTGGGTCCCATCATACTCATTCCTCCTTCCCTTATCCAAGTCTCAGTGCACTCAGTGCACTGTGTCTGTATTCCTGAGGGCTGTATGCCCTCTTCTACTTCCAGGAATGCACCCAACACCACTGCCCATTCTTCCAGATCATCTAGCATGGCTTTGTCCCATCTATTGAGTCGTATGTGCCTCTTCTGCTAACGCCCATTCTACTGTGTCCCTGCACCATAGGATTATCGAAGAAACTCTATCACATAGCCATTCCATGGTCATATGTCTTTAAGCGACGACTAGTGCAGAGAGATCTGATGTTATTAGCCTAAAACCCCATGATAACCGCTGGGCCTGGGACTGGTCACTACCCATGTCCATGTAATAGTTTCTGAATACTACCATAGACTGTATAAACTCTTCTGACACTATACCTGGACCAGATAGAAGAATTCCAAGGAAACACATCACTCCCTAGACTAATTCAAGCACAGAGGGAAGGGCTGGTGTGCCAGCAACATTAAAGAGCGAACTAAGCCCTGGGTAGAAATAAACCAAGGAAACTGACAGGTCACCGGTAGAATTTTTTCACACGTACAAGGATATCCTGGGTCCACAGTGGTAAGGCTAGATCTGCATGTTTTGAAAGACATCACATTTCCGACATCAATGAGAGAGGCAGTTGAGAAGATAGGGCAGAAAAATAGATAATAACGCTACAGATAAGTCATCTTACCATCGCCGGGTCTGGTGGCTTAGTGGACTAATGCGTCCTCTGTAGGGGCCTGTGTTTGACCTCATGGTAACAGGTTGAAATCCTGGATGGGTCCACTCAGCCTTTCATCCTTCTGAGGTTGATATAATGAGTACCATTGAGTTGGGTAACTATAAACATCTGTTATTCAGCGCCAAGATTCCCATGGGTGAACGTGCGCTTTACAAATACACGTTATGTTATGTTACTAGACATACCGAATTTTGAGTTGAAGAATTGAAGGAAACTGTTAGCTATCAGGATGGAGATAATGCTTGGACACTGAGTTTATTATCATCAGAATAGTATCATTCAAGGTTATAAAACCATGGTAAACACTAGATGACT
This sequence comes from Calotriton arnoldi, assembly GCA_963921515.1. Lineage (NCBI taxonomy): Eukaryota > Metazoa > Chordata > Amphibia > Caudata > Salamandridae > Calotriton > Calotriton arnoldi. The sequence continues at coordinate 614,778 of CAWUFW010003000.1, read as the reverse complement.
ATATTAGATTGAAAGTTGTTGACCAGGACTATTTGCCAGTGATCGCTTAACTGAAAGCCGAAAAAGTTCTTGATTCACCCAGTTAGGTGTATTTGTTCCATGTTCTCTGCAAAATACAGTTTGGTCCAGAAATACACTATCTTTTGCACTCCTTGACTATCTCGTATTAAGTTTGGAAAACATTTTAATTGTACCAAATACTGCTTTTTGGAAAGTTTCATGCAGATTGATCAAACAGGACAAAGTCAATAAAGATTCGAAAAACATGTTTCAACACAAGTCAACTTAATCATTACTACATATGCTGGTGGACTTCGAGTGAGGGAGGAGAGGCACTGCCCATTCACCTGGAGATTGCCTCCACGGGTTTTGGAGGACCAAGCATGCCGAAGGAGTGTTGGAAAAGGTGACTATCTGTTTGCAGATCAACTGGGGACCCACGTCTACTGGGGGCAATGAGTGGGAAGCCTTTAAGGCAACTATAAGGTGCAAATGTCTTGTTCAGGGCTATGGATAAAAAGACAGCTGTAGCAGGATCTGCGGCTGCAGGAGGAGAAGCTGGCAGATTTACAAATGGAGGAAACAGGCTTGCAACAGGCTCAATTGAGTGTTCTGGAGTCCAGCGGATTTCAGCTTGGATATTGAAGAGAGAGCCAGTTATACACCCAGGATTACTTTTTTGGCGCCCAGACCGGTCGATGGCAATGTCACAGTCTTCGATTAATTGCACATTTCAAGACTATCTGCAAAAGGTGTACTAAGCCACTGCTATTAGCTTTTCTGGTGACTGTGATGCTCCTGCGAGTTTCCGAAATATTCTGCAAGGAACTGGAGGAGATTACGCTGGAGGAACTGAGGGAGGCACTGGGAGAGATGCCAAGAGACAAAACGCCTGGTGGCGAAGGTCTGCTGATGGAATTTTATCAAACCCTTGGACCTCTGCTGACTGAGTAAGAGGTGGCTAGGTCAAAGGATGTCCTTCCCATTACAATGAGGGAGGGTGTGATTACGATGATGCTAAAGCCAAGAGGGGATCCTGCGGATCCCTCTTCCTACAGGCCCCTGACGATGCTCAACTCAGACACCAAGGTGCTCTGCAAAATCCTGGCGAGACAGCTGAGATCTGTAGAGGGGATAATGGTTCAGGGCAACCAATGCAGATTTATCCCTGGCCACAGTACGGCCATGAACATACACAGACTGTCCCACGCCCTGCATTCTGTGGAGAACAGAGATGATGCTATTGCCCTGGTATCAGTCTATGTTATTAAGGTGTTCGACACGTTGGACTGAACGTACTTGCTGGGGGTCTTGCAGGCAATGTGGTTCGGTCCTGTGTTCTTCGAATGGGTGCAATTGCTATACACGGACCCCAGGCCTAGGCTCAGGAGTGGCAGAATTGTATCTGGAGATAGGGCCGTGGAGTGATGAATGCACAAAGGATGCCCGCTATCACCGCTTCTCTTCGCTTTGGCGGTAGAGCTGTTGGCGACCAGGGTCTGGCAAGACCTGGGGGACTGGAGAATTAGAATTGGTGATTCCACACATTTGGTTTTCCTGTAAACTGATGACACACTGTTGTACCTGATTTGGCCGAGGGTGTCAGTTCGTGGCTACTGGCCTACATGGATGAATTTAGCAAACTGTTGGGGTTGAAAATTAAAAGACATAAAACTTTGCTGTTTCCTCTGGGGACTCTACCCAGTTACCCAATGGAATGGTTGCCCAAACTTAGGTCTCTTTTGGAAGTTGGACAGGTTCAGGAACCTCAGAATAATGGTATCCCCGACAGCTGAGAAGCAAAACTGGTACAGCAAGGGGAGGATTCTGGACGGGTTACACGCCTCCGTACGTTTTTGGAATATACTGCCATTATCAGTTATGGGAAGAGTAGCGGTCGCCAAGATGTTGCTTTTACCTAGGTGTCTCTACGTGATGCAGAATTCTCCATACCTGCTATCCCTAGAGACATTCAAAACATGAAATAAACTCCTGGTATCGTTGTAATGGGTGGGAAATGCAGTAGAGTTGCCTTAAATACAATTAAACTGAGCAAGGAGGGGTGCTGGGTTTATCCTACATTGAATGGTATTGTTACGCAGGACACATACAACATGCAGAGAAATGGGTCACAGTTGAGGACAATTGGGAAAAGCCTCTTCTGCAATGAAACCTCGTTGATGGAACTACTGATGAGGTGGAGGGGGGAGGGGTGAGGATTGACAAAGTATCCTTACAACCTGCTTCTGGGAGAGACTATTCAACAGGGTTATTAAGCGCTCACCCTTCTCTAGAGATATGGTTTTGCAACCTTATAAACGCATTCACACAGACAGGACGCTTACACAGTGGCATAAAGGATGTATACCCTGGATACAGGTTCATCACCTTCCCAGAGGCACGGGAGATGTTTGGTGTGGGTGAAGGACAGTTTCTGCAGTACGCCAAGCTTGCCAGGACCGCCATACAATTAGTATATGCTTCTCCCACAGTGAGGGTATGGACAGGACAATATATGTCCAATTCATATCCAGTATATCGCGGCACCAGAAAAGGTTGTCCACTTTCACTGCTCCTTTTCGCGCTAGCACTAGAATCCTTAGCACAACGGAGCAGACAGGAAGCCCAGAACTGGGGGAGCCCTGTAGGACCCATGAGATATCATTATATGCCGATGATATGATACTCTATATGAAAGACCTCCACATGAACCTAGTTGAGACGGACTGATTGTTTTCTCTATTTGCGAGGATATGTGGCCTCTGTATAAATATTAACAAATCCTATACATTCTCATTCGAAGGCACTTATGATAGACCATTTCTAGCCTTCGGCGAGATGAATATTCAAGTAACGCCCCAGACATTCCGTTATTTAGCAATGCAAGTTTACCGTGAGGCATTGGATGTACAGGAAGGTAATCTCCTAAGGACAAACACATGCCTCAAATCACAGATTTGTTTCAGGGTTTCTTTGCCACTGTCGGTGGCGGGCCGATTTACCCTCGCCAAGATGGTGATGCTACCCCGCCTACTCTACCATTTTGTAAATTTACTGGTTGTTATTCCTGCTCGGATCTTTAAACTACTTAATACCTTACTGATTGATTTGACATGGGGCAGTGGACGCCGTAGGGTTAGTTTATCTAAACTACAGCTACCACCTGATAAAGGAGGGATGGGCGCTCCAGAATTTAAATCTTACTGTCTGGCAGGGCAGTTGCAATGGCTCTCCTATTGGTTGTCCAGACGCAATCTGACTGAAATCGGCTACATGAATACTATGCTTAACCAGGGTAAACTACACAGTCTGATCTGCCTGGGTTCTCCCTTATCTACCGATGGCCCCCTTCCTACTGAGGATCGCCCTCCCTTGAGTATTGGAAGATGGCTTTATGCTATACCGCCCCGCAAACACCTTATGCCCCAAACATACCTCTCCTTTGCCTCCCAACAACATCTGGGATTCTTACAGTGAAAAGGCTACACCCCTGGATGCAGGGAGGAGTCACCACGGTTGGAGCTCTTTTTACAGTTGGCAACCTTTTGAATCATTTATATTTTACACACACCCAAGGCCTACCAGATACGCTCTTTTTAACACATGCCAGTGTTGCATGCTATGTGCGTCAGCACTGGGCGCCCCGACCCCCCTACACATGAATTTGTACAGGCACTGCATACAATGGGACACAGCAGACATTTAGTCCATTGGTTACACCGTGCCCTCCGTGCACACCCGCTGGTCTCTCTGACCCCCTTACAGTCTAAATGGGAGGAGGACCTAGCCAGAGGACTCCATAATAAAGAATGGGCCTTTCTTATAGAATATCCCCCCAAAATCTCTTGCAATTCAAGCAATAAATGTATCCAATTTTACATATTACATTGGCCTTACCTCACACCGCATATACTCCACTCAATGTTCCCCGAAGGATCTTACGCATGTGCCCAGTGTCCAGCCCCGGATGCCATGCTCCTACATGTTATAGGACTGTCCAGTATTATCCTCTAACTAGGCACAAATCAGGGCCGCCTTGTCGGAACTAACCAAGCTAGATCATTGGCAGTCGGCAGACCACTGCATTCTAGGATTATTCCCCAGACCCAAGGGAACTAAAGTGGTGACCCGCTTTGTAGACCTGGTGCTCTTACTGGCAAAGCAACTTCTAACGAGACGCTGTAAATCCTCAACAGTGTCCTTGGTTTTCCAATGGAGGGAGGGAGGAGGAGAGATGGGGCTAGCCGACAGTGGTGCATTGCGCCGGGAAGAATACCGGGGCATGCAGAAAAAAAACCATAGCAATGAAATGGGATGCATTGCTGGAATCTCTCAGAGCCCAAGAAACCGTATATAACTAAACTAAATTCTTCCACCCCCATATGTTCTACTTACCTCAAAGATGCCAATGCTCCACCTGCGAACGCACCATGTTGCATGGTCTCTGGGACCGGGCTGGGATCCTGATCATTTATCACAACTGTCACTGGCACTTCACGGACTCCTTACACTCTATGGTTACAGGCCAACACAACACTAGCAATAAACATCTACATATTAGGACATAATTAATGCCCACAATGACAATGTCCAGTTCGGGGATGGGTGGGCAGGGGTTACTCAGTTCATAGTTCGAATTACTTGCTTTACAATGGTTATTTCTTGGATAATATGTTTTATTCCACTGTGTCATATAGCCTACTGTAATGAAGGACAACTATTGCTATAAACTGTTATAACCCAACAGTGTTTACTGGATGGTGCTGATTGTGAATAAATCGAAAATGCAATAAAGTTTGTGCTGGTAAAAAAAAGAAGCTTGCCGGGATCACCAGAGAGATTTGGACTGAATTTCCTGAGAAGCCTCCTCAAACAGAAACCCTTCACACAATCCTTAGTTTGGGAACAGGTGCACATTTAGGGCCAGATGTACGAAAGGAAATGTCATTTCTAAACGGACCGAATCGTTATTTCGGTTAGTTAAGAAATGCAATACTGACTTTTTTTGGGGATGCATCAAGGGGGCCCTTAGGCCCACAGGCACCCTTGGTTTTACATTTTCCTACTTTGCGATGTCAAAGTAGGAAATCGCAAATTTGGAAAAGCAAAACCATTCGTACCTATGGGCCTTTAGCATTTACTAAATAGCAATTTCCTAATAGAAATTCCTACTTTGCAGGAAACGCTATTAGGAAACCTCTATTTTTGTACATTCCATTTTGCATTTCCTAAATAGCGATTTCTTAGGATTTGCTATTTAGGAAATGCAAACTGGAAGTTTTGTACATCTGGCCCTAATTGACATGGCTCTATAAAGCCTTAAAAGTGGACAGGATAAAAATAGCTTGAAAGCCAGAGCGGCCTGGGCAGATGAACTAGGTGCACATTTCACAGATGGGGATTGGAAACGGCTTGAGCGCTGATAAAGGGGGTTTCCAGAAATGCACAATTTAAAATGATCCATTTCAGCTACATTCATCCCAGTAGAATTTAGCCTCGCTGACCAGCCACCTGTCCAAGGAGCCACTTTCTTGCATCTTACATGGGTCAGCCATGGGATCTTAGCCTATGGTTGCACGACTGCACACAGCAACGGGCCTGGACTTTGACTTGTCACCATGGTCATGTCTGCTAGGAAGAATACCAAAACCTAATTTTAAATTTAAAAAACGAAGCTCAAGGTCTTAAATTTGGAACTGGTGTTAGCATAAAAGACAGATAGCCATGGAGTGGCTGGAGACCAGATGCCTTCTGTGTCTCTTTGGGCTAAGGACACAACTGAGTGAGTGCAGACTGACGAAGAGCATATCAGACTGTCCCATTGGGACGACAGATTGGCAGATGACTTGGCCAGCGGTTACAGGAGATTGCTAGTAAACATACTGTCTGCCATTATTATTCTATGTTTGCTATGGGCAACATTGCTTTGTATCTTACGTTAGACCTAACTCGATGGAAGAGATCACTCCTATTTAGATTCGGGCGGGGTCGGTTTGGCGTCTAGTATGCTTTTCCGATTTGGAAAGCACATGGAGTAAGGAACTCCCTCCTTGTCCCTGTAATGGCAAGGCGGAACAGTCTTAGTTACATTTTATGTTTTTCTGTGGCTTCTATCGGTGATATTTTCAGACATATTTTAAAGCAATACTGAACAAATTAGCCTTTCGGAAATGTAGGGTTGCACTAACCTATCTTTAAATGTTGAATAGTCTAGATATTTGTCATACCGTTTGTTGCTTTCTTAAACTGGCCATTCACAGTAGGAAAACAATGGAGGGACGTAACGGCGTATCTTAGTTGTTTTAATCATGTTTTATATTATTTATATCCAATGAATTGAAATTGTCTTAACATTCTTATTTATTGTATTGCACTGAGATTAGCATATTGTGATTTGAACTTATGTATTTATCTTACTGAATAATTTTATTATGTGCTTTTAGGATCTTTTTTAAAGATCGAATAGAGATTTATTGGACTGAATAGACTTGGCCAGCTGGGCAGATACTCTGGAGGTGTTTGAGGGGGGCGGGACCTGAGGCGTACGACCTGGCGTACAATCACAGAGCTCGGATGATGGATTTTAGGCATGATTTTAAGCATGTACGGCTGGGTCACAGATCAGAGCTGGGGAGATTATGAGCTGTGCACCAGGGAACTTGGATATGCCTATGGACTATGGCAAGAATTGATGCCCATTCAATGTAAGCTTGGTTAGGAGGGATCAACATCTGGCACTGATGACTAGTAAATTCTGAAATGAAAGGGGTATGGGTGAGATGCAACGCTGCTTTTTATGTGTTTTATGTTTTACTGTTTCTCTTGTAAAATGAGAAAAAAACATTACTACATATATTATCTATATTGCATTAAAAAATCCAGTCAAAACTATATTGTGATTATGAAGTAAAACATAAAAGTCACTGAACTTTTAAATGTAATAATTACGGTAAGCCATTACCCCCGCCATGGTCCCGAACTAAAATTACATAAACATCAGGGACATCTCAAAGATCATCATCAATGACATCCCTGATGACATCACAAATTACATCATTCATGCCATCACTGATGCCGCCTATATTGGTGACGTATATTGTGTTGACTTTCCCCAGGCCCACTCTTCCACATAGATGACAATTTACTACTGGATCTTGCCATAATTTGAAGTCACTGAACACCAAGTTGGCAATAGCTTGAATCAGATATGTAAAGTCTTACTGTTAAAGAAATACAATGCCTGGCGGAGTTTGCCTGGCTTCAAGATGGCCGCAGCCGGAGTAAGCTCCAGAGACGACATATTAATTTGTCAGGAATCCGCTGAATTCTACGTTATGAAAGGCGCAACAGCCCGAGAAAGGAACAGAGCCGACTATTTGCTATTGAATGCTGCCCTTGTTCAAACTGACAACCCGCTCTGGGCTGATCTACAGCAACACACAACATCGGCATGGGTGCAGCCTACCTCGCTCGTTGAGACGCAGGCCTGAGCGCTGGGGCTGCTAGATCCGGCCCCCGTGTGCTCGCCTGGAGCCTTCCTCTGCCTTGGCTCGAGGCTGCGAGTGGCTACACCTGAGGAGGTCCACGTCGGAAGCTGGACTGGCCGAGCAGCTGCGTCGCCTGCGCAGCTGTCCGGTTAGCTGGCCCGCGTTGCTACTTGGCACTGGTGCTCCGCTGGATGGGAGGCAGCAGAACGAGACAAACCAGGTGAGGAGAGGCCCCAGCTGCCATGTAATGCGGCGACAAATTATGGCAGCAATCTCATTATATAAGAGCTCTGAAATAGCCTCTCTGATTATGCCAGAGCTCCTTCCACAGTATGGTTTGAATACTAGCAATTCCCTTATGTTGCCACGTTTCCGCAGATCTACATACTGGGGCTGAAGGTAATAGTAAGCAACAGTTCCAGGGTTAGAATGCCCTTTTGAGTCTGTGCAAAACTACTAACTTGCATGTTTTAAGGGTTTTCACCAACTCTTCTCTAATCTTTTCCCATACTGAGAAAGGTTGGAAATTTACTCCTGACAATGGCAGACATAAAACTTCTTCCAGGGTTGGGAAAAAGTGGTTGGAGGGAAAGTGAACTTGCAAACTCTTTTCGCATGATCAAATCTACACCTGCATATTTGCTCATGCTAAAATGTACTTCACAAATATTTTCTAGGAGTACTGTTTCTTGGCCTACTTCTGTAAAGTCTTGTGAATTCACAAAAGCCGTATATCTGAACTTAATGCAAGGACATGGGTGCACTTTTGAGACTTTATTTAATAATTGGGCCCCTAATTAGGTCTGGCATTAACCATGACCTTTGTGTTTATTAAAATTCTGTCTCTCTCCCTCTATATCGGCTAGCTTCACTGTGAGTGACAGCATTCTTTTCTTTCACAAGGAGCATATCGACACACAGTCGTTTTGTTCAGTGCCAGGAACAAATGTGGGAATGTGTGCTTTTTGAGACCAAAACAGTTTTTGCTTTTGCCAATGTTTGTTATAATGGTAAGGGCCCGGCATCTCCCACACCAATAAGGTTTTACAGAAACCATGCCAAAACAAGTCACGCATTGACAAAACCAAAAGGCTGACCAACAATTTCCGACCTCCTGGTTTTTACCAATGTTTGTTTATTTTTATGTTCCCTATAATCTTATTAAAACTGGTAACACTGATTTTCTATAATGAATGTTTTTGGGAAATACTAGCATACATCAACACATTTTACTAAATGATGCTGCAAAGAAATCGTACCTACAATTTTACAGTAGTTTAGCGAAATGTTTTTACATTTTTTTGTGAACATTTTATTTTGAAAGCATAGAATCATCAATCTTGCTTTCAAGCTTCTGCAAATATCTGCATCTAATCAGAGCATTCTGGGAGCATTATACATAGCCTCATATTGCTAAAAATTGAAAACATATGTACACATTTGTATACTGGAACCACTGTCAATAGTGCAGTCTCAGCTTATAACATTTACTTAGAGCGCTCACCCTAATAATAAAGGCTTTGCATTATTGAACCATACATACAAGTTTGAACAGCATTAACACATGGACACAAATATTACCTGAACTGCAGGCATTGCCTTTCCCTGATCCATAATGTGGTACATTAAACTGGTAGCCAAAGGGTTTGTGCTGTAGGGGATTGGGCCTACTTGTCCCAAGTACAAAATACACATGAAAACTTGTTGCCCTTGACCACAAACAATATGTCCCGGGTGTCGGGCTATAGGAATTCCACATCCCTGCAGTACCATCACAGCCAGTGTATAATACAGCAAAAGGGTAGTATAAGTGAATCAAAAGCTCGCTGCAGGAACCCCCAGGCGACTTGAACCGCACACAGAGTGCGCAATCAACAACACGATGGGGAAACCAGATAAACTCCAAACAAAGTTGGAGTTCGAGCAACGCAAATCCACCAGGGCAAGAGATGAAGATGCGGAGACACTGTCAGAGGAGCCCAGAACACTGAACTAGGAGGTGAGTTACGAACAATACTCACTTCTATGCAGCTAAGCCTCACTACTATAGATGGTAAAATTGATTCCCTCACATACCGTATGGACCGCATGTCAGAACGAATGGATAAACAAGTAGAAAGACTAGACATGATGGAAAGAAGTGTATCAGAGGCCGAAGATCTACTGGGGCGCAGAAGCGATTGGAGGCAATGATGGCACTGCAGAACAAAGCAGAAGACCTTGAAGCGCGGTCAAGGAGTAACAACCTATGCATAGTAGGGCTGCCCGAATCCACATCAACTGGGAATATGGAGCAAATTCTACTCATAACACTGCTGGGCCACGACACCTTCTCGTCTGTACTTCTAGTTGAACGCACACACCGTTCGCTGGCTCCGAGGCCTCTGGTGCCCCCCTTGTCCTATAATAACCAGACTCCTGAATTACAGAGACAGTAATGCGGCACAGCGTCAGGCTAGGGAGCTTCAAACACTCCGGTATGAGGGCTCTGAGCTTTCTCTCTACCCAGATTTTTCATTACAAGTACAAGAGGCGCGGAAATAATTTGCACCACTGAAGTGTAAACTGAGGGAGCTCAACATAGAATACGCAGTGCTCTATCCAGCACGACTCAGAGTGACACTAGACTGTAAAACAAAAATCTACACGGAACCAAATAGCCTGCAACAGATGCTAAAGAAACATCCCATGCTAAACCTAAGAAATGTGGGCAGGACCTGAATTCGGAGGACAATACCCCTCGCAGCGACTTGGATCAACAGGATTAAAGTATTATAAGCGGCTCAGAACTTAACACCACGAGTGAGAGATAGAGGAAAGCTGGCGCTACCAATGGATGCAAGGTTGAAGATATGACAGAGTGTAATGGACATATGCACCTAATGGGGCGCAAAGGAACATGAATGCTTACAATGACTGACGTAAGTAAGGGCTAGCATCTATAATTTAGAATGCATAGTATTTGTTAAATAAGGTGGATGCACCACCTATGGTAACAGTCAGTCACATAAACATAAGAGCTGGAGCACAGCTCAAGGGTACTCACCGCCCCCGCGTGTATCACACACAGTTCTTGGCCTATAAGGGGGGGAGGGTACATTGGGGGAGGGATCAAGGTGCCATGTAGCAGGGTGGGGGACATGGTATGGGAGGGGGGAACCACATATAAGAGTTTAATTGCCTTAAGTAGCCAAGCGGATATAAACGGGTGGAGAACGTGTACTATGGTTGGTTCTATAATCCAAGAGATGTATACTGAGTGTAAATAGTGTTCAAATGTCCCACAAAACTCGAGCGGCGCCTCTAAGTTTTCTGACATGGAATGTCAGGGGGTTAAATGACCAGCGTAAAAAGCACAAAATTGTTCTTTATTTACAGAGACACAATGTAGATGCTGCTATATTGCAGTAGACGCATCTGGCACCGCACTCAGGGCTGCTGACACGGAGTAGAATGTAGGGCACTTATGTTGCTGCAGGATTCACATCACATGCACGGGGGGTTCTGGTGTGGGCACGCTGTGGAGCTGGTATACAAATTCAGGAAGTATGTGTGGATCCTGGGGGAAGATATGTGGTAGCGCGCTGTCGCAGAGACAACCTGAATGTGCTATTAGTAGGTATTTATTTATGGCCCAAACTATGAGAACCCCCAATTCCATCGTTCCTTGCACAGTAAAATTGCTACGTATGCGAATATACCACAACTTTGGGGTGGGGATTTTAATTGCGTCCAATCTCCAGACCTACACAGATCTAGAGGACCCCCCAAGAAGGCCATCAGCTGCAGCGAAAGCATTAGCCGCACTTGCGGAAGGAGGCGGCTTGATAGATGTCTGGTGCCATCTGTCACCACACGGTAGGGAGTATACCCATTATTCCTCAATACATGACTTACACACACGTATAGACTACTGGCTTGTCTCAAGGAGTCTACTGCCCTTCATACGCGATTACACACACTTACCGCGCACATACTTCGATCATTCACCAGTTAAACTAATATTAGCCCCGGAGGGCATGCAACCCAGGCTCCTCGCCTGGCAATTTCCGCAATACTCACTATTAGATGCAGCTTTCCGTGCGGAACTAGCGCAAGCATTTGACGAATATTTACAAAATAACCTTAGGAGTGTAACCCATATGGCCACTATCTGGGAGGGGTTCAAAGCCTATATTCACGGTGTGACAATTTCGAAGCATGTTGGGTTACTCCGGTCCATAAGGGATCTAATGCTAAAACTAGAAAAGGAACTGACAATACTGGAGCAAACCACGCAGAGAGCGAACGAGCCTGAGATATTAGCACAGATTAGAGGGAAGATAGAGAAGTATAATGAACTAGCGCATTCCGAGATGGTTCACTTAGGAAAAAATGCCATTGCCAGGGTATATGGAGAAGGGGAGAGACCTAGCGTCACACTGGCTGCGCTGACTTGGCCCGTGAAGGAGAATAGTGAGGTGTTGGTGTTACAGGACGATAGCGGCGTGCAGGTATGGGGAGCCCCACAAATTGTCGAACACTTCCGCGCTTATTATGCGGAGCTATATACTTAGCGAGACCTCAATACAGATAAGCCAACCGAGGATTATTTAGCACACATTGCAATGAAGTGGCTGACTGACGCCCATAGGGAATGACTAATGGCCCCTCTCCGCACCACTGAAATCACCGCAGCGTTAAAAGAAATGCAAAATAATAAAGTGCCCGGCTTGGACGGACTAATGGTGGCCTTCTATAAGGCATACCAAGATCGACTGGTCACACACCTAGTCAATCTCTTTGAGGAGATGACTAGAGATGGCATTATGTCCCCGAAAATGCGTGAAGCTATATTGATTACACTACTAAAACCTAGTAAGGCACCCACACAGTGCTCCTCATAAAGACCATTATGGCTACTCAATACTGATACGAAACTTTTCGCAAAGATTTTGATGAATAGACTTTCCCCTCTGCTCCCAGGGTTAGTGGGTCCAGAGCAAGCTGTGTACTTTGTTCTGCACAATTACCCGACTAGATCCCAGCGTCCGGGTGGCGGCAGTTTTCTTGGATGCCGAAAAGGCATTTGACTCCTTTGAGTGGAGCTTTCTATTAGCAGTTCTGAGACAGGTGAGAGTTGGAGAGGTATTTATAAATTTGGTAGAAGTATTATATACGAACCCAGTGGCACGAGCGCAAGTGAATGGCTTACTATCAGCCCTAATAGCAATTACAAGGGGTACAAGACAAGGATGCCCACTCTTCCCATTACTATATGCGCTGGTGGCTGAACTTTGGCATGTGCAATGATAGAATACCATGCACACTGTGGCATAAGATTTCCACAATACAACTTGATAATATCTGCATATGCAGATGATACCCTATTATATATGAGAAACCCAGAGCATAACTTAACTCCAATGCTACAAGAGGTTGAGAGATTTGGCAACCACTAGGGATTATGCATAAATTGGAACAAATCACTTATATTTCCGCTCACTGCCTCCACTACTCCCGTGCAGATGGACTACCCCTTAATGTGGACCACAGAATCAGTGAGATATCTCGGGGTCCAGGTACACACCGATCCGGGAGTGGTCTTTGCTGAAAATTATGGTCGGGCAGTGCAGCGTCTCACGGATACCATAGAAAAATGGATTAAGCTACCACTATCTTTATTGGGACGCACTGCACTCATGAAAATGATAGTATTACCGCATTTTTTATTTTTCTTTCTTAATATACCAATCCTATTACCAAAGACGCTATTTCACACTCTCCGCACTTTACTAATCAGGTTGGCTTGGGTGGGCAGGCAACCCCGGGTGCAATGGGCGACACTTGTAAAGCCCTACTCAGCAGGGGGACTCAATGCCCCACAACTCGAAATATATTACAGCGCAGCACAACAAATCCATGTGTATTCTTGGATGCATGGCCCACTTGAACTGCCACATTTGTACCTGGAAAGAGAAGAAGTGGGTCCATTTACTCTCCCACAATACTTACTCTCCAAACCACAGCAGAAATACCACGCTCTTGACCCCGTGGGGATCACCAGATACCAACAGCGTAAGACTGCAGACATGCAGAAGATTACACTTCTTTATTCCCCTAAACTAGCGAGTAGAGTGTTGTGGCTGGTACTCCTTAAGGGAAGACAAGGCAGTAATACAGGCACTTCACATATTAAACATAAAAAACATGGGGGACCTGTTTTTAAATGGGGTGGTCCGTTCCTAGGAGCAGATGCAAACACAGGCACCCAGGATATCGCCACTCACTAGATCTCATTATTATTGAGTTAGACCGTCACTGCCCCCTAAGCTGGGAGAAGAAATGACAGAGCCTCAGGTGTTTGCTCCATTGACCTACTTATTACAAGCCAAGCCCCCGCAATGCAGTATTTCAATATTATATACACTCGCAGGAACTGAACGTAACCCCACACAGACGAAATCATGTAAGGAATGGCAGGAAGAACTAGGAATTGTTAGATCAGAGGAACAGTGGTTATACTGCTGCTCGGTCACAAAGTCTATCTCGCAAAACGGCCGGCACCATTTAATACACTTCAAATATCTCCACAGAGTCTACTACACCCCAGCTCGACTGCACAAATACGGTTTGAGGGAAGACGACAGCTGCATAAGATGTGGGGTAGGTGGAGCCAACTTTACTCATTTGGCCTGGGACTGTCCTGGGGTCCGTGCGATCTGAGCGGCTGTAACTGGGGCACTACAAGACATATCAGAAACACTTTTGTCTGGGTGCTTGGTCAAAGCAAGATGGTGATCGCGTAGGACCGCCGCACCAAGAGCTCCCGTTTTATCGTCCCTAAACAACTTACCGGTGCCGGTTTTCAGCGGCTGTTGGTCCCCCCGGGTTTGTGCGGTTGGCGTGCGGTTCGTGGGCTGCGCGCTGACGGATGTTCCTCCAGCTGGTGATACTGCCGGGATCCCCGCTGGATGTGGGAGAGACTCTCGGCGGCGGCGCTGCCTCGAGAGCAGAGGTAGCACGGAGAGTGAGCAGGAGAGGGAGACGCTCGGTAGCGCTCTGCACATTGGCCGCTAGACTCGCCTGCTCAATCGGTGACGCCTTGCGAGGGTGGGTGGGTCACACGGCCAAGAAATTTGGGCAAACCTGGAAGCTGTGGGGAGCAGGACTCAGCCCTCTGCAGGATAGAAAAAAAACGCTGTGATGCCTCCTAAAGCTACCATTGTTACAAAAAACAAGGGAACCCAATGTGCTATTGGTCAAGGACCTTGGGTACGTTAACTGTTTTAGAGGACAATGGTCCCTAGACAATTAGATGTAGTTAGAGTTAAATATAGACCCAGTCAGTACTATATTATCTGTCCAGCCGGACAGTTTTTAATATACAATGATTGTATAAAGCAATTAAAACGAAAAATTACAAGCGGGACACAACCTGCGTCCTGCTGACGTACATTTACAAACAACATAGAAGAAGGGGTTCAGGCAAGAAAAACGTGTCTGTAGTTACATTGGATATAAGTACAGTTGACAACTGTACACCATATACATTGGCTATATTACAATGCTTAACTTGTAATGGTGTGCGCAACGTAAATTGTCTGTTGTACTTATATCCAATGTAACTACAGACACGTTTTTCTTGCCTGAACCCTCTTCTTCTATGTTCTAATTGCTTTATACAATCATTGTATATTAAAAACTGTCCGGCTGGACAGATAATATAGTACTGACTGGGTCTATATTTAACTCTAACTACATCTAATTGTCTAGGGACCATTGTCCTCTAAAACTCCTAAAGCTACCAAGCAAGCCAGAGAGCTGGCTGCAGGGGCTGCAACGCACCTACAGGGGTTAAGACAGGAGTCTCCCCCAGGCACCAACAACGAAAGTGCGGGTAAGCCTTGCACGGTAAAAACATTGGCTTGAAAGCACAGGCGCAGGGAAGAGGAGAAACCTGATGGAGAAACAGCAGGGAGGGGTGAGGAAAACTTTGGTGGCTAAGTCAGGAGAGGAAGTGACTCTGCCACCTCAGGGAGACAGCTTGGCCCCCCTATCAACTCCACCTGACCTGCCAACCCCACTATCCCCCCTCAAGCAGCTATCACTGACTTCTTTAAAATCAAAGAAGGGGGGTGAGCCATATACCCCAAGAACAGCTGTGTGAATCAGCTCCAGAGAAAACTAAGCAGATGAGTTCCAGGGTCCAGGAGCCCGCCTCAGTATCCGGGGACAAACAACAGACGGCAAGTGGCAGATGCTAGATTTCCTCCTCAGCACACCCTCGCCCATGAAGGAAGGGAAGAGACTCCTAGAGAGCCTACCCTGGGGGGACACAAGAACATACCTGACTCACAGATGAACCATCAACCCGCTGCAGTTAACAGCTGCACAGGAGGGAGCGAAGCACGGCCTCCCACGGATGTCACATCAAATGGGACAGACACATTTTTTCCTCTCACGGAGGATTCCTACTCAGGCGCTTCTAGTTCTGGCAACAGCGAAATAGAAGATTATGAATCAACGTCTGGCTCTAGCACATTGGAAGCACCCGAGACTGCTCTTAAACGTCAAAGACGCCGGAGGAGCTTGAAAACATCCAAAGGACATACTGACCCCTCAACTAGGGGGGCAATAATACAGGCACCGGGCTGAAGTGGGACTATTCCCACACCACGATGTTGGGATCTCTGGAGGGGGTACTTCTAAGCTGGGAAACCATCAACGTGCCCAGAAGGAGGATGGGGCAGTCAACATAGACCCTGCTCTAGCTATGATATTAGAGTCAATCAAAGAACATCCTGCAGAGACTCGGGCGGATGGGAAAAGAGGCAGACAGGCCACTAAAACACTGGAAGGCGCGATCCGGAAAGTAGGGAAATTCTGTACTGAGATCGGTGAGCGACTTAACAGCATGAAGGAAAGAACAATGGCTTTAGAGACCGACTTGTCTGCTGTGAGAGAGCAGAGAAGTGCTTATGAAGCCCAACTAACTGCCGTAATGTGGAAACTAGAGGATATGGAAAATTGCCTAAGAAGAAACAACGTGTGCTTTCTTGGCATTGAGGAGGGTCTGGAAGGAGAGGACATTTGCGCCTTTATCCTGGATCTTCTTAAAGAAGCCTTTCCGGACCTCACAGGCTGGAACTGGGAACGCAAAGTTCAGAGGGTCCATCGGTTCCCATTCACTCACTATCAAAGTACACAGCCTGGTAGAGACAAAAAGCAACCAAGAGCCATTTTGGTTTTCTTTGATAATTTTATGTTGCGACAGGCTATATTTGAAAAGGCCCGACCAGACGCCAAAAGTCAGTATAAGGCAATCTCTTTCTTTGTCCACCCTGACTTCTGCCACATAACGGTAGAACGTAGGTGGCGTCTGCGGCAGGTAATTAAGCATTATCAGGAGGCTGGCTTCAAGGCTTTTTTGCTCGCGCCTGCCAGGCTGAAAACGATAATAAGCGGGGCTGTTAAGTTCTTTACCTCTGAGATAAAAGCCAGCGAATATCTGGATCTGGTACTATCAGAAAAGAAAAAAAGCTAGAAGGAGTTTTTTTTTCTACAGGGGGTTCTCCTAAGGTTCCGCTATCTATCTAGGAATCTCGTTTAAACTCTGCGGTCTCTGGCTTTTCTTCTTTTTTCTTTTCCGGGCAATAGGATAGTATCTCTTCGACTAGAATATGTTAAGTTTCGTTAGCCATTATCAATAGCTCACAATGGGAATCGGGTAGCAGGGGGGATACAGGACTGGGAGCTCGCGGGGGCACTTTGCCATCACCGTGACACAGACCTGGTTGGTCTGACTGCTATAGATGTGGGGAGGGGGGGGGCAGGGAAGGCAGACGGGGAGGGGAAGGGTTGGGTAAATCTAAATGTACTTGAAACGGCTTGTAAGTTACAGCAAAATGTGGAATTTGTTATGAAGATTTCAGTAGTATTTGGTCATAGAATCCAGCACGTATATGAAAATAGCTGGGGGGGTCTCCATTTGCAAGATTTAGACTCCATTAAGGCTGGGAAATTGGGACGGCGAAGTTTGATGCAAGGTAATGGCTAGGCTTCGCATCGCCACTATCAATATCTGTGGACTGAACGATAACGCTAAAAGGAGGAAAGTACAAGAAAACTTAAAGGTGCTGCGGGCAGACGTGTACTGCTTACAGGAAACCCACGTAGCCCAGAATGATAGCAATCTATTGAATGCACTTGGCTTAAAGGCTGTTTGCCACACAACACAGGAAGTTAGGACCAAGGGGGTAGCGATATTAGTGAAACGGGATATTGTCATACCAGGGAGGAAATGATCGGATAAAAATGGCAGATGGGCGATACTTGAATGTAGAGTTGGGGACGGTGTCCTCACACTCTGCTCAGTGTATGCTCCGGTATTAGATGACCCCGGGGTTCTAGATTTTCTAGCTACTGAACTACCTTCCTGGCCAGCACCCTTTGTAGTCTGTGGGGATTTAAATATAAATGGTTCTAGAACAGTCTCTGAGGGGACCAGAGTTGCCAGCACGAGTCGTAAACTGCAAACTACGCGCTCCCTAAATAACTTATTAAAAGATATAGGCTTGGTGGATGCTTCGTCAAGTTTGAAAGCCCAGGATCCTGGCTATACTTATTATTCCGCTCCGCATAGCAAGTTTGCAAGGCTGGACTACTTCTTGGTGTCACCATCTCTACTTAAGGAGGCTCAGGTAGAGCTATTTCCCAGGGTTATGTCAGATCATAACCCTGTTGTACTGGAAGTCCCAATCGCAGGGTTAACAAGGCGATTCAGGAGCTGGACATTCGAAAGGGCACTCTTATCTGATCAGGAATATGTCAAGCACATGAAGGGCTGGATTGTTGAATTTCTAAATATTAATAGGGGTAGTGCTCCCCTAGGGATGACTTGGGATGCATTCAAGGCGTCAGTAAGAGGGGAGACTTTGCGGTACAGTGTGGGCAAACAAAAAGGGGAGGAAGGAAGGTTAAAAGCACCTTATAAGAGACTCAGGGCCTAGAGACTGAGTTAATCAGCAGTGCGGCCTCGGGAGGCGATACCTCTCTCACACTGAATTTAATCGCCATTACAAAATCATCCCTTGACGATTTTAACACAGAGAAGACTGCGGGGAAGTATTTGGCAAAAAGACAGGAGTGCTACGAGTATAGTGAGAGTATGGGCCGATACCTAGCTGTCAGGGCTAGACAACAGGTAGCAATGGGGCACATAAGGCAGGTAAAGAATATGCAGGGGGTAATGGTCTCTGAACCAGCTGAGATAAGGGAAGCCTTTAGGGAATTTTATGAAAATCTCTACAAAGCTCCTCAGGCAGGGGATTATAGTAGTGCAGGAGAGCAGGCGGCTTTTGCACCTTCGGTGAGGCTTCCTCAGGACGAGAGCCTTCTCTGGAAGAATTTCAGGCAGCTCTCCAGGCCCTCCCTTCAGGCAAAGCAGTAG
Organism: Calotriton arnoldi; assembly: GCA_963921515.1. Lineage (NCBI taxonomy): Eukaryota > Metazoa > Chordata > Amphibia > Caudata > Salamandridae > Calotriton > Calotriton arnoldi. The sequence goes on along the minus strand of CAWUFW010003000.1, from coordinate 595,860 downwards.
GAACAGACGGCATACCTCTCGAGTTTTACAAAATCTTTAGAGAGGAGGTCGGTAAGGATATGCTCAAGTTAATCAAGCGGGTCAGGGGAGAAGCTGCTCCACCAGGCTCCTGGGGCACTGCTAATATCGTTATCTTCTTAAAGAAAGGGAAGGACCCTATGTTAATTTGGATCCTACAGACCTATCACACTCCTTAATAGTGACAGCAAGTTGTACTCCAAAATATTCGCCACCCGACTGAATAAAGTAATGCCACTCCTGGTCTCAGTCTGGCAACATGGCTTCATTCAGGGGAGAGGCACGCCGGACCACATCAGGCGGGTAATTACATTACTGGATACCACGGAGGTTCTTGCCAAACCCATGGCGGAGAAGGCCTTTGATAGAGTGTTATGGCACTATCTATGGAAGATCATGGAAGCTAACGGCCTTGGCACACCTTTTATCAAGGCAATACAGGCTATGTATATTAAACCTACTGCCCGAGTGCGAGTAATGGGAGAAGAGTCTAAGCCGTTTGTAATCGAAAGAGGAACAGGGCAGGGGTGTCCCTCCTTTTGCTGTTCGCATTATACCTAGATCCGCTCCTTCGACATCTGGAAGACTCTAAAGATATTATCCCTGTTAGTCTGCAGGGTTGGGACACTAAGATATTGGCATATGCCGATGATGTGGCCGTAATCACTACCGACCCTGATAGAGCGATACAGGCGGTCGAAAATATAGCAGATAATTTTGGGATCCAATCTGGTTTCTTACTGAATAGGACGAAGACTCAGATCCTGATAATTAGGTTCACCCCCGCCTCCGACAGCAGAATTGTAAATGAAGCAGTTTATCTCGGCAAAGGTCGAGGCAATAGTGGATTTAAATCTGTCCCCTATAATGGGGAAAATCAGGAAGGACTTTTGCCACTGGGAGAATTTGAAACTCTCGATAATGGGGAGGTGCAATCTAGTAAAAATGATGTTTCTGTCAATGTTACTCTATATTTTCTGAACTATACCTCTCACAATACATACTGATTGGTTTAAGTTAATAGAGAGAGAGGTCGCCAGGTTTATCTGGTCCTACGGGAAAACAAGAAGGGTTAATACTTTCCTATGTCTACCCAGGGATAAAGTGGGGTGGGGGCTCCCAAACTTTAAGCTATACTATCTGGCAGCAGTCCTGCAGTATTATAGTCCCCTATTCAGCAATAAGATAATGGAAGGTCCCGACCCTACCTATGTTCCATCAATATTCGAGATCTTGATAGGGGCAAGAGCTGAAGGCTGCCTCGTGAAATTCTACGAAGCTAGTTACTTTAAAAAAACAAAGTTTAAGACCTTAATTACAGCATTCCGGAATTGGGCAGGGATCCGGAATCGGCTTGGGATAGGCAGATTTAGCAGATATACCCCCCTCCTCAGGAACGATCAGGTACCTAGGACCCTGCAAGATGACTGTCTAGTAAGGTGGGAAAAGGCTGGCTTTGGCAGGGTAGGGGATCTTTAGGCTGGAGATCACATTGCGTCCTTCGAGATAGTCAGGGAAAGATTCAACATTGGCCCGAGATTTTTTTTAATTTTTGCAATTAAGGGATTTTTTATACAAGAAAGCTGGAGGAGCGGCAGGTTTTTCACGGGTCCCTCTAATGGAACTATTTATAAAGGATGAGAGCCCCTCAATCTCACAGATATATAGCTGTCTGTTGGAGGAGGCCCTGGACGATCTGGATAAACACAGCTGAAGTGGCAGGTCAGGCTAGGGCTTTCAGATTCCTTTTTTCTGGAATCATTAGCAATGGGGGGCTCTATATTATGCTCTGCTAGCTTACAATCACAGCATTTTAAGACCCTGTTCGATTTGTATAGAACACCTTCAAAAATTGCGAAATGGGGGGGGGAGTGGAGGGGACCCCATGTTTTAGGTGCAGTGTGGAAGGAGCGGACTTGGTTCATATATTTTCCACATGCCCTTGTCTCGAATTAACAGCTAGGGAAATAATTGGTTTTCTATGAGACATATTGAAGACTGACATTTCACTATCTCCCCAGATTATGTTATTAGGAATAGACTAGCAAGTTGGGAGGAATGGGAAGGAGCTAATTTTTATAGCCATGTCAGTCTACAGGTTATGTGTCGCTTCTGCTTGGCTGGATCCGCTGCCACCGACCTTCCAGCAATGGAAGGTGCGTTTCCTGCATGTTTATAAGCTAGAGACAGCACTGTATGAACGAAGAGGCAGATCAAGGGGAATAGGGTCTGGGGGCCACTTTAAGTCTGGATCTCCCAACAGAACTGAATCAGCTATGTTTTAAGATCACGTGTCTGTGACTGCTTTTACTAAATGAAACTGCTTATCCCTCCGTATGGTATCTAGGATTTTCTGATCCTCCCCTAGCTGATGCCTTTTATAGGATTATGAATTATTATGGCTGGATATTTTTGATCAAGTTGGCTAATATCCACTATTTGTAGTGTATTTATGCTTATGATAATTTTTTTCAATTGCTGTAACCCGTCTTTGCTTACAAAATAAAAAAATATTTTTAAAAAAACCACTTTTGTCTGTCACCCCTTTATTTGCCCTTCTAGGATATGACAAAGACGTGCCTCGGGCATCCTGCAGATTGGTGGCACTCAGCATATTACTCGCAAAAAAGAGAGTGGCCATGCGATGGATGAAGGGGCCACCACCTACATTAGCAGAGTGGTTCACTGACCTATCATATTGCAATACACAGTCAGATAACTACAATGCCTTTAGGCTGTTAAGCTGCAGACCGCGTGATATCTGGGAACCATATCAAGCATACCTTAGATGTAGGGCTGCAGATGAAGGGGAGAGGGAAGAACGTGACAACAGAGGGAGGACTGAACCCATAGTGAGGCGCCTGGATACACCCACTCGCCTGCGTCGTAGGGACGACAGGAGAGCTCGGATATGCAACACCTGTGAGGGATATGTTTAAGCCAGGTGATTACTGTTACCTGGTCTACTGCAAAGTGTACAGAGTATGTCATATGTATAGTCCACCCAACTGACATATGTCTACAATGTCTTGCTCAATGTTTCTGGAAATGTCTGTTTTCTTTTTCTTTTTAAGACGTTTTCCCCCGGTTATGTACAGCATGGTGCTACAACTTGGCTACTGTAATAGATAAATGTGTATAAATGGAAAAAATAAAGTTTAATAACAAACAAAAAAAGAAATACAAAGCCTCCTGCGGGACAAAAGCTCCCTGCAGCCAAGACAGGGAGGTGTGTGGGGACCTTGTGATGATGGCGGCAGACAGAATGCACCAAATTCACCAGAAGCAATGGGACTCAATTGATTAGGCTGAGCACAAGAGAAGCAGATTCAGATCCACACCAGTGGAATAAAGGAACTGGAGAGGATGGGGTGTTCTGCATATGGCATGCATGTGTTCCAGAGTGCAATCTTCTTTCTTTAACGGCCCTGAAGTAGTTCTGGGTTGGTTTTCAAACTATGTTGTGAACGGTAAAGAGCCAATATGTAAGAGAATGCCAAGCATGACCACAATAAAATGAAGGATGCCCTCATCATACTGAGAAGGGCCACTTTATGTCAATGGCAAGACTATGACAAGTATGGGAGCAATAATGCCAATGCCCAGTATCTTTGAGTCAAAGCATAGACAACCACCAGAAAGACACATGCATAAAGAGAACACGCTAACACTCACGTGAACGCAAGCTAAGCAGACACAAAAATAAACACATGCACACACACAATCTGCCACCTTTCCTTGCTAATCATACTTACATAATCTTGCTGCAGGATCTCTCTTCCAGTGTCTCTGGTGTTACCTATATTTTCATAATTTGCTTCTCTCTATGTGATACAGAGAGCTATCAATCAGAGTGGCTGGATTTGTGTGGGGTTCTTCCTACAGGTTTCTGAAGGCAGCACTTCCAGGCAGTTTCATCCAGTCTAGCTGACCGACCTTTGCTTCTGGTGGGACTATACTGCTACATACACCAAGAGGAGCTGCCACTGGTCATGAGAAAGGTTATGATCAGTGCACAGGGGCAAAGATAAAAGTACTTGACTGTAATAACAGTTCCCTGACATTGCTATCTTTCATAGATTCACATGCTTAAATTATTCCCTGTTATCAGGCTGGGTAACATTGGTGATCAATGTTTACATAGCAATGTACACATACAGTCAATTAACACGGAGACAGATATAAAAAAAACTTGAAGTCTATGCACCTCATTGCATAGCCCAAACTCCAGAACAATGAGGTGAAGAGATGAAGAGAAGACAAAGTGAAAGTGTGAGTGGATGCCCAGGCTGCAGCCAAGCCAATATCTTTGACGGACACTATGGCAAATAGCATTGCTGTAGCCATCACTACACAGGTGGAGTAAGGTCCCACTCTGCATATCAGATGGATACCAGCCACAATGTGGCAGAAATCTCCAGTTTTACTATTGGGCAGTCTTTGTTGAAGTTTTTGTAATAGACAGAGAGCTAATCTGACATGCAGAAGCTTTACATCTAGAGTGCTGAGCCCTCTCTGCAGGACTAGAGTGTTGTGGAAAGAATGACAGCAGAAGAATCTTCTCATTCTGGTGAAACAATGATGGTGCCTTTGTAATGACTAGTGGATTGGTGGTGAAGGTAATTTTATCCTTGCTGAATTTGCTGAATGGCACATGACAAGAGACAGCCTGATTCTCCCCATCACACCTGTCAGAAGTCACTGAAAGGAGGAACAAGATCTTCCAAGACAGCATTTGTAGGCTTCAAGGGGCTTCCTGTAGAAAATGTTTAGCTTCCTTCCAGGAGGTTGTCTGGCCAGGGAAATTCAATAAAACATCCTAGAAAAGTTTGAAGATACATTGTTGAGAGACCTGAGGTATCTCGAAATAGCCAAACAATTGACTTTTACTAAATAATATTTCAAGCAAAGCTTATGAAGATAAAGTTAGGAAAAATATAAAGTAGTCGCATCTTAGCCAAATTCAAACTATTTCTGTTTCAGGGCATACATCTTAGGAGTAAATGTCACTCTAGCTGCCTGTAGAATTCTGTGACAGTCTTGTGGGATATGTAGCAAATCAAACTTTAGGTCTGAAGTAGCTAGGCAATAATTTACAAAAAGGCAGGATTGTGGTAAAGCACTTGGCTGTGGTCCTTTGCTAGGAGGTAGGCATCTGGTTTTAACTGGATCAGCCTGTCTACCAACACATCCCAAAGTTCTGTAAATCAGAACAGTCTAGACCACATCAGTGCTACTAGAATTAGATGGCACAGCTTCCATTTCATCTTGCAGAGGGCCCTTTGAGTGAGGAGGCGAGTTTATGTGTTTTAACCTTGGAGGAAGATACCGGAAGATCACTTTTCATAGAATCCTTGCCTGAAGAGGCAGCAGGAAGACCTTCTTGACAAAAGTCTATCAAACACTGTATTTTTAGCTCAGTGTACTGTCTGGTGAAGGCAGTAAATGCACTTCGTCTAAGATCGTTGAAGTAGAATTGCCTGGCACCACAGGAGACACAAGGCTTTAAGAGAGATACTTTTCTTTGATAATCTGTCAGTCACAAGGAGATAACTCACATCCAGGACTCGACCAGCTGCAAAAGGAGAAAAAAAAGTACCTTCTGAAGTTGGAGGTGAGAAGATGAAACAAATACTATGGAGGGTTAAGCAGAAAACTGGCCAAAATTATCCAAAAGGGCTGAAGAAAGCAGAGCGGTGAGAACTGTCTTCCATTCGCTAGACTTGCAGTAGAAAGTCTGAGCAGCTGAGCCTCTGAAAGGGGTGCAGTTCTGTGTCTTTCCACCTCAATGGCTGGAGTTTGGGTTACTCAATGGGCGGGGATACACCATAGGTAGTCTATGGCAGGTTGATTGCCATGTGAGGGTATGTGGGGACTGCTGCATAAACATTGATTATTAGGGAATCCCAATCTGAGGATCGAGAATAATTCAAGCATGAGAATCTATGAAAAATCCGATGTTGGAGAAGGCATGGTTTTCTAACTGCAGAATTTGAGTGGTTTTAGGCTTAGCATTTTCAGAATAGATTTAAGATTTTTTTTCCTTTCATGATATTGATTAGAAAAAATAATTAGTAGACAAGAATAACTTGTTTAACTGCAAAAGTTGTCAGTGAATCTTTGCCAAAGCAATGTTTCTATGGTTTCCTGTCATCTATATACCTTCAAGACAGTATCTGGACTAACTTTCATTCTGGATGGTCTCCTTTGACGAGATAAAGAAAAAAACTGTGAATACAACTTCAAAATTCTAAAAATATAGACGATAGTTAGGAAGCTTAGGTACAGCAATTCAATAAGTTATTAATTCATATGCACAAAAAGTGCTGCATAAACTATCTTCCTCCTAACAAAGTGGGCGGAGGATGCAGCCACAGAACTCACCGACAAAGCCTGGGCGAGCATGCTTGAACATCCCAAGAGGGTATTCCGTAATGTTAAACTGAAATTTATTCAAACAATGATCCTACATAGATCCTACTTAACCCCAAAGAGAGTACACCGTACGTTCCCGGAGGCCCAACACTGCTGCCCCCGATGCAAGGGGGATGAGGCGGATTTTATTCATATGCTGTGGGCCTGCCCGCGTATACAAGATTATTGGTATGGTATTCGACATTCCCTGGGAGAGGCTACACACATAACAGTTCAGGACAGTATCTTAGAGTGCCTCATGGGTCTCCGTAGGCGCACTAAAGCCCAGAAAGTACAACAGCGATTCCTGGACCTTGCTCTTATACTAGCCGTTAGGGCCATCTCTATGAGATGGAAATCCCCTAGATGTCCATTATTGTCTGTTTGGCAGGAAGATATGGTACAGTGGGGCAGTGCAGAAAGCGCGGCCCTTAGAAGTGAAGAGGCAAGAGGGTTGCGGAAACAGCCTATCTCTATGGAGTGGGACATCATGTTAGAAGACTTTAAACAGCTGGATCTAATACCCACACAAGGCAATCCCACGCAATAACCTAATGTCACACCTTACGAATACGGGGCTAGACCCTTACAGATGTCAGAATACATGCCAATGAATGCAAGCAGAGTAGGACCAATATTGTTATATTAATAACCCTAATAGGCAACTGTATGTATCTGAAACGGCAGACCAGGAGGGTGGGGGTGGGTGGGGAAAAGTTATCAATGTTAAAGTTAGGTTAAATATAAACTTGCTTGGTATTACCGAACTCGGTGCCATAGTGTTTTTCATGTATGCAAACGATCCCTTCCTGTCCGCAAGCGGACATCAGACAAACTACATCTGTAACTGAAATGTATAACATGACAGAAAATGTATTACGCATATGCTGGAAAATCAACAAAGGAAAAATGCCAGATGCATCAGTAATGTCACTATATTATGCAGCCATGGTTCTCAATAAAATATGTTTAAAAAAAAAAAAAAAAAAACTATCTTCCTCCTGATTAAGTAGAAATCCTAGCTCTGTAATACAATGAGGCCAATAACACTGTGGGTCAATTGTGACAGGCAACGATTTTTCACTGTAAGCTCAGCAGTATAGAATACATCTAGACCAGGGGTCTCCAACCTTTTCTATAATAAGAGCTACTTATGTACACTCAATATCATTCCTGGCTACTATTGCTACTGTTGTAATAGTGAGCATATCAGTCAAGAAGTCTCCACAATGCCGCATGATTTCCAACTCAAACATCAGCATTAAATATACAAATTTACAAAGTCAACCATATTTCCCAAAAAATTAACCTATGAGTTCTGAAAATACACACATTTTCATCTTGAATACACACTTTTCAATTTTGATATACATATATTAACTTCAATCAAGCAAAAGCTTCTAATTTAATATGCTGGGCGGCACACAGGACAGCTACTGACGGGCAACTTGAGAGCTACCATTAGCTCACAAGCTACTCGTTGGAGAAGCCTGATCTAGACTGTTATAACAGCAGCAAACGATAGTGAAATGCACAAAATTTCAGAGTTAGCATACAAACAAGCTGGAATATCACAAATATATTTGGTGTCCCTGAACTAAGTAATACGCACGCTGCCTTCTCATTAAGGTGCTTCCCAACAAACCTTGGAAGATTTTGGAGGAACTAATTACACACAGTAAAACATAACAAAAGTACAACATCTTTCAATCTTCCATTCCAATACTACCAAGGACATTGGTAGTAAGGATAATGGAGAACCCTGGTGTATAGTACAAATTGACACCACACAGTTTGAAGGTGGATGCCTGTGACAGACATTTTGGAAAAGCAAATGTAGTAGAATATTCATTGAGTCCCCAAAAATTCAATAAGAGTGGCAAAACTGGATAACAGAATTGATTTCAATTTAAAAAAAAAAAAAAAAACTATGAACAAATGTGTGAAAACAATATTAATTAATGTGGGTAACTGGAGAATCTGTCAATTATCTTAATTGACAGACATGCTGGAGGCTTGATAATTATTCCAATCAAGATTAGCTAAACAAACATTTAATTCCTTCTAATGCGCTGCAACTTAAAATGTGCTCATTGGCGACGGTTTTCTGGTACACTAATTACTCTCGCTTGTCGGATTTAATAAGAAAAGTAAAACAGCAGCGCACAAAACTCCACTTTAAAAAAAAATCTATTTTTAATTCAAGTTATTCAGACTAAACTGTCAACGTTTCTAACGTGATCAGGCCATGACTTGCATATAAAACATACAATTCATCACTGTAACACTGAAACTAAATGCGGAGAGCCCTAACGGGCACATAGAGGGTCTCTATATGCGTTGCCTCAAGCAGTATCCGCAGGCTACTGTAAATGGCTAGTGTTTCTGGACCCGAACTACCGGGCCAGCAAATTCCAGGCCTGTGGTTCCAGGTCGGTAAACACCAGGCCTGGTTTCCCTGGATGCAACTTAGGGCAGGGGCCGTGCTCAGAGACATAGCCTGGCCCCAGCAGCACCACTGGTGGTGGTCAGATAAGGTTCCCCCCAGCACTGCCCTGGGCCTCTCCCCTGAAGCTCCATCCCTTAACCCAGACTCGCTAATCCCTCATCGTCTCCATCCTTGCTATTTACCCCTGTAAACTGAAAGTGGTAAATGGCAGCGGACAGGGCCCTTTTTGTGGCTTGGAACAGGGAATGACATGTAGAGACGGATCCAGTATTTCAAGTGTAGCATGTTGTTCCCCATTCTGGGTGGGGAATGCCCATTATTAGTGGGTGGGTAATGGTCGGTTTCAGAGATTCAGGCCCCCAGCTATCCACTCATAAAAGAATGGGCCCCCAGCGTTTTCCAAATATTAAGTTAGAGTTAGGAAGAACAAGGTTTTTACCTTTATTAACGTTCTTTCTGGTGAACACTGTATCTAACTGCAGATTCCTCTCTTTAGAATATGCCCAGGCGTCAGACTGGATCTGGAAGATTTTTCATCATATCCTCTGCACGCTGATATCGTGCGCTTCCACATCGACTCCACGCCACCCCAGAAGTGACAGCTGCATATAGGTGGCACCCAATCGTGCTGGCTTCAGTTTCTTTCTAGGCACCATCAGTGATCAAACACGTGGAGCCCAAAAACGAATTATTTATGCCAGTGTGCAGAACTCTAGGTTGAGATCATTTAAAATAGAAGAGTCCATTACACAGAATGGTGAGGCAGGAGGGTGGTGAGGAGTCTGTGGTTAGATAAGAGTATCCACTAGAAAGAACGTTACCCAAGGTAAGTAACTTGTTATTATGATGGATACTTCAAACCGCAGATACCGAATGGATACCAAAGCAGTACCTCCTTGGTGGTGGGTCTGTGGAATGACTCTGCCCAAAAAGTCCTGCAGGATCAAATGCTCTTCCCATCGGACTGAGCTGTCAAGGCAGTAGTGATCTGTGAATGTATGCACTAATACCCAAACTGCAGCCTGACAAACATCCAGGATAGGCAGTTGTAGCAGCCTTGTACCTGCTGGAATGGGCCCACTACCCTTCTGGTCCCTGCTTCCTGGCTATCGTGTAGCATTTCGTAGGGCAAAAGTCTATCCACCTGGACAAAACCCATTTCTACACTGCCTTGCCTTTATTTGCCCCAGAGAAGCCCACCCATATTGCTGAATGTCCACTTGATGGTCTTTAGTACAATCGAAGTAAAAGCTGAGTGCTCTTTTGGGTTTCAAACAATGGAGTTTCTCCTCCTCTTTTGAGGGGTGAGGCGGGGCAAACAGTGTCAGAAGAGTGATCGATTGTCAGACGCGGAATGGAGTCACAACTTTTGGTAGGAAAGCCTCTAGTACTTAGCAGTCGTTTGTCTGGAAAGGTGGTGTAGGTCAGCTGGACTAACAGAGCTTGAAGCTCACTCACACGATGAGCTGAGGTTATCGCAATGAAGAAGACCGTCTTCAGGGTCAGGAGACATAGGGAACGGCTGTATAATGGATCAAAAGAGGTGCAGATAAAGAAAGTAAGGACCAAATTAAGGCCCCACAGAGGCATCATGACAGGTTTAGGAGAAAACATGCAGACCAAACCTTTGAGAAAATGCATCACAACAGTTGATTTGAAAAATGATGGTTGGTCCTGTAAATGCAAAAAGGCCGAAGTGACTGACAGATTACCTGCAATAGTGCCCACTGCAAGTCCTTGCTGGGCCAGAGACAGAACAAACAGTATAACATCTGGCAGTTTAGCCCGCAGCGTGTCTGTGTTACAGGTGCCAACCCAAGCAACAAACTTGTACCAGAGTCCAGCGTACACATATTTTGAAGAAGGCTGCCTGGCCACTAGGATGACATCCACTACTTTGGTGGGTAGATCAAATATAGTCGACTGCTGCTGGTCAAACGCCACACATGAAGGTGTAGATTATGCAGGCCCAGGTGCAAGATCTGGTTCTGCTGCTGTGACAGATGACCCTACCAAAGCGGCAGCCTGATCGGAGGACAGATGCTCATGCACAGAAAGTCCAGGTACCACATTCTCCTTCCCAATCTGGAGCCCCTATGATGACTTGTTCCTGGCTGTTTCTGATCTTTTTCAAAAGTCGGGGGAAGAGAGGCAGGCGTGGGAGGGCATGCAGGTGTTCCTTGCTTCATTCTAGGTGTAATGCATCTCAGAGAGAGAGAGAATTCTTGGGAACTCTACTGCGTAAAAGTGTTGAGATTGTGCATTCTTGGCGGTAGCGAAAAGATGGAGCTAGGTCTCTCCCTATTGCTGGAAGACTCCCTGAGCCACCTCCTGAGTTTGTCCGCATTCGCTTGTGGGTGGTGTGCAATCAGGGAAATACCCTGACAATCCAGCCAGGTCCAGATGTGCAAGGCCTCCTGGAACAGAGCCCAGGACCCCAACCCACCATACTTGTGGTGTTGTCCATGAGGACCAGAACCAGTCTCCCCTTAATGTATGGCAGGAAGGCTTTCAATCCCAAATGAATGGCCTGCAACTTCAGTAGACTGATATGGAGGCAGGATTTCACCGAATCCTCTGACCTCTACCTCTCCTAGATGAGCTCCGCAACCCAGCAGTGAGGCATTGTTCACCACCTTCAGCTCTGGGTGGGATACGGAGAGCGGTCTGCCACTGGTCTAATTGCATTACAGCAAACAAATGATGGACGGAATGCTGACAATGCAAACATTCTCCCCCAGTCAAAAGATCTGGGTTAAATCCATCGTTCTTTTGCCCACTACGCCACCCCAGTTTGGACCCAGCCATATGCAAATCAGTCTTGACCCTGTGCCCCATGGGAACAGTCCAGACCGAACTGCCAGGCCAGGTCCTCCCTGGACCGAAACAAGCATCCTGGGACCGGTTTCAGGGTATGTCATCCTTCTTCAGCCAGGCTAGCTTGAATCCAGTGGCACAGTGAGCAAGGGACCCACGTCTGGGCATACCCATCCCACTTAGGGCAAAAAGTGTTACAGCAAACAAATGATGGACGGAATGCTGACAATGCAAACATTCTCCCCCAGTCAAAAGATCTGGGTTAAATCCATCGTTCTTTTGCCCACTACGCCACCCCAGTTTGGACCCAGCCATATGCAAATCAGTCTTGACCTGTGCCCCATGGGAGCAGTCCAGACCGAACTGCCAGGCCAGGTCCTCCCTGGACCGGAAACAAGCATCCTGGGACCGGTTTCAGGGTATGTCACCCTTCTTCAGCCAGGCTAGCTTGAATCCAGTGGCACAGTCATAGCCTAATCTGTGCATTAGCGGCGCGGTTAGGAGGTAGAGGCTGCTTTATTCCCGCCGTTTTAAAACTGATTTTTAAAATTGATTTTATTGTGCTGTCCGAAATCGTTTTAATTGCTTTGTTGTATCTGTGTGCTTTATTGCTATTGAACAAAAACTTGGGGAACTTGGGGAAGGAGCTGTGTTCAATGCTCCGGGGGGACCTTTAGGTGGGCTTCACTAACGTAGGTTAGACCTCCAGCTGCGACGGCATCGACGTTCACCACTCCTCTTAAGGGGCGGAAGAAGTGGCCGCGCAGCAAAGACATAGCCTAATCTGTGCATTAGCGGCGCGGTTAGGAGGTAGAGGCTGCTTTATTCCCGCCGTTTTAAAACTGATTTTTAAAATTGATTTTATTGTGCTGTCCGAAATCGTTTTAATTGCTTTGTTGTATCTGTGTGCTTTATTGCTATTGAACAAAAACTTGGGGAACTTGGGGAAGGAGCTGTGTTCAATGCTCCGGGGGGACCTTTAGGTGGGCTTCACTAACGTAGGTTAGCACTCCAGCTGCGACGGCATCGACGTTCACCACTCCTCTTAAGGGGCGGATGAAGTGGCCGCGCGCAGCGGGCGCGCCGCGGGCGCGCCAAAGGCGCGCCTAAGGCAGGCCCGTCTGCGCCCGTCCGCGCCCAAACGGGTCCAGGGGCCAGTACCCCTGGATCCATAATAAGAGATAAGCTTTCCTACTCTTCTAATCAATTGCTTCATCTTAGAGAGGCTGTACCCCCTAAATGCAAGCACTCCATGATTCCAGATAACTGTTATAACAAATGTTTACACTGCCCTTTTAAACTCAGAACCCTATTTATGCCCATCGTCGAAGTCACCCCTAATGTGAAAAGGTCTCTTACAATGGCCCTTTTGAACTGCCGCTCACTACCTAAACATTCTACTGAACTTCGTCTACTGCTGGAGGATTACGAGCTTGATGCCCTGTTTCTTACTGAAACCTGGCTCTCCAGCACTGCAGACCCAGCGGTAGTTCAAACTCTGCCCCCGGGATATTTAATTCAGAGACAAGATCGTGAATTAGGCAGAGGCGGGGGTCTAGCTATTATCTATAAAGATCATTTTAGTTGCCAAATTACAGCTAGTTTGATCCCTGATTGCGAGAGCTGTTTTTTTGCTCTCGGCTTTTCCCCTACTTGTACCTTCTCTGGCGTTCTTATTTACCGGCCGCCAGGATCAATTGGTCACTTTAGCAGGGAGCTTCCAGAAATTATAGCCAAATCAGTGAGCTCCTCCTCTAATTTCTCATTATTAGGTGACCTTAACATCCATTTTGACATGGCATCTTCCCCTGACGCTGAGGCTGTATCTGACAATTTGGATGCTTTAGCCCTGAAGCAAAAAGTGTCCGGTTCTACTCATCAAAAAGGTCACCTCCTTGACCCGCTCTTCTCTAATATTGATAGCCTTGCAGTGGAAAAACCCATTCCCCTCCCTTGGTCAGACCATTATGTGGTTCCCTTTGTTTGGAACCCACAGGAGGGTGGACAGCCACGGGAAAGGGTAAAATCCTGGAACCGGAACTGGTCTAAACTCCCTATGGATGCCTGGGCGTCTACTCTTGATAATATGAGACCTGTGCTTGGTCCTGACCCTGAACTTAACAACATTAAAGTCAAACAATGGCTCGAGTCATCATTAGATACTTTAATCCCTAAAACTGGATTTCCAGCAAAAAAGTTGGGCACGGCGCAGCATGGTACTCTCCTAAACTTAGAGAGCTGAAACAGTTATGTAAGCGGCTTGAGAGAAGCTGGAGAAAGGATTTCTCCACTTCTGAGAAAATTAAATATAGAGACGCCGTTAAGGCTTATAAAGCAGAAATCAGAACCGCACAATCTGCTTACTACGAAAAGAAAATTATCTTAGCCTCTATCTCCCCCCGTGAAATTTTTAAAATAACAAAATCTCTCTTGCAACCTCCTGAGCCCCCTTTGCCTCCAGCGGATTCCCTTGGACGGTGCAGTAATTTGGCCCTCTTTTTCCATAAGAAAATTGAAGATATTTACACTGCCTTTCCTCCTCTTTCAGCCTCGGCAAGCCCCCCCTAGACTGAGGACCAACCCCAATTTCGAAACCCATCCATTGAATCCATTCCATCTATGGATATGAAAGTTTTAAAAATGCACTTTGATTGTTTGAAATCTGGTTCCCCCTGTGACGCTGCCCCCTAGCATTCTTAACCAGGTATTTGACTCTGTCGCCCCTGTTATTCTGGATTTGATTAACAGCTCTTTCTCCTCTGGGACTGTCCCCTCCCTTTGGAAACGGGCCATGCTTAGAGCCATTTTGAAGAAACCTACCCTGGATCCCGAGGTCCTTGCTAACTATCGCCCTATTTCGCTCTTGCCTGGGATTGCTAAAATAAGCGAAAAATATGTTAATTGCGTTCTCTCCGCCTTTCTGGAGGAGAATGAACGCCTTCATCTCTCCCAAACGGGCTTTAGACCCCAGCAAGGCACTGAGACTGCCCTGTTAGCGGTGATTGAAGAATCAAGGAAGATACTGGATGTCGGAGGCTCCGCAGCCATTATTTTACTCGATCTTAGTGCTGCCTTCGACACGGTCAATCACCAATTGTTGATAGTAAGACTCAGAGAGAATGGGGTAACTGGAACTTTACTAAAATGGCTTGAGTCTTTTCTAGCAGATCGGTTGTTTCAAGTCTTTGAGGGCAATGCTGCCTCTGAATGGATGTCGCTGCAGTGTGGGGTACCTCAAGGCTCCTCCTTGAGCCCCACACTTTTTAATGTTTACATGCGCCCTTTGGCTGAGGTTGTTGAGCCTTTTGGGGTCAAGATTGTCACGTACGCTGATGACACTCAGCTCATTGTGTCCCTCAATCTTTTAGACAACAATAAGTCTATTCTGGCCAATTGTCTGGAAAAGGTCTCAGCATGGATGGACTCTTCTTTCCTAAAGCTGAATGCTGCTAAAACGGAACTGATGTTTTTAGGTAAGCCTACCAACTTGGAGAGTAGTGCACTATGGCCTAAATGTCTCGGGCCATGCCACCCCTAAAGACCAAATAAAAAGTCTCGGAGTATGGTTGGACCATAACCTGAACTTTAAGGTACAGGCGGGTAGGGTGGCAGGTACCTGCTATGGCATCCTGAAAATGATTAGGAGGATTTTGCCCTTTTGTCTTTTAATGCCAGGAAACTGCTGGTACAAGCACTGATTCTCTCGAGGCTTGACTACGCCAATGTGCTCTATCTTGGCTCCCCTGTTCGACTATAAAGAAACTTCAAATGGTTCAAAACTGTGCGGCTCGACTCCTTATGCTGGCCCACAATAGGGAATCTGCCAAACCATATATTAACTCTTTGCATTGGTTGCCAGTGGCCGAAAGAATCCAATTTAAGGCCTTGTGTATCGCTCATAAATCAATGTCGGATTGTGCTCCGCCAATTCTCCGTTCCATTATTTCCCCGTATCTTCCTAAAAGATCTCTTCGCTCTGAGAAAAAACACCTTGCTACTGTGCCCAGAGTCAACCGAGCACGGAGCGGTGGCCGTCTATTTTCTGTCATCGCTGCAAAGTGCTGGAATCAGTTACCAGATTATATTTGGTTCGAGGCCAACCATCTTCTATTTCGCAAACGTCTGAAGACTCTGCTGTTCTCCTGATTTTCCCGATTTTGCGGTTTAGGCTCTGTCTTTAGCGCTGGGAAGCCTTTGGTAGCCATGCGCTTTATAAGTGTCTACTCATTCATTCATTCATTATAAGTGTCTACTCATTCACAGTGAGCAAGGGACCCACGTCTGGGCATACCCATCCCACTTAGGGCAAAAAGTGTTACAGCAAACAAATGATGGACGGAATGCTGACAATGCAAACATTCTCCCCCAGTCAAAAGATCTGGGTTAAATCCATCATTCTTTTGCCCACTACGCCACCCCAGTTTGGACCCAGCCATATGCAAATCAGTCTTGACCCTGTGCCCCATGGGAACAGTCCAGACCGAACTGCCAGGCCAGGTCCTCCCTGGACCGGAAACAAGCATCCTGGGACCGGTTTCAGGGTATGTCACCCTTCTTCAGCCAGGCTAGCTTGAATCCAGTGGCACAGTGAGCAAGGGACCCACGTCTGGGCATACCCATCCCACTTAGGGCAAAAAGTGTTACAGCAAACAAATGATGGACGGAATGCTGACAATGCAAACATTCTCCCCCAGTCAAAAGATCTGGGTTAAATCCATCGTTCTTTTGCCCACTACGCCACCCCAGTTTGGACCCAGCCATATGCAAATCAGTCTTGACCCTGTGCCCCATGGGAACAGTCCAGACCGAACTGCCAGGCCAGGTCCTCCCTGGACCGGAAACAAGCATCCTGGGACCGGTTTCAGGGTATGTCACCCTTCTTCAGCCAGGCTAGCTTGAATCCAGTGGCACAGTGAGCAAGGGACCCACGTCTGGGCATACCCATCCCACTTAGGGCAAAAAGTGTTACAGCAAACAAATGATGGACGGAATGCTGACAATGCAAACATTCTCCCCCAGTCAAAAGATCTGGGTTAAATCCATCGTTCTTTTGCCCACTACGCCACCGCAGTTTGGACCCAGCCATAAGCAAATCAGTCTTGACCCTTTGCCCCATGGGAACAGTCCAGACCGAACGGCCAGGTCCTCCCTGGACAGGAAACAAGCATCCTGGGACCGGTTTCAGGGTATGTCACCCTTCTTCAGCCAGGCTAGCTTGAATCCAGTGGCACAGTGAGCAAGGGACCCACGTCTGGGCATACCCATCCCACTTAGGGCAAAAAGTGTTACAGCAAACAAATGATGGACGGAATGCTGACAATGCAAACATTCTCCCCCAGTCAAAAGATCTGGGTTAAATCCATCGTTCTTTTGCCCACTACGCCACCCCAGTTTGGACCCAGCCATATGCAAATCAGTCTTGACCCTGTGCCCCATGGGAACAGTCCAGACCGAACTGCCAGGCCAGGTCTAATTGCAGCAGAGCAGGATTACTGCAGATCTTTTGCAATCTACTCTGAAACCTGGATGGAGTCAGACAGGCTCTCCCTTGGTGTAGGGCCCACTAAGACTTCTGATGTAGATCCCCATATGTCACATGCGATGGTCGACGAGCAGGATGTAGGAATCCAACAGGCTAAGAAGCCTTAGAGCCATCCACAATGAGACCCAAAACTGAGCTGTTCAACATGATCATAATCCAAATGTTCTGGAGAAAATGCACTGTATCTAGGAAGGCTCTCTGAAAGGGAGCCTCTACAAAAGAGTCAGGACTTTGGCACGATGATCATGAACTTCAGTGATATAGGGAGGTTTGTCATCATCTGGAGGTGCTTCAACGACTAAGGCAAGCCTGCCTTCAACAGTAAGCCACTAAGGTAGCTGAAGACTGGTACCCCCAACCTCCTAAGGTACACTGCAACCACTGACATCATCTTCATTAACCCCCGAGGGGCACTGGTGAGGCTGAAAGGGAGCACAACAAACTGAAATTGCCTGTTCCCCATCGCAAACAGAAGCTAGCATATGTGGGCCTGCAGGATGGGGATATGGAAATAGGCATCCTGCAGGTCTAACCCCACCTTCCAGTCTCCTAGATACACGGCAGATAGAACTTAGGCCAGTTCTTGAATTTGTCCTTCCGCAGGAAGAAATTGCGAAGTTAAAGATCTAAAATAAGCGACGGACTCCACACTAGGACATAATGGGAGTGACACCCAGTTCTGATCTCCAAGGATGTGGCGCTCACTATGGCTCCCTCGCCAAAAGACCCTGAAGTTCCTAAAGCAAAATGGACAAAAGGTCCTATGAAATCAACTCTGATTTAGGTGGAAGAGGCAGTAGAAAGAAATGGCAGGGCATAGCTCAGTTTGAATATCTGCAGGACCCACCAGTCAGATGTTAGGATTTGCCACTCATGGAGAAAAACAGTATTTATGCCTGATTATCACAAAGTGATTGTAAGCCGCTAAGGGCAAACTAAAGGGGCTTGGATGCTGCTGTCAGAGGGGTTGAGGACGGGGAAGTTCGCTGCCCTTGCTGGTGTGGATGCTGTCTGCCAGATCCCCTATTCTGACCCTAAAAGGGCTAGGGTGACGTTTGTGGGGGCCCTGATGCTGTCTGAAGGCAAAAGTCCTAGCTTTGCCTCAAAAAGGGTGAAATTGTTGATGATACTACCTTGTGGGTGTCAAAAGATCGAGGGAGTGCGCAGTAGCTCTACTCTCTTTGAAGCACTCCAAGACAGAGTCAGCTTTCCCACCAAATAGACAAAACCTGTCAAACCATGAGTGATGCCTAATCATCACCCGGGAAGCCCATGAATTTCATCCATGCATGGCGCCGGAGTATCACAGTAGTGTTGACCAAGCTGCCTAAGCAGTCAATTGTGTTCAGACCTGACAGGATTACGTACTTGCTGCATTCTGGCCATTTTGAAAGGTCTGTGCCACATTTGTGCAAAATTATTCTGGAACTGCTGGTAAGATCTCAGTGACCTAGTCTCCTAATGCATGGGGGCAACGTCCCAGGAAACATCTAGTTTTGACTGACCTGTGGGCGAGGCTAGAAGAAGAAAAACTCCTATTCCCATTTTTCTCAATTCTTTTTGACACTCTGTCCAGGTAGGTGTAGGTGTGTGTGTGTGTGTGTGTGTGTGTGGGGGGGAAGGGGGGGAGGGGTTTAGAAAAGAATTGGAATAAACCATCCTAGTGGATGGCTGTACTACCAGGTTCTCAGGAGTAGAAGCTGTGTTATGAAGGCAGTGTCGCCTGGAGCAGATCTGTGACAATAAGCCCATTGTCTGCTTATTGGTGGGCAAAAGCTGGGTTTGGTCCAGGAGCCCATGAGAGTGTCGGTTAGGGCCTCATTGAATGGCAGTAGGGGTTCAGATGAGGATTGTCACCCTTTCTTCCGTGAGGACATTGGTTTTCACTTCAGCAGAAGGCAATTGCAGATCTAAGACTCTGGCCACCCATGTAATGACCACGGCGAATGAAGCAGATGTTTCTGTGGAAGGACCGGGAGGGTCAAGAAGTATCTAGCCCACTGGCCTCTTGTAGGTCCATACAAAAATTGTCATTATACTGTGAGGTGAACTTGCCCCCACCATCACCATCAACCCCAAAAGCTGGGTGGCTTTAGTCTGGGGAGAATCTCCAAGGCAAAGGTGCTGTCTTATCAGAAGGTCTGGCTTTCATTAACAACATTGAAGACAAAAATGAAGCCCACACCTTCTGATCAAGGTCGAGACTGATTTGGTTCGAGATGGACAGAACAATGGGAGTGACATTTTCCTCCAGCATTGACAGCATCAGAGCTGGCATCAACGCGGCATGAATCAGCATGTAACACGGAATCGGACGTGGAATCAGTTCCAGAGCTGTACCGGAAGTGGGTTCAGAAGGTACAGATGGAGTCAAGGGCAAATCTGCTGGCGGTACTCAGACTGAAGGCCTCCGAGGATCCATGGGACACAATGGCGCTCCAATAGGGTACTGAAGAGGCGAAGCATGGCCTCCTTAAATGCCTCAATCTGTTGCTGCCTTGCCAACGAACCAGGGAATTTGGGATGCATCAGAATAGTCTGCGGAATTGGGTCCTTGGTCAGGGTCCAAGAGAGAGTTTGTGGGACACCTTGACATCATCCCAACTTCTCAGAGGGAGAGTGATGAGGCTCGGACGAGACACGCTTGAACTTCTTGTATTTCGTTTTCGATGTTGGCTTACCCGAAAACTTGGACCGGGCTAAAAACCTGTTGTGGGTGGGAAGGGTCTGGGTCCTTGACTTCGAGTGAGAGTCGTCCTTTCACGACTTATTGCGGTGCTCGGTGACGTACAGGTTGGCTTTGTGTTCCTAGACCCCCTTCGGGTGAAAGCAGGGCACACTACTCCTCACACGGTTTGGAGTCGTGGCCTAACCCCCAAACACAAGCGACCCATCTCACGGAGATCTTTCACAGACATTTGTTTGAGAGAGTCTTAAACCCTGTAGTTTCAGTCTGGGACAAGTTCCCTTGCACAATGGAAATAAATGTTAAAGAAAAAACTCACCAATTGACAAGAACATTTTTGGAGTTAACTCCGGATCCATGTAAGAAGGCGCAGAAAGAAAGGAACTGATGTCAGCGTGCTTGAGTGGCACCTATATGTGGCTTAGTGGTCTGCTATGGAGCGGAGAGGAGTCGACATGGATCAGCACTTACTGGAGTGCAGGGGCTATGCTGAAATATCCTCCGGATCAGGCGCCTGGGTATATTCCAACTCACAAAAGACACGTTCTGCTAAAACCGGGATTGTGTACCAAGTGCAAGGGGAAGGAATCCTTTTTAAGGACGAGAACCCTCACTCACCCAAGGGTGACATGCTTCATCAGTGGGCTCCCTCCACACATCGGGGCCGCAAGGTCCCAGATGTGGGATTCGACTCTCCACCTAGTGTAGTGCGTAGAGAAGAGCTGAGGTGTTTTCAGACAAAGGGATGCCACAAGGTGGTTTAGGTGAGTGAGGGGCAGAGTGCAGTGAAAAATACGCGTGATAGGTTAAAACTATCTCAAGGGCTCAATTTATTTATTCAGTAGTGTCCTTGGATAAGATTAAAAATAAGAGGACAGGAGGTTCAAAATAAATATACCCCCTTAAAGGTCAACATGTTTCTGCCTTTGTGAGACTCCAATCGGAGTTCATAGGTATTCTTCAGGACCAAGTATTCGTACAAGTTACTCTGTAAATATGTATACCACACTCATGTAAAACAAGATGGCTATCCTGGCCGTATTCAAATGCGAACACCAGAAACGTGGGTAGTTAATACACTATCTCCATCTGCTGGAGGCTCTCTGCAGCCACAAGGTACCCCGCAACCACTTCGGCTCACCGAACACAGTCCTCAGCCGAGTCTACTGTGCAAGACAGGGTCCTGGCGAGAGGGAGGATCGCCATGGTGTTACCGTATTTCAAAGCCTGGGTATATTCTAAAGGTGGGGTGTCTGCAGTTATAAGTATACATCAGCATATTGGGGACTGTCATAAAAACTGCAAAAAAAATAGGAAACAAGACTTTTTGTATTTATAATGCACTATCCAGAAAATGGATGTACAAAGTTGACTCTTTGGAGGTGCCTTAGATAGGATAATAGTGTAAGGTTCAGATGTTCAAGAACCCAGCTCCTCTTTAAGAAAGATGGTGAACTAGCTAAGAAGGAAACAGCACTGAGGCATAGTCCGGTCCACAGCAGGAACTAGGGGGCCCAAAGAAAATACACAGTGAGTGTGGTGGTGGGCACCAACGTACACGAGGCTGTCAATGGATGTGGTAGTGCAGGCCATAGAAAAGAGTGAAATGCTAAAAGGTTATGTTGGTATGCCATGTACAGGCTACAGCAGTACTAGAAGGAAAGCGGAGTACAGGACAAAAAGAGAGAGATATGGTAAAGGTTTAGACTGGATCACATGAATAGAGTCACAACAATGAATGTGTTGCACTTGCAATGGCCGCATATGGTATTCATAAAATGTAGACTCAAATACTAGGAATGCACCTGATGCGCCAGGCAGAGAGCTTCATGTGCTGAAACATGTAGACTTGGAAGAAGGGTGAGTGAGTCTACTCCTAATACACACAAATACATTAAGTTCTGGGATTCCTATAAACAGTTGTGGTGTTCAGGACATTTGAGAAAGGGATGAATTAGGATACAGGCAGCAGCACATCAGTGTGGTGGTTTTTCATACAATGGCTAAGGGAAGTTAAAAATCCTATGACCAAGAGGATGAAAGTTAGTAGACCGCACAACTGAGGCGTTGTCATAACAAAGGCACAGTGTATAAATAAACGAAATCCCAAAAAATGGGCTCGAAATTGACAGCAAGTATTATTAACAGGACTCAATGTTCCTAGGTCTTTTAATTTTTATTGTATTGAGGGGAATGAATAACTATGTCATTTGTTCCTCACACTCACCTCTTTTTCATAGCAATTATGCATCAAATATTAGGGACTGTTTTTACTACTAGAATGAAGGAGACAAGGTTGGTCAGTGACACTTTTAGTACTACATGTTTATGTGATCTTAGGGATGCACTTGCATCACCCCACCTGACTGTGCTGATTCTTGGGAGTTGCCAATCCAAAGGAGTAGAACTCTGTTACATAGCTATCCCCAATCACTACAGGCTGGTCGGACCACAGCCACTTCCCTTTTCCCCACCTGGTCGGACCACTCCCCCATCGCTTTTCCCTACACCACTCTAAAGCCTCTGGACAAGGAAAATGGATCTGTCAGTTGAAAAAGCTCTCCACTCTGCCCTTCATGACTATCCCAGAAAGCAAACAACTAAACGTTTTAAAAAACATTGACGAGGTAACAAAAGACTACAAGACTATCATTTTATGACAACAAAGGACACACTAAACAGCCCTGTAGCAAAAAAAGAGCAAAGACCAAACCAACTCTGGTCCTTGGATGACATCTTAAGTTGAAAGAAAATGAATAGAAAATATTAAAACCAGCACCACTACCCTCCAAAATAAGAAAACTTAGGAAAGAGTGCAAACACAGCATCTCATCTGCCAAATACATCTGAGAACAAATAATGTTGTCATCCAGTGGCACTTGATCATTATTCTGGCATATTGGAGAATCTTGACACCCCTCAAAAAGAGCATTTACCAACCCCTTAATGGAAAAATATGAGAAATTCATCAACCACTTGACAGAAAAAAATGATTAATCAGAGACATCTGGATGAAGACAGTTCATAGAGAGGACCACTGCTCCAATGCTTGTAAGGAGCTAAGTAAAGGACAGAAGGCAAAATCCAGATCTGACGATGTGGTACATGTACAAGTGATGGACAGCAAACAAAATAAATAAAACAACATAATTTAAGTATCTGTGCGCATGTATGCGACTTGAGCAGATGCTTGTTAAATTGTATCAAAAATGTTGAAATTCAATAAACAAATGTAAACATCAACATAATTTACGTATTTTATGATATAGACCTTGCCGTACATTGTGAAGCTCAACTGGGGAATGACAGAGGCTATGTGTCACTTTAAGATGCCGCAAATAAACAGACTGGGTGGACCTTGTGATGCTTTTCTGTTGTCACCTTGGCTTTCTATGTATTTTATTGGCAAAGGCATGGATCCTGCCGTCTTAATACCTTCTCTGGATAAAGACAACTGAATATGGCGGCATGGGTCTTTGTACAAATAAGCATACCACAAAATCTTCTTCAGAATGTATTAAAAATGATCTTAACCTCTCATCAACAGCAGTCCAATGCAACACAAAGTTCAAACTACTAAGCACGTCTTGAGATAACTTGTGTATAGTTTCTTCCCTTTTGCCATGAGGCATCTTAGAAAACTTAAAGTAACATGGTAGTTACTGGCCCTTGCATTGAGGTGGTTCTTCTTTGTGTGCACTGGACACAGACATTGGGATGGCATCCACATGTGACTTAATATTAGACTGGCATGACAGTGGTTATTTGTAGGTACAATTGTGGTATTTTTTGGCATAATGTGGGATCTCGTGGGAAAATGTTGTGCACACACTGCACAATGATAAGCCTAGCATAACAGTAGTATTTCATGGCATGGCAAGATGGCCAATGCTTCAGGCATAATGCAGACCTTTGCATTACGCTGGTAAATGTAGGCATCCATGGCACAATAGAGTCCATCTCTAACACAATGCTGTACGTGGAAAAATGGTGGCAATTTTCGGAATAATGTAGTATCCATGGCATGAAAGCAATTATTACCATGTTTGATGGCATGTTCTATGATTTAGTTCACTCAGGCTTGGCACAATATTGACCCTTACATTTATGTCATTATTTTACCCGTTTCTACCAAAATGCTGACTTTTGGCACCATAGACGCGAATCCTTTTTTTTTTTTTTAAATATTTGTATTGGCTTCTGGTTTCATGAAAACACAACATCATCGCAAGTGTAATAGACAGCAACATTCAAGACATCTCGGTCTGTTTGTATACACACATGTATGATATACATCAATTATAGCACACCCCTATTCCTCTACCACCCACTGCGGTTAACCCCATCCCTTTCATGTTCCCTTGTAAAGAGGGGGGGGAGGAGGTAGTCGCTGCTATTCTTCTCCATTTGTGGCCTGTGGGAACGTGTCCAGTAGGTAACCCATAAAGTTGCATCCAGCTGCCCAACACCCTGCGAAACTTTCCGGGACACCCTCTGCTCCCATATGTGACCCTTTCTGTTGCCATGTATAGGTCCATTCCTCTCTTCCATTCATGTAATGTCGGTGAGGTTTGTACACCCAAGTGTCCTGCTATATCCCTCTTCGTGACCGCTAGGCCTAAGGCGCTGAATAGTAACTGTGGCCTTGGTATATCTACCTCGCTCTGGATCCCCAGAAGGATAAACCTGGGTCTAAGGGGAGGGAGACCTGAAGCACCTCATCGAGTTCCTCGATAATCCCTTCGCACTAGGCCTGTATGTTGGGGAAGCCCCATATCGTGTGGTGGAAGTCTCCCTTTTCATGTTGGTATCGCAGACAGCTCGGATTGTCAGCCCGCCCAATTCTGTGGAAGTTTGGCCTTGTCATAATACACCCGATGAAGGATCTTATATTGAATAAGTTGCAGACGCGCCTTGATTGCCACCTCCCTGGGGTGCATCAGAGCGGCCTTCCAGTCAATATCTTCCATTGTTCCTACCTCGACCGCCCACGTTTCCCGTAGCTTGCCAAGGTTATCGGGCATATTGTTCAGCGTTTTGTATGTGACACCAACTTAAGTGTGAGTAGCTCCTGCAGTAGCCGTCCCCCTAGTGGCACGTATTCCGGCAAGTAGTGCCTAGTCAGACCCTCCGCTAGCCATGCATGTCGTAGCTGGGTATACTTAAGGAATTGGGATGTATGGAGCGTAAAGTCAGCACAGAGAGCAGAGAAAGGTCTAAGGGTGCCCTTATCAGTGATGCCCCCAATGGTCGAGATCTTCACAGTTTACTGAATTCCTTGAGCCAATTCCCTTCCCACAGTGGCGTCACCTTAGTAATCCTGTTTTCCCATCTTAATGTTCTGGACGCCCTCTCCCATGCCTCAAGAGTAGTTTGCGTGGCCGGAAGCAACTTATGTCTCCCCTTGCCTCTGTAAAGATAGTGGAGGAATATGCGAGGCGTCAGCATTTCTCGTTCCAGCCTATATGTGGGGTGATCGCCTGCTACATGTATCCAGATATGGATGGGAGTTAGATGCTGTGCCCAATAATATGCTTCAACATCTAGCAATGCCAACGCCCCCATTGTATGGATTACGCTGTAATGTATGCCGCGCAATCCGTGGATGTCTTCCCAGCCACAACAACGAGCGCAGTTCGGCGTCAATCTCCCGAAATATTGAGCATGGGAGGGGTGGTAAGTGTTCTGTAGTGCGT
Organism: Calotriton arnoldi; assembly: GCA_963921515.1. NCBI lineage: Eukaryota > Metazoa > Chordata > Amphibia > Caudata > Salamandridae > Calotriton > Calotriton arnoldi. The sequence continues at coordinate 570,238 of CAWUFW010003000.1, read as the reverse complement.
ATAAAAACTGGGTCAAGGTGATCATTTTAAACATTTCCGCGCGGCCCATTATCGTGAGTGGCAGGGTCCTCCATCTCTCTGCATCATCCTTGAATTTATTCAGTATTCATTAGACATTGTGATCGCAGCACAGTCCCTTGTCTGTCGTGAGAAATATACCCAGATATGTAAAACCGTCTACTACCACTCTCAGGTCTCTCGGCAGGGAGAGCCACTCTCGCATCTGTCGGGGGCTGTATACCATCAACTTATGCCAATCGACCTTATACCCTGAGTGTCGTCCATAGTCATCAATTGTCTGAAAGAGGATGGGGATCATAGTGGCAGGTTCTGTTATGTACAGGAGAATGTCATTGGCGTATAGGGATATTTTCTCCTCAAGCCTGTCTCCCTAAGTGACCCTAAAACCCTGTATCCCTGGGTGTTGTCTGACCCGGCAGGCCAGTATCTCTACGGTCGGCGCGAACAGCAGTGGGGACAGGGGGCATCCTAGTCTAGTCCCACGACAGACGGGAAAGTCCTGGGCAGTTCTGCCATTCACCCGCACTGTCGCCCTTGGGGAGTTGTATAGTAGTGCCACCCACCTTCTGAACTTTGGTCCTAGTCCGAACTTGATCAGGGTGGAGTCCAGGAATGGCCAGTGTACTGCATTGAACACTTTCTCTGCGTCCAGGGATAGAAATATGTGGGGAGTGTCTCGGTCTTTGGCAGTATTAGTTGTGGGTTTTGCAGAGATTCCATCGGGTCACGCGTCCAGGCATGACTCCCGATTGGTCGCAGTGGACTAGCGCTGTTATTATGTGCCGTAGTCTTGTGGCCAGGATAGTTGCAAGGATCTTCACCTCTATATTCAGGAGAGATATCGGGAGATAGGACTCGCACCTGTCCCTTGGCTTACCCTCCTTATGTATTGTTACTATTGTGGCCAGTCGTAGATCCAGCGGGAGAACACCATCTCTATAGGCATCCTGGAAAAGATTAGGCAAGTGGGGGCTCAGCAGATCCGTGCACCGTTTATAAAACTCGACCGGCAGACCGTTTGGGCCCCGAGATATTGCCGCCTTCACCTCGGTTAGTGACAGGTCATCGTTCAGTTCCTGCTTTTCAGTCTCGTCTAGTATAGGGGTCTGGATTTCAGCCAGGTAGTCATCGATCTCAGGGGTATCACAAAGGGGTTTGGCCTCAGAAAACTTATTACAGTATGCAGCAAACGCCGTCGCTATCTGCTCGTTGGTGGAGTATGTCAAGCCATGAGCATTTATTGTGGACTGAACCCATCTACTTTATATTTCTGTTTTGCTCAGCCAGGCTAGTAGCTTCCTGGTTTTGTCGCCAACTTCGTATAGTCGGTGAAGAGTAGCTAAGTGCTGGTCATTAGCGGCGTCTAGCGCCAGGTCCCTATATTCCTGTCTAGGAGTATCTTACGGCCGGGAGAGTAGTGGATCAGGTTTCTCAGTGGCCCGTTCCTCTACCATCAGTGTTGGACTTGGCCCTGCTTGCAGGGTCATCCCGAAACTTTTTGCCTTCCCCCTAGTTTTTTTTCCTAATATAGAATTGGTGGTTTGAAATGAGACACAATAAATATGTATGTTTGGAGGTTGAACTAGAGATAATACATGCTGCGCAATGGTGTGCAGAGGTTTATCTTCACCATGAAAGAAAATGTCACTTTTAAAATGTCGCCATTCTGGTGTGCTTTGTGCTTGCCTGTCTGAGGTGGGTTGCCGGTCTAGTTGTCCGTCTCCTAGCCCCCCAGCTCTTGGCGGGAAGTCTGGCAGACAGGGTGCTCTACACCTCCCCCAAAACCAGTTGGGACCGGATTACCAGAGAGCCTTCTAGAAGGTTCTAGCCCTTTCTGGTAGGTGGGGTGAGGGGAGTATATATAGGGGGGCTGGGCCTCCATGTGACAGACTGAACGTGGACTTGACTGAGAGGGGACACTCTGCCAGGAGGTACCGCCGCAAGGGCCAGTGTGCTGGCCCCTGAGCCCATCTGTACCCCTCTGCTGTCCACAGGGCCAGTGAGAGCCTTTGCTGGAGTGAAGACTGCTATGTCAGGAGGAGTGCCACTTTATGGGAGATGACTGCTTCTAGGAGCTGCTGTCCTGTACTGATGAGTGCCCACTGTCTGCTGATCTTGCCCAGCCTTGCCTGCCTGCTCTGCTGCTCTAGCGCCTCGTGAGCGCTATACTTTGACTGCCTGTATTCCAAGGAGGTGAGGAGTGTGGGCACTACTTCCTTGTGTGGGACTCTGGAACCTCGCCAGCTCCCTAGCGCCTGGGAGGCACTACTTTCCTGATTGCCAGAGGAGGAGCGGACGCCGGCAGCGCGGTGCTGTCATAGCGCTATATCTCCATCCCCAGAGAGAGGAGGAGCGTGGATCCTGCAGCTGACGTCTGGTGTGTGGGATACCCCCCCTGGGGCCGCCTGCAGAAGAGCGGGAGCCCACCCCGCGTATTGCCGCCCCTTTGCTGTTTAAGAAAATACAGCGGGAGCCTACCCCGCGAGTAGTGCTGTTTCGCGGCGGGTGCCGACCCCGCAATTGTCTTTATTGGAAGGCGGGAGCCCACCCCGCACTTCTAAACTGCCCAGGATCACCGCCGCAGCCCGTGTTCACAGAGAGAGGAGCGCCCGAGAGAAGTGGGCGGAAGACAGGCCCCCGTGCCTCCTTGTGGGCAGGGCCTGCTGAGTCGGAGCCTCGCGGGCTCCATTTACGCCTCCCCCCCTGCCTGGGGGAAGCCGTCCGGAGCCTCGCGAGCTCCCCATTCATCCGGGTGAAGCCAGGAGAGGTGCTGCCATGGTCGGGGCTCCCAGGAGCTGAGGGGAGCCCCGTGTGCTGAGGCCGCTGCCCGGAGGCCGAAGGAGAAGAGTCCCGGCGAGTGGGGAAGTCGCTGGTGCCTTCCCCCCGCCCAGAGGAATCGGCTGCCCCACAGGAGACACCCCGGACTGTCGGTGAGTGGGGAGCCGGTAGGAGAGCGGAATTGGGGCCCAGGCGGCACCCGAAGTGCCCGTGTGAAGTCACAGCTGCCCCGCCTGGTAGTGGGCAGCTGTAACGGGGGGCATTATTGGAGTCTAGAGCCCAGGAGGGGGCTCCAACCGGCCAGTGTTCTGGTGACTGCACAGCGGCGCCGCGGGTGCGGGCCGCTGCACCGTTTTGGGGCTCAATCTTCCCGTGGTTGGGGGTGTGTCGGGGCACATTGCCGGTGCCCGCCCCGGTGCCTGTGCTGATTTTACAGCTGCCCCGTCTGACAGCGGGCAGCTGCAACGTTGGTGGGCCATGTACTTATGTTGGGGTAATGCTTTTATGCCAGATGAGAAACCTCATGTGTTTAGGCCCCATGTGGCGCATGCTGATGAAATGCGTAAGGTGTTTCAGAGCCTAAGGGTTTTCATGACTACTGTTTCATGCCTACTGTTTTCATGTCCCTGAGAGGCCGCATGCCCATGCTTTTCCCCTAATGGAGAAGGTGATTCATGCCTATTGGGGGTATGCCTAATGTGTTGCTCATGTTTTTTGCTTAACGCTCCCAGGCCTAAGGTTATGCCTTCACTCTAATGATGTTGCATTTATGCTGATAATGCTTTCTCCCCTAATGCTTATATTGCTGATGTTACGCATAATGCTTTTCCACTTACGCATGATGATGCCTACGTGCTAATGAGGTTATGCCCACAGGTGGATGCCTACCACAGACGGGACTCATGCCAAAGAGGTTCTTACGCCTAATGTTATGCCTACGGTGCTGTTTAGGCCCATAAGATACTACTGTGATTATGCATATTGCATTTCTTTGCCGGACCTAATGCTTCCTAGGATGTTCCAGGTCTATGCCGGAGTACGTTTTCAGGGCCTATGACTATTGTGGGGATGCCTTATGTTGATGCCCAATGCTAACATGGTTAGGCCTAATGCTTTTCCCTGAGGTGGGCATTGTTTATTTCATACCTAATGTACCTATGCCGATGTTATGCCCACATGTTAGGTCTACTGTTCTCATGCTAACAGGATGTTTCTAAGTTCAGGATTTTGCCAGGATTACTGGCCGTCCCACCTTTATTTCTAATGGACTTTCATTTATTCTGTGTACTCATGATGGTTCTGGCAGCGGCCCGATTGGCCCTGCCCTGTAAATAATTCCCCTGTAAAAGTGCTACCTGGTGCCAGTTGGCACCGTGTTATATGTGCCTGTGATTACGAGTCTAATGTGTGTTCTTAATACAAAAAGCTACTTTTACACAACCTGGTGTGGGTCTCTTTTGTAGTGTGCCCGGTGTGTTGCCTGTGAGTGTGTGCTGCGCAGATGCTTTACACAATGCCTCCGAGTTTAGCCTACCCGCTCCGCACCACGCTACCCCGTTTCTAACAATCAGTATCTGGCGTTCCAGTTTCTCTAGACGTTCATTGCTCTTATTCTTTTCCCATGCCAGACAGTTTTGTGCCCTGTCTCTCAGCACCACTTTGTATGACTGCCAGAGTGTGACCCCGGACCAGACCGTTTCCTCCTTCTCTTTGAAAAAAACCTCAGTGTCTGCCCTGATACCTCTAATAATGTCCATCTTCTGTAGGTCCCAGGCGTTGAGCCTCCATTGTGGCTGTGTTTTCTGGGCCCTGTAGCCCACCTGTACCCATAGTGGAGAGTGGTCGGACAATCCCCTAGCGAGGCAATCTGCCCTGACAATCTCTCCCAGTTCTCCTGCCGGAATAAAAATATAGTCTAGTCTAGAATAGACCTTATGCGCCCCAGAGAAATAGGAGTATTTTTTGGCCTGCGGATTTTGTAACCTCCAGACATCCGTCAGACCCATCGTGTCTGCAAAGCGCACCAATGGGGTGGGAGCGGCCGAATGTCCCTGGCTCCCAGTGTGGTCCATGAGCATGTCCATTACATTATTAAAATAACCTCCTACCACATGAAGTGAGGCCGGAGCCTCAGAAGGACTTCTGTCATCTTAGTCAGTGTGCATGTCTGTAGTTTAGGTGGGGTGTAGACGCGAATCAGGGTCAGTCCACGTCTGCCCCATGTACCAGACACCCCAATATATGTACCATAGGGATCCGTTCATGTGTGTGATATATCGAAGGGGGGTGTCTTTTTTATCATGATCGCTACTCCCCGGGACCCGTAGGTGTAGCCTGCGTGAGCCAGTACCCTATATGTCCCCTCCCCAAGAACTCACATCTGGTACCCTGTAGATGTGTTTCCTGAAGCATCACTACATATGGGCCTAAGCATTTGATATGGTGTGAGGCCAGCCCTCTTTTATTCCTGTCACCGAGGCCATTCACGTTCCACGTCAGTCACGTGAGGGCCTGGTTGTCTATGGGGGTCGACATGGGTGTGATGTATCCCCTAGGCGCGCTAATGGCATTTGTGTCGCTGACCTGAGATCTCATTTAAGACTCCAAGGCAACAGCCCATCAAACCCTGTGCGTTAAACCTGAACTTGCAAAACAACATTCCCGTTCCCCAACCCACCCCTCACAACCTTCTCACAGCACTTGACCTCAAAATCATTGAACTACTGTGTGTAAAAGGAGAAGGAGAGGTCTGTTGCCCACCCTCCAATTGCTAAACATTATGCTATGAGTTCCAACTCTCACAACATGCAAACAAATAAGAAGCAACAGCTTAGTCTCTCCGGGAACCTGTCACTTTCGCAAACCCTCTGTGTGCGAGACTCCAGTGGCAGGTCAAGGGCGTCCCTTTCACAGCTTGTATTGCCGTCGCTTCCGTGGCCAGAGCATTGGTAGCATTTCATACATGTGGTTGAGCCTGTAAAGTCCTCTTGTTGTGACGGCTGGTCTGGTTCCCTAGTGTGTTCCAGGGCTAGTATTTCGATAACTAGTGGGGGGTTGAGCTTCATCCCCGCGGACATCCCCGGATTTTCAGATTCCGAATGGGAATCTCTCAGGCTGGAGTCATCGTTAGCTTTTGACTTTCGTCAGGGCAGGTAATCCCCCCGACTCCGTGGCATCCCCTCTGTTCCGCACAGATCACTGCAGCGCATAAGGGGTTTCCCCAGCGAAGCATTTTCGGAAACGTTCTGTCCTGCGCCTCCTTTACGGTAGTTCTTTGGGCCCAGAATCTAGTCTGCCAGATGAAAGTGTGTCCCGGCCTGTACCTCTCCGGATGGGCACAGGACCGGTCTCTCCTCCACCCAGGCCCAAGCCTCCTCCGGCGACTGGAAGAAGTGTGTTCTGCCCATAAAGATGACTGAGTTTTGCCGGGAACAAGAGCATATATTGTATTTGGTAAGCCATAAGTTTTGCTTTCACCGAATCAAGAGTTTGCCTTTGACGCTGGTCCTCACAGCTGTAGTCTGGGAAGATTATAATTTTGGAGTTTTCGAGTCCTATCTCGCCCAGTCGCCTGGCCTCTCGCAGGATACTATCACTGTCTAGGAAATGAAGAAATCTCACTATTATGGGCCTAGGGGGGAGCGCCCGGTGGATATCTTGCGCTCAACGCCCGATGTGCTCGTTCAATCACAAAGCAAGAGGAGAATTTCTCAGGTGAGATGTTTTTCAGCCATGAGGTCAGGAAATCCGGTGTGCTCATCTCCTCAACTCCCTCCAGAAAACCCAGAAAGCACAGGTTATTTCTTTGCGCCCTGTTCTATGCATCTTTGATGCGTCAAAGAACATCCCTGCTGGTTCCTCGCTGCTCCAAGACCACAGTCCAGAGTTCTTTTATTGCCTCCTCAACTTTCGTGACGCGGGTTTCCGCTGATGTGACCCTTTCAGAGATGTTTCGCAGGTCCTGGCGAAGCAGCGTTACCTCGGAGCGGACTTCCCTGATCCTGTCTTCCAGAGGTGCTCTGGAGCAATGTATCGCCTGCAGCAATGTAACCGTGTCTGGTAATGAGGATTGTGTAGTCTCAGGAGGGGTGACCGGCTTGGTATATCAGTCCATTTTTTCTTGCCTGAGGAGTTTAAGATCTTTGTCCTTCACCCTCATTTGAGACGTGTAGGGGTCCCTACGAGGCCCCTTCCTGTGCTCCAGGTGTGCCCCTGCTGCTCCCCAAACACTACTCCTTAGTCGTTCCAGTAAGGCGACCGCCACGCCCCAATATCCCAGTGTGCTGCTCTCGCCTCTCACTTTGTGCAGGATTCTTCCCCTTACGCCTCTGTCCACGAAACAGCAGAGAACCCAGTATCTCCTCCTCGTGGTGAGGGGTAGGCCCAGCGGGCAGACGAGTCCAGTTCGCAGAGGCTGTCTCCCACCTCAGGCAATCATTTCTACCCCACTTCAGGGATGGGGGGATCCTCCAGGTCTTGTTCACTGGGCGCCCTCTCCCAAATGGACAGCGCGGTGGGTCCCAAACCAGTTCCGCAATACGTTCTCGCCCTCTGCTCTGTGCCCCCAAGCCTAGGGCGGGGCAGAGCCCACCAGGCTCCGGTACACGGCCTGTCGGCCGGCCACTCAAGTGTGCAAGTCTCCCCGGGCAGGGCCCACCATCCCCTCCGCTCACCTTCCCAGCCCCCCCGGAGGGGGGACACAGCCTTCTCTGACCACGGGGTGAATGGCGGAAGCGTCAGGTGCCGCCGTCCCGGCCTCCGCTGCCGATGAGTGCCCTCGGTCCGTCCTCCAATCTCTGCCTCGGGCCACAAGGGAGGTCTCTCTTGGCCGCCCAGCTCGCTTCGCTCTGGGATGCTCCTTTCCGCTTCATCGCAGTCGCACGTGCAGGCCGCGACCACGTGACCTTTTGTGGGTATCCATTCTTCGCATGCCCCACCAGTTACATACCAGTAAAATTGTGGAGGGCAGTTTGCAAAAATATTTGAGGAGTTGAGGAACAGAGAACCTTGCATCCTACTCTGTTGATAGCACACAACACCACCAGCCTATGTAAATATTTGAAACAAGTCCCATTAAGTCATACATCCATCCACTCACCCATTTATCAATTCGAGCACTCACTCATTCAGTCATCCATCTGTTCAATCAATCACGCACCCTACTTTTTATTCAACTATTGACCCATTCCTCCATTCACCCACTAAAACATCCAAAGAACCACACACAAAGAATAAGTATGTTTACTTATTGAAGAAAAAAAAGAGCAGGCCTTTAGGTTTAGTGATACCTGTTTAGCAGTAGATCCCAAGAATTGAAATTACGTAACTGCTATTTAAACTAAACAAATAAACATAATTTATGGTTCAATTTTACATACACTGGATATTAAAATGTTTAGAAATAGGCACACAAAAATATTGCAGTAAACATTTGACCAGTACTGCACTACGCAAACGCTTGATACAATTGCAGATGACTGAAAGGTTAAGTTCACAAAATAGATCTTAAAATTCTAAAGCCATCACACATTAAGAGCACATCATGCCGTCTTACCCCAGTTTGTAGTCAAAGGATCTAGTCTCATTTAGAATTATGCCTCCTCTTTCAAGTTCTTCGATTTGCCGTTGAATTTCATAATCTAAATGAAAACCAAAAACACATTCACTCTGGTGACTGAAAAAAACGTGTGCACATTGAGACCAACTGATACCATAGTAGTGGGCACAAAGGCGAATCCATCATCCGCCTAAGCAGTAAACAAGGAAATATAAGGAGTAAGCAGTAAACCTACTGGCGAAAAACAGATGCGAGGAGAAGGGGAGTGGAGGGGGGAGTTTAGTGACCTCTGAGTGGAAAAAGAGAACATGATGGTGACAGTAAGTTCTGTACATGCCCAGTGTTCATCTCCAATTGTAGCCTGTACGAAGCAATCGTGCTGGCAGTGTGGTGGTATGGAAGTGTCAATAAACTGCAGAGAGGTACAGCAGACATCAAGGGCAGAGAAGTGTAGCCAGAGAGAAGCACAAGCTTGTATCGGAGACCTGTACGTATATACCAATCTAGAGGTAATACAGGTTACTAAGTGAAACATGCAGCTGCTGTGATGATTGGGGCAATGCACAATGAGATGTCGCAAACAGCTAGGTCTCTCAAAGGTCTTCCGCAGGCAAGTTGTTACGTGGAGGCTTCTGTATCCAGGAGATTAGGAGTGCATGGGAATTGGCAAGGTATGTCCGGAGGTGACCAGGCAAACAAAGAGACCATTGGAACCTAAGGGGGAGGAATAACTAAGTTAGAAGAGATTCAACCCTCCTTGCAAACAGTCAAAAGAATGGGAACTGGGGCAAAGAGAGCACCTTTATCTCAATTAAGCACCATTTTGGCAAAATTAGTTTATAGACGCCAACGATTTCAGTAGAAAAAAGTTTACAAGTTCCAGCATAGATTAACTAAGGCTTGAAATGTAGCCTGAAAGTTGGCTTCCAGTACACAGGGCTTAATACAGGAGATTAACTGTAATATGGCTTTTACAGTTGAGTTACGGTTAATAGAGAAGTTGAGGGATTTAGTGTAGTCTGGGCAGTGAACTCCGCTCCATTCACGGAGTTTTCAGCACTCCGCAGAGCATGCAGAGTTCCGTTTGCGGAGCAGAGTTTTTTCCTCGCACACTTGCCTATGTTAAACTGGAGAGCACGAGCGAGGAAAATCCAACGCTAGACCACCTGCCAGCGAGATTTCTCAACGTGGGCGGTCGCTGATGGTCGTGACCGCTCGCGTTGAGAAACCACCCGTTCGCGTTCAGGAAGCTGCTGCTCGAGTAGAAAATCTACCACTGCACAAGAGCTCGGGCATAATATGTTGTAAAGGCCAGATTATCTTAAAATATCCAATCGGCACACCCTATCATAGAAACTCTCTTTGAAACGCATACAATGAGAGGTCAGAGAATTAATCAAAGAGGACCTAGTCAAAGCAAAATTCTGTTCCAAGCATGTATTAAAAGCTCATATCAGAGCTGCTGATTCAAGCTAGGATACAAGATATTGGGAAAAATTGCATGCAATCACAATCCTACAAATAATGATATTTCTGGCAGTTTTGCAGAATCTTGTGAGGGAGAAATTAAAGTTGAAATGGCGATCTATTTTCTCTCATGGGACATACTGAACAAGGGCTGCTCTTTAATCGTGTTTGCTCGTCACGGCCATTGAGCTAGTGGGTAATAAGGAATCATCAAGGGTTCATGGAGCCATTGTCCAACATAGACAACTGTAGCCACAAAACCACACTATTTAAAATGGAGGACATTGTTAATGAGTGTAAAAAGTTCATGGTGTATATAAAAAAATGTATCTTAAGTGCAGAAAAAGAAGGAAGGTGGGCGAAGAAGAAATCTACCTGAAAACGTCATTGCGCCGAATAAACAGAAAAATGAAAAACGAGACAAAGCGGCTGAAATCACCTATAGCTTTTGCCAGGAATCGCGCACTATTGATGTTTTTCACTTCTGTCCTGACACCGTAACTCTCACCAGGACGATGTACAGATATGTTGGCATCCACTCTTAGCTGTCCCTCTGTGAAGAAAAAAAATAATAATAATTGTGTGACTTTCTGTAGGTAAGCAGCAAAACCTGTGTGTGGCATACTGAATGGCAGGATACACACGAAGTACAAACATTGTGAAAGGCCATCAGTCTAATCAACCACTGCAATGAATGTAAAGATGCTAACTCGACTCCACATGGTTTTTCATGCAACATTTTGAACTAGTAATGTAGTAAGGCAAACCTCTGCAAAAGCTTTAGGAAACTAGGAGCCAGATGCACAAAGCAATTTTTTGATCATAAACCCAGGGAATCGTAAAATGACAGGGTTTGTGATGGCAAAATGACTTTTATCTATGTGCTAAACCCATTTTGCGAGTCAGAACAGCCTTTCCGACTCAAGAAATGGGTTTTACCATCCATTCCGAATAGGAATGAGGAGGGGGAGTGAAAAGGGCATCCTTTGCCAATTGCGAGTCACAACGGTTTGTATCAACGGTCAGTGGCCACAATTGTAGTTGCAAACCATTGGTCAGCTACTGACACCTCAAAGAAGATGGTAACTGATTTGCAAAAGAGAAGGTTGCCTCCTTTGGACAACCCTTTGTAAATCCTGTTGGATGACGTCAAGGGGTGGGGCAGACAGAGGTTCACTGCCTACTCCAAATGACATATCCCAAATTGGATAGTTTTTGGCATCACCGGTTCCTTAAAAAAAAAAAATTTTTTAAAAAAGGTTCCCGTTTGTAAATGCAAACTGAGGGAAGTTAGTCTGCTGTTTTTTTGCATCTCGGCATTCGTAGCCATCACTGGGGGTCGTAAATAGTGGCATCTCATTAATATTCATTAGGCAGGTAGCTCTGTGGCCCCCTGCCACCGAAAATTTTGCATGTGACCTAATAATACAAAGGCTGAATCGCAAAATAAAGACAGGTCGGAAAAAGCCAGTGCACAATTTGCGACCTGTCTTATTACATTGGGTCTCTGATTAAAAGAAATGTAAACATCACAGGCTAAACCACCGCATCCAGAGCAATGGAGTAGTCTAGAGTCAAAGTACTGCATTTGGTGTCTGTAATGTTCAATGAAATAGTACATTAAGTCTGAGAAGAATTCAGCAATGCAGATTTTTTGGGCACAATCTCGAATAACTCCAGCGCTTTTACTGAATTACAGTTAAGAGTTGCCCTATTTGTTGAGAAATCGGTTATTTTAAAAGTGAACAACTATTTTGGGGTCATTGACTTTTCTCAAACTAACCCTTTAGGAAGGAACACAAGCCAAACAAAATGTAAGATTCCAAGTACGACCTATGTTCCCTACAAATGCCTTCCCATCAGTGGTACCACTTGTGATCACCCAGACATTTGATTATATAGATCTACAGCCAAGTGCCATAGGGATTTGGGGATCATAACTGGAGAACAGCATCTATATAATCAGTGAAAAGTTATAAAGTTATCAAATAATTTTCAGAATGTTTTGGCTTCTGAACCACTCATTACATAAGGGACAAAGGCAGTTGTGGAATCTACTTGCCTTCAGTAACGATCTTTCTAGTGGATACTCTACCTAACCCTAGATTCCTCTCCTTTGGAATATCCCCACGGGCCAGACTGGATATGGTAAGCTTTCACAGCAGTGCTCCTGTGTGCTGACAGGTGGTGCCATGTGGCTCTGCAGTGACTCCCTTCCATCCCAGAAGTGACGAAGAGGAACTGCATATAGGCGCCACCTCTGCACGTTGAAGTCAGTTTCTTTCTTGGATCTGTCCAAACACTCACAAGCAGAGAACACAATCAATCAGAGGTATCAGTGTTCAGATCTCTAATTTTGGACCTTTCAGATGGAAGGAGCGAGCATTCTACAGAACAAGGAGGCCAGTGGGCAGTGAGGAATCTGTGTTAGATAGAATATCCATCAGAAAGAGCGTTACGAAAGGTAAGTAACTTGTTCTTCTCATGGATACTTCTAAAAACACTCCTCACCTTTAGAATAGATACCAAAGCAGTACCTCCTAGGGTGGAGGGTCTGTGGAATGGGCACAGACCAAAAAGTACTGCTGGACTGAAAGGGCGAAATGCCCTTCCCATTAGACCTAGCTGTGAAGGTAGTAGTGCTTTGTGAACATGTGCACTGATGCCCATGTTGCGGCGTGACGGATACAAAGAACAGGCACTTCACATGCCAACGCAGTGGTAGCAGTCTAGGCCCTGCTGGAATGAACCTTGAATACTTCTGGAGGCTGTTTCTTGGTCAATATGGAGCAGATCTTAATGAAGAGGACTATCCAACCCTGACAAAGTCCTTTTCTGCACCGCCTTTCATTTCTTTTCCCCAGAAACCCCCCAAAAAGCGGATTGTCTTGTCCATGATCTTTGGTGCGATCAATGCAAAAATTAAAAGTTTTCTTGGGGTCCAGCTAATGGGAGTCTCTCTTCCTCTTTCGAGGGATGTGGTACAGCAGAGAACGTTGGGAGGATGATGGATTTCTCAAAAAAGAGTCAAGACCTTAATCAAAAAGGCCACCCTGGTCTTTAACACCAGTTTACCTGGGAAAAAGTTGGTGTAAGATTGCTACACTGAGAGAGCTTGGAGCTTCTCACATGGCAAGCTGCAGTAATCATAACGAGGAAGACTGTCTTTAGAGACAGAAGACGTAGCGAGCAGTACAGACGAGGAAAGTCAGAACCAAACTGAGATCCCACTGTGGATTCACAAACTGTTTTGGAGGAAATATGACATTAAACCTGTTAGAAACCTCATCATTACAGAGGATTTAAACAAAGATACCTGGACCGGTAAACATAAAAACACTGAAACGGTGGACAAATAACCTTTGTTTGGGCCCACAGCAAGTCCTTGTTGGACCAAAGACAAAACAAACAATAAAACATCTGAGAGCTCGGCCTGCAATGGGTGCATGTGTTGCGGGCTCAACACCAGGCCACAAATTTGTCCCAGTGCCTAGCGTAAATGGACTTTGTACAAGCCTCCATGCAGCACGGATACCATCCACAACCTCAGGAAGTAGGTGAATGCAGATAACTGTCACCGCTCAATCTCCATGCAAGGAGGAGTAAATTGCTCAAACCCTGCCCTGCTGCTGTGATCCTCCCGAAGCGGTAGCCTAATTGGAGGACAGATGCTCATGCCCAGAAGTTCCAGGTACCACTAGGATGACTTGGGCCCAGTCATTCCTGATCTTCTTCAGAACTGGGAGCAGGAGAGGCAAAGGTGGAAAGGAGTACAGGAGTACCGTGCTCCACTCTAGCTAGAATGCATCTCCCAGAGAGAGCTTTCTTGGATATTCCAGCGGGCAAATGTTCTGACATTGCAAGTTCTCAATGACAGTGAAAACATCTAACCAGGAATCTCCCCACTATTGGAAGATGTCCTGTGCCACCACAGGGTGTAATTGCCATTTGTGATCTGGCAGGTGCCGCCGGTTGAGCTTAGCTGCCTTGGTGTTTAAAGATTGCACCAGGTGGTTCACAATCAAATAAGCTGCCCTGAAGCTCTAGCCAACACCAGAGGTCTAGAGCCTCTTGGCACAGGACCCAGGACTCCACTCCACCCTGCTTGTTGCAGTACCACATGGAGGTGGTGCTGTGCATGAGAAGCTGTAACAGGCTCCCCTTGATGGACGGTAGGGGAGGCCTTCAATGCCAGGGGAATGGCCCACAACTGCAACAGATTAATGTGGAATCAGGTTTCCTCTGATCTCCACCTCCCCCAGATGCCCTCCCAACCCAACAATGATGCATCCATCACTACGAGCTCTGGGTGGGGTAGGGAAAGGGGTCTGCCACTTGTCCACTTGCGGTTGAGCAGCCACCAGTGCAGATATGTTGCGGTCTCCTTCGAAACATGGGTGGAATCCGACAGATTTCCTTGCTGTTAGGCTCACTGGGACTTCAAATTACACTCCTACGTCTGCTTATGCTACATGGCATGGTTGAGCAGGGTGCAGAATGCAGTTCAATAGACCAAGAAGCCCCAGAACTGAATATGTCTCATTACATCGCATAGCAATACCACGCATACCATTACAAGGCGGGTATTAATACGCGATGTCAATGACAACGACATGCCATTACATCGCAAACTTTTACCACGACTATGCCTTTACCACGCATGCCATTACAACGCAAAGGCATGCGTGGTAAAGGTATACTCATGGTAAATGTTTGAAAGGTAAGTGACTCTACCCTGTCCTACCCTAAACCCTAATGTAGTACCCCTGCACGACCCTCCGCCGACCCCCAGTCCTCTCCCTACATTTACACTACCCAGCACGTCACCCCGACACTACCCTAAACCCTAAAACACTACCCTAAACTACACAAACACCACAACACTACCCTAAACCCTAAAACACTACCCCCAGCACGACCCACCCCCTTCCCCCTGTCCGGTCCCTACACTCAAACACTACCCTGCACGACCCCCCCCCAACACTACCCTAAACCACTACCCTACACTACACAAACACCACAACACTACCCTAAACCACTACCCCCAGCACGACCCTCCCCCGACCCCCAGTCCGGTCCCTACACTCAAACACCACCCTGCACGACCCCCCCGACACTACCCTAAACCACTACCCTACACTACACAAACACCACAACACTACTCTAAACCCTAATACACTACTCCCAGCACGACCCTCCCCCTTCCCCCAGTCCGGTCCCTACACTCAAACACTACCCTGCACGACCCCCCCGACACTACCCTTAACCCTAGAACACTACCCTACACAAACACCACAACACTACCCCAACACTACCCTAAACCCTAAGAAAGTAACCCCCACCCCTGGTCCAATCCCCCTTACCTCTCACTCCTAGTGGTTCCTCTTTTCTAGTTCCTGCGTCGTCTGAGGGGCTGTGCACGTTGCACGTTGTTGTGAGGAAACGGAAGAGCCTCAGTTTCCTCACAACGATGTGGATCGCCATTACATCGCATGCGTTGTAAAAGCGCATGCGATGTAATGGTATGCATAGTAATGGCTACGAGTTGTTACAACACATGCGTTGTAACGCATGCAATGTAATAACATGCGGGGAAACAGCTGCGTTGTAATGGCTGTTTCCCCTCAGAACTACCCTCACTGAGACCAGGACTGGGCCTGAAACATCAGGATCATAGCCCAAATGTCCTGGACTTATGGCGGAGGGAAGGCCCTGAACTGCACCATATCCAAGACTGCTCCTATGAGAGGAAGCCTCTGTGAAGGAGTCTTTTGTAACTTCAGCAAGTTGATCATGAACTGTGATGTCAAGTAGCTCACCATTGTCTGGATATGGTCTACAACTGTCTTGGGTGAGCCCATTTTCAACAGCCAGTAGACGAGGTAGGATAAAAGTGGCATCCCCAACCTCCAAAGATGTGCTGTGACCACCGCCATCTCTTTCATGAACACCCGAGGGGTGCTGGTAAGGCTGAAGGGAAGTACAGTAACCTGAAAATACTACAGGCCTACCTTGAAACACAACACAGGTACATGAAAGTATGGATGCTGCAGGTCCAAGGCCTTACACGCACAGAAACATCTGTGTCTAAAAAGAGATAGAAAACCTAGCTGAACAGAAATGTTCCTTTTTTAGGACAAATTCCCTCACCCACCAGAGGTGGCATGCTTCATCAATGGAATTCTCCTCGCTCTGTGACTGCTGATCACGGTGCAGGCTACAACTCCCTCTCTAAGAAGCTCTTCGGATGTTTTAAGAGGTTTGGTAGAAGCCCTTTAGTGAACTAAAGGGTGGTGAGGCTCAGAGGGTGCAAAATGTTAAGAAGTGAATACAAAACTGACTCCAGAGCAGGTGTACAACTTGATTCATGCGTGCCTGGGTCACGATTAAAGAGAGAGAAGGGACACTGCACTGGTCAACTGACCCTGTGTCGATGTGTCACTAGTAATAGGTCAACATGTTTCTCCCAACTAGACCCTCATAAGAGGTGTATTGGCATTCATCAGCACCTTCAAGTATCGCTTCTGCTCAAATAAAGTGCTCATGAAAGAAAAAAATACAAAACCAATAAGTGGTCCACAGTAAATTTAAATAGTGGATCCACTGCATTGCAACCTACAATCGTCGGGTGTTGTGCCTCAACTCGACGGACCCTGGCGTGGGGCTCAGGGTGCACTCAGTCTGTGATTCGAGGCCCCTGGTGCGTTCCAACCTAATGAAATCTTCCCTCAAGTTTAATTTTGAAGTGTAGCTTCCAAGAATGGCCAGACCTTATCAAAAGTCTTTTCGGTGTCAAGGGTGATTGCAACTGTTAGACAGTATGCTAATTAAGCTTTCTCAATGATGTGGCAGAATAATCTGGTATTGTTACTTGGCAGTCTATTTTTAAAAAACCTACTTGGGTGGGATTAATTAGTTTAGGGATTTATTTCTCTAAGCAAGTGGCACGGACTTTAGCATAGCTTTTGCAGTCTATGTTAATTAATGAGCTTGGCCTATTATTTTTGGGGAGGGATAGCTCTTTCCCATCTTTCGGTATAATTCCTATTATGGCCTCAGCCATATTCCAGAGGCCAATTCAGGCGAGAAGAGTTTATAAAATGATGCTGTATAGTCATCTGTGTCAGGGGCTTTATTAGATTTGATCTTTTTTATTACTTCTCTGACTTCTTTGGCCATTAAAGGAGTGGCGAGAGCTATTTTTTCTTCGTTAGAGATGGAAGAAAGTTCTAGTGTATCAAGGAAATCTTTAAATTTCTCAGGGTCAAAATGGTGATTATTGTTATATAGGGACAGATGTACGACCAGTTTTTGCGTGCGCAAACGGGTTAGTATGTCATTTCTTGCAAGGATACAATGACTATATGCAGCCCCTCTGTGAGCAAGCATCTAAGAAGGTAGGGTTTTTATGCATGTCATAGTTATTGACAGAATAAAAGATCCTATTGTACACTGAAGAGTAGATTCAAGAGCAGTAATTGAGTCTTGCAATCACACCATAGGTTAAATTATACTGCTGCATATACTGAACTCTCCTAAGTGCTTGTACTGGGTTTCGAGATAGATTTTAGGGGGTAGGTTTCTATTCTGGATTGGTCTAGTAATATAAGTGAAGAGCAGTAAGGGGGAAAGAACAGATCGCATCCCTATCCAGCAAGGCGTATGGCATGGGTGCGCCCTTGCCCCCACTTTATTTACCTTGTATGTTAAACAATGTGGTGCAGACACTTCTTGACTGCCAGAATGATGTACCTGTTTTAAATAACAAAAATATACCAATCCTGCTTTATACTGATGATTCTCTTCTTATTGCAAAAACACCAATGGGGCTCCATGCCTTAATTGATATATTTTTGGAATTTTTTTAATCTAGAGATCTGGAATTGACTGTATCCAAAACTACATTTATGGTGTTTAACCTTGGGATGGTTAAAAATTGCACAGTGAAAGTAGGTAGTGAATCCCTTGAAAGAGTTCATTGTATCAATTATCTAGGAGTCTCAACTCAACAAAGGTTCCCTTCTTATTCAGCATAGATCCATGGCTATTTTGTGGTAACACAAGAGAACGCACGGTCAGTGTTTCCTGCACTGGAAGTTTACAGCGCGATGGCCCAAAGTGCTGCGGCCTTTGGCGTGGAGGTTTGGAGGTACACCAATACCCACTTACTGGCTTCCGTTGAAAACACCTTTGCAAAAACATTGCTTGCCTATCCAGTCAGCACCCCTATAGTTCCGCTCTTCTTCTATCTGGGTATAAATCGAATCTCAGACTTGCTAATATTGAAAACCCCTGGTGTATTGGGTTCAACTTTGGGCTGCACCGGAACTTAGGGAATACAGGGATTACCTTAGGGACGTCATGGCCCAAAAAAATGCTTTGTAGGTCCCCTGGCTCAAATTGTTTTCAACAGGTTCCAGAAGCTTGTGATTCAAATTCTGTGGGAGGACCTTTGTCGTATTTGTAAAATGAATGCCAGCGGTCTAAACTCTCACTATTGGGTTTATGTCCAAGAAAGCAACATTGTGTGTGTGTCCAATGGGCGACTATCCAATTAGTTTTTCAAGCATAAAGTCACCCCACAATTCGTGTAATTCCTGGATTTTATTACATCTCCATTTTCTCAGAGCCTATATGTGCGTTTCCGGCTCAGCTGTTTACAACTGAAATCTTTCACTTGCCGCTGCAAAAATGAAACATTGTCCAATCTGTATCCTGCCTGTGGGTTAACCCCTAGGATCAAGGAACACATTTTGTTCTTTTGTCCTGTACACTTTCATTCTCGTCACAAATGGATACGCCCTGTGTGTCTGGACCTTGGAGTTAATCGTTATTTAATTGCTCATAGGATCTTGAAAAGTGATACCTCTAATGTAATTGTATATGCTGTCAGTAGATAACTGGCAGCTGTCTGGTATAAACGCAAATTTATTTTGTCTGATCCAGACATTCAATCATGAGACTGTTGAACTGTGCAACTGAATACTGGATGAAAGATTGCCATCATTTTTTGCATAGTTGGGCTTTATACATTGTATGACAGGACTGTATCATTTAATGTGTCATATGAATTTTTAATTAGAGGGAGTTGTGAAAATGTATGATTAGGGTTATATTGTTTGGCTTTTGCATCTGATTTTTTCTTTAAGTACACCGGATTATGCTGCTGGGCTGCTAGTATTGTCGATTAGTGAATTGATGTGTGAATTGATGTGTGAAAATACTTTTACGATGTAATTTTATGTAATTCTTTTTAAATATTTTGTTTTTATTTACAATGCTTTAACCATGCACCCTTTGAGGGTTTTTTTAATTAACCGAATAAAGCATCTGTGTTGACTTGACTATAAGTGACGAGTCATTGAGACATGAAATCTTGATGGGCCTGTGAAAGAGCACTCTAGACTCCTGGCTCTCAGTCCACGTTGAATACCTAAGAAAACTTTCCTGGTCTCAACAATGCTTTTTGAATAGTCCTGGGAGACACAGATTTTGTTGCCTTTCCAGAGTATATGATGATGTTTCCTCATATAGTTCAGTATCAGTTCAGTAAGTTGGAATCTGAGGGGTTTACAGACTATTGGTCTCTGGGATTTCTTATGCGGAATAGGTCTTGATGGTATTCTGTGGGTCGTTTCCAATTCAAAGTCCTTCTTGAAGGGCAGACTAGTTGAGTGAGGGATCCCGGCTTCCAAGAATGTGATACAAGCATTGATGTCTTGGCCTTCTGTGCCCTCTGGAAGTTCAAAAATTTGCAGATTACCCCTCCTCTTATAATCTTTTAAGTCTCAAAAATATTTTTGTAGAGAAAGCGATTTATCCATAAGGTTATTAAGTTCTTTCACATGTGTTGTTTCTCTGTCTTCCTTATTAGTTAGTCGATTTTCAGCTTCAAATGTTCTAAATAGCCACACCTTTCTAAACCCATTTTGAAATTTGGTTACATCATACCAAATCGCAAAATGGGTTTAGTACATTAAAAAAAGCCAATAAATCTGCCATTGATACATTAAATGTTTTCACTTTTTATTTCAATAATATGTCACAAAAATTAAAAGGAAAATGACAATAAAACATGCAACGACCTAAACATGGGGGCTGCAGGGGAATGGGGAGGTATGTGCTTGCAATAAAAAATGCAATAAGAAAATTAACCATTGCATATAATGATAATAGAACAGTGCATGTGCTTCTTAGCAAGCAGGAGTAATTGGAACAGGCAGAGAAGCCTTTTTTGCTTTAAATGCACATCACAGAAATATATGATTATTATTGGTGTAAAGTAAAGGTACTATTAGTTATAAAAAAATAAAGGTCATACAATAGAAAGAAAAAATAAAGTGCATGTGATCGGGCTCATGTAGATGAGCACAACTGACTGAGCAAAATGCTGTAATTCACAATCTAATTGAGCAAATTGCTGAAGAGGGCTAATCCACTGCCCCATGCCGTGGTGGGCAAAATAAAATGTGAATGACAGTCAAAAAGACCAATGGATAAAGATGGGTGACCAACGCCTCTCTATGTGTGTGTGTGTAAATATGTATGCATTGTTTATTTATGATTTATTTTTTTCAATTATATGAGGCTGGCAAAACAGGTAAAGCACTTTTGAAAACAGATCTAAAGATATCAATTGTGGTCTAATGTGAGTACTGCAAGGGAGGTTGAGGGTGATTCCGACTGCAGAGTTCTGAATGTCTGCAGCCTTCTGGTGAGTTTTATTGTTGATCCCTCTTCTTGCTTGTGACCAGGGCGTGCATGATGATTTTCCGGATGCTGATTGAGAGCCATTTGAAAATCTTCCTCAGTAACTTCAAGGTAGGGAAGCATGAGCCGGTGATGGCATTGACTTGGGCGGTCATGTCAACCTTGCTATCAATGATGATCTTGAGGTTCTTGGCTTGGGTGGTGGGGGGGCATCAATCCTAGCTCTGTTGGCCACCCGGTGGAGTCTCAGCCAAAGATCATGATTTAGGTCTTGTCCGTGTTCAGATTTAGACAGTTGGTCTTCATCCAGTGAACAATTTCAGTCATGCAGGCATTGAACTTGATATGGTACTGGGCATCTTGTCTGTGAGGGAGAGAAGGAGTTGTGTGTCATTGGCGCAGGAGAGGACATTGATGTGAGAGCGGATGATGCTGGCTAGAGGGATCATGTATGCGTTGAAGAGGGTCGGGCTCAGGGAAGATCCTTGCTGAACTCTGCAGATCAAGTTGTGGACATCCGAGGTGTACAGTGCTAAGCTAATTGGGTCATTCCAGTCAGGCAGGAGCAGATCCATCAGAGTGCATGTCCTTGGATTCTGAAGTCAGAGATCGGTCTGTAGTTGCCGAGCGTTGAAGGGTCCGCAAGGGGTTTCTTCAGCAAAGGGAGGACAGCTGCATGTTCCCAAGGAGCATCTAGAAAGGTCACGGAAGAGGTGGAGACACTCAGAATGGGTGTCGGCATGGAACTGATGGGTTGAAGCCCTCTGGCTTAGGTGTGGTGGGGCAGAGGTCCGATGAGGCCCCTGAGTGGATGGACTTCATAGTGGTGGAAGTTTCTTCTGGGGTGATGAGTCATGTGGTTAGCATTGGTTCTTTGGATAAGATCGGGAGGCATTTGGAAAGGTCTGTTGGGTCCGGATGTGGATTGAAGTTGCTCTAAATGGCAGTGATTTTGTTGCTGAATAATTGAGAGAGACTGTTGCAGAGGTCCTGCGTGGGGGCTGACCGAGTTGGGGGCAGCTGTTGGTGAGGTGAAATCTTTCACAATAGTGAAGATTTCTTTGCTTCTGTTGGTGTCAGCATTGATGCAGTCTGCCAGAACGACACGTTTGGTGGTCCAGATCATTTGGGGGTAGCGTCTTAGGGCAGATCTCAATGTGCTCCTGTCTCATTCTCCATTTGCGCTCCAGTTGTTTGCAGTGGCGTTTAATCAGTCTGAGTTTCTCTGTGCACCAACTGGCATTGGGTCTGGATCTTGTTGTATTGCTGTGTTTGAGGGCAGCCAGGGAGTCAGCACAGGAGGGGATCCAATTGCTGAAATTCTTGATAGTTTTAAGGAGGTTGTTCCTGTGTTTGGGTCAGCAGGTGTTGAGAGCAGTGTTCCAGTCCTGGTCAGTGATGCTGTTCCAGTTTCGACGAGCTGGTCTAGCGGTGGTGCATGTGCATTGGACTGGGACGCTGAACTTGATGAGGGCATAGTTTGCCCAGGGGACTGATGTGGGCTCATCGACTTGAATGTTGTTGAAGGTGGTGAAAATAGGGTCCAGGAGGTATCTGGTGACATGGGTAGGTCTCCTTATCCGGTGGGCGAGGCCCAAACTTCCAAGGTCTTCAATGAGTGCTTTTGGGTTCGGCGTGGTCTTCCAGGTGGAAGTTCAGGTCTCTGAGTGGGATGTAACTGCTAGCATCGAGGGCGAGTGGTGTGAATTAGTCAGTGAAGTTGGTGACCAGTCGCGGGGGTCTGCAGAGGAGAGTGACACTTAGGGGGAAAGTTGGCTGTGATATAGAGCTTGAACGACAGGTGTTCCACATTGGAGTAAGACGTGGATGTGGTGCAGCTACTTGTGGAATATTTGAAGTAAGCTAGGCCTCTTCTACCAGCCGGAGAAAAGCAAAGCTTTTTCAACAGATACATCAGCCAAATGTTGAAGCAAATTTTGAGGCTTTGTGTACGCACCGGCATGAAAACCGAGACGCAGTCTGGTCAAATGGTGGTCAGGGTCATCATGGCCTGTGCATGCTCACACATGGAATGCTTTTCACTAGTGAAGTCCATGTTGAAAGACCAAGTTGGATAAACGAACGGTTGCCCCAGACAAGGCTTTTTAACTTACTGGGTTTTAAAAGTGGCAACAGCACAGAAATAACTGAATGAACATACCGACCCCAAATACCATCATTAAGGCAAACTGTTATGTTTATGAACTATGTACCGTACCTTTTAAGAGAGATCAGACTAACCTATTACCATATTTATAAGTGTCACCTCTGACCAACTTGAAAGCAATTTCTATCATTATTTATGAGCAAGGTAACAACATTAGCATGCAAGATGTTATTACGCTGTACTTTTTCCACTAAATACTTATTGGCTAGAAGAAACATTTAATTCAACACATCAGATGATTCACTTCATCAAGAAAGAAAAAGTAGCTTTTCAAGTAGCTGTTCTTAAAGCCTCACAAAATATAAAAGATGCAAATTACAATTTATACTGAAGAATACTAATGGCTTCATTTTAAATTTAGTGGGTGGGCTGCCAAGTGGACACACAGAGTGCCACCGCAGCCATGTCAACATTTTTGTAAACTTTTTATTGAAAATTGTACAAATACACGCCCACTTCTGTAGCATGCTTGCCATTTTCCATTGCATTATTTCCACTATCTATAAATGACACAAACTGCCATGTGCTGGCAATGTGGCGTAGTAACAGTAAAACATATTCAATAGATGTGTATAACATTTCAAAGTTAGGTAGTAAGTGCAGCTTTTTTCGCTTTGAGCTAGAAGGAAAGCTTCATGGTCACAGCCCAGCCAATATATTTTGAGTTCCCACTGGGTCAGAGGGATTTATCACCAAAAATATTACTGCAGACACAGCAGGAAGCTGGGGTACCATACCATGGCAGCATGTTGGACTGGCCTGCATTTTGATACATAATCAATATTCATGACATTCTTGGAGTATTCTCCCTGCCTTTCATACATGAAAAGTAAAAACCAAGACACTACAGATACAGCAAAAACAAAGTATATGATTATAAACAACAGAGCCAACCCCAGGAATATATTTAAAATCAATGGAACCCCGCTGGAGCACGTGGAGTCATATGACTATCTGGGGATTAGATCTGATGCCAAAATATCCTGGTCCCCCAACTTTTAAAAAGTGAGGTTACCTTGTGCAAATATGCCAATGCTGTTCTAAGATTTTCCAGCAATTGTGGTCGAAGACCAATTTCTCCCACTTTTGAGGCATATTGAGCACAAGCTGTAGCAGCTAGAACCTACTGGGCAGAATTGTGGGCCCACAAAAAAGCAGTGGGCAAGCCGCTGATTTGTCTTGGCCCAGGACGTCAATGGATTCCCTCAGGCTGGAGCTGGGAATCAGGTTGGTTGAACAATGAGTAGCACTCGGACCACTCCAGTAATGTATTCGAATCTGGACAAAGCCTGAGCTCAGCAATTAATTGAAAAGCTGTGCGCGACCTTTGGGTAAGTGCGGAAGCAAATAAACTGCTGTGGTATAGACAAACAGCCACCAGCTTGAACGCTCTGAGTTTTGGTCTAATCCGGAGACCATGCATTCAGCAAGTGGCAGTTGGTGAAAAAGAAGCTTCATGATTATAATATCGCCTGTCAGGGTCAGGAAATTGGTAGCACACTACCAAGTCTTCAAACTTTCCCACTGTACGAGCTGTACTTGGACCAACTTTATCCAGACATAAAAAGAGCTCTGTACATCAGATTCAGATTAGGTCCTCCTTTTATATGTCACAATATCAGGCACTGTAACGGTGCTTTGTTTTATTTTTTATGCGTACTGACTCTGCAGGACTTGTGATGCTAAAGTGTTTTTGTCCACTTCTGCATCTGCACTTTGAGTTTTTCGTACTACCAGCTAGCACTTTTTCCATATATTTGTTGGTACTCTATGCTAACTTGTTCATACCCTAGTAGTGTACACTTCCAGCATTATGTTTTTTTTTGGATTAGAACCAGCACTTTATATCCAGTTTATGTCAGGAGGTCTATTTAAGGGTGGAATTTTTATGTAGGTGATAGAGCGCAGATGTGCTCTTTAATTTGTTGGGGTGCATTATAATCATGAGTAGGTTGCACCTGCATTTATTCTTGTCGTATTAAAATAATGGTGTTAGAGATGTGCTGTAATAACATGAGTGTCGTGCTAAAGTTGCATTTATGTAAGCTGTGAAAGATTTGCATTTTAAAACAGTTCTTGTTCAGTTAAAGGCCTAACGTGAAGCGATTTGTGTATGCCACTTACAATTATTCACGTATTTGATGTGCTCATGTAATTTATTGATTTAGCACTGCTCAGTAAGCATTTATTATTGTGTACTTCCATGAGGCTTGTATGTCGTCTTTCTTATGTTGGCCGAAGTCTGTGGGCCTGAAAAATGTATTTTACCCTGGTCGTTCTCGGCTGAGTTTAAACGTGTAGTTATGAATTTCATGTGCCTGTTGAGTTTGTTCTTTCTCACTATTTTCTGTTGCAGGTGGTGAATTCATCATTGTTGGTTAGAATAACACTTTTGTTCCAGGAGTTAGGTTGGAGAAGCAGTGGATACAATAGGTGTATGAGAAGCTGATATCGGAAGACGGTGTTCTTTCTCGCTGGAACAGGCTTAGGAAGCAAGGTCATCGAGCCAGGAGCTGGGAGAGCAGAGGTGGAGTGAAAATTCACCTATGAGAAGATGCCCTGTGGGACAGGTCGATGAGGAGACCTGAAGGGGCGTGTTTTGTGATTTCGAAGTTCGAATTAGGGATAGTGTCCCGAGGGTGGAGAAGATCGGGAGACATTAGGAGAAGAGGAGTATCTTAGAACGAGTTCCGTAGCCTATGCTACTTGACCCATACAACGTGAATGTACTTCTTAGGAAGTCTTCACGCGCTGACACCTTTACCTTTTCCTAACTTGCCTGGGAGAAAATGCTAAGTAGGGATGTCACCTTAGTGATAGTGTAGGGATAGGTTTATGCTTTTCACTTACGAACCTATGATGAAGTCTGATTTAGACGTGGGAGCACTTATTGCCTGCGTTCTGTTTCTGGAAATTGTCATTCTGTTCATGCTTTATCGAGTCAACTTTGTTCGTAGGTTTGGCTTTGTATTAGTTCTGATGTATTTCTACAACCTCGTTTTGAGGTGCTTGTATGTCCAACTATTTTTGGCTTTGTAATAAATGGACTAATTGGAATTTGGAGTCTGTGATCCTTCGGAGTAATGACTATTGGGCCCATAGTTATTTGTGTGAACAATTGTCGTAAGGTATCTCTTCCCTCTACACTGCCAATCAGTATCAACGATCCATCCGCCAGAGAGTGTTCCAGAGTAATTTATAGGTGGAACCTCAGCCGCATCAGTTGGTAGCAATATCGGATGGTTTCCTATTGGAGTGAGGGAGAGAACGATCTAGAACATAGGGAAAAATTAGTGGCAGAACCCCAAAGGTCCTAGAGAATGAGACCCCAAAAAGTCGAGAACGGCGGAGCATGCTGGAAACCGACGGAGAATGATGGTGCGGCGGGAACAACGGTTCACGGTGTTGTGAGTATGAACAGGGGTGTGTTATATTGCAGTGATGATTTGATTGTGTGAGGTCTTGCGGAGTTGGGATGAGAGTCGAGTGACTGTGGTTTCGGGCTGAGCGTACGCAGTCCATGTGATAAGATTGATGATTCTGATGTCAGGCTCGACGAGTAGCCTAAGATCCCGGGATAGAGATTTGTGGTGTAGAAGACACCCAGTGCTGTAATTGTCTGACCAGTGATTGTGGGAGTCGTGAGGCGCTATCGACAAACCTACCCATAATAGGGAAACGTGTGTGAGAGTGTGTGATAGAATCGTGTGGGAAGCTAGTGCACAAGGGTGGACTGCAGCGATTCGAGTGACCAACGCAGGTCCTGGGTCACTGTGTGTGAAAGAATCTGAGCAATTGGATCCTATCAATTCTTTTACAGGACTGTCCGGCCGTTCGTGGGCAGATGGTCTGAGGTGATTGTCCGGTCGTTTCGCGGACAGACAGTTGCCAGAGTTGAGGCAGACGATTACTTGAGAGAATGTCCGGTAGTTTGGTGGACAGGCAGTCGGTGATGTGACTGTCCGGTCGTTTAGTGGACAGACAGTTACTTGATTCTATGAGTGAGGCGTGTGAATGTGCAGAGAGAGACTGTGAAGGAGGGTGAACCACTGTGAGGAGGAAGAGTGACGTCGAGGGGTGCCGGGCTGCGATAGGTCGGTTGGTGTAAAGCCGCGCTGGGATTGGTGGATTGTCATCTGGAAGTTGAAAACGAAAACATCTGTGGGGAAAACAAATTGATTTCAAAATGCAATGTTTTAGAGTGTTACGCGACCTTTGTAGGGGGGATAGAGGAGTAGTGACTCGAGTGGGTGAGGAAGCACCACCCGAGGACACCCCAGCACATTATATGGCCACAAACGTAGGACTCCATACTATATTTTGGCTCGAAAATTGGCACAAAATTTCAGAGAACAAGGGAGAATTGGCCTTTCCGCGTTATGGTTCTTTTAGATTAGATATCCTGTACCAATTGAGGGTAGTGATAGTTTCACTACGGTCTCCACCTAGACCAACACAGTTTGAGGCGTTAGACGCATGATAAGAGCAGCACATGCAAGGAAAAGCACCGAAGTCAAGAGAGATTAAAGAAGTCGATGAGAGCACTTCAGGATGCCCGATGGGATGCGCAGGCTAAAAGATGGAGGATAAACACCATTGAGGGAGAAAGGTTGTTTCCACTGTTAGTGAAAGCAGGAGACGCTCGCAAAAGAAGGGAGGAAGATGACAGTGACACTGATGACAGCTTGTTAGAAAGATTATTGGCAGAGCGTCCTCCACCATACAATCCAGATTCAGAAGAAGGAAAACAAGAGATTGCAGGAAATGTGGGGGAACCACAGATGAACCCTAGTGCGAGAGTAGTGGGAACAATCCCAACAGAAACGGCAGGAAGTGGGACACCAGCATTGAGGGAAACAGAGATGAATGGAGCGAATTCCACTTTGCGGTTACCGGATGCCCTTACGTTGCCGGTCACCATCGGACCTATTGTGTCTGTGTATGGCCCGAGCCAGAGGGGGAGCGGTAACCAGTCACAGTCCGAAGTGGGAGAAGGGGTTGGCTCTGGAGGGAATAGCACTGTAAGTGGACAAGGCCCATTTTTGACACCAGTGGAGACTAGCACTCCCTTACCAGCTTCCGCAGATGCTTCTAGGGGTCGGAATGGCTCGAGTGCAGTAAGGTCAGCGTCACTGGCAGACTCACACTCCGATTTAAGGATGTGAGAACCTCCGGTTAGGGGCCTTAATGGAAGAGTGACAGGAGGAGCGGATCAGGGAACGTCTGGGAATCAGGGTATTCCACAGCGCACGGCAGAAGGAAACACTTGTAGGGGTCAAAACAGGGAAAGTGAAGAGTCGAGTGGTACGTCAAGTCAGGCATCGATCAAGGCTGCAATAAGAGCGAAGGTGCTGGATGTGGTGAGGCTCAAGGTAGAAGTTGATGAAATAATAAGTGGAAACTTACCCTTAGAGAGGATGGAACTTTATGAGCAAAACGAATTGTGGTTCGTGGCGAAGGATGTTACTCGGAAAGCAAGGAAAGCACATGAGAAGTTGACAGAGCTAGCGCGAAGGTATGAGGTGGATCTGTCCAAAACGAAAATGTTGCAGGGAAGCCACAGGTTACAGTATAGCGATCAGGAACTGGAAGAGAAACGACTTATAGGATTGAAGACCCATATTCGAGAATTGATTGTAGGAATTCGTGCATCGAGCATGCTTGACAAGTGGGAAGAGAGGTGGTCCAAGAAAAAGAGTGTTAAGAAAGGGATAGGAGATACACCACCTCCAGGAGGTGGAACAGCAACAGTAGAGGCTTACCCACTCCGAGAGGTACCAAGCGGAGGGTTTGTACGTGTGCCTTGGAGTAGGGGTGACTTGGCAGCGTTTACAAATAATTCTCCTCGGCTGAGGGAAAACCCAGTTGAATCGGTTTGTGAAAATTTCGAAGGTGTTGTGGGGTGATTTGAATACTTTGTTTGACATTGTTGTACCTGGTGATTTGTGGTCGGCGTGTAAAATAGCAGTTGAATGGCCATCTTCAGAACTAGACCGAGATCTTGTAACTCATGGTCCTTCACCAATGGTAATGAAAAAAAATGATCAGGTAATCACATGGTTGCAGTCCAAAGTTTCTCCACAAGATATCGATTGGGTCAAGATTGGTCGGACGACCAAGAGCCCAAGGAATCAGTACATGAGTACTACGAGAGGCTTTTGCAAGCCTTTAAGCAGTATAGTGGATTGGACACCTTGGAGACAAAAGACATGGGACAGTTCGTTTCCAAATTTGTGTTAGGTTTGAGACCAGAGATTAGCTTCATGATTCAGCAGCACCTGATCTGTTGGCAGAATAAGTCTGTGGGTGAGATTCTGCGATATGCTAGATACTGTAGTGATGAGGTGGATTCGAAACATCGGAAGCTTAAGGACAAGCTTATGCTAGTCCAGATGAAGAACGCAGATCAAGTACAACGTAGTGGGGGAACGTTGGGAAGGAGACAAGAAACCCATAGTGGAGGGACACAGAACGCAGGACAAGGAAGAGGGAAGCCCATAGATCCTAAGACAGGGATTGACGTGGGTACCCTAAAGAAAACGACCGCATGTCATTATTCTCACAAGATCGGGCATTGGAAACGTGAGTGTAGATCGAATCCAGCTAATCAGATTCAAGGGGAGGAAGTAGTACAAGTACCTGAGGTTGCAGATACAATAACCAGACCCAGATCAATGTATGGGGGAAGCTTGAATCCACAAGTGCAAGTTCCCCAGCCACCGAGAGTTCCGCAAGGGAATCGAGTATACCAGCAGATGCCCTTCATTGCGACTTTGGACGAGTTCGATCCAGACCCGTTACAATGACGGTGCCGGATGGGTGAGGGAGACTGTACTCTTGGAGCAGTTTTGGAGGTAGACCAGAGAGGACCGTATGTAGAAGCAGATGTTGACGGTCATCCCATCACATTCTTGATTGACACTGGTGCTACCCGTTCTACTGTGAGATCAGCATTAGTCCCAAACCTACCCCTCTCGGGACAATCAATCCAAGTTGTCGGAGTTGCGAACAAGAAAATGACTAGTCCTTTGACAGACGCGATACCTGTAAAGATAGGGACGTTTCAAGATCGCCACCAGTTTGTGGTGTGCAATTCTAGTCCAGTCTGTCAGGTCGTGATCTTTTGTGCAAATTGAATTGTACCATCTATTGCACGCCCAGGGGAGTTGAGTTGCAGACGAATGATGATGACGTTGCCTTCAAACTGGCAAGTCAGAACCGCTGTATGACGGCATATCCTGTGCTGACTACAGAGGAGTTGCCATACGACCTGAGAGATTCAGTTGATCCTGTGGCGTGGGAATTTACAGGAGAGGAGATTGGTCTGATTCGAGGGGTTGAGCCGGTTAAGATCCAGATTAAGCCGAATGCAGAATTCCCAAGGACGCCCCAGTACAACTTGACACCGGAAACGGTGGCAGGAATTAGACCAATGATTGAGTCCATGATCGAACAGGGCATTCTGAAGACAATGGGGAGCCCATGTAACTCACCCATTATGGGATTGCAGAAGCCTAGTGGGAAGTACAGAATTGTGCAGGACCTGCGAAAGGTCAACACGATTGTAGTTCCATGTTGTCCTGTGGTACGGAATCTGTCCGTGCTTTTATTTCAGATTCCCTGTGAGGCGGAGTGGTTCACCGTGATTGATTTGTGCCAAGCATTCTTTTCAATCCCCTTGCATGAGGAGAGCCAATTTTTGTTTGCTTTCCGTCTGGAAGACCGTGTGTTAACCTGGTGTCGTATCCCACAAGGGTATACTGAGAGTCCATCGATCTTTAATCAGATCTTGAAAAAGAACCTTGAGAGTCTGGTGCTGCCACAGAACTCAGTTCTTGTACAGTACATGGACGATCTCTTGATTGCGTCCGAGACGCAAGATGCGTGCAGGATTGATACTGTTGCATTGTTGAATCATCTAGCAGAAAATGGACATAAAGTGTCTCCGAGTAAACTTCAGTACTGTTTGTCTGAAGTTCAGTATTTGGGTCATCGCATTGAAAAGGGCAAGAGGAAGGTGTCACCAGATCAAGTCGAGGCGATCCTGAACATGACTGTGCCTACAACCCAGGAGGAGATCAGGATGTTTTGGGGAATGGTTGGCTATTGTCGTCATTGGATTCCCAACTTCTCCTTGAAAGCAAAGCCTTTGCAGAGGTTAACGCACCAGGATGTGAGCGATCCGGGACCATGGGATAATGACTGGTTGCTTGCTTTCCTGGAGCTGAGGGACAGCCTGTGCCGCGCCCCAGCTATAGGAATGCCAGATTACAACAAAGCCTTTTCACTGTTCTGTTGCGAAAGAGAAGGTTGTGCATTGTCGGTGCTTACACAAACACATGGAGGTGTCCGTAGACCAGTTGCTTACTTTTCAGCCACTTTAGATCCGGTGGCTTCAGCGTTGCCCGGATGTCTCAAGTCCGTTGCGGCAACAGGTGTCAGCATTGAAAGATATGAAAGTATTGTCATCCATTGATTGTACATGTGCCCCACTCTGTTGAACTGTTGATGACCAGGACCAAGACGCAGCATCTCACAAACAACAGACTCACACGCTACGAGCAGGTTATACTTGCCTCGGAGAATGTGACTCTGAAGAGGTGCTCCGTACTGAATCCTGCTACTTTGAGGCCAAATTTTGATGAGGGTGAAGATTGTGAAGACCATGACTATCTTGATTTGACTGAACTTTGCACCAAACCGAGGCCTGATATTGTTGATGAACCTCTGCCTTTGTCTGATGAAATATTCTTTGTTGATGGTTCATGCGTAAGAGACAATGCAGGTTGTTTGAGAGCAGCGTTTGCTGTTTGCGCCATCACAGGAGTGGTGGAAGCCGCTTGTTTAGAGGTAGTACACTCCGCACAGGTGGCTGAAATCATTGCCCTGACGCGCGCCTGTCTGGCCGCAGATCAGATCCGGATCACTATCTATACCGACAGCCTGTACGGGTTCGGTGTAGTTCAGGATTTTGGACAGCTATGGTCACAGAGAGGATTTCCAACGTCATCGGGGTCCCCAATCAGAAATGGAGAACATGTTCGAAGGTTGTTAGACGCCTCGCAGCGTCCCAA
Source organism: Calotriton arnoldi (assembly GCA_963921515.1). Taxonomy (NCBI): domain Eukaryota; kingdom Metazoa; phylum Chordata; class Amphibia; order Caudata; family Salamandridae; genus Calotriton; species Calotriton arnoldi. Next base: position 538,464 of record CAWUFW010003000.1, on the reverse strand, counting down.
AGAAATTGCGGTGGTTAAGTGTGCTGCCCATGGGAGGGGGGACAACTTTGTGACCCTTGGCAACAGGTATGCCAATGAAGTTGCCCGGTTTTGTGCTGAACAGAGTTGCATTTTTACTGGGGATTACACAGGAGAGAGCACAGAGAGAACTGAGCTCAGCACGATGTTAGCCATAGCAGATACTTGGGATGAGATCAAGCGTCTGCAGGAAGAAGTGTCCGAGCAGGAGGAAGCTAGTTGGATCAAAGCAGGTTGTGAAAAGAGAGATGATGGCATTTGGGTTTCGGCTGATGATCGAGCCGTGTTACCAGATGATTTATTAAGCCCTATGGCTAGACAGATTCATGGAGCAGTTCATGATGGAAGGGATGCAATGGTGCGAGTGTTTCGACAGACGTGGTTTAACCCACGGTTTTGTGCGTTTGCTGAAGCAGTGTGTCACAGGTGTGTGACTTGTCAGCAGATGAATGCGGGGAAAAAGACTGTGGTTGCACTGAGTCATATCGGGAGATCTGGAGGTCCCTTCAACCGAATCCAGCATGATTTTATCGAGATGCCTAGGTGCAATGGTTTGAGATACATTCTGGTGATTGTGTGTGTTTTCTCACGTTGGGTGGAAGCATATCCGACCAGGAGGTGTGACAGTCTTTCTGTAGCAAAGCTGTTGCTTAGGGAATTGATACCACGCTTCGGATTTCCGACCTCATTGGAATCGGATAGAGGAACTCACTTCCGCAGTGAGATTATGAAGCTGCTTTGCACCGCATTACAGGTTGATCAGAGATTGCACTGTAGCTACAGACCTGAGGAGTCTGGTCTAGTGGAACAAATTAATGGGACTCTCAAGATGCGCATGGCCAAAGTCTGCTCATCCACGTCTCTGAAATGGCCTGATGCTTTGCACTTGGTGTTGATGAGTGTGCGTAGCATTCCTGATAGGAGGACAGGACTTTCGCCTCACGAGATCCTTATGGGGAGGGCAATGCGATTGCCAGCACTGCCATCTACAGCATTGATAAACATCACAGATGATTTGATCCTTGATTATTGCAAGGGACTGGCTGATGTGGTATGTTCTGTGTCTCACCAGGTCAAAGCTGCGACTGCCACGACATCGAAAGATCTGTCACGACCTGTGTCCAGGGGACTGGATACTGGTGAAGAAACAGGTGAGGAAGAGCTGCCTTCATGCTCGTTGGAAGGGCCCTTACCAAGTGATCTTGGTAACCAACACAGCTGTGAAGTGCGGGGTCCTACCGAACTGGATTCATGCTTCTCACACCCATAGAGTTTCAGCACCCTCGGATGAAACAGCTCCTCTCCCTGTAGAAAGTCCAGCTGTGGCTGCGAGGCCACTGGAGGGGACAAGCCAAGCCGTGAGGGTCGCTGAAGAGGCTGGCGATACACCAGAGCAAGCTGAGGGGGGTCGAGCTACACAAGGCCCAGACAGTGACTCTGAGGGAGATGGTAACGTTGTGAACGATATAGAGTCCGACTCAGCAGAGAGAACTGGTGTGCAGGAGGATCGGGTGCAAAGAAGGAGAGCAAGTTTGGTGGACGAATCTTGGCCTGGGGGACAAAAGAGACAGAACCTGAGACTTGCATCGGAAAGAGATCTTGCCCCTGTGACCGAAACGTCTAAATCGGAGCTAAGTGACACAGAGCAAGGCCAAGAAGGCTTGAGGAGATCGAGGAGGGCAAGAGTGGCTTGCCGGAGATAGGCTGCTCTAGAGTGGACTTACGTTGTTGCAGATGCCAGGAGCAGTGGGAACGGGGAGACTGCGGTCTTCGAGAGTTGCCAGCAGAGTTCCCGAATTGAAGACTGAGATTGAACTAATAGTCCCAGGGTTGGAAAAAGAAGGAGTGCTAACAGTGACTGTACCGAATCCTTCAGTGTTGAGTGGCGTGAGGAGTTTGGTTCTGAGAGATTTGACCTTTCCAACCTTTGGATATCAGCCTCCAGCTCAGGAGATTGCAGCTATTCATCTTGAGATCTTGCATCGTGTTATTGATGAAATTGGTTCTGAGCTTGTGAGAGACTGTTAAATGAACTGTGAATTGTAAATAAACCAATTGCTGCCTGAAGAAGATAACCTAGGTCCGAGTGGAAGAAGAATAAATTGAGGGATTTTCAGTAGAAGAAGAAAGAGGGCTAGGGAAGTCTTTTGAACTGTGTGGGTAATTGTGCAATGGACTTTGAGTTTGGTTTCCGGAACTCCGAAGAAATTGTGTACGAACTTTGTTGAGCAACGGCCAGAGGCAAAGAAAGAGACTCTTGAGAAATCCTCTTGCTGTGCTAAAACTGAATTCAGTTGGAAATGGAGTCTGGAAATCCGAATCGTAGATTAAAGTGTTTAGTAGGCACACTCATAGTGGGTGTAATAGTGGTAATAGCTATAGTAATTATAGTGTCTGTACAGTTTTCACATGATGTAGAGGTTGACGGGGTGGAAGTGAAGGGAACATCAATACCAGCTACTTCTACTACAAAAGAGGGTACATTAGGAGTTGAAAAAGCTATGCTAGAGAAAACTAGTCGCATGTTACATGTAGATTTGTCCAAGGGTGATTACACAATGAATGCCTATGCGAAGTTGTTGTATGAGTATGTGAGGGATTGTTATGTGTGTATGCAGTTGCCAGTGGAAGAGGGAATTAGGTATCATCACCTCCCATTGACATATGGTATCACCTGTAGCTTATTGCTTAGTATGTTTTACGGAAAGGGACATTATGAATAATAGTTCTCCAATTATGATGCAGTGCTGTCAGAAGTTCCAGCTTATAAGCACCTTAACAAGTATGATTATTATAAGCAAGATGATAGATTGGGAAAGTATTTCATACCTACAGTAACCTTAGATACAGCTTATGCTCATCGCCACAACCTAACGTGTTTATTGACTGATGTAGAGAAGAAATTTGGAGATCAGGTAGAAGATAGACATAGACAACTAATGGTTAAACCTACCAGTAGGGAAGGAAGATTTGATTGGACTAAGGAGCAGTTGGCTCACAAGGCAAAGGGAAGTTATGGTCCAATAGCTTTAGATTTTGAGCAGCGAGGAAAGTTGTGTATTCGACAGGTCCAAACTTACTATGACAAGATCTATGTGGGCCAGAGTGTATGCGATCACATATTCACGATTGAAACGTCAGCGAAGAAGTTTTTACAGGAAGGTGTGCAAGTGGTGCCAAATGTGTATTTTGTGTGTGGGAAGAACGCCTATGTGCGACTGCCATTGAATTGGTATGGTACATGTTATATAGCTGTCGTCTTCCCAAAGATCTATCATGTTGAGGATTTGAAACACTTGGAAAATGGGGAACATCATAGAAAAAAGAGAGGTGCTAGTGCAGGAGAGATTGTTGGAGATATTTTTGGAGCAATGATACCAAGCTTGGGAGTGATTCTGAATGATGTGAAGATTAGAAGGTTGGCAACCATCTTGGATAAGCTATCGGCGAATACAGCTCTGTCTTTGTTGCTTGTAGATGGAGAGATGGTGTCGATAAGAGCAATGGTGGTGCAGAACCGCCTTGCATTAGATGTGCTGTTGGCAAAGGAAGGCGTAGTCTGTAAAATGCTAAAGGTTCAGGAGTGTTGTACTTTCATTTCTGACAACAGCAAGGATTTTAAGAAATACATAAGTAATATTACTGCAGTTCATTTCGAGGTACACAAGATGGCAAAGGAAGGAGTTTGGACGAAAGTTGGGAAAGGATTTGAAAGGGTTGGGAGTTGGTTTGTAAATCTTGGAAAAGGTGTTCTTTGGTTACATCTTGAAGCCTATCATTATAGTGGTAGTCTTTGTGATTCTTTTGCTTGGGATGATAAAGGCATACAAATGGCACAAAGCAGGACAGGCTGAGAGATCTCTTCGGAGGCGAGAGAGGAGAATAGAGAGACTGCAGGACAGTCATTATGAGAATCTCAAGAATTTAGAGAAGTTCCGACAGGGAAGAATGACTACAACTTCTGTTTAGATCGGTTCTTTCTCCAGGGATGGTGTTGGATGGTGATGACACTAGTCATCAGAGGGGGGAACTGATAGAGCGCAGATGTGCTCTTTAATTTGTAGGGGTACATTATAATCATGAGTAGGTTGCACCTGCATTTATTCTTGTCGTATTAAAATAATGGTGTTAGAGATGTGCTGTAATAACATGAAAGTGTCGTGCTAAAGTTGCATTTATGTAAGCTGTGAAAGATTTGCATTTGAGAAAAGTTCATGTTCAGTTAAAGGTCTAACGTGTAGCAATTTGTGTATGCCACTTACAATTATTCACGTATTTGATGTGCTCATGTAATGTATTAATTTAGCACTGCTCAGTAAGCATTTATTATTGTGTACTTCCATGAGGCTTGTATGTCGTCTTTCTTATGTTGGCCGAAGTCTGTGGGCCTGAAAAATGTATTTTACCCTGGTCGCTCTCGACTGAGTTTAAACGTGTAGTTATGAATTTCATGTGCATGTTGAGTTTGTTCTTTCTCACTATTTTCCGTTGCAGGTGGTGAATTCATCATTGCTAGTTAGAATAACGCTTTTGTTCCAGGAGTTAGGTTGGAGAAGCAGTGGATACAATAGGCGTATGAGAAGCTGATATCGGAAGACGGTGTTCTTTCTCGCTGGAACAAGCCTGCGAAGCAAGGTCATCGAGCCAGGAGCTGCGAGAGCAGAGGTGGAGTGTAAATTCACCTATGGGAAGATGCCCTGTGGGACGGGTCGATTATGAGACCTAAAGGGGCGTGTTTTGTGATTTCGAAGTTTGAATTAGGGATAGTGTCCCGAGGGTGCAGAAAGGAGAAGATCGGGAGACATTAGGAGAAGAGGAGTATCTTAGAACGAGCTCCGTAGCCTATGCTACTTGACCCATACAACATGAGGGTACTTCTTAGGAAGTCTTCATGCGCTGACACCTTTACCTTTTCCTAACTTGCCTGGGGAGAAAATGCTAAGTAGGGATGTCACCTTAGTGATAGTGTAGGGATAGGTTTATGCTTTTCACTTACGAACCTGTGATGAAGTCTGATTTAGACGTGGGAGCACTTATTGCCTGCGTTCTGTTTCTGGAAATTGTCATTCTGTTCATGCTTCATCGAGTCAACTTTGTTCGTAGGTTTGGCTTTGTATTAGTTCTGATGCATTTCTACAACCTCGTTTTGAGGTGCTTGTATGTCCAACTATTTTTGGCTTTGTAATAAATGGACTAACTGGAATTTGGAGTCTGTGATCCTTCGGAGTAATGACTATTGGGCCCATAGTTATTTGTGTGAACAATTGTCGTAAGATATCTCTTCCCTCTACACTGCCAATCAGGAACCAACGATCCATCCGCCAGAGAGTGTTCCAGAGTAATTTATAGGTGGAACCTCAGCCCCATCATTGGCCTAGTAATTCCAATGAAGCTGCATTTCTGCCTATTAAAGTGCTAACTCATGAATCACGTATGTTTGTAGTCAATACTGCTTTTTGAATGGATGTTTCTACAGGCAGGATATTTCCCCCTGTATTTTATTCATAATAAATTAGCATTAGCACTTTATTATTAAGCTTAGATCAGGAATTTTGCTTGCAGACGGGAGGAGTTAGGTCGGTTAGTGATTTTATCATATTATTACTTTTGTTCGGTAACATAGTATTCTTTATATATGTTGTTTTATGTCTAATTTTTATCTAGCTACATGCTGTGTATTGTATGACGTACAATTGTAAGCTGAACCAATAAAGATGATGATGAGGATGATGAGTACCTTCTGACTTAGTCCTTTAAGTCCCGATCAAACAAAGGATTATACTTTTAAAGCCACCAGGACCTCAAAGGAGGCACTTAGAAACTCACAAGGTGTCAGGCAGCAGGTAACAGCAATCCAACAGAAATCCAAGTCCAGTTGCCAATGGTCAGCTGGGTAGTTCCAGGAAAAGGACTCTTGCAGCTTGTTGTCCCCAGTGACCACCCAGGAGGGCAGCCAACTGACCCTTGGAGTCCACTTCTTCATCTTGGGTGCAAGAGGGAGCGGATCCAGATCTGCAGGGCTCCTCCCAGGCCACAGACAGCAGGTCCAGTCCTCTTCTAGCCTTCTGCAGGTCCAGAAGGTGTTCTGAAGAGGGTGCCTGGGGTTGCCACATTTACGCCTGGCACTAGCTGGGGGGGGGGAGAGGTGACTCCTGGCCCCTCCCTAACCAATAGGGTAAAAGGTCCTAGGCCCGGACCTACCTACTTTAGCAGTAGTTCCTTTTTGCCTTACAGCAAAGTGGTCCAAAATGCCTTGTGTAATGGCATTTTCACGATGGCGAAAGTCTTTGGTAACACTAAACTTGGGCTCTGAGGGCTCGGTGTGAGTGGGCAGAGTACTAAGGTAATCCAAGTGTTCTCCCACATTTAACACTAAAATCTAGCTTGAGGTAGGCACTGTAACCACAACAAACCAAGAAACAGAAACTTGGTACAACAAAAGCAGGATCCTATAGCAATTAGAGAGGGGATCGACAAGAATTGTCTTGGCATCCTGTTCTCTCCTTTTGAAGTGCACCCCAAGTGTTGCATGTAGCTCAACAGACCCGCCTAGCAGGATTTGACACCGTGCTGTCAAAAGGAGGCCCACAACCTCTACCCTGCATATTCTGTGGAGTTCAGAAGAGTTATCTCTACCCATTCAGGTCAGCTTATTGTGTCCAAGGAGAAAACATTTTACACCTATTTCACACCTATTTAAGGCTGAGCACAGATTGAGAGCTGGCAGAGGTTTATGCTAATTTGCATTAAGGCAGGTAAAGGGTACATTTCTAAAACTTAATTTTCATTAATATTATTAAAAATCTGACTTCACCATTGAATTGGATTTTTAAAAACTAATAAAAATAGTTGTTTCATTATTTTTCAAGGTGTTCCCATTCCTGAGATACAGTATTAGTATTTTACTCAATACTCTGGTTTCCTACATAGGACACCTAGGCCTGCCACAGTCAAAAAAGCTTTTGGATTTTGTCACTGTAGGGATATGGTAACATTAATTTTCTACAACTCCCGCTTTTAAATACTATGCAGTCTACCTTGTGGGTGCAAGTTCTACATAGGGGTGACTTATTAATGTTTAAATGGAAGGTTGTCTCCTGTCGAAGGGGGTTATTTTGACAGGTCCTACGGCAGGGTCTACATTGCTGTAGTCAGGATATACAGGGTAGGCCTGAAGTCATGTTTGCCCCGCCACTGCAGTGAATGGCACAATAGGTGCTGCAGTCCAACAGTGGCATTTAACTTCCAAGCTCTGTGTCCACTTTCTACACCATATACTACGGTCTTATATGTTATGGAAAAAGAGCTAAATTAGGAATAAGGCAACTCAACCATGTTTAAAAGGGTAGCACAGACACTCTACTCCTGGTTAGCAGGGGTAATGTGCCCAGAGTTCGAACGCCAGAAAAAAAATGAGGATCCAGCAAAAGGTGAAAAATCTGGGGTGACCATGGAGGAATGGCAGATTTCCTACAGAGCTTCCCCACATGACTATTACCTCTCTCACCTTTCACCCTTTTTCAGAAAGTCCTAACATATTATTTAGAAAATATCTTCAAGTGTAAATCTCTTCTATATTATTCTTCTGTTTAACTGCTGTACCATGGATATACTTTTTCATATACTTATTCTTTCGATTTCTTTGTGATTTCCTTTGACATAATGAAAGTACTTCATTGCTCCTAGGACACGGTTCTACTATATCATGTTTTGTAAAGCAAGAGACAAATTACAACTGTTGCAATACCCAGTTTAACGATACTCATTTATTAACCTTAAAAAGATAAAAACTGATTCAATCATCCAAGATTCTAAACTGTTAGCAGCATGCCACTGCTCCATCATCATGCCAAATCACGAGCCCATCACTGAAAGTGTAAAGGAAACTGAGAAGCAAAGACAGCCACCTGTTCACGTCTCTTTTGTAGTTTTTGAACAAATGGGCTACTCTATTTTTGGAGCATCCTTGCACAGTAGTGTGTCAGGTATGGAGTAGGATTTGAGTAGGGTATCGGCACACTACTCCATCTTCCTTTTCACCAGTCAGAAAAGGTATGAAGATCATAACAGGTTTGACTAAAATGTATTTACTTTAGGATTTTTGTCAAGCACTACAAAATATCGAATTGGTAGCTTCAAACTATAAAGCAGATGGGTGAACAGGGGATGCTTAATAAAGTGAGATTTCCTTGATGAGTCTTCCATTATGATGTCATATAATAATCCCATTAAAGAGGTCATATTGGTGTAAAACTCCTGGGAATGCAGCGTTCCTGGACCAGGGCGTAAAAGGCAGACTGCCCTTGGGCGTCTGACTGGTGGGACTAGGATGGTGCTGCGGTTAGTTGCTTAAGGAAGAACAGGAATACCCTTACGCCAGAGCGAAACGGTGCACCGTCAATGATTTCCTGAATATGAGGTAGTCATTTTCAAGGTGGATGGGAAGGGCTTTCTAGAAGTTGAATCCCTGATAAAGAAGGGAGCAGCAGCCGTATCTTTAGTATCTGAATTACTTGGATTGGCAGCAGGAGTCTTTTAGGAGACCTGAGACTCTGAGTGGTTTAATATGGGATGAACAGACTAGAAATATAGCTTGGGAGTTGGCCATGTAGTGCCTTATAGGTGAATCTAGTGAGGCAACATGAGTGCAGGGGTAACATGATCATCGTGCATCAATCCACATACCAAGAGAGCAGCATCATTTTATACTCAGTTTTGCAAAAGATGTGAGTGGGAGGCATGTATAGACAGTAGTGCAGTAATTCAAGTGGGACATTACCACAGCAAACATTAATGTGGTTTACTATGGGAGTCGTAACAGCGGCAGGATCACATTGTGAAAGCAGGTGGGAAAAACACATTTATCTGCGGGGAGAACGAGGGCTCATTATCGAAGAACACTCCTTTGCTGCATGTTTGATTCACTGGATTGTGGGGGACCAGATCATCAGGCCAAGTTAGGGGGGAAAGGGGATAGGTTTAAAAGGCTAGAGAAAAGATTTCAGTCTTTTCTTCATTGAGGCATAGCCAGTTTTCCGCTTCCACAAGTAAATGTTAGGCAGGCAACGGGGTAACCGAAGAAGGTTTTCTAGGACATTGTCAAGCTGAATATCCAAATATATCTGGTATCCAATCTTATGGGAATCAAAAATGGCTCTCAAGGAGGCTGTATAAACATTGAGTAAGATGGGTGACGCCTACTTTCTGTTATCTACAAGCCCCAGAAATCCTGCAGTTGAGGAGAAAGAGAGGGCCCAGGTGGTGGGCCTCTCCACCCTGTTAGCCAGCTGTAAGCATTTAAAAACACCAACTTCCTCCCATAGCGCAGGATGCCTACTTGCTGCTATCCAGGAAGACTGCAAGCCCAAGAAAACCAGCGGTTGAGAGGGGTGGGGGGTTGAGGGGCAGAGGTGATGGTCGGTCCCCTCCTCCCTGTTTGCCAGCTGAATGCGCTTAAAAGCGCAGACTTTCTCCCCAAGCACGGATGCCTACTTACTGTAATCCAGGGGCACTACAAGCCCCAGAAATCCTGTGGTTGAGAGAGGGGTGGAGGTGGTGGGCCCTTTCTATCTGCTTGCCAGCTGAAAGCGCTTAAAAGCGCCGACTTCCTTCTGTAGTGCCTGGGCCAAGAGCAGGCCCGTCTGCGACAGGAAGAGGCAGGGCCTCTGCTCGACCCCCTTATCCCAACTCACTGCGGAGATGCACGAATCAGCGATGTTATAACGAAGCCGGATTAACTGTCAAGCGAATTCGACCTAAGATACTCTTCTTTCCTCCCCAGAGTGACATTGTCCACCAGTCTAAAGCAACTAGGCCCCTGTACAGGGCTTTTGGAAGCGGCGTTGTAGGCTCAGACTTTTAAAGCTTTGTTACATCCTGGCATATCCTGTGCTAGGAGTAGGCGTTCCCCTGACACGAGAAGACGAGAGGAGGGCTTACCCAGCTCCTACAAGTGCCAACGCGATTCGCGCTGTATAGGGTGCTTTATCCCTTTGTGGAACCTTGATGCCTGCTACATCTTATGCTAGAAGGAATGGTCCTATTTTATTATGTGTGGGAGATGTTGAGCTGTTTAACCAGCATTTAGTGTAAAACTACTTTGTTGCAGCCTGGGTTGTTCTAATTTTAGTGAGGACTCAAAGCCAAGCTCTCCTGACTAGGGGCACTACATGATAGAGACTTTGAGGGTAACATTTTGTAAAACATAGATACTTAAAGTATGTTTTTGGATTACATGTGTCATTTGTTATTTTAAGTGAATTGTGTTATTTTTGAAATTTAAATTGATTAATAATCTGATGTACAATTTGTTTCATATCAGGGTTGACATTAGAGAGCTAATTGTTACATATGCTATAACTGGGGATCTTTTACAAAGTAATGGGTATAAGAAAGGTAGTACAGAATTGCCAGGTGGTTACCTTCCCCCCACCCCCAAAAAGTAGAAAACTGTACTTGAGGGACATAGACGTCTTAATAGAAGAGGGTGAATCAATTTCGAACCCCGATAAAGTACCTTGCTGCACACCATATAAAGAGAAACCTTAAATTGCCAAACTATTTGAAAAAAAAGCCAAACAAAGTGATACCTAGTTTAGCGATCACTCTCAAGAATAGCGCAGAATATATGTAAGAGATCGGCCAGATAGAGAATTCTAGTAACCTGTTATTGTTGAGGGAGGATGGTACTCCACTCAAGCCACCAGTGACTATTTCCGCAACAGGTTTACTCCCTTAATTGATGCTGGGCCTCATTTATTGAATGATGCGTGCCCTATAAGAACAAGGGCTTGAGAACCAGGCAAACTGGGTCACTCCCGATAACAAGGAGTTTCTTGATATGATTGTAGTTCTCAAAGCCAAAATATTAGACCTTAAAATTATGGTTAGGACATGAACATCAATGATCCTGGAAATACTCACAAAGGCACTTAAAAGACATGACGCCCATGATCAGGGAGTTCCTGCCAACATCCTTGACCGGCAGACTGTAAATCCAAGTCTCACATCAACAGTTCCTACCACAATGAGAACTTGGTCAGGATCTATTGAACATACGAATTGTCCTGCTATTCTAACTGCACCTAACAACACAACAAATTGGCGGCTAAAATTTGCTTCAATAAACAATGTTAGTCACAATGGAGCGCAGCAAATGAGTGAATCATCACATACACATGACCAAGCCGTGGCATACAATAAAGTGAATCCCTTTTGCCCAACTACTACTATTAAGCAATGATGTGTACCTGATACTAATATCCCGTTTCAAGTGCGGGGACAAATGAACCCTGGATAAAACCTGTACATGATTAATATACCCAAAATTGTTCCCTTGCCCCAAAAAAATGAGGATTCATTAGTAAATGAGACAATCCACTGGATTAGAGGGTTTTACAACTTTAATGAAGTGATTCCCTCTGATATTATTAAGGCCGCATGTGGCTTCTCCCCTGTGGAGAGCCATGATTACCTAAAGTTGATATAAAAATAGAGAAAAATTGGCTAAAGAACTGGTGGCATTAGATATTCATACCATTTCTCCATCAAACTATCCAATTTAATTCAAATTTAATGCTCCATCCATAGGGCCCTTATACCTAGCCCAAGAGAATTATTGTACTAATAGAGAAACAGATGGTGGCTGTTTGAAATCTGATTGGCTACAGTGGACTCCATAGTTGCTAAACATAATTAGTCCAGAAGCAACCAGGTGAGAGGAAATCTAATGCTACGCCACTGACACACACAGAGGGTCTCAGAACCCAATTCTGAAACATCAGGATTCCTAGCTACATATTAATTCAGAAAAGTATCTTTAGTAAGCTGAAATATTTTGGGAATGATATCAAAGATCCATGACCCTAATTGGGGACAGTTTATTTACAGTTTCGATCTTTGCTAGATGCAAGAAAGTTAGGCAACGGATAGCCCTTTTAGATTATGTTACAAAAACTATCACACATCAGCTCTAAACTCTTGCGTAGGCTGGGCCTCAGTAGAACTGTGTATATGGGCCTAAATCAATCTTAATTGCTCAATTAAACAGATTCCTATTAACTCTCCCAATATATTGGGCTTAAAGATTTAATCAAATAAACGCCAGCAATTACTCCTGCTTAATGGGTATAACAGAAGTAATAATAATTCAGCGGAATCTCACACACTTCAATTACTTCACAATATATTATATTCACAATATATTATATGTATATAACAAGGATACATATATTATTATTGGGAGAGATCTTAACAAAACCTTTAAACCATCTTGGCTACCTAGGGATCTACCAAAAGATGAGGATGAGTATTGGGACATTGCAGAATTAAAAGAGCCCCCGAACAACTCCTCTCTAGGTCCTCATACAATTGGTAGATATCTCACTGTCATACTGCCAATGTGCCTGCAATGGCTGATGTCCCTCAGATAGTAACCCCTACATTCAAGAAGAGTCCTTACAGAAGCAGCATAGATTATATATTCTTAGATCTACAGCTGTGGGGTGGCATGATTTATATTATCCGTGATTGCATGGCAAGAGACCTCCCATGACACCCTGGCCCTTTATCTGAATGGTACATTACTGAGTGACCAGAACAGAAGAAACGTAAAGTGGAGAGAATTAATAAAATTCGCAATCATTATTGACTGAATGAAGCTTAATCTCTGTACTTCTTTCTTTTACCAAAACAATGGATAATGCATAATTTATAGTGGAAACCCATGAAATGTTTTTGGAAATCATGACTGGTTCAATAATGATTGCAGAGTAGCAAAGATTACTCTAATGAATGCCATCAAATTGGGGGATAAACCAAGGAGACAGGAGGCCAGGACTGCTTACAAAAAGAAGCTTAAAGAGGATTGAATTGCCTGGGTAACGGGATTATGGGAGGATCTACTTGAGGTAGATGTATCAAAGAACAGCAAAACATTTTGGCATATTATAGCACATGGAGGCTATATCAACACCATGAAACCAGAGATGCATATTCCATCCTGTGAGTGAGTTGCACATTTCCAGAAGGTGTAACTAGCACCCCTTGAGGGAATGATTGATGAGATATTAACATCTGCAACAATGTATGCATGTTACCTTACATCTCCAGAGAAAATCTGCCCCTCTGAACCTGCTATGATGGATAAAAATAGATCTCCTATGTATGATACTTATTTGGCCGCTAAGTGCCCAGAAAAATGGGGTGGCTCCTGGACTTGACAATATTCTGTTGACTTGTATCGCTCAGAACCTTCAATACGGGTACCATATATCAATGAATTGTCAAACGCTATAGCAGGTGGTGCTCCAATTTCCTATTTCTTGGTAGGGTGCAGAGATAAAAGGGTTGCAACAACCACCCTGGTAATTACTGCCCTATTAGTTTCAATGATAACATTCAGAAGATATTTTGCAAAAAAGTTCTTGATAAATTGATAATTCTTTGCCCTAGTGCTGATGGGGCATTGGTTCTATGGCTCCTTTGAGTAATGGCGCCTGAACCTCCTCTTGCAGTAGGATGAGATGTTCTGGGCTGAGGGTGTGGATGCAAGGTAGAACATTTGGTGGGGTTAAGATGAGCTCTAAGTAGTAGCCTTGCTCGATGATGGAAAGGACCCATCAGTGGTGATCTTCTCCCAGGTGAGAAGACATTTCTGGAAGTCTTCCTCCCAGACAGGTGTTGTGTGATCTGGGGGGGATGCGGGCAAGTCAGTTCTTTGATGTAGAGGCTCCCTTACTGGAAGTACCTTTGACATGGCTTTTAAACTATTCTCTCTAAAGGAGCCCATGAGAAACCTCTGCGAACCTGTTGGTGATATCCCTGCCAATGGTAGGACTGGGTTGGGTCTGGGGAAGTGGCCTTGGACCCACTTCTAGTTTGTTGCTTCCGAAAGAAGCCCCTGCCAGAAGGGACCTAAAGGGCACCCATCGCTTTAGCGGTCTCCGTGTTCTTAATTTTCTCATGCATGGTGTCCACCTCAGGTCCAAACTGGTGTACCCCATCAAACAGCAAGCTGACACGGTGTCGTTGAACCTCTGGCTTAAAGCAGCTGGACATACAGAGCCAGGACTGGCCCCGGAGAATGATGGAGGTGCTCACTCCTCTTGCAGCTGTTTCAGCAGAGTCTAGGGCACAACTAATAGTAGCATTGCAGATGACTTTCCTTTTTTCAACGAATTCCTCTCCGGATTTACAGCTGCTGCCCTTTTCCTAGCAGTGGTGACAACTACAGAGTCTGGGGTGCGGGGGGGGGGGACATGACCCCTGATGCAGAGGGGGCCGGAGAGGGAAGTCTTGTACTTCTTTCTATACTAGGTGTGACTACCCAGGACTTAACAGGGTCCTTGAAAATCTCAGGGCTGGACTTTTTTATGCCCTTGAGCCAGAGAAAAAATTGTCATCCTTAGGGGTGATATAGAGGTCCACCTTATAGTAGGGAGCCACGCACTGAATAACACTGTGGTATGCTGTGGTGTCATCCGGCAGGGAGACCTGACTTTGACGTGTTCTAGATCTTGGTCTGTCTGAGGGTACACATCATAATCCTCCCAAGGATCTTCCAAGGGGACAGAGTAGACTGGGGCAAATTCTTCAGCCGAGGAATAGGGTCTAGGACTGCCCATGTCGGACTATGACTCCTGTGACACCTGTGGAGAAGTCATAGGAGGTGGCAGGAGGAGGTGATGGTGGAGGTAGTGGTGGGTGAGGAGGAGGAGGAGGAAGAGTAGTAGCTTTGTAATTAGGCCTTGAAAGTAAGCCTGCCTTTCTTTAGCAGGGTCTTCTCAGTGGCAGAGATTTTGTCGGTGCGTGGGTGGATAATGCTCCTCCTCTTTCTTTCATCCAGTTCCTATTGCAGTCTCTCAAGGATTGAGCTTTCCTCAATGTCGTAAGCAGTGACTTCTGAGCCAACGCTGGTTTCGGCATCTCACGGCGGCTGTTTGATCGCCAATGCCGCTTACGGCCTTGAGCGTGAAGCTGACATCGAGGGTTCAGAGCCAACAGCCATCCTCAGACTCGAGACTGGATGAGGATTGTGGCGCCCGGAAGCGTCTTTTCTCAGCTCCAAGGCCTTGCTTCGGTGTCAACCAATACTTTGAGGCAGTGGTGCACCAAAAGGGGACAGTGGCTGAGGCACAGGGCTCGATTGCCCGTTCTCCAGGGGGATGGTGCTCGGCTCCGATGTGTGGCAGTTTCTAGGCTTTCAGAAGGGCTTGAGTATCAACAGAACTCACGCGACTAGTAATCTTCGATCGAGGTCCGGCGCAGACCCAGGCGGATGGAGCATCCTCGGTGCCTCTTCTTCCACAAGTTCCTCCTCCTGTGGCTCTGAGACATTGGCGTCGATTATTTCAGGACTGAGCTGTGTGCTGGGAGGTCGGTTGACTCACCCGATTCCTCATCTTTGGAGCTGAGATGATCAGCCTCACTGAAGATATCCGGTGTTTCCAAGGAAGATTTCGACAATTGGCTGAGGGCCCACCATCTGTCTCACCGTGGAGTCTGTTTTCTTGCTGCACAAAGCCGAAAAGGAGTTGCACCAGCTCTCATGGTGCTCCAGCGAGAGGCAAAGTTTGCAGACAGTATGGGGATTGGCACAGGGTATCTAGAATGGTACAGTGGGCATCTTCTGAGGGGTGTCTGTTCCTCCAACTTGAGAGTGTGTTCATTTTCCGAAGGTAGACTGGAGCACGCAGAGGCAAGGAGGTCCATAAGAGACAAGAGGACTGGCCGCTCGATGACAGTGGGCTTGAGGATAGGGAAAGGAACATGCACCGTAGGAAGAAAGAAGTGCGTCAAAGGGTCTTCTCGCAACAGGATGAAAGGCAATGAACTCCAAGGCCATGATGGGAACAGACCAACTGATCGAGACTGGGAGCAATGCTATTTCACTTCAGAACCAAATGGTAGGGAAAACAATCTAAAAATTGAGTTCTTTTGTAAATGAAGCCTGTTAGGAAAAGGTTGTTGTTAACTATGTTTACCTCTATCCAAATTAGTCTATGAGTTTCTCCTGTTCTCTTTAGGCGAAGCATTTCATTAGGGACAGTGAACCTTATCTCGATTATTAATATATTCAACAGATGCTGGAAATTTATCATAAACTCAATGGAACCAAGACAGAGATTATTTTCTTTATTAAGAATGGAGGACTTTGGGCACTATTACAGACATTATTTTGTTGAAACCCTTGCTTCCACTAAGGTTGAATAGCAGAGAGTGTATATTGAATTTGACATGTCTTAAATGGTCAAGTCATCATCTCTGCTCCCCCTCCTCCCTTCATGTATCCCCATTAGGGCTTTCCCAATGTACAGCACTCCATTTCCAGCCAGTTAGGTTTTCGATGTAAAATTACCAAACACTGCCCAAAATGTGGGCATCCACCTGGTCGGTGCCTTGAAAAAGGGTGATTCACATTCGTAGTACTTGGAGATCACTTAGCCCCGCTGCCTATTTTAAGTTATAGCACTCAAGTGAATTTCAAGCTTATCATAGTCTTTTGGACTCTATAGTGACCCACTATACTCCATCAAATTTCCTGTGTAGCTCTGGCCATTGACGTCTGCTCATTCCTTTATAAACTACTCACTTTAAATGGGAGAAGCTGCTTTCCAGTGCAAGCTACCTTAATCTGTAATTCAACACCCCTAAGTATTCATGATTCCATAGAGGTACAATCAACTAGCAGTCACGGTACTTAATAATCCCTTGATTTGTAACTGCCAAATTAGGTTGTACCTCACCGGAATCCACAGTTTCTTAATTCAAAACATTAAGGTACTTCATGGACGAAGGCACTCTGTCCCACCATACCTGACATATTTGCTTGGCTTGACCCAAGTGCCTGAAGAATTAACTGGAGTTCTCTGACAGCAGCTGCAGCTTCTTCTCCACAGCACATGTCAGGTTCCATAACAAGTTCCATGAGGCCAACTCCTACCAAAAGGAAACATATTAGACTACGAAACAGACTTTTTTACTTGGTACAATGAGATGTGTTAAAGAAAACAATGAAATAAAATGGCACTCAAAATATGGTTAATGCATGCCAGATTCTGTTCGACACCTGACCAACACTCTTCTTTGATATATTGACTGTGAGGAGCAAAGTGGGGGTAACTGGGATGGAATAAAGAAATCTAGAAAAGGAGTAAAGTACACGTAGAGCCATATTCAGTGCACGAAAAGCTTGCATAAAATGTTACAGCAAATGCCAAATTCACCTTAAAGAGCATTAAAGAGTCAGTTTTCAAATTACCTTCTTTTTAATGGAATAGAGAGAAGCTGTACAGACCAAATCAGAGAGAAATACTCCAGTATGTGATGTCATCCAAAGGGAAGTAATGAAAACCACAACACTGTGTCACAGGGCAGTGAATGAACAAACCACATTTGCAAAGATAATGCAGGAAATGAGAGGGAATGGATATGGGTAGCAGTGAGGAGAGTTAAGACACAGGAAGGCAGTGAAAGTTTTGAAGATGCACAGGAAAACAAAATAATAAACTGAAGTTAAATGAGGGCTAGCAGAGTGAAGCAAGAAGCAGAGAGACATAAGCAAAAGAAGGAAGTTAAAAGAGAAGGTGAATAACAGAACTGAAAATCTTATATTCTCATATTATGCCTTTCAACTATAGGAGTATTTGTCAGTAAACATTAAATTGTACTGTGCCCCTCATCCTTAAGCATGTGATCTGCACAACCCATTTTTAGGTAGCACGTCTTAGTGCTGCTGTCATCACTTTCTAGATTTGCTCACCAGAAATACACAATTTTTCTTACGAAGCCTTACCCACAGGTTGCCCTGGTGACTTCCTTTTAACTGCAGCTCACCAGTGTTTCTATATTTCATAGATCTGCACGTTTTCATTATTTCTCATCTCAGTGGAGTGGAGTTCAGTTTGATTGTCAGCAGCCAAGACATAAGATAGACCTCCACTAAATATCCTTCTAAAACTTCAGAATGCCTCTGTGAATGGGGTCCCTGCGACTGCACAGTGTGAAACTTGTTATAGCCGGACTTTGGAGGAGGAAACGTTGGGACCCCCAGCACACAGTCTAATTGTTAAAACATGCAGATTAGTCAGTGACAAGAAAACTGGCCTTAGGAGGAGATGTGGCCTAGCAGCTAGAGCTGCCAAATTTGTTACCCGAGGACTCAGGCTCGAATGCCGGCCTCAGAGCTTGATTCCACATCGGGGGATACTGGACAAATCATGTACTCTCCTTGTGCCTCAAAAAATGTGTAACGTATGAATTGTATTTGTGTAATCCCCACTTGATGCACATGATATTGTTGATTGTCTTCCATTTCCCCAAGTAATGTACAGTGCTCTGTTGTTTCCTACCTAGTTTCAGGCTATATAAATACAAATGCATACATACATACATACATACATATATACATATATACATACATACATACTGGCAGGGACACACATTGACATTGGTCACCCTGGAGTGCAGGCAGTTGTTCAGAGGAGAGCGGCTGTGAATGTGAACCTTCCAGTAGACTCTGAGTGTAGCAAAACATTGCCAGTGACAGAGTTGTCCTCTTGGAATGAGAGTGCCCAGGCCGACCCTCAGAAGGATTTCAAGGGTAGAAACCTTCAGTCTAGGATTGAATGACCCGCACAGTAGGGGATGAGGGAAAGGAGGCAGATACAGCTTGCACTGTGGAGGCACTGAGGATTAAACTTTGGTGGTCAGTTCTGACCGGGACTGCCATTCAAGTGTTCAGCCTCAATGTAACAACTCTCAGTTGGAGCACAGGTCTCTTGTATCAGGATCCCACACCAGAGAGCCCCTGGAGGGCTACAAAGTCTTAGGAGAACCCCTAAGGTAACCGTACACCAGAGTTAACAAAGTTTGGCGATTCAAGCAGTTCATTCATGGTCATTTAGGGGATACTTTCAGGGAGCCCGCTAGGCTGTCCACGCCATGAATGGAAGCAGTACCCTTAACTGCTCAGAGAAGGGGTATAACAATGTGCCAGGGCTGATCCTCTTCAGGGAATATACCTAGGGAAGCGTACTGGCTGATCTCATTTATGGAGTTATCCGATCTTGCAGAGGATGATGCTGCAGTACTGGAACCCTAAGCTGTGGGCTTGTTGGGGGATTTGAGGGCCTGATACTGTGTATTTAGGCTACAGTAACCCAGTTCGTAAGGTGGAGCATGGCTTGCACCACTCACCTAATGGAAACAAAGCCTTTTGTGGTCTTTCCATACTGGGCCCCTGTGGGTCTAATGATGATAGGAGAAGGAGGGATTTTAGGTGCTGAGCCATTAAGATCTTGGCACTGGGACTTGAGGTTCTTCACATGCTAAAAGAACAAATCATGCCTTAGCTATGTCTGGATAGGCCCCAGAAACCAGCAGCTGATTCATAACCAGCACACATATTGGAAGTGAGGCAAGGCCCATTCCTAGACTCAAGCAATCACCTCCAGTTAAGTGCACTGGGACCTGGAAGTGGACAGTTGTGTCAATTTGGACAGCCCACGAACAGTGGCACTGAATATCAGCTGTTTGTACACTCTGTTCTTTGATCACACTCCTATATGTGAGCAGAGAGCTGGGACAGGAACCAAGGTTGGTCACAAAACCCGTTTGGCCATGGTGGCTACTGTCATCTTAAAGGACACATCTGTAGACAGGCTAGAGTTATCCATCTGTAAGGTAGAAAACAGTAAGGAATAGTATCCCTCCCAATGGCAACATTAAGTGGTGGCAGTAGAGCCTAGAAGAGGAGTCACTGAATGTTTGGTAAGCTGCCACTCCAGATTTGATGGACTGTTACAGTTCTGTCACTTCAGTGATGGAGTGTCTCAATCTATTGAGTGCCCTCCAGCAGGACTTTATCGTTGAGTGGCATGTAGGGAAATCCATCCATTTGCTACATCAACCATCCATCATTTTCTCATACATGGCATCTTGTATTTTTTAAGTCTCCAGCAGCTTGTGCCATGTGTGTGCAGTTTAATATTACAACTATTCTTACTCTAAAGTTGCCTTATCTCTCACTCTGATAAATGAGCTGTGCACTGAGGGTCTGGGCTGTTGTAAAGGATGATCTTTCCCTTCTAGCACCTGAAAATGTAACATACTTTAAGAAGTTACATTTTTCTACAGCTAGGCTGTAGAGCGTATTCTTAAATGGATCAAATCTTTAATTCAGTAACTTTGGTAAGAAAGTGCTAACAAAAGCAAATTCACAGCACCTAGAGGTGATGTAGACTGAAAAGCTCAAGGGTACTGTTACTTATATATTCTCTACAGTAACATTAGCTACTGTCTTATTAACCTCAGCTGGGTGCTTCACAACAGGCACCCCCATATCTGACTGGAATGCCGGTCTTTCAAACTTTCTTTGCACTTCATTGATGCTTAGACACCGGCTGCTACTCTAAAGAATTGCCCCAGGAATACATCTACCTCTGAACAGCTCTGGCAGCAACCCACTTCTGTGAAATAGTAGGGTAGGTACAGAAGAACAGACCAAAGCATGGCATAAGGCCTACAGTAGAGAGAGACTTGTGGGTTGAAATCACCTTCAGCGCACAATGGGAATAAGGAGCTGGCTGATACATGAATCAGCTTTCAGAGTGAGCTCTGTAGTATGGAAGAAATAATCCACCACCGAAGAAATGGATCACAGTAAGCCTGGAGGTTAAGCGCTAATCTCTGTGATGTCGTTACCAATGGCCGACTTGTTTAACTCTTTATGATATCCTGCTTGACCCACTCCAAAGAAAACGTTGATAGCCCTGTCAACAGAGGAATCTGTTGCTGGTACATGGAAATCCTGATACCCAGTCCTTTTAACTAACTTGGTGTGGACATTTTCAGTTGTTTATTTCTCAACTGTAATATTTTTGTTTGGTTGTTGCCTAAGTACCACATGCATTTCTCTGAGGAAAGTCTTCCTATACGAGTCGAGTTACCAAAGATAAACCAGGAATTTCCCATGGAAAGATGTTTACATTTAGCCAGCAGACTGGATCTTGTGTCCGCTCATAAACATCTCACATCAAACTGAGGTCTAGCTCCATCATCACCTTTAGGCAGCTTGTGGGTAGAGATAGTCAGATTTGTTTTTTACGTAATTTGCTTCTTTCTGTTCAGCTTTTCAATTAATTCTAATGTAAGAATTTACAGATGTAGAGGCCTGCCCATATGCTGAAAAGTTTCATGAAGGCAAGGACTAATTGTAAAAAGATTATGTTGTTAACCCATACTGATGAGAGTCCGTCTCATAGTAAAGTCATACATTTTCCAACTTTTCCATGTTGTACAAAATCATGTTTCAGAATGCAGAAAGCTAACGTGCAAATTAAGTGAAAACCAACAAACACTATGTGTGAATCTTTTCAAAAGGTGCAACACCTTCCGAAAAACAATAAATAGTTGGTATCTTCGAACCTTGTGCAAACGATGTCACAGTTTCTGAGATAGGAAGGAAGATTTTCTGCCTGAGATACACCAACTTTAGAATCATCAAGATAGATATAATTCGCACCAAGGAAAATGAGAGCCTTCACTGGGGAAACAAGAAGAACAACATGTGTTTTTTTACCTGATTCATACCTTAGTAGAGGTAAAATGGGCTGTAGGAGAATCAGAGACATTGCCTTACGTTATAAAACAAGAAGCCCTCATTGCCTTCATTGCCTTCATTGATTTTACACCCAAGTCCACTAGCCCTCGTACATTTAACCCAAAGGTAGAACCATCGGGCACACCTACCAGCC
Organism: Calotriton arnoldi; assembly: GCA_963921515.1. NCBI lineage: Eukaryota > Metazoa > Chordata > Amphibia > Caudata > Salamandridae > Calotriton > Calotriton arnoldi. The sequence continues at coordinate 516,691 of CAWUFW010003000.1, read as the reverse complement.
CTGTTCAAGTCAATGAGTGTCTGGCTCCTTTCTTCATCGTGGAGGCTCTTTCCGCTGTCCTGCTCCAGCTGGATCTGCTTGATCCTCACAGTTCTGGTTGTCATTTGGTTCCACTTTTTCCCAGTTTGTATGCGGTATGTCAGTTTACCATGAACAGCAATAGGAAGCCTTTGTTGAGTGATCTGATACCCAGCCTGCAGAAGATGTTTTAGATTTAATTTAGTCTTCAAGATGTGCATTTGCTACATGTTGACATGTTTTAACTCACAAAGTGAACACAGGCAAAAGGCGAAGCACACAGTTTGGGCCTTCATTGTTTTGAGGTTTTCTACCAATGCCCAGCTTGAGATGTCTGTTTCATTAATTTCTGATGGGGACACCTTATTTGCACAGACCGTCTTGCATATTTAACAATCTTTGTGGCCAATAAAAGATGATATTTTAGAAAACTTTAGCAGATGGAGACAATTTAACTAATGTTATGTTATGTTAAGTACTCTTATAACGCGCAACAGCTACTCCGAAGAGTGTCCCGGCGCGGGTCCAAGAGGAGTCCCTAAACAACACACTGATAACTATGGAAATAAATGAGTTTTCAAGAGTTTCTTGAAGGCCAGCGGGTCCTGAGTATTACGTAATAGAAACGGAAGGGCATTCCACGCCTGGGCAGCCTTAACAGCCAAAGAGCAGCCACCCAGCCTATGGCGGGAGAAGCGGGGGACCCTAGCAAGAAGAAGGGCAGAGGAACGCAGTTGTCTTGATGGGACATAAAAGGTAAACCGCTTCTGTAAATAGACGGGTCCAAGACCGTATAGGGCACGGTGGGCAATGACCAGGGATTTAAATTTGACTCGGTCCGCCACGGGTAGCCAATGGAGAGCGCGAAGATGTTCACGCACACTGCTCCTCTTCGCAATTCCCAGGAGCAGCCCAGCGGCCGCATTTTGAATAACCTGGAGTCTATTCAGAGAGTAGCCGGGGATGCCGAAGTACAGCGCATTAGCGTAGTCCAATAGAGAGAGGATCAAGGCACGGATAACCGTCTCTTTGGCAGACCTGGGGAGGAGTGGCAAAAGCTCCTGAGTGTTTTGAGAAGGCCAAAACAGCTACCTGAGAGCTTTTTCACCTGAGCAGAAAAGGAGAGGTTACCCTCAAACCATACTCCAAGGTTTTTAGCGGATTGCCCATTGGAGGTTGGTAGCGGAAACCCAGGAGGCCAGATCGAGTCTCGAAAGCCAGGGGGAAATTCCCATACAGAAGAATCTCTGACTTGTCTTCGTTGCATTTGAGTTGGGCCGCTGCAAGCCACTCAAAAACCGAAGACAAGCAGTGCTGTACAAAAGATATGGAGTCCTCATCCTTTCCCCACGTGAAGAGAAGCTGAGTATCGTCAGCATAGGCTATCACCTTAGCCCCCAGATCCTCGGCTAAGTAGACCAGAGGAGTAACATAGATGTTAAAAAGAAGGGGGCTAAGGGAAGACCCTTGTGGAACGCCAGTAGAGACCGGCAGCGGGGAAGAGGCGGCCGGTGCCAACCCGACCTGTTGAGTCCGCCCATCAAGGAAGGACCTTAACCAATCCCAGGCCGTGCCAGAGACACCAATCTCATTAAGACGGGTGAGCAGCAGGGAGTGCGGGACCGTATCAAAAGCTGCTGAGAGGTCGAGCATGACCAATGCTGCTCGCCCACCAGCATCTAAACAGTCACGGATGGCTTCAGAGACCTCCACCAACGCAGTCTCAGTACTGTAGGAAGAGCGAAACCCCGATTGCGCAGGATGCAAAATATCGAACTCTTCCACAAACTCCGTCAGTTGCCTGGTCACCACCTTCTCGCAGACTTTGGCTAAACTGGGAAGAAGGGAAATAGGGCGATAGTTCCCCGGAATCAGGGGGTCAAGAGTGGGCTTCTTTAAAAGGGGAAGGATTTTTGCCTGTTTCCAAACCTTCGGTACCCGAGCCTCATAAAGGGAGGCATTTATGATTGAATTAACTTCAGGGTTAATAGTCTCCGCGACTGCAGCAAACAGTCTCGCTGAACAGGGATCCACAGGTGACCCCGATTTCAGAGCCTTCAGGATTTTAAGAGAACTAGACAGATCCACAGGGGAAAAGGCTCGTAGAGCGTGCCTGGGAACAACAGGCGGTACAGCAAGAGCAGAAGAAGGACCAGGGCTGGCAGTGAAAGTCGCCTGAATCGTGCGTATTTTGTCCATGAAAAAATAGGAGAGAGTGTTGCACCAGCCCTCAGAGGCTGGAAGAGAGCATGCTTGTACTGCAGGGGACGTAAAACTCTGAACTATAGAGAAGATCTCCTTGGAGTGGTTATGAGCCTGCTCTATGCGGGTTGTAAAATACTGCTTTTTAGCCAGTGTTATAGACGCATAGTAGAATTTTTGCCTGCCCCTGAGAGTGGCCTTAGCCTGGGGACAGTACTCCCTAAGACGCCAGGCCCGTTCAAGTTTTTTACATTCCTGTTTAAGCACGCTTAGACCCGGAGTGAACCAGGGTTTGGAGGGGGATTCCCTGGAGAACCTAGAGGAAGTAGGTATAGCCAGCATGGACAGAGAATTAGATAGCCAGTTGGTAAAGCCTGCAAGACTCCCATCAAGATCTGGAGTGAGAGCGGGTCTGGAATCCTCCAGAGCCATGGCAAATTTAGAAGGATCAATTTTTTTAAAGGCTGGTTTCCGGTAGCTATGGCCCACAGGGCCGGCCGAGGCTAGCTCCCAGGAAAAGTAGGTAAGAAAGTGGTCTGACCAAGCGACTGGCAAAGGATCAACAGCCGCAATATTGAAATTGGAGCAAATAGGATCAAGAATGTGACCGCCTTGATGAGTAGGGCGGGTGACCCATTGAGACATTTGGGCGAGCTGGAGGGTGTCACCAAAGGCAAGCGAGTCTTTCGAATCAGCCAGATCAAGGTGAATATTCAAATCTCCCAGTACCAGGTATTGTGGAAATCGAAGAGCCCTGGAGGTCACTGCATCACCCCATGATTGCAGAAAGGACCTAGCCGGGCCCAGGGGACGATAGATCAGAGAACCACCCATCGAAAAATGGGGGGAAAACCTAATACTGAAGTCCAGGGCCTGACAGTCACCCCATGCATGAATGTCGCCCCGAACAAGGTCCCATATGTCCCTGTACATGATCGCCACTCCACCCCCCCTCCCCGCAAGGCGATCCGCCCTGGCGATTTTAAAGCCCTTAGGGGTGGCCAGGGCGACAAACGGGTCAGATGTATTGTTCAACCACGTTTCTGTGATGAACAATAAGTCGACAGGTCTGTCAGAGAGGAGTTCAAACACATCAGCATGATGTTTTTTTAGGGAGCGCACATTAATTAGAGCCGCTAGGATAGGCCGCGGTTTAGAGGAACTAGACAGAGAGCCAACGGATTGTGAGGGTGAAATTGAGCCAGAACGTAACCTAAAGCCGCACACATCACAGATATTGACCTGGCTCAGCCGCAAGTCAAACTGGGAATGGGAGTGACAAGCTGGCGAGCAGAGAGCCCATATTGCCTCCCTGGAGTAGCACACCCTCTCCAAGGTCCCGGTAGCCCAACGGGCAGAATAACCGGCCCTGGCCGCTTCCAGGACACTGACGGGCGCAGACGGGCTTGCCTTAGGCGCGCCCGCGCAGCGTGCATATTTATAGGCCGGCAGCCAGAGAACAACTAGAGAGCGCACTGCCTAAAAAATGGCGTCTCTCAATGGCAAACCGGGAGAGCAGGAAGTGAGGAAGCCCCCCTTAGCAAAACATCAAATTCAACTTCCCCAGAATATCAGAGCACACAGTTTTTTAAAAAGGTTTCTAAAAAACGGCAACAGAAAAATAAGTAAGAACAAGCTTAAAAATCAAGCAACTATAAATATGTGCAAATTCAGCAATTACGAGGTCGGGATACACGCGTTAGTTCACAGAACCCCTCAAGGCACCTGCGTCCGCGCAGCGTGCATATTTGTGATGAACGACGTGAACACTTTCCCCTACGGTTGGGGGAAGGTACATTTTTGTTTAAGACCGATAAACCTATTCAAAGGAATAGCAGGTATGTTTGAGCCAACTAAGACTTTTTTTTTTTTTTGAAGAGTGGAGGATTTGTGCATTGTTTGAGTGCATTTCACCTATCTTTACACAAGCATTTCAAATTGCTAAAGCTTGAGTTAAAGTAGGACAGGGGCTTCACTGCCAGATGTCTTTGCCTCTGCCATTTGAAGCGATCACATGTTGCAAGTCATACCAAATGCAATGGACTAGCATTAACAGAAGGTTTCTTTTAGTCTAAGTTGCTATCAGTGACACTTACCTTTAAGTTGCAAAAAAGGCATGCTCTTTTGTTGGTAGCCTAGGAACAACCTTTGAAATGTTTATCAAGCTTATGGAATAGTAGTACATTAAAACAGTAATATTCTAAGACATTGCGGCCAAATGAGAAAATATCCAAAGTGATAAATTAAACAAAAAATTGTAAGGCATTGCATGTAACAAGAAAGAAGGCAAAATATGCATTATGTTACAGTAAGCCAAGGAGATCCATATTATCTACACTACTCCTTCACTTGGATTTCTAAATATAATTACAGCACAATGATGTCAGAGTTTTAAATGTTCTGGCCTCCTTGGATATGACCTATTCTTAATTTCAGTTCATGTTGTAGAATGTATCATTCCTTCTTCCCCTTCTGAGTGTTGGGATGAAGGAGCCACCCACGGCCTTGAATGCTTTTGTTAGGTTCCTATGAAGTAGAGGAGGACTCTTGGTTGGAGTACAAAAAGGAATTTATTTTGACATCCTCATTTCTGTCAGAGTACGTTCCTACTTTCAGTCTCATGCTCGCTTTCACAGCAGAACTCGCCAACATTCGAAAGGCCAGTTCTAAACGGAAAGAGAACAAGCATTGGTTAAGCCAATAGATCTCGACTATGTGAGAATTTTTGACTTTGCCAATGTCTTTTAGTCATGTTGAAAGTTAATGATGTAGTGGAGAGGAAAGTGGAGTGGAGAGGCGCAGGGTGGACTGGCGCACAGTAGAGAGGAGTGGTGTAGCGTGGAGTGGTGTAGAGTGGAGAGGAGTGTTGCTAAGTGGAGTAACGAAGAGTAGAGCGGAGTAGAGTAGCATAGTGTGGCATGGCACAAAGTTGCATGCCGTACAGTAAAGTGGAATGGTGTGGCTTTGAATGGGGTGGAGTAGAGTGGCATAGAATGGCGTGGCCTAGGGTGAAATGGAGTAGCGCACAATAGAGTGGAGTGGCATAGAACAGAATGGAGAGGGTTAAAGTGGAATGGAGTGGCATAGAGTAGAGTGGCATAAAGTGGCTTTGTGCGGAGTACAGTGGCGTAGAGAAGAGTAGAGTGGAGTGGCATAGAGTGGAACGGAAGGGAGCGGGGAATGGAGTGGCATGGAGCAGAGAGACGTAGAGTGGCATAAAGAAAAGTGGGGTACAGTGGCATTGTGCGGAGTAGAGTGGTTTAGAGCAAAGAGCAGTGGTGTAGAGTAGAGTGGAGTGGTGCTGAGTAGAAAGGAGTAGAGTAGAGAGGAGTGTTGGGGTAGAGTAGAGAGGAGTGCCATAGAGTGGAGTGGCATAGGGTAGAGTGGCATTGAGTAGACTGGTGAAGAGTAGCATAGAGCAGTGTAGAGCCGAGCAGAGCAAGTAGAGCAGTAGCGTAGAGTGGCTTAGTGTTGAGAGGCGTGGAGTGCGGTACAGTAGAGTGGAGTGATGTGGAGTAGAGTGGAGTGGGGTGGGGTGGCGTAGAGTGGGGTGGAGTAGGGTGGGGTGGAGTAGAGTGGCGTAGAGAGGCGCGGTGCAGAGTGACTTGGCATAGCGTAAAGAAGAGTGGCACAGAGTGAAGTGGCAGGGAATGGAATGAAGCGGCATAGAGTGCAATGGAGTGGCATAGAGTGGAATGGAGTGGAGTTGAGTACAGAGGTGTAGAGTACAGTGCCATAGAGTGGCGTAACTTAAGGTGGTGTAGAGTGGCATAGAGTGGAGATGAGTGGAGTAGAATGGTGTGGCATAGAGTGAGGTGGTTTGGAGTACAGTGGCATACAGTGACACAACAGAGTGGCATACAGTGACAACACAGTGGCACGGCGGAGTGGAGTGACAGAGTGGTGTAGAGTGGCATGGAGTGATGTAGAGTGGAATAGAGTAGAGTGGCACAGAACAGAGTGAAGAGGAGCAGAGTGGATTTGTATAGAGTGGAGTAAAATGGCACAGAGTGCTGCAGATTGTCATTGTGTGGAGTGGCGTAGAGTGGCATGAAGTGGCGTGGCGTGAAGTGGCAGAGAGTTGAGTGGAGTAGTCAAGTGGGGTGGCGTAGAGTGCAGGGAATGAAATGGGGTAGAGTGGAGTGGCATAGAGTAGAGTGGCGTAGAGTGGCGCAGAGTGGAGTAGATTGTAGTTGAACAGAGCAGATTGGAGTAGAGTGGAGTAGAGTGGAGAGTAGAGTGGAGAGTAGAGTGGAGAGTAGAGTGGAGTAGAGTGGAGTAGAGTGGAGTGGAGTGGTGTAGAGTGGAGTAGAGTGGTGTAGAGTGGAGTAGAGTGGAGTAGAGTGGAGTAGAGTGGAGTAGAGTGGAGTAGAGTGGAGTAGAGTGGAGTAGAGTGGTGTAGAGTGGTGTAGAGTGGTGTAGAGTGGTGTAGAGTGGAGTAGAGTGGAGTAGAGTGGAGTTAGAGTGGAGTTAGAGTGGAGTTAGAGTGGAGTTAGAGTGGAGTTAGAGTGGAGTTAGAGTGGAGTTAGAGTGGAGTTAGAGTGGAGTTAGAGTGGAGTTAGAGTGGAGTTAGAGTGGAGTTAGAGTGGAGTTAGAGTGGAGTTAGAGTGGAGTTAGAGTGGAGTTAGAGTGGCGTGGTGCAGAGTGGTGTAAAGTGGAGTGGCGTAGAGTGGAGTGGCATAGAGTAGAGTGGCGAATAGTAGAGTGGGGTGTAGGGGCAGCGTGTAAAGTAGTACAGTTGTGGGTGTAAGTAATGAAAGAGTTGATAGAGACGGCAGATAGGGTGAACACAACATAAATAAACGCAGCAAAACATCTGAAAAATCGAAATTACTGGAAAGACGTGCAAATACATGCAGTCATGAATTATTTATAAACAAAACCCAATGTACAATAAAACGCATCTTTTGAAACCATTCTTCAAAATAAAAGTGCATCTTTTGAAAGCAGTTGTCACTCTTAATGGCAGATAGGGTAAAAGCAACATAAATAAGAAGCCGTATGCGAGTGTTACAAGGAGGAAAGCACATTGCAAGTCTAGGATTAATATCGAAACGCTAAAAAAACAAAACTGTGCGTTGCAAAAAGACAAGGAAGAAAAAGACGAGGAAGAACACTGCTCCAGGGAGGAGCCAACACAAGAAAGGAAGGGAAGCCTACAGGCAATAAGCAATCGAAAGATACAAATGAGTGACAATGAAAACAGCAATGGCATATTCTGGTTGAGTTGTAAGCCCACTGAATAGTAAACAATATGCCTAGCAGCACAGCGCGTGTACTGTATGGGTGAGAATTTAACAGGGGCAGGAGAGACAAATAAAATTGAAAGTACCAATAAAATCTATGCGTATCATAGAGGAAGGGAAGGCGGGAGGAAGGAAGGAAGGATCAAAGAAAAAAGAAAGATCAAAAAAGAAAGAAGGATAAAAAAAGAAAGGATCAAAGGAAGGAAGGAAAGGAAGGAAGGAAAGGAAGAAAGAAAAGTTAGGGTTGCAAAGATAGCTAGAGCACACTCATGAGCTTATATTCAGAGTTTGTGTGAGCTACTGTTTGTTTTACTGCTGTCCTTCAAAAGGCTGTGTTCTCCACAACTTTTTCAGACTAGTCCAAGAGTTTGTGCACTATTGTTATTGCAGTGTGTAGATGTTCATACAGACTGTTATTTCACAGACACATGACACAAAGAATGTTGACTATTCATAGAATACACAGCACCAGAGGAACACAGGTTGCATTACATATTGGGATACCATACTCAGAATCAACCCACTGAGCTATCTCAGCAGCACACAAAGGTATCACTGCAATGAGCTGTCTACCTGGCTCATGAATGTATACATAACTACATTCTTAATGGATTATTTCACAAGTTTCAAAACTATCCATTATACTGTAAATTCACAAGATAACTGTAATTCCATTTTCAGAAACTGAAGCACCCGCAAGTTTGTTTTTTCCCTAAGAGTGTCAGTATAAAATTTGGATATTAAAACCCAAATTGCACCTCACCTATGTTTAAATAAAAGAGATACAAGTGTGCTGCAAATTAGATATGTGAGAAGTTGGCCTGGTATATGCTGTCCACTAATTAAAGTGGACACCTTGTACCAGTCCAAACAACCCTTATGGTGATTTAGGAGGTCAAAGATAACCTTAGAAAGCTATCCAAGTGGTAGCTGTGGAGAGCAGCCTTCAGGCTTAGTCTTGAAGGAATGTTAAGCAGCTTGTTTTACCAATATGCAACCTTGTAGTATTGATTAAATGAAAGGAGAACCACACAGTAGTTATAAAAATATGTATTTATTAATATAACACACTAAAAGTACGACACAGTATCTTCTACACGAAGATACTCACAAAGCACACAATACAGTAGCATAGAAACAATCGTAAATAGCACTAATACACAGTGGGCTCCAGGGGGAGACCAAATCATATACTAAAATAGTGGTATAAGAACCATGACTCAAGCCAAGACAGTGTCTAGAGGATGTAGAATCGCTGGGACCCCAAGGAACCACCGAAGGTGAGTAAGTAGGGACCACACGGAGGAGGGTTGCAGTGTGGGAACACGACCGCGTGCGCCGTACAATTCTATGGGAGAGTCGCGGTTGCAGTTTAAAGGTTAAGGACCCTTCTGAGTGGACTTCGAAGAAACCCCGTGGAACTTAGGAGGTTGGAGAGCCATCCCACCCGTGGATACCATAGTACGACAGTTACCTATCCCAGGGGAGCCGGGTGCATAGGGCTGAAGTGGCGTCGGAAACCGCCGTCGAAGTCAATGGAGGACTTCGAAGAAGAGCCACTGCTGGGAAGAAGAAAAGTGTCCGTCGGAATCCAAAGGTGGATTCTTGTTGAAGAGTACCTGAAAGCAGAAGGGACAGATTCTGGGTCACTCAGGAGTGACCAGGGGCTCGGTAGACGAATGCCCACCGATGTCGGGTGCTTCAGGTGCGTTGAGGGGGTCTTGACTCTGCAGCCACCGGGACCAGGAGACGTCGAGGACGACCAGGAGCCGGATACGAGCTGTCCCACGAAGGATGTCGAGTTCTGAGGGGTCGGTGTCCGACTGGAGCACCAACAAGCCTTGGCAACAGCAACCCACTCAGAAGGTCGAAGAAGGTTACGGTTCGGACCAGCAAGGTCCAGGAGACTCACCAAACACAGCGGAGTCAGGGCAAGCCTGGAGCTACCAGGGGAGCCCTAGAAAAGCAAAGATGACCCTCAAGGGGACCCACAGGCCGGAGGCACAGGAGTCGTGAGCGGACCTCAAGCAGTTTCACAAAGCAACAGTCCACGAGCACTCGGTGCGAGGAGGCCAAAGTTCTTTGGTGGAAATGGTGCCAGAGGTTGGGGCTACTCGGAGCCCAGTGCACTTCTTTTGGGAACACCAACAAGCATATGCACTTGCAAAAGTACGCTGGGCACAGGGGTACGGGTATTGCAGCCCCCACGAGGGATTCTGACCTCAAACTTGGTGAGAGGGCAGCTCGGACCTCGAGGGACTTGGAAACCCACCTCCTGTGTTGCTGGAGCCTTCGGAGTCCGTAGGAGCTCAGGAGCAGCAGACCGGTCAATCGTGATGTGGTGCCTGCGGATGCAGGGGAGTGACTCCTTCACTCCAAGGGAGATATCTTCAGTTGTCCTTGATGCTCCACAGGTCCTGCACGGAGCCTATATGGTGCACAGATGATGCTTTGGACGGAGTGGGAGACGAAGTTGGGTCCAAACGAAGTCCAGAGTGTCCATACAGTCGAAGGCCAGTGGTTTCTTGTTCAGAATCTTGTCCACGTCGAATCTAGGGTCCTACAGCCAGGTAAGCCTTTTTGTACCCACGGGAGAGGATTGGACAGATTCAGGGGACCCTCCCAGGGGAGGGTCTGGACAGTGGGGAGGCTACTCCCATGTCCTTTGTCCAGTTTCGCGCCAGAGCAGGAGCCAACGGCTCCCAGGACTGGTTTGAACTGGACTATGCACAGGGACACCAAATGTGCCCCTCATGCAGACTTTGTCGCTTACAAGCGCACCCACCCAGGCCTAATACACTAAATCCTGTCTGGGAGGTGGTCGCACCTCCCTGTGACAGGATGCCTATTGTTCTGCCTTCCCCTGCTCACGCTTGGCTCAGCAGCAGGAGGGCAGAAATGTGTCTCTGGTCGGCAGCAACCATTTTGGGCTGCCCGGGACTAGAAGGCTGGTACCGGGAACACCAGGGACCTCACAAAGCTCGTTTCTGAGGGGTGGAATCATACCTCCCACACTGGTTACCGGAGTGGGGGTATGATTCCACAATGTTTGACACCAAAACACGATAGGGTTACTTTCAGCCGTTTTACAGCTGGTCATTACGCGGTCGCATAATGCCACTCTATATGTCGTAAATGGCTGCAGCACTAACAACCCGGGAGAATGGACTCCGTAGGCTGCAGGGGTGTCCTGCTCATGCAATGGCAACCTCTCACTTAGAACCAAGCACCCTGCCTTCAGGATTGTCAAGGCCTCCTATAGGGGTGACATAGGTTTTAAGTGTAGTGACCCTTGGATATAGTAAACCTATTTCTAAAGTAAGTGGTGCATGCACCATCTTACACAGGCTGCAATGGCAGGTCTGTAGTTCCATTTTGCATGACCTCTCATGGGTGGCATAATACATGCTTCAGCCCATGGGAGGCCTCTGGGGTACCTATGCCCTGGGTACATGGGTCTAGGGTACTAGGGACTGACAAGGGTACCCAGTATCCATCTGGAGTGTACCCAAGTACATGACATAACAGTTTAGGGAGAAAGCAGATAGACTGGGGTCCTGATTAGCAGGATCCCAGTCAGACTAGTCAAAATCAGTATAACATGAAGCAAAAAGTGGGGGTAACCATAAGAAGCAGATCCTACTTTCCTGCAAGATACAATAAAGGTTGGTTTTCCTTCTGGGCAAAGTTAATTAAAGAATATTTGAAGGAACCGAGTCCAGGATAACAATTCAGCGGAATTGTCCACTGTCAGGAAAAGCCCGGATGGGGACCCCATAATGCCTACCGTGATGTTCGACCCTCGGTCGCGGAGAGAATAACGTCCGGCATCCGCAGGGTTAACAACTTCCTCACCCCCTCTCCTCTACAGGACGACGCGGAGGTCACGAGGGACAACGTCCAATCAGGGCCGGGAGAGGCGTGGAAAAAGGGCCTCTCGCGAGAGAACGGGGGGAAGGAGGAAGCTGTCGAGGACGGAGACAGCGCAGCCACGGACGCCGAGGAGGGAGAAAAGCAGGAAGATCTCTGGACAGCGGGGAGGCGAGGAGAGCTGGAAGCGGAAGCCCCGAGGAGAGAAGACGCCGCCGCCACCGAGGAACCAGAGACGTGGAGCGAGGACTGGTGGATACCCCCGGGAGACACGAGTTTGCCGCCGTGACTCAGGAGAGTTACGGCCTTGGCGGTGAGTAAATAGAGACAGGGAGAACAGGGGGGAAGGAGGGATACGGATACGGGAGCCGGGGCGGACGTCTGCTAGTGGTAGAACAGTCCCGCTTCTTTTCTTTTAAGGCGCTTTGCCTTCACCTTGGGGAGTCCTTTCCCTTAAGAGTATTGTTTGTATGCTGCTTAGGCCCTGACATTTCTTTATGGTGGGAGCACCAGTAAGGGCGAGTGCCTGACCATTGTTGGTAAACCGGACCAACCTTGCACTTTAAAAGTGAACTCTCATTATCCCCTCCCCCCCTCACGACCTTTCCCAAACCCGTTACCCCTTCCCTCACGTGTCTCACCACCATCGACCACTGTACAGCACTATCTGCACCGGGAATGGTGAAGGGAGTCACAGTGCCAAAAGGTTAAAGACCGGAAAACTTACCGTCACTCTTTGTTTCTTGTCTTCCCTTTGAGTATCCTGGGGAGCCACCGCAGAGAAGGAGAAATCAAGATTCCGAAGGCAAAGCCACCGAACATACAGACAAACATCCCCACCTACTGACGGACTGTATTGGCCTCAACCCACCCACCGGCGTTAATTTTGTTCTCTCCCTTCAGCCATCCTATTCGACCAATAAAAATCTCTTAACATCACGCAACCTATCCGGCCTCCTAGCTTTCATTTCCGACCCTCCCTCCGACAAGTGGTGTCAGAAGTGGGATCGTCGGAAATGGAGGCCGCTTTGAAGAAAATGGCCGACAACCAGGAGAAACTAGGACAAGTCATGGAGAAGTTCCTCGCGGTAGCAGAAGAAGACCGCGAGAAACTCCACAAGTCCCTCACAGAGCAGAGCCAGACTCAGGGAACCGTGATTACTCGACTGGCCGAAACCCTTACACAACAGCGGGGACATCCTGCCCACCCCTCAGTCGTGTTACAAAAGTATGTCAGTGGGGAGGATCCAGATTTCTTCTTCGCTAACTTTGAGCGGATGGCCCGAGTGGCCGCATGGCCAGATGATAAATGGGGCCAGTATCTGGGCCCCCTTCTCTCCGGTGAACTTCAAGCCGCCTATCAGGCCGCAAACCCCCTTGGGGTCACCCCTATCCTGACGTCAAAAAGACTATTCTTGAACGCATGGGTCTAGATCATGAGACCTACAGGATCCGGTTGCGCCAGATTAGGGAAGGGCCCCAAGAGACTCCACGGGCACTGTATTATAGGGTGCGAGACATGACGGACCGCTGGTTAAAACCCGAACAGTCCACGAAAGAGGAGATCATGGAGAAAGTGTACCTCGAACAGTACCTGACATCCCTCCACCCCCCTATTCAACGATGGGTCAGGCAGCACACCGATCTCACTCTGGTGAAGGCAGTGGAGATAGCAAGCGCGTACAATCGAGCACAAGAAATTCAAAAAGGGAGGGACGAAGGACAGTGGAAATATGGAGGGGGGAACACCAATCCTCGGGTACCTAGACCACCTCCTGGGAGAAAACCAGAAACTGTGACTCTGTTACCTGGAACACCCCCACCTTCCTTTCGACAGCCAGCGCCCATGGGTCCTCAATGCTTTCACTGCGGTGCACATGGACATATTGCACGCGTCAGTCCCCAAAAAGAGGAACCCATGGAAATCGGGCTCACTCGGTCTTTCGTTTGTAACCCTGTTCCTCGTGGGGCTCGCCCCTACCATAGAATAGTGAGGGTGAATGGGGAACAAAGGGGAGCCCTCATAGACACCGGATGCCTCCAGAGCGTTATTCAGCCACAGGTCATCCCAGGGGGGGTAAAGTCAGGGAAAGGCATAGTAACTATCCAATGTGTACACGGGGACCAGAAGCCCTATAACACCACCGAGGTATACGTCCAACACGACCCTGATATTGACCCTGTGGGGCTGATTCCCCAGCTCCCGGAGCCCTTCGTACTAGGGACAGACTATCTCCACATGAGCCAACTGATCTTGGAAACAATACCCGAAGAAGAAGAATGGGGACAAACCGCACCCTTTTCCCGAATACCTGATTATGAACTGTGCCCAGGGAAGTCCTGAAAAAGCAAGAAACAGAGAAGAAACGAGAAGCGTCAGGGGGTCCCTGTCTCCCTAACTCAGACTGCCACCACCAAGGTATGGGAACACGATCAGGGCTTTAGGGTAGCCCAAAGAGAGGACCCCACGTTGCAGGAAGCATGGAATAGGTCTTCAGAACAGGAAGACCCCGATCTCGTAGGTCCCCAGTTCTTCAGGACCAAGGGTCTGTTGTATAGGAAAGGAGGGAAAGAGGCGAATCCCCAATTATTAGTACCACAGTCACACCGTGAGAAAGTTTTGTATCTAGCCCATAGCCATCTCCTAGGTGGCCATTTCAGGGGAGAAAAAACTGAGAAGGCCATCCTTGAAAACTTTTATTGGCCGGGGGTGTACCATCAGGTCCGGAAATATTGTAGAGAATGCAGCATCTGTCAGAAGAACAGCAGGGTTATGCCCCTACGGGTACCTCTACACCCCCTTCCGGTGATCGAGGAACCGTTCTCCCGGATAGGGATGGACATCATTGGTCCTCTTCTTCCCTCCCGTAGTGGGTACAGATACGCCTTGGTTTTAGTTGATTATGCCACACGGTTCCCGGAAGCAGTAGCCTTAAGACAACCAAACGCTACTCAGATAGCAAAGGCCATGATTAATATCTTTTCCAGAGTCGGATTCCCCAAAGAAATCATAACAGACCAAGGTACTCCTTTTGTGTCGAACCTAATGAAACAAGTGTGTCAACAGCTGAAAATAAAACAGATCAGAACAGCCGCATATCATCCTCAGACAGATGGTCTATGTGAAAGGTATAACGCGACATTAAAAACCACCTTGAAAAAATTGCTCGAGTTAGAGGCTCGGAAATGGGACGAAATGTTACCCCTGGCTCTTTTTGCTCTTCGCTGTAAACAGCAAAAGAGCACCGGTTATTCACCATTTGAGTTATTGTACGGAAGGCAGCCCCGTACCCTTCTAGATATAATAAAGGAGGAATGGGAAGAGGAACCCGAGGGGGCGAGACCACTGCCAGAGTATGTCCTGGGGTTGAAAACCAGACTGTACAAAATCCGAAACATAGTAAAAACCCATCTGGAACAGGCCCAAGAACAGCAAAAAAGACAGTATGACAAAAAGACCAAGGAGCGAACATTGCATATTGATGATTTTGTACTGGTTATGAGGCCTACGTCAGAGCATAAAATGTTGGGACAATGGCAGGGCCCCTTTAGGGTCCTTGCACAAGTAACCCCGGTGACGTACCGACTAGAGCTAGACCCCAAAGAGAAAAGAAACACCCAGATCTACCATATAAATCTCCTAAAAAAATGGGAAGGACCCAGACCGGTCTTTATGGCTACACCGGATAGTTGTGACCCCCTGTTTAAACAAAGCATAGATCACGATCTACCCTCCTTCCAACAAAAAGAACTGAGAAATAGGCTGACACCCCTGGAGAGGGTGTTTTCCCTAACACCTGGAAAAACCACCCTAATCCATCATGCCATTCACACTGAACCAGGGAAGAAGGTGCGATTAAGACCATACCGAATACCTGAGGCCAGAAGAGGGGCTATCGAGGCCGAGGTCCAACAAATGTTGAAAATGGGCATTATTGAGCCTTCCAAAAGCGAATGGAATTCCCCAATAGTGCTCGTGCCTAAGCCTGATGGTTCCATTCGCTTTTGCATTGATTTTAGGGAAGTCAATAAGATCTCTCGTTTCGACGCATACCCTTTACCCCGCGTTGACGAGATGATCGAAAAGCTAGGGAAGGCCAATATATCAGTACCCTGGACCTGTGCAAGGGGTACTGGCAGGTACCCCTTAGAGAGTGCGACAAGGAGAAAACCGCTTTCTCCACCCCGGTAGGGCTGTTCCACTTCAAGATGCTACCCTTCGGTCTGCATGGGGCACCAGCCACTTTTCAGCGCCTAATGAATCTGATCCTGGAGCCGCACCAGGAATACGCCTCAGCATATATAGATGATATTGTTATCTACAGCGATACCTGGGACCTCCACTTGGTCCACCTAGAAAAAACCATTCAGGCACTGAAAGAAGGGGGACTCACCATAAACCCGGCCAAAAGCCATCTGACCGCTCGGTCAGTAAAATACCTTGGTTATCTTCTAGGAGAAGGGTTTATCAAACCACAAGAAGAGAAAGTAGCCGCAATATCGCAGCTGCCATTCCCCACAACACGCCGGGATCTCCGGGCTTTCCTGGGTATATTAGGATACTACAGGAGATTCATTCCGGACTTTTCGGAAGTAGCAGCCCCCTTGACCGATCTCTTGAAAAAAGACGCACATACAGAGAAAAACCTGAGGAATCCCTCCCACAGTGTACAACAAGCCTTTATACACCTAAAAACCCTCCTCACTACTAAGCCGGTCCTCCTAAGTCCTGACTACAACCGGCCCTTTATATTACAGACCGACGCCTCGGAGAAAGGGTTGGGGGCAGTTCTGTCACAAGAGGACTCAAAAGGCCAAGAGAAGCCCGTACTCTACATCAGTAGAAAGCTGTTCCCCAGAGAAAGCAAGTATGCCGTTATAGAAAAGGAGGCCCTGGCTATTAAATGGGCTGTGGAATCATTGAAGTATTACTTGGAGGGTAAGGAATTCATGCTATATACAGACCACGCTCCTTTGGAATGGCTTGCCAGAAACAAGGGACACAATGACCGCATCGTACGATGGTTTCTGGCCCTCCAGCCGTTCCATTTCACCACCCATCACAGAAAAGGCAAGGACCAAACTAATGCCGATTACCTCTCTAGGTATCCACTTGAACGGTATCCTGCTGGCAGGAAAGTTAGGGTAGGGGAATGTCAGGAAAAGCCCGGATGGGGACCCCGTAATGCCTACCGTGATGTTCGACCCTCGGTCGCGGAGAGAATAACGTCCGGCATCCGCAGGGTTAACAACTTCCTCACCCCCTCTCCTCTACAGGACGACGCGGAGGTCACGAGGGACAACGTCCAATCAGGGGCGGGAGAGGCGTGGAAAAAGGGCCTCTCGCGAGAGAACGGGGGGAAGGAGGAAGCTGTCGAGGACGGAGACAGCGCAGCCACGGACGCCGAGGAGGGAGAAAAGCAGGAAGATCTCTGGACAGCGGGGAGGCGAGGAGAGCTGGAAGCGGAAGCCCAGAGGAGAGAAGACGCCGCCGCCACCGAGGAACCAGAGACGTGGAGCGAGGACTGGTGGATACCCCCGGGAGACACGAGTTTGCCGCCGTGACTCAGGAGAGTTACGGCCTTGGCGGTGAGTAAATAGAGACAGGGAGAACAGGGGGGAAGGGAGGATACGGACACGGGAGCCAGGGCGGACGTCTGCTAGTGGCAGAACAGTCCCGCTTCTTTTCTTTTAAGGCGATTTGCCTTCACCTTGGGGAGTCCTTTCCCTTAAGAGTATTGTTTGTATGCTGCTTAGGCCCTGACATTTCTTTATGGTGGGAGCACCAGTAAGGGCGAGTGCCTGACCATTGTTGGTAAACCGGACCAACCTTGCACTTTAAAAGTGAACTCTCATTATCCCCTCCCCCCCTCACGACCTATCCCAAACCCGTTACCCCTTCCCTCACGTGTCTCACCACCATCGACCACTGTACAGCACTATCTGCACCGGGAATGGTGAAGGGTGTCACAGTGCCAAAAGGTTAAAGACCGGAAAACTTACCGCCACTCTTTGTTTCTTGTCTTCCCTTTGAGTATCCTGGGGAGCCACCGCAGAGAAGGAGAAATCAAGATTCCGAAGGCAAAGCCACCGAACATACAGACAAACATCCCCACCTACTGACGGACTGTATTGGCCTCAACCCACCCACCGGCGTTAATTTTGTTCTCTACCTTCAGCCATCCTATACGACCAATAAAAATCTCTTAACATCACGCAACCTATCCGGCCTCCTAGCTTTCATTTCCGACCCTCCCTCCGACATCCACTTATTAATTCACAATATATAATATCAAAGCTTTTGGTTTATGTATCACATTACATTGGATAGATTTAATTACACTGCACTGTGTGTAAACCAAAATGAAAATAACTTAATACTGAACACTGGTGTGCTGTGAAACAGCAGCAGTAAGATAAACAAAGGCCACACCAAAAGGAATGTGCAAAAGCATTGGCAGTAGACAAGAACTGAAAAAACTGGAATGTGCCCTGTGCACATATCCAAAGCGTCCTGCTATGTCATCAGGCTATAAACACGAAGGCAATACTAAAGTCATTATAAGTAAAAGCAATAACACTGGCACTGAGGGAACTACCTTGCGGGCAGATGTGCTCCTTCTGAAAGATCAAAATGTAGTCACTCAAAGTGAAGGAAACCTGTGGCCTGCATAGGATTATCCTTGCGCCATCCTGTAAGCTGCAGTAAGTGGACACAAAATGTGAATGACACAACAATAGACCTATGTATGAAGAAGGATGGCTGAAAGCCCCTTTAAGTAAGTACATCATATACATCATTTTAGTAAAAGCAAAAGGTTTTGTTTAGCACTAGACCTACAAAATAGAAGTGATTTGACAATATCTGACACCCTACCACCTTTGGGTGTAGTAATAGCATCCACCCTTAGGTTTCCACTAATGGATTAGTATAACAGATGATATTGGTGCACAGTAAAGTCAATACTATGGTTATGTAAGAGTGTTTAGTCTATATACGTTTCATGTGGTTTCAATGTTGTCATCAGCAGGTAAACAATATTGTTCCTTTTATTTATAGGATAATAACCAACAGTTGGCAACAAACTTGTTTAGTCCTATGGACTTTCTCAATGCTTCAAATCCAATACAGATACATTTAGGTGATTTCAGTTTTATAAACAACTGGATTAATTACTTTACAATTCGCAAAATATTGATCAAAAATTTCTCTGTAAGGTTTTTTTGGAAGAAAAGAGGGCACATCACCGAAGGAGGAAATTGTTGCTTTATAAGAGTAGAGATATATAATCTTCTATAGTGGTAAGGAAACAAGGCATGCCATCTTAAGTTCTGCGTGTCCGCATGCCACAGTATGCAAAGTGAAAAGTCCCGGTTACTCCCAATGTGGTAAAATTCAGAAGAGTAGACAAGCATAAGTTGTAGGCAAGAAAAGTTGCCGTAATTAGTTTCCGTTGATATAGTAAAACTAAACCCAATTTCGTGTCATGTAGCTGTGCACCAAACTGTGTTTTCTGTGAATGATAACATTATACTATGTAAAAAAATACCATACCAAGCATTTCTCTTGATGAATGTTAAATGTCAAAGGGCTCTGTAAACAGGTTGGTTGATGGCTGGTGGCTGTTATCTTATTAATTGAAAGGAACCATATTGCTTATCAGCTGACGACATTAAAACCACAAGAAAAAGTATACGGACTCATTGCATTGATTTTGCTGTGCTCCAATGTCACCTGTTACACTCTCTCTGCAGTTTCTCAGTTAGACAATTATGCTCTTTTTCTCCTCATATCTTACCGAAACAATCTGCATATCTCACACCTCATTTCTTTCATCTTAAGCACACTCTTTTCACTTTCTCCTGCACACTCTTCCTTGCATTTCCTTCACTTCACCACCTCCACACACAGAGCACCCACTCATGGATAAGCACTGCATTTTCTTTAACTTTCGTCCTGCCAATATTTTGACAGTTTTGTACCTCCTTCACACACTTCTGCATATAATCACAATTCACATTGGCATACCTGACCTTTGCTCTGTGCCCTCAGCAGAGAGGCAAATGATTGGAAGAGCATGTATTCCACTTCTGTTTATGACTCAGGGAACTCTGGGAATTTGCACTGCGTTCCTGCTGAACTCCACAGATCTATATCGTGGCCCATCCACAAACTGTACTCGGAGACACACAGGTGACCCTTTTCACAGTGCACTGCATACATAAGAAATATGTTGCATGAAGAAAAGTACAGAAACACAACATCCTAGAAAAAGCAACTACCCTTAATGCAATCAAGTGGAAGTAAAACGTGAAATATGAAGTGGAAGTAAAACGTGAAATATGAACTGAAACAACATCGCTTCCCCTAGTGTTTGTTTTTGCTGGCTGTGGTTGTCATCAGTGGTGTGGCACAAGGGAGGGCAGAAAACATGGAAAAGCAAGAGAAAGGGGACAGTGCACTGTTGTTAGGAACACCCCCGTGGTTGAGCCGGAGCAATGAAGTTACAGGTCAAAAAAGTACCCTACTGGAGACAACAGAGCAATTAAGACAGAACGGTAAAGTAAGGTGGAGGTTCCACTCAGGCTGCCTGATGATCTACCACTCACAACAAACCCCTTACGCTGGGAATTGCAGCCACCAAGAAAGAGGCAATAACATGGAGCATCTCCTAAAGCATAGCACCAATAAAATGTCAGAGGGACCCCAACACACTTACCAAATGGAAGTCTGAGTGGCTAGTACCAGCTCTCACTAGAACATCTATTATGACTAGGCCTGGGCGGTAAATTCCGCTCCGCTCGCGGAATTTTCAGAATTTTGGCAGTTCCGCGGAGAACGCGGAATTGCCGACAATTCCGCGATCTGCGGCGTAGCGGATTTTCCTTGTTCGCGCTTTCAAAATGCGTGTTCGCGCGCGCGGGAGCGACTTACCGGGATCCCTGCGTTCGCCGACGAGTTTTCCTATCCGTTCGCGTGCGCCACGAGATTTTGGTAGCCGGCCGCACGATCCCGCGAGAGTGTGCGATCGCGAACACGTCATTCGGACGCGCCATCGGACATCCGCGTTCTCGAACAGGAAACACGCATCGCGAGCGGGCGGGACAAGTGAAACAAGATGGCCACGCCAATTGGCGACCGCATGGGCAAGTTCGCGAGATATTTCCCCCCCGAGCACGCAAACAGCGTCCCCGAACAGGAAAAACGCATCGCGAACGGGCGGAACAAGCAATTCCGCATGCTCGCGGAATTCTGCGTAGCGCGCGGAGATTTTTTACCGTTTCGCGGAACTTAGTGTAACGCGACTACGCAAATTCCGCCCACCCCTAATTATGACCCAAGTTTATCCATCTAACAGGTCTGTCAATCTCTTGCCTGTTTCAATGGTGGTTATTTTGTGGGGAGGGTAAAGTTGACAGCTTAGTTGGGGGAAGGGAAAAGAAGGAGGATTTGAGACCATTTATAGGCCACTTTTGTACAACACTCCCACAAGAGACAAATCTATAGACTGTAACCACCAGCATAGCCCTGATGATGCCAAACTTTTCTATTATAACTGATAAGGTCAGGCGCTAAATAGATCATTAAAGAAGCAAAAATTGATTCTACACAAGTTGTCACTGTTGGGTAACAATAAAGAGAGCATTCAGGAAACTCATTTACTTCAGAAAGACTCAAAAAACCTTAACTCACTAGATTTCCAGTGGCAATACTTCTCTACAGTGGGGAGAAAAATAGCAATTGCTAGTGGAACAGCTGAATTGGACAAGGCAGGCAGACGGATGGCGGTGAAGTGCACGCTGAATGGGCAGGGGGCCCTAACAATAGCTTCAATTTATAGTCCTAACCAGAACGAGGAGCAGTTTCTTAGCCGTACAATACTAAGACTAAGATCATGGGCTGCAGAACCCATCATAATAGGAGGGGACTTGAATTTGGTTATGAATGTGGAAGTAGATAGAAATAAGTTTGGAGCAGATTTTCAGCAAAATGCAAGACCCAAATGGAGGAGTTTGGGCCTCAGATGTTTGGAAAGCTAGACATCCACTAGGTGTTGAGTGTACTTGGCAGTCCACAAGAGCTATGCTCATATGGAGTATATTCTCATAGAAAAAAGATTACTCCCTGAAATGCAGGAAATGTGCTAGAATGCCCAAAAGCTCGCAAGAAGTGGGAGGATGGCGGTGGCACCTCATTGACTCACTGCTAATAGACCCAGTTGTCCAAACTGGGAAGAAAGTTGATGAGGGCCACTTATGTACAATAGAAGGAGACAAAGCTGAGTGCTGCTACACATTTTATGAAACATTATATACAAAAGAAACACCCTAGGCCCAAAAACGTAAAGAGTACATAGTTGAAACATGCCTACTTAAGATCTCAGCTACATAAAAGAGTAAAGTTAAAAAAGTCAATCACAAAGGAAGACATCTTAAAGGCGATCTCTAGCCTTCACCACTGTAGGAACCAGGCCCAGATGGGTTCATAGCCACTTTTACAAACCCTCAGCACTTCATTGCTATGCATTCTCCTTAAACTCTTCGAGGAGGCCCAACAAGAAAAGAAGGTAACACCACCAATGTCAGAATCAATCATATCCCTTATTCCCAAACCAGACAAACCACCAGATAATTGTACCTCATGTGGGGATAGAGGTACCAGAAAGTGGTGCCCTTTCTCATCAATCCTGTTTGCGCTCTCCCTCAAACCACTGGCCCAAAGGATCAGAGCTAACAAATTAACCAAAGGAATAAGATTTGGGTGGATAAATACAAGCTCACAATGTTCGTCAACAACATCTTACTTTCCTTTACAGACTTCATCGCCTCCCTCCCCACCTCATGCACGAACTACAAGAGTACCAGCAAGTGTCAGAGTTTTAAAATAATCTACGCAAAACAGCAATGTAAAATATTTCGGCCCCAAAGCTCAGATCCAGGCACTAAAAAAATATGACTCCATTCTGGTGGATGGCAACTTCTATCAGATATCTGGGACTTCAGATTGCGGGGACCTTAGCACAAACTAGAGAAATTAACCTAAAAAAATTAGAGGGCAATGAAAACAGACTTTGGGATTTGGAATTATAAGACGTTGTCCTGGTTGGGGCAAATAGCTGCCATTAAAATGGTAATCCTATCAAGAATCTTCTACCTATTTCATTCAAAGGCATTACTATACCCAGAAATTAATTACATACTAGAGTTACAAACCCACTATGCAGATTTTATATGGCAGAGAAAGAATGAGAGAATCTCCAGAAAACAATGCATGGTTGGGACAAGATGTGAGATGAGAATACCCAGCTTACTCAAATATACTATGCAACACACTTACGAAAGCTTATCAACCAGACAAGAAAAGAAAGTGATAAAGGAGCATGATTGATCATACTCTAGCAGGTGGACCACTGTGGGAGTTGCCCAAGATTCCTAAGCAGCAAAGAGGCCCAAAGTAATACATATCCCCGATCAGTAGGTGAATAAGTGGTTGAAGGTTCCAAGATGCAACTCAGGAAGACACACATTCGTTAGACAGCTATAATGAGAAGTAATTAAAGAAATAAGGAATGCACTTCATACACAAAGAATTAAATATAACTTTGCAAATAATATAAATGAAGCCGTTCAGCAGCAAATGTCTAAATATTTTACTAGCAGTTTTAAAACTCTATTTTAGTTTACCATTACATTTGAACATAAACTGTTTATGTTTTTCATACTCATTATCTGTGGGCCGTTCTACCTTGTTGTTGCAATAGGGTTATATCTTTACTTTCTTACAAATATGTTTTAGGATTTTATAAGATATGTTGTTTTTGTAATCTTTCATACATTTATGTCGCAAATTTATGTCAAAGGTGATTACAATATTCATTCCTAGTGTATCACCCTCAACGATGACGCTAGACGCAGTGGTGTTCCCACCATCTCTCGTTTCCATTTCGTAATACCAGCTACCACGCAGCTGCCTCAGTACACCAGGTCTGCCCCCAACACCCTTACACACATTGCGCCTAGTTACGCCCTGGACTCAGAACGCCATCCCGCGCCCTCCTAGTTTAAGTACAGACTCCCGGATTTCACAGGCCCGAACCCGCATCCTAAGCCGACACCACACCGCTGCACGCTCCCCCGCTGATGTGATGTCTTACTTCGCCATCTATGATACTGTCCCTATTGCCAGGCATCCCCACCATCGAAACGTGATTGTCGGCACTATTGTTCTGCAACCCACGCGATGTATGTAATACGGGCTGTTGATAGTGTCGTTGCTGTTAAATGAAAACCTTAAAAAAAAAAAAAAAAATTAGGTAAAGGAAAAAAAAGGAATTACAATATGGATGACTTTCAACTTATTACCCTAGCGCCATCAGATATTAGTGCCTTGAAAGGTATGTTTTAACACAATAACTAAGAACTACAATTTCTAAGGGGAGCAGAGAATAGAATTCACTTAATATTCAAGAATTAAACATAACATTTATGAATGAATAGGTCCGACAACGCGTGCAATGAATTATTCACTTAAAAGTGTCATCTCATTTAAAATGCAGCTAAGACTCGATCCCATCCCCTGCATGTTAATTACACGAGCTTGTTATTGAGACCTCGAAGCTGCCAGTGCTCTCGAGCAAGACATCCCATGAAGAAAGCACCGAGTAAGTAAGGTAAGAATATCCTCGCTATTTCCATGGTGCACCACTCTCAGACACCGAGTAAGATCCACTTGAACACAATTTACACAAAAAAGCTGATTTTCTTAATTGCTTGCTGTAGCTTGTCAAAATAAGACACCTTCCGAGGTTTCAATCTATACTAAAAAATAATGAAACCAGCTGGCATTTCCTCAAACCTTCCTAATTAGAAAGCTATTTTACCCCCTCCGAAGAGAAGTGACATGGCAGACAAGGCCTCCCATTTCCTCGAAGTCTTGGAATGAAAATACCCCGAAGCAGGATTTTCCCAATTAGCTCATTAGCCAGAAATCTACATTTCACTTCAATCCAGAGGGCTCCAGGCAAGCATGCCTTCTTATTAGGGCAGATCAGCTGCTTCTCACTGTTGGTGCTCAAGTAGGTCTCTAAGATGCCGTCTGATGTAAAGAGCAGGACTGTACATATGATTAACTAAGCATGACCAGAAGGAGAACAGCACACTTAATGTGGACAGTTGCCGAAAAGATGCTGCATAACAAAAACAATCATTGGCAAAGCCAAAAGGTTTGGGTTTAATGTGATACCTCATGCAGCATAAAAGCATTAAAGCCAAAGAACCAAAAGGCAGAGCAGATGGCATTACAGGCTCCCCTACCTTTGATACAGTCCTGTTTTTGTTCCTATGTCAAATAAATATCAGGTGGCAAGGGATCCTTCTTTGATTTCTATGACAGAAAAAGAAAGGATTTAGGCAGTCTTGCAACCTGGCCTTTTTTGACACTGAAACAAAAAAAGGGTCATAGTGAAGGCAAGGGAGCCTTCGGTAAAGTCCACCTTTCATTTCTAGCAAAAGAAAAAATTAATTTACCGGGTCCCATTGGCACTTATGAGAAGCCGTCGGGAGGCGCATGTCGGCAGGGGCAACAAGAGGGAGTTATAAAGTGGGTAGCATGTGCACAGGGGAATGTGGAAGGGGCACAATGGAGATATGGGAGGGTGATGGGCAATGGGAACTAACAACTATGGGGATTGCAGTGGGGCAGGAATAGTGTTTAGATTGGGGGTGTTGGACAGTGGTGATACCTCACTAAAGTCAATTATCTGTTGCTTTCTGAATGAGAGGGACGTCCTCACCTTGTCTCCTAGTTGCCCTATGACATTTTTTTTAAAGGGTATACGGTGGGCCTTTTAGCAGATGTGAATACTAGCTAAATGACTTCTTGATGCTGTGAAATCAGCACAAACCACAGCTAGAAAGCCATCTCAAAGGCATACCGAAATGAGAATAAGTTCATAATCCGTTATTACAGTTTGCGGTATGATGGGTCCTCTCAAATACAGATGTTAATGGAAATTGTCAAAAACACAAGTGCCCAGTGGGAGCCCTTGATGCACAGAACTCTGCGCTTGATCCATAGACTCTCCGACAGCTCTGTACTAAAACAACACAGTCACTCAGTACATGCCCCCTATAATACCCAACACGGTTAGGAACTCTCATCCAGATAATACACAGGCTCTCTCAATGTTTGGATCTTGGTAATTCACATCCACACACTAAAACCTATTTCCTGTTAATGGCCCTGACTTAAAGAGAGTTCTTTGAATAACACATTATTTATTCACCCAGGTGTCTGTTCCTGACAACAGAGTCTCATTCAGAGGTGAAATCATGACTTCATGATTACTCTGATTTCATACTTTCCAGTTCCGGAGAGTGCAGGCGGCAGATGCATGTATGTGGTGTTGGTACAGTGTGTACCTAGCCGCATGGCAGCGAGGTGCTGCATTGGGTCAAAGGCAAGCATACAATAAGCGAGTGGTAAGTGAGGTAGCTTGTTTGTGGATTATTGTAGCATGCAGTACCAAAAACTTTAATATGCCCATCATAAACATTGGGGGATCAGCTGGAACTCTAAATGATCCATATTGGAAGCTTCTGTAACAGCAGAACAGCTGCAAATAAAAACCCTGGAGAACAATACATATAATACACACTGTACATACCATGCACGGAAAAAATCATACTCACAGGGAACATTGAGCACCATTTCAAAGCAATGCTTTAATTGGCTGTACAATGGTATAAAGGTATTCAAAATACTGAGCCATTCAGTCAGTAGCGGCTGGCAGGAAATGAGGGTGGAGAGGCGGGGGGAAGGTGGGTAGCGGGGGGAGGGGACATAATAAAAAAAACAAAAAAAACTTACCTCTTCTGCCGGCCGTCTCTCCTTGCTTCCCCGGAGTCCGGGAACCAGAAAGCACCCAGGCTCCACATATCCAATCACAACACTGCAATGCAGCATTGTGATTGGCTCCCCTAAGCCAATCACAACGCTACAATGCAGCGTTGTGATTGGTCTGAGCACCATGGATCGGAGCTCAGATGGGGACTGGGGGCCTGGGCATGTTTCCCATGCTGTGTAATGCAGCCTGGTGGGGAATACGAAAGTGCGCATGACTGTTTGGCCAGTCCCAGACGGCCGGCCAAGCAGTCATGTGCACTTAGTGTGCACAAACCACTCTTCCACCTATGCCTCCAGCCCCGCCCTAACCCAGCCCCGAACCTGCGAAAAATAAAATGATAATAACTATGTTATTAGCATTTTATTTTTCCTGCTCAAAGAGCAATGGGGCGACACTCCCCCTCCTTAGCGGAGGAGCCGCCCCTGCATTCAGTAGTGACCCTCAGTATAACAGTCAGACTATGTCCCAACAAATGTGTTCTATAGACTACATCCTCCAAATATACAACAATGTATTGATTGTAGTTGTATAGTGAGCTTTGTCTCACTACCTGCATCAAAAGGCACACCAGGCCATCTTTTTTAGCCTTAGGAAATTAGACTAACATTTAAGAGTGATAGTGTTCAACAACAAAGAGTATTTTGGAATCCTTACTGTATGTTTTTAAACGAACAGACTTTGCAAGATTCTACACCTTGAATGGGTAATGTTCTACAGCTCGTTTTCATTCTGCTTTTAGAATACCTTGGTTTTAGACTATGATAAAACATAATGAAAATGACTGTGAAGTTGGGTGGATGAGATCTCCTGTAGATTTCAAAACCTTTCTGTCAGAGTATTTGGGAAAAAAGGAAATCTCCAGTCTGTTACGAAAGCTGAGAAAGTCACCTTTGATCCTCAGACTTTCAAGGATGGCTTTCCAGAGCAGTGTATGAAGGGCTGCTCCAAGGAATATTGTAAACATTCGAAGGGCAAAGGCCAGTAGGTTCTGAATGGCCGCCATAAGAATTTAATATGTTTTTAGGTCTGCCATTTACCAAGACATTTAGATTTTACTAAAATATGTATAATATACTTACTTACCAGGGGTTTCAGGCACCACTCTTCATCCATTGGTCTGTTGTCATTCACATTTTCCTTCTGCCCACTACAGCAAATAGCAAGGGGCAGTGGGTCACCCTTCTTAAGCCACTGGTTATCTTCACTTTGAGTGACTGCATTTTGCTCTCTCACAAGGAGCACAACCACGCACAAGCTAGTTGCCTTCAGTGCCAATGTTTTATTTTCACTTTATAATTACTTTAGAGTTGCCTTTATGTTTAGAGTTTGATGTGACAGCAGGACACTTCTGATGCACGCTCGCTACGAGGCACGCTTGGCGCGAAGGGGGGCGAAGAGTAACATTTTAAGAATTTTTTAACAACTGTAAAACCGAATTTGTGGGGAATTTTAATCTTTTTAGAATTGTATTGTGGCACGAGGACGTCACATAGCGAAGCAATGCTTAAGTTGTAAATCAGTTAGGCAAGGAAACAACAGCCAAAATGAAGCTGTCACGGTCAACGGAAACGCTGAAATACGTAGCAGCAAGCAAAAAAACGTTTTTTTGCTTGCTGCTACGTATTCCTGCGTTTCTGTTGACCGTGACAGCTTCATTTTGGCTGTTGTTTCCTTGCCTAACTGATTTACAACTTAAGCATTGCTTCGCTATGTGACTTCCTCGTTGCTCTGATGTGCTATAAGTCTAGCGGTGTTATTTCTTGTACAAGTCCACCTCTCATCAAGTGGTGTCATCTTTTTTACCTCTAGACCTTCGCGTGATATTTTGAAGAAATAAATCGGATGGGAAACAGCTTGTTAGCAGGGAATTCTATGACCTTTAACTCTATGGCAATGTTGGATCCTACCACCATCTTGTGCCCTGAAGAAGTCCTGTATTAGGACGAAACGCGTCGGCTGTACTGTTTGTTGAGTCATTTGAGCTGGACTCTGTTTTTATCTACATTATGAAAATGGAATAAAAAGAAAGAAAAACCTGAAGAACTTTCGTGTCTGGATATAGACTTCTCTTATTGATTAAATTCTGCTGTGTGGTGCACCTGTGCTTTTGTTTTGAGTTGTTAGGTTCCAGTAGGAATAAGCACTGTGACGGTGGGTGCTATTCAGTGTGCACATGGATCCCAGTTAGTATTGAAGGGATAAGATTGATGGAGTGAAATTAGGTTAGGTGCTGATAACTAGAAGGTACCACTGTTAGTTCTATTTTGTCTTTGTATTGTGGCACGCTTTTATTTTGTTCTACCTGCTACCGGAGCTGTGTTATAGCTCAGCGGGGGAAGTATTCTCACCTGCACTCGCACTTTGGCGGCCATATTGGGTCAGCGCTCTAGTCGCTGGACCCTGCTCGGGCTATTTAAGAGCCCGAGGACGCGACCGCGCAGCAGGCTCTGAAGCCGCTACGAGGCACGCTTGGCGCGAAGGGGGGCGAAGAGTAAAATTTTAGGAACTTTTTAACAGCTGTAAAACCGAATTTGTGGGGAATTTTAATCTTTTTAGAATTGTATTGTGGCACGCTTTTATTTTGTTCTACCTGCTACCGGAGCTGTGTTATAGCTCAGGGGGGGAAGTATTCTTACCTGCACTCGCACTTTGGCGGCCATATTGGGTCGGCGCTCTAGTCGCTGGACCCTGTTCGGGCTATTTAAGAACCCAATGACGCGACCGCGCAGCGGGCGCGCCGCTGGCGCGCCAAAGGCAAGCCCGTCTGCGCCCGTCTGGTCTGGTCGGGGCCAGGGGCCAGACACCTTGCTCCTCCCAATCCAGATAGATACATCTATAGTGCGGAGCAATTAAAACAGATAAACTCAGTCTATAGACCGAACTGCAACGACTCTATTAACCCTAGTAGCCTAGTCTCTAGTTGTGAGCATTGCACATTTAAGCTCTGGTCGCACTCGCCGACCTCTCCCTCTGCACGCCCGTCGGTCAAACAATTCAAATTGTTACTGCTTAATTGCAGATCCTTGCCTAAGCATGCTACAGAGCTGTTTATGCTTTTAATGGACGAAAGCCCTGATGTTTTATTCCTCACCGAGACTTGGACGAACGCGGGCTCTGACCCAGACATCGTCCAAACTCTCCCTCCCGACTACGCATTGCAAAGGCTGGACAGGAATTCAGGCAAAGGAGGAGGGATGGCTATCATCTATAAAAATCATCTCATTTGCCGAACCTTCGGAAGCCCTTTGCTTGACTGTGAGAACCTCCAGTTCTCAATAGGATTCTCACCCACGCTCTCCCTTTCGGGTATTTTAGTTTATCGACCCCCCGGACCCATGGGTCAATTTCATAAATCATTACCAGAAATAGTTGCAGAATTAGCAAGCGCTGCCTCGATTTTTATTCTTCCAGGCGATTTTAACATTCACTTCGATGATTCTACTTCAACTACCGCAATTGAGCTCTCCCATGATCTTGCAGCTCTCCAACTCATACAGAAGGTGTCTCATGCAACTCACACAAAAGGACACCTCCTCGACCCCATATTCTCCAATGTAGAAGAGTTACTCTGTCAGGAACCAATTCCTATTCCTTGGTCAGACCATTCCTTGATTCCCTTCTGTTGGTCCCCCTCCCAAGTCACCCCTCCGTCCCGGCAAACTCAAATAACGACACGTAGGTGGTCAAAACTTTCTTTAGAAAAGTGGGTCTCTGCGTTAGAAAAGTCTAAGCCACCCTCACACCCCGACCCCATATTGGCCAACGCACAATTTAATAACTGGATTGAGGAGACACTAGACCAGGTCCTCCCAAAGAAGACCACCCAGACGCATGTTGGGCCCAACAGAACGGCCTGGTACACCCCCAAACTTCGAAAACTCAAGCAGAAATGCAAAAAAGCTGAGAGAATTTGGAGAAAAGAGTTTTCCCCAAGTAAGAAAAAGGACTACAGGGAGGCCATTAAAGTTTACAAGATAGAAATTAAAAAGGCTCAAACCTGCTATTACGAGGAAAAAATCTCCCTGGCAGCCAACTCCCCTCGTGAAACATTTCGCATCGTGAAGAAACTCCTGATAGCCCCCACTCCCCCTGATACTCTCGAAGCAACAGATCACCGTTGCAACGAACTCGCTGAGTATTTTTATAACAAAATTCAAACAATATGTTGTGCCTTCACCTCGTCGGACTATCTTACTAGTCCCCACCCAGAGGTTGTTAGCTCTTGGAGCAGAGAACAACCGCTGGAAGCTTTCCCCCTAATGAATGATGATACTCTCCAGATAACCTCAGCACTCGTAAAAAGTGGTTCGCCCAGTGACCCCGGCCCACCCAAAATCTTGAAATTAGTGGCTGAATCAGTTAGTCCTTCTATTTTGGACCTGATTAATTCCTCACTATCCGCCGGTGTGGTCCCCCCGCCATGGAAAAAAGCTATGGTGAAACCCTTATTGAAAAAACCTAGCCTCGACCCCGACTGCCTTGGTAACTACCGGCCCATCTCACTCCTTCCAGGGATCAGCAAAATCGCGGAGAAGCAGGTCAACTCAGTGCTATCTAGACACCTAGAGGCTTCTAATCTTCTGCATTCCTCTCAAACGGGCTTTTGCCCGGGTCAAGGAACAGAAACCGCCCTACTAGCAGTTGTCGAAGACTCTAGGAAAATCCTCGACGCAGGAGGCTCGTTGGCTGTGATTCTGTTAGACCTTAGTGCAGCCTTTGATACGGTTAGCCACCGTATCTTGGTCGAACGACTCAGAAGCCTGGGTGTGTCGGGAGCCGCTCTGACCTGGCTGCAATCGTTCCTGGAGGATAGATCCTTCCAAGTCTTTGAGGGTGAGGCCATCTCAGACCCTCTGCCCCTACACTGTGGGGTCCCGCAGGGGTCGTCTCTGAGCCCTACTCTTTTTAAAGCCTATATGGCCCCTCTTTGCAACATTGTTCTTCCTTTTGGGGTGCATATCGTCACATATGCAGATGACACCCAATTGGTTGTCGCTCTGAACCATGTTGACAGGGCCTCTATCCGTCTCCGTCCTTGCCTCGAAGAGGTAACAAGATGGATGAAACAATCTCACCTCAAATTGAACGGTGATAAGACCGAGCTTATGCTCCTCAGCAATCCCTCTCTTTTTGAGGTTGACACTATGTGGCCAGTGTGCATGGGCCCTTCGCCCACCCCTAAGCCAGAGATAAAGAGCTTAGGTTTCTGGCTTGACTCAGATCTCAGCTTCAAAACCCAAGCCAGGAAGGTTGCAGCGTCTTGCTTTGGTATGCTAAGAATGCTTCGCAAAGTGCTCCCTCTGCTACCATTTCAAGCAAGAAAGCTTATGATCCAGGCGCTTTTTTTGTCGCGCCTGGACTACGGAAACGCCCTTTATTTGGGCGCCCCATGTTCAGTCCTGGCAAAGCTTCAAACTGTGCAGAATTGTGCCGCAAGGATTCTTTTGGGGATCCCGAGGCGGCAATCGGCTAAACCGGCCTTGAAGTCTCTCCATTGGCTCCCGGTCCAAGAGAGAGTCTTTAAGGCCTTGTGTATTACCCACAAGTTGATCAGTGGGAAAGGACCAGCCATCATATCCTCTCTGGTCCAGCCCTATCGAGCTAACAGGCGGCTGCACTCAGACGAGCTCCACCTGGCTTTGGTTCCCAGAATTAAGAGGGCTAGAAGTGGTGGTAGGCTCTTCTCTTATAACGCCGCCAAACTCTGGAATTCCCTCCCTCTTCAGATACGAAAGGAACCCAGTCATCTGGCCTTCTGTAAGGCTTTGAAAACATGGCTCTTCCCCAAATAACCACGAAGTAGTTTCAGCTGCCCTGCTCAGCGCTGGGATGCCTCCGGGTAGCCATGCGCTTTACAAATGTTGTTCCATTCATTCATTCATTCATGCACATTCCATCTTTATCAGATCAGATATATTGCCAATATTGTTGTAAATTCTTTTTGGAGTGTTTTGCTTTTCCTACTGCTGCTTTTTCACATCATATCAGATTGTGTCCATTTTAAACTGGTCGGTTTTAAATTATCCGCTTTTTACTTTTTTCTTCCTCTCCCTCTTTCTTTCTTTCCTTCCGCCTTTCTTTCTCATTCCTTCTTTCTATTTCCTTCTTTCATTCTTTTCCTTCTTTCATGGTCTTTCTTTCTTTTTCTTTCATTCTTTCTTTCTTGTCTTCTTTATTTCTCTGTCTTTTAGCATCTCTTTCCTTCTTTCTTTCGCCTTCTTTCTTTCCTTATTGCCTGTTCATGCTGTCTTTCCTTTTTTAATTCCTTTTCTCTTTCTTTCTTTCTTTCCCTCTTTCCTTCTCCCATTCCTTATTTCGTTCTTTCTTTCCTTCTTTTCTTCCTTCTCTCTTTCATTCCTTCTCCCTCTTTCTGTTGCTCTTTCTTTCTTGCATTTGTTCCTTCTCTTTTTCTCTTTCCTTTCCTTTTCTTTCTTTCTCTCCATCTTTCTCTTTCTTTCTTTTTTCTGCTTT
The DNA here is from genome assembly GCA_963921515.1 of Calotriton arnoldi. Lineage (NCBI taxonomy): Eukaryota > Metazoa > Chordata > Amphibia > Caudata > Salamandridae > Calotriton > Calotriton arnoldi. The sequence continues at coordinate 483,978 of CAWUFW010003000.1, read as the reverse complement.
CTTTCTCTTGCCTTCATTTTTTACTTCTCTTTCCTTCTTTCTTTTCTCCTATCCATGACCAATACTAATATGACGTGATTGAAAACAAAATGGGAGACGAACCTGGAGCAGGAACTAGAGGACCGGGACTGGGAAGGTCCCTCCAGTACACCCACAGGGTTTAAAGGGATGCTAGATTTAAATATGCTCAATGTCCTTATCTTCACAGGACATACCACTCTCCCAAATGGATCAATAGTATCTACTGGTCCACTATAGTAGCCTGGACAAGACTCAAGCATGCCTTTTTAGGTCGAGCCTAGGCAACGCGCATGCGCTGTCTGCAAGACCTGGAGTAGTCCATAAAGGACTTTGGTCCCGTCTGCTCCCACCCCATTGGTTTAAAGCAGTGCCACTCCTCTTTGCTGCTTTCTAAATCGTTGAGGCAGCGATATGTCACTTCCGTTTATTCCCGAAGCAACACCGCCCAACTACAGTTTTCGTCCGCTTGCATGGTTGATGCGTTGCTGATGAGAACTCTTTTATAGGATTGTTGCAGCCCAGCATGCCAATTGTTATGCGCGGTTTTGGTGTGAAGCCGCTGGGTCCCTCTGCTGCACTGACCCGATCCAAGCGTGCCATGACTCCGGCTGGAGCCGCTTTGCTTGCCACCCGTCGCTGCGTCCAGCGGCCATGTATTGCATCTAATTATTGCCACATTCTCGTCCCGACGTATGGCTTCTTCTAGCCACCCCCCTGTAGATTGGCACAAAATCGTGACAGATTGGTCTGGGAACATGCCTTGCTGCTGGAGGCATTTTAAGCAACCCGTTCATGTGTGCGCTTCAACTGTGAACCGCAACATTGTTGCCTTGGTGAACAGCCGTCCTTGGACTGCACTTGGGTGTCAGCACAGCTGTGGGATTCGGGTCGCATTTTAAGGGAAGTAACGTAGAAACGTGATGCTTATAACGAACCTAAAGCAGGTAATGCACAATAGAATGTTGTTTTCATTGGTAAAAAAAAAAAAGATACCGTTTTGTGGACATTTTACTGCGCCCGTAAAATTGCACCCCATATTACGGACCCGCAGCCCTATTTTTGTGTGTTGACTTGTGTAGAGATCACAGTGCTGACACAAAACTCTAAAGAGGGGAGGTGTTGAGGAAAAATATTAGATTTGTTAAAGTAAGAGTTTGGCTATTGGACTCTGCAACAAATAAAATCGCCAGAGTTTGTTTCTAAACGTTGTCTACTCCCAGAGACCTGTCTGTCCATGACCTTTCATATCCACTTCCTGTGGACTGACGTGCTCACGGGGCCTCCACTCCAGGCCATTTCCTTCACTCCCACCTTCAGGCCTCTGAGTGAATCTTGCACCCTCTTCCCCCCTCTTGTAATAAAAGATGTGCCACGTTTATTTAGTCTGTGCTTCCAAGTTATGCTGTTTGGAGTGCGTCTTGTGGTCAGATTATAAAAACCCTGGAAGCATCAGATCCAGTGTAGAAACAGACTCCTCCCCCCGAGCAGGACAGTCCCTTTCATGTTTAGTATGCACACCTTTCACTAAAAGAGTCTTTACTATTATAAAAAAAGACGGAAATGTCCATGATTCTTCTCGAGTCTGAGTCTCTTTGCAGTAATTTGCAGTAATTGCTACTTCGAGTGTAGTGTTCTGTGACATAAAGTGCGTGTTTACGCACCGCTTGCAACTTTTTCAAAACATATAAAAAAGACATTATCATTTACAATGCCAAAAGCTCAAACTCTCGAAAATGCGAGACCTATTGCATTGCTAATGCTTGTTTCCGTATGGTGCGGAAATGTCCTGTAATAATCCAATTATGGAAGGGAGTAACTGTACACCTCATAAGGACATTAGCAAAGGAAGGACTTTGCACACCAGAATGCTGCTTGTTGGGACTCTTTCCATGTCCAGAGAAGAAAAAGACTGGTAGTGACTTTCTGGACTTGGCATTCTTAATAGCAAAGAGGACAACTGCTATGGAGGGGAACCCTGCGGAGGGTCCCACCTAGACCAGATGGCGGTAGATGCTAGAGAAATAGACCAAGCCAGACGGCCAGAGAGGAGAAGCATGGTCTGCGTAAGACGCGGTTAGCGCACGTTTGGGAGGAGGTGTTATTTTCCTTCGTATCAGAGAGAGAAGAGATCTGGGAATGGGTGGGGAACAGACTTCTGAGGGTAGGACTGATGAATTGGTAGGTAAAGAGCATTACCGGGTATGTGCTAGGTCACTACTGATCCCTTTCCTAATGCCACTGCGCGAGCTAATATCTGAGCGGACTCCCTCGTCGAGACACCCAGGCATGCCAAATAAACGAGAAAAGCGTATGCCCCTCACGGCAGTGCAACCACAAACGTTGTATGGTTGTCTTTGACTATTCAGTTAGTATATAGTTATGATAAGAGTGGGCTGTACTACTTTCCCCTTCCTTTCTCTTTCTATGGGCCTGTGGCTCTGACATGCTTGCTTCCATTTACTACTACTGAAATAATGTACTGTGAATGCTGCATTGTCAATGTTACAAACTATTAAAAACAGATTAAAAAGGTATCTCCCTACGAAAACGTCAACTAAAACCGCTATCAAGCAGCACTTGCCTCATACCATGCGAGGACTGGAGGTAGAATATTAACTAACTAAAATGAACCTAGTCCTGCAATAGGTAAGACGTGCATTTTGCTGAATTTAAATCCAGGCTCATCGCCATCTAGTGGCTGAGTCATGTTACAACAAAACATAAAAAAACAAATTGCATGCCATCATCGAATGGAACTGTTCCACGGCAATACCACTATTGAAATAAAGTACTTTCGTTCGCATTCATGCTGCAGGGAAGGAAGGCGAAATGAACCAGAAATGTAATAAAACTCTGAATACACGCAAGTTAAGTGAAACTCGGATAACTGACGGTCTTCAACCACTAAACAAAAACGTTTAATGACAAAGTAAGAGTTTTTAAAAGTATTAACGGATCACGACTGACCCAATGTTCAGGTGGGATTTAGTGTAAAAAACATAAAATGATTTTGGTCCGTAAAGCTTATAAACGGCTGCAGTGAACTTTATGTTAGGACCGAAGCCATCATCACCATGGTTCACTCAGAGTCAATTCCTTTCAAAGGCAGGAAGTGAAGAACGGGTAGGCCCGATGGCTCCAACTTCAATTCAATTACACCAAACTATTATGAACGTGACGTCGGTACAGTCAACAGCCAAGGTGAAGCTATTAAGTCAGCAAACACTGCGCGCTAAACATACTGGGGCCTTTTATTAGAAAGAATCCTGGCGTGATGAATCACAGATGCTGAAAACATCAGAGTGGGAGAGAAAACAAACAAATGACACATGCCCAGCGACAACACGTTTGTAAATGGCAGTGGGTCAGTATGTCTCACAGGCGCATACGTACCGGCAGATCTGCATAAAAATAGTGCTTTCTGTCAAACAAGGACTTCTTGTTTATACTACAGTTCAGAGCCAGGCCTGTCATCACAGCTGCTTCGACGCACCGCCTGTTGAGGACCTACGGGGGAATAATGTATAATTTACATGCCGTCAATAATCCGTATGCATGCAAAAACCTTCAAAGACAAGTACACTGCTTCATGAACATCATAATTGCATTATCTGAGAACGCACCTATCAGAAAAACAAAAAGATTCATAAAACAAGTAGGAGTACAGGGAAACAAAAAAATGGCACCACAAATGAGAACTCTTGGCCCAACACAGAGCACAGAATAATGTTGAAAATCAGAAAAGAAAAGTCCTAAAGCAGCAATAGAGAAATGGACAGCATCTCTAACAGCATTCAGAAAAGCTCTCAAGAAAGCTCTGACTCACTCCCAAAATCAGGGGTTTCAGATACTCATTTTTCGCATATTAAATCATTAAAACTGTAACATCATCATGGTGTGAGCAAAAGTGTCACATTCTGAACAAATAAGAGCACAAAGTTATAAAATCTCATATTGTTTTTGCACTATGCACTATCCCAGCACATGAATTCTTATTATGCCCACTCTATGCTAAGGTCATCGGAAGATGGCATGACAAAGTAGTTACATGAACAACAGTTAACTATTATGAATGAATAAGGTACAGGGAGCTAGCAGAAGGGCCTTGAAATGTTACATTATTGTGACCATGCTGGAAAGTTTATCATGAACTGCAAGAACAATGTCAATGGAAATAAACAAACAATACTCTGCTTTACTGTGTGCAGCAGAAATAACGAACAGTGAAATGCACATGGGGGAGACATCCATTTTGAACAGTATGGCGTTTGGCCTAAATTGAGGCCAAGTTTACATAAGACAGAAAAACACACGCCTACATGTCATAGCAAAATAGTTTCAAAGGCATTAGCAGTGTGTCATTGTGTACATGTGAAATCACAAGTAAATCCACATTTTGCAAGGTTAAACCACAAAAAATTAATGAAATGCATAAAAAGTCTAACAACGTCCTAGAGCGAGTTAGCAGCAGCTGCGAAAATAGGTTACATGTGTTGGGGGATGAAGAGAGCATTTTCATTCCCTGAAACGATCTACCCCATTTTCCACATGCAGGTAATTTTTTTTTGCAATGGTAGTATTGGCATAGCTTTGTGCTTTATCCAAATTTCTCTGCACCTTTCGTTCAGAGATGACATTTAGGGAATGCAAGCCTGCTGATAAGAATTTAGATGTGGGGCCTGGACACTAATTCTTTGAGAAATATATTGAACATGTAAATTCCCAAACTCAAAAGAAATCGCACTTTTGCATTGCTGCACATAATTTTCTGAAAGTAGCCAAACTAGTCAATCTATCGACTGCAAGACGTTTGGTGGTATCCAGTTACCAGTCTCCAGAGAGTCCTGCAATAGCATTTAACAAGCATTTGTAATGCAATAGGTCTCGCATTTACACGAGTTTGATCTATTGGCATTGTAAATGACAATGCCTTTTATTTTATGTTTTGGTTTTTAAAACGTAAATAAAAGGCATTGTCATTTCCAATGCCAATAGCTTAAACTAGCGTAAATGCGAGACCTATTGCATTGCAAATGCTTGTTTATACAGCACCTCTTTTATCAACAATTCATCCAACCAATGTGCTGCTGATACACAAATCACCTCTTCCCCACTCTCATGAAACACTGCTGCATCATAGCTACCGTGCGCTGAATGCCACCGCACTCCCTCCCTCATGTTCAGCGCTACGACACTTGACTCACATTCCATCATCTACTGCGTCATTTGCCGGTTCTAACAACAACAAAAAGTTCCCAGCTCACACCGATTCAAAGTTAGTCAAATAAACAAGCCACACGTGACGCAAAGCCGTGGCAGACCCTTTGCCGATGTTAACTAGTTCTGCATTCAGGCATTAAACTGGTACTAATGAGGTAAGAATACCAAGGTCACCAATGAACTGCGGAAGGGTTCCTGTGTGCAGCATTAAACTACCTCTGAAAAATGTCATTCAAACACCGTGGTCAAAATGTTGTCCTTTATTATTCATGGATACCCCGGTTACTCAATAAGTACTGCCCCAAAGCAGCAGCTATTTCAAGCAGGCACACAGCCCCGAATGTTTTCATTTCCGAGATCGGATGCCTTTAACCTTACAGTGCCTCCTAATTAGACCCCTACATCCAAAACATGTAATTAACAATACTGCTTTACAGAGCTATTTGGTAATGGAAAGAGCTGTTTCTAGAGGTTCAACGACAAGACATCTAAACCCAAACTGACAACCAGTTTCAAAACCTAACTGGGCTCGCAGAGAGGTACTCGTTTTATAACATTAAGTGTGCGCAACTAGCTTTGCTCACTACTGAGTGCAACACTGTATGTGGCACATATATTTACCCTCGGACTTCGAAAGGACGGTGTTAGTAAAACAGCGTCCCCGTAGTTTCAAGCAGGATAGAATTATTGTTCCTCAGGAAATATCCCCTCCTCGGGGTCTTGCTGAGATCCGTGACACCCTGAAGAAGGAGGCAAGTGGCGGCTTGAAGCACTAGAATTGGCCGGGACAACAATAACTATTTATTCAAAAACAGCGGTCGACCTCGAAGCTGGGGAACAGGGTTCGCGTCTCGGCAACGACGTCAACATCCTGTATTTCTGGGAAAATCACTTAATCTCCCCGTGTCTACCAAAATAAATGGTCCTTCTGTAACGAAACTGGTGCTCATGTAAAGCGCTATGATACCTGATATCCTCGGGACTAGTTTGCGCTATATAAAACTCTTTTAAAATATTTACATATATTTTTGACCTAATGAACAGGGCGGACACCAACAAACGCCGAGGATGCTGTACAGCAAACTGATGGTCATCACTAAAATGAAGCATAAAATGCATATTACAAACGCCAAGAATGCTCCCTGAACAGCGCGAGCGCCGAAAATGCAGTACAGCAAGCTGATGGTCATCACTAAAATGAAGCATAAAATGCATATTACGAACGCCAAGAATGCTCCCTGAAAAGCGCGAGCGCCGAGAATGCTGTACAGCAAACTGATGGTCATCACTAAAATGAAGTATAAAATGCATATTACGAACACCAAGAATGCTCCCTGAAAAGCGCGAGCAAGGCGAGCAAAATATGCAGTCAGGGTGGGCGGCGAACAAAATATGCAGTCAGGGTGGGCGGGGCCTAATGGAGACAGGGCGGACACCCACCCCGCTTCCAGAGAAGCCGGACACAAAAGCGACAACAATAGTTCTCGCCAAGGCGAAGCAGCGCATGCGCGCTGCAACGCAGGCGAGACCTAAAAATGGGCTGCTAAACCATCTGTGGCAAAAATACAGACCAAAACAGGGTACCATAAAGTTCACCTTACATAAATATCTCCCCAGACAAATTTCGACTCATGGATACTCTCACTCTCAAGCACTTGCCCCAAGTATGTGAGGACTCCAGCTCTAAATCAGCCCAGTCCTGAAACACGTGGTACGTGAAAACAGGCGGATTTAAGAATAAGATGCAGATCAAGATTTCTACCCAAGGTAAACATTGGAAAGTTCTTCGTTCTTTAATATTGTTATTTCTTCTTCATATACAAAGACATGTTCAGTTTAATACTGTGATAGAGCGCTTACAGCACTCTAAATTGTAGGGGTGCACTATACTCCCGATATAAACGCGCTCATATGTATTTTTGTCGTTTGCAGTGTTTTATGATTATTAAGATGCATTTATTCACGTCATATTAGTATTAAAATGGAGTGAGCACATTTAAGTAGGATTTGCGTGTATTAGAAAATTTAATTCCTGTATGTGTAATGTGCAGGACGACATTATACTCATATAATGTAACTATGTTTAGTTTAATTTGTAGGCCCAATTGTAGGTTGTTTTGAGTTTCGTTTCTCCTTGGTTGCTCAAGAATTAATTAAATAAATTCTGTTGTGCTCGAAGACAGTGTGTTCTCATCCTACTGAAGGTGCAGGAATCCGACCTCGTTATTCTTAGATTTAAGGAGATACCCGGAATGTCTTTGAAGAAGACTGCAAGGCGAGAAGGGAGGACTCCTTTCGTGCCTGGCCTATCTGGGAACCAAGGCCACTGGAAGAAGAGTCGACTTAATTAAAGCTTCTGTGGGAACTTACTGAAATTGTTTCAATGGAAAAGTTTAGTAAATGACGTATTGTGGGTTGAACATTGTCTTTTTGTGTGATGCGCAGGGACAGATTCGAGAGACTTCTGCTGATTTTCGTCGGAGAAGGAGCATCTTAGAGCGAGCTCCATAGCTTTAAGCTATCAGACCCATTTGACGTGACTACTTCTTAGGAAGTCAACACGTGCTGACACCTTTGGGATATGATACAAGGGAGATAGGTAGGATCCTCATTGAGAGCAGAGTAGGGAAAGATTTTGCTCCTTCTTAATGAAAAGAGAATTGGACTCCGCTTCTATTCTTTGCTGTATTTTGATTTTGGAGTTCATCACATTATGCCTTCTGTGCCGAATGACTTATATTCGTAAAATCGGCTCTGGATTGATTTTTCTGTACCTATATACTCTGATATTGAGGTGTGTTTATATTCAATTATTTTTGGCCTTATAATAAATCCACCAAATTGAACTTTGGAGTCTGTGGTCCATTACAGCATGACTAAATCGAAAGTATAATCTTGAATTGTTTTCCTCCCCTCAACCACTTTTAGCAGGCAAATAAAAGACCATCTGCCCTAAACCTAGTAGGGAAAAGCAGGAGTAAAGGTTGGCGTAATCAACTGCATACTGTATGGTTAATTCTAATTAAACTATTACATTAAAAAAGTCTAGGAAGATATTTCGGTGAAGGGATTGTAGCAGTCCATATTTGAAGAGGGTTTTCTGGTCTTAGTATCCACACAAAACTCTTGTCGAGCACTGTAATTATGCAGTAAAGATTGCAGCTAGGTTCATTCATCCTCAGAAGTCAGTGGTGGCTGGCATGTAAGGAGGGTGGGAAGTCAAAAATAAAAGTAAAAAACAAGTAAAAGAATAATAATCCCACTTACCTTCCTGGCCCGACCTCCTCATTCTTGCTTGGGTCTTCTCCAGGCAGGCAGGCTCCAGGAAACTGCAGTAACCAATCCTGGCACTGCTCTCATGCTGCATGAGAGCAGCACCAGGATTGGAGGGAGCGGCCTCTCTCACCGCTCCCGCGGACACTGGAGCCCTATGCTGTCTCTAACCCAGCTGTCCAAGACAGCTGGGTTAGAGAAGTTTAAATGTGAATGTATGGCTGGCCATCGCAAGACGGTCGGCCAAAAAGACATGCACACTTTAAACCTAAGTGCCCTGCCTAGCACTGCTTTCTGCTGCTGCCTGACTGGCAGCAGCAGAAATCCATGCCCCACTGTCCTGACGCGTGGATCGGGATGAGGTTTTGAAGAACAATGGTAAGAAATTAACTTTTATTACCATTTTATTTTTCCATATATGGGGGCAATTTTTTAGTGGGGCGAAGCTCCTCCGCACTAACGGAGGAGCCGCCCGTGTCAGAAGTCTGCTTAAGGCTATACAGCGAGCTATTCCCACAATCCCACAAGAAGACTTTAGCCAACTGCACCAGAATCTGCACCTTACCAATTACAGCTGGGAAGGCTTCATTTTTTGCCTAGTTCCATTTATACATTATACACATTATGCTCTGGCCCACCTGCTTAGATTTTTTCTGTGGTTTAACAATTTAACAACTAAGCCTCTATGAAAAAAAAGAGTATTGTGTCGAAGCAGGCAATGGTTTGTCCACGCAGGAATATGGCATTCAAAAGAACAGGGATGATTAAAAAAGTGGAATAAATGATAACACTGCACCTCTTTTCTTTAGCACAAATCCATGTCAAACAGCAAATACATTCTTGCATCTGTTTGATAGCAAATGAAATACCAAACAACGGGACTCCCAGAATATTGCGATTTAATACAAGTATGAATACATTTTCCAAATGTATGCCATGAACACGTTATCCCTCCCCAAGACATCCTGAATTGTTCCACTGCACTGCGTCAGCATGTACCCATTAAAGTGCGTTTACCTGTAACGCTAAACTAAATTTAGAATTTTAGAAGCCATACTAATGGTCTTGTAAGGTTTTTGTTTAGATAAAAATGCAAAACCCTTTGGATAAGCATATAAAAGTATTACACTGACTTTAAAAAAAAAAAAAAATTACGGAGTTTTATATAGCGTGAACTTGACCCGAAGGTATCGGGTATCAGAGCGCTTTACATAGCACCAGTTGCGTTACATGAGGACACATTCATTTTTTGTTAGGCACAGGGAGATTAAGTGATTTGCCCAGAATCACAGGATGTTCAGCGTCATTGCCGAGACTTGAACCCGGTTCCCCAGATTCGAGGTCGACCGCCCTAGCCGTTAGGCCAACTCCTCTCCCAAATACACACCAATCTGTTTTTTGTTTTGTTTTGAACAATGTACATACACAGCACCTGATATCAAATCAAAAAAGGGATTGCTATAAAACTTCTTTTGAAAATTACTGAAGGACTAATTATTACCCCGGCACAACTTTGGAGAGAGAAGGAGCGTGTTCAAGAATCTTTACTCGTGCATCCAGTGCAATGCTGAGATACAGGTACCAGCGCTATGCATTTTCGCCTCAGTAGTGTCTTCTATGCAAAGCCAAATGAGAACAATAAAAGTGTGGGTGATTTAAACCTACTGAGTGGGGTTTCCTTCCCCAATTGCTGGGCTCTATGGCTTAACACACTCTTTTGCTTAGGTGGGCCAAACGATAAGTAATGGGCAGGGGACAGGCAGGTGCAGCGATAGAGGGAAGCAGAGAGGATGGCCAGTTAAGGAGAGAGCGAGAGATGACATGAGTGACGTTCCAGAGCAGTTTGGCCGTATAATACCAGTCTACTACTTAACTGAGCAAGCACATATGAGGGTTCATCACATGTTTTCAGTCAAAGATTTTGGATTGTTTTGGAGAGTAAATCACCTACAACCTCTTCTGGTACTACCTTCTAGTAAAGAATTGAGATGAGTAGGTATCATTTAAGCCATCAATCAAATGATGCGTCTCCAGAAGTGACAAGTGGCCCATCATTTCCATTGTAAAGATCGCTTCACTTCCGCTATCACCAAACCTTCTTGAAGATTACTGCTGAATATCAAGGCTGTCTAGTTTTAATTCCTCCTCATGCCTTTTTCATGCACCAACTTGCACCCCCAGCCTCTTTATCTCATTCTTGTTCTTTTTCATCTCTACATTTCCCCTTGTCCTTTTTATCTGCATTCCTCTTCCTTCTCCCTTTGCTTGCTTACCCTTTTTAGGTCGAGCCTAGCGCAGCGCGCATGCGCTGCTCTAGGAGATGACCTTTTGGAATCGGTCTGCACTTTTCTAACACTCGTGCGTGTGGCGGCATCCACCTTGCGGGAGCGAGCAGCGGCGCGCAGGGGCCATCTGCTTCTAATTAGCGTGGCCGCGCGCGCTTGTTTACATTTGCCTGTCTCGCGGTCGCTTTCACTTTCGTGCCGTTATAATCGCTTATTTTGATTCAACAAGAGCATTTACGTGGGTTCCTCCTGCTCGCCCTGGGGGCTGAAGCGAGACACTGCTCAGAATGTGCCTCTGGGACGGGTGATCGCACTAGCTGCGTGAGACTACAAACCATTAAACACGTCATTAAGTAAACGTAAGGATGCATATTTCAAAATGCTTTAAAACCAAGACTGGCATCCCTGCTCCACCCACGGCAAAAACCCGTGTAAAACACACCCAGGCACAGTGGACTTACAAAGAGGCAACATAAAAGGCCTGCGCTGCCCCTCAAATCAGACAGAAGGACTGAGGTCTGGCTGCTGCCTGCTCAGGCACGCTGCGCTGCTCACTGACCGACGCCGTCACCTCTTCTCCCGCAGACATAGAGTTCAAGACAGCCGCAGCGGAAACAAGAGAGTGCACTGCGTTTCACTAATTTGTGACATTTTCTCGTCAGCCCTACGCGGAGGCGACAGAAAAACTGTATGCTCGCTCATTTTGTAATCAAAAGTCGTAACTAACCGCTGATATCTATGCCCTTAACAGTTTATTCTTTGCTGAAAAGCAGTGACGTTGTACAGCAGGTTTTGACACGAATACAGAAAGGTCGTCTGTGCAGGTTTTACAACGGTAGAGGAAGGTGTCTTTTATTTACAGCACACTCGCCCATTCAGAATACAACAGGTATGTTTTCAGGCTGTTTCCACTGTCTTTCAGCTGCCCAGTGACGGGCCTGCTCCCTTTGTGGCTCTGTTTGCTCGGAGAACAATCTTCAGTGTTGTTGTGTGCGTTTCCTTTTGTAAAGTCCCCGAGGCTCACGTAACCAAACCAAAGCCCAGAACACCCAGTGTGACCAGGAAGATCCGTCGTTGTTCCCCATGTAGCAAGTCAATGAATACGCTGCTGTTTGTGAACAAGAAACACATGTACATCACACTAGAGACAGCATTTGTGCTGCGCATCAGTTCAGTAAGTCATGTTGCCTTTGCGATTTATTCTGCAGTATTATTGAGTGTATTTTTAGAAAGTCCGGATTAGAATTGCTGCTGTCTCGAGTTTTAGTCCTTCTAATCCAGTGGTGGCTGTGTTTTTATCTCACATTTACCCACACACTATCTATTCCCCCTCTTTTATTTTCACTAATTCTCGCTGTTCCTTACTTCAGTGACCTCAACTTCCATCTTGATATCAACAACACACACACAATTTTATTTACTCTTTTTCGTTTCAAAACAAGCTGACATAATTGCCAGCAGCCACACTGCTCTACAACATAGTTTAATCACGTTGGCTAAGCCAATAACTCTAGCTAAACACTTATAAGGACCCAAAGGCGAGACCTATTGGCTATGCCAATGCTTGTTTCCTGGGTCAATGTCTGATGATGAAAAATAAGTCCCGGTTGATCCCATCGACAACCACAGCTCAAATTAAGCATTCATTGCCTAAGGGTTCTTTTCTGCTTCTGTCTGAGCAAATACTACACACCACAATTCCTCTCTGACGTGGTGCTAGTTCATCGGCCACCATCCAGTGGTGATAAAACTAGCACAGAGTTCTAAAAATAAAGCCATGATCTGTTGAACCTCACCCACAATTCTAAGGTTGCACTTCTTGGGCTTCCCGTGAGACACAGGGAGATGCTGATGTTTTCAGAACCCACCAGCCGGGAGCTCTTCCTCATTTAAAACACAGCATAGCCTTCCGCTGTGACATCACAGGGGATTATGATGAAGCATTACCCTCTCTCCCACCCTTCTCAAGGAATGATATTCTCACAATTCCAAGGCCTCATTCACACTACTATTGCTCAGTGTCCGAGGAGATCTTGTGTCCACGTACCGTGACTATTTAGCTGGCTTTCAAGAACGTACGTGGGACGTAATTACACTTCTTAATTGTGCACATTGAAAAATTTAATTTACGAATAGGACTGGAACTTAGTGAATGATAAAAAATATCAGACCAACTTATAGGTATCCTTGCTGGCATCCTAGAAACAGACATATGCTCTCATCATATTTACAGTAAGGGTGAGCAAAGTTCCCATAATTTCCACTCGCGTAATTACAGAAATATGAGGGAAAATTGAGCGAAATTACGCAAAACATATTTTACCCTAATTTTAGTGAGAAGTGTGTCCTTGCGTCCAAAACAGTGCAACAAATACAAGTGGCGAAAGAAGACCATCTCTAGTTCTTTCTGTTAGCGTTGTCCCAGTGTTCCCGCAATAGGATTTTTGATTCACGCGACTCTCAATTACGCCATGTGGCCTAATGGCATAATTTTGTGTAATTGCACATAAAAAGCATAATGAAAAATACCAGAAATTATGCTGCATAATTAAATGTTTGTCCGGCAGGAATTTACAGTACATAATCAAACGACTATACTATCTTCTATTCAGCGGCTTTGATGCCTGGTAAAACATGATGACGAAGAGTTACATGCGTTAATTGGGAATATCGAGTGCTCGATACAATCCAAAAGCAGGAACTGGGTCACATCGCATACACTGTGATTGTAAAATTCACTTGCCTCTAATGTACAGCAGAGATCGAAGCTTTTGAGATGTGCAATACTCGCTAACAACTTGCTTTCTAGATGAATTTTCAGCAAGGCTGGTGCGCCTGAATGGTAATTTATGCTGTATTTGATTCTGCGCCATTCAGTACTCACTTTCATATTTGAAATGCTGCTGGTCTGTAGAGTAATTTGAAGAGCAGTATGTTGGATGATGTCATCAATGATGCCATTTGACAGGTCATCTGTGATATTATCAACAATGTCATTGAACATGTCATGAGTGTTGTAATATGTGAGATCATAAGCAGTGCATGGCAGAGACGCAAGTTATGGTTAGCTCAGTAAACTATAACAGGTGAAATTCATTTTTTTTGTTTGTTTTTAAAACACCAGTTTTTATATCATTACAAGGCCTACCTATAACATCATTTAACCTTTGTGTTTTTCAACAAAACTTTCCAGGTGCCAGGCCTTCATAGAAAAAAAATAAGCATTGGCAAAGCTAATACATCTCACCTACAAGGCCGCTTTTGGCTTCGCCAATGTTTTTAGTCATGCTGTTCAACATTGTAGCTGCTGTGCAGCATGGCTGAAAGTTAAAAAATGTTTTTAAAAAACTATGAGGAGGCCAGCGCAGGCCGTGTCATAGTGTTTTTTAAAAATGTTTTATTGCTGGCGTAGGCAACACTGAGGGAGTGAAGGAAATGATGTGTGGAGAGAGGGAAAGGAAGGATGGGGGTGCAACATGGACAATTGAGGGGGCGGGAAAAAAGTGCTACGATGCAAGCGATAACATAGACATAACGGAAGGAGGTAAGGTGGTGAAGTGGGTGGGGGCAAGAAACACAGACGCGGGAGGGAGGTACACAGGGCGGGGAGAAATACATGAGGAAGCCTACTGGAAAAGATGCACTCTGGTAGAGTGCTAAAACACAAAAAGATAGCGGCTAAAAAAATGAGCAACGGAAGGACACAAGCAATGTGCCCATACACCAGGGGAGTGACAAACACACAAAGAGGAAAGAAGTCTTTGCCTGCTGAGCCCTAAAAAGCAAGCAAATGAGAGTGACAAGTTAACCAATGGTACGCAATGAGCGGGCTATAAGCCCACTGATAGAAAACAAAAGGTCTCAGGTGCTGAAAGCAGCCCCCTCTCTTCGCTCACAGCTCTGTATGCACAGTATGTTTAGCAAACTGCCTCACGGAGGTACATGTGTAAGTGAAACACCTTCTTATAACCAAGCCAAGGATGCCCATGATTACATGCACAGATATGTATACACACACACAGCTACGAATACCCCAAAGCTAAATATTACAAATGTATGTGTGTCCAATACTAGCTTTCACAGGTTTGCAGATTAGGAAATAACATCAGACATATTACTTGACGGTTGTAAGCTAACCACGACATAAAATAACAGAGCATAAGGAAACATAACATGACGTGTATGTATAAAGTGCAAGCCCCTAGGGAATACCTTGGAACTGCATGATAAATTATCATTGCTAGCCATAGCAAGGGTACTCAGTTTATCGACGTTGGAAGGATGAAAGGACAAGCTGTCTGACCTGCGGTGGATGTAAAGAAGAGTGACGTGAAGCCAACAAACGGTAAGCAATGGGCGGACTCCAAGCCATTTTTGTATACAATAGTGTCTCGCAAGCAAAACACATGCGCTAGAGCATGGTCTCGCAGGCTCGGCCCGAAAAATTTTAACACAAGGAGCTTGTGGGAAGTGGGATGGGAAGCAGAGGAAAAGGTAAAGAAGAGATGGCAAAAGGGGTGGGAAGAGGGAAAAGCAAGTGCATATGGAGGCGGTGGAGATGACTAAGAAATACATGCACTCCTATGGAAAGCTAAATGTTAAATAAGTTTAAAAAAATGAGTGTCCTCACATACTTAGTAGAAGGATACAACTCAGCCAATCAGAACACTGCGATCAAAATGCTCTAGGATGGGACAAACCAAAGAAAAGGTAAGGAAGCCATGGAACCACGAGCAGACAAGAGAGAAAGACATAAAAGCCATCAAATCATAAGCAGGTGGCTGACCAAAAGCAGAGGCTAAGTATATGTCATCTATTGGAAACAATAGACCTGCCTACACATCGATAAAGCTGTCTGAGGCGGAGACCTGAAAAAGGCACTTTGAACTTGAATTAGGAAACAGGCAGTTTTAAAAACCTATTCTCTATTTTATTTGGCTCAGTCTATGTGGTTGCATGAAGGGTGTGGAAGATATGGTGGCTGCACATTAATTCTACAACTGTTTTGCAGACACAAAGTCCATAGGTTTTATATCTCCTGCTGACATGTGCCAACATCCCAAAAGGTACGGATCTTTCACACCCAACCTTCCCTGTTCCCATCCCTTTTGGAGCAGCTTGGATTTTATAATCCAGACCTTCTGAAGACCAGAGGGCACGAGACTACCCTTTCTGTCTTGTGTTTCTCAAACACATTAACTTTTTTCTTCCACTTTTTTCTGCCACATTGTTGTATCCTTTTTTACTGCAAACAAATATAAAAAATCATTCATACAAAAATTTTATATAATTTCATATTTTACGTATATCACAAGATGTCACTTGTTACTTGTCAATAAGTATTATTTCATTATTACAAGCATATTCAGTGAGATACGGTTAATACACACAGAAAACATGACCTTTAAATAGTTTCATGAACTACAGATTGGCTATGAGGTTGATACATATATTTCAATTATTGATCTAAGCCCCAGATTTTTGCACTTGGTTTCTGTTTGGTCTGCTGTAAGATTAAAAACATACAACCAAAAGAAGTCCACTAGAAAAAGTGTTGCCAAATATTGAAAAATATTGTAAAATATCCTTCCAGATGTGTTGGTGATCCCTAAGGGAAAAGATACATTTTCTTAAAATAACCCTCACCGATCAAAAGGTCCCTTGGTGGCATGCTTCATCATTGGGTTCTTCCCGCCCCGCTGCGGGACGGGTCGTGCTACGACCGACGGAGACGTGGGAGCACTTTCTGGAAGGTGTGGGCTATATTGCTAGGGTACGAGTGGAAGGGTCAGAGAGATAGTGAAAAAAATTCTAAAAAATACCTGGCCACTTGGAACCTAAACTTTATTGAATCCCGTGGATGGTATTGTTAAAACAGGGCTTTTTTGGGAGGTGCCCAGAGTAATGTATGTGTAACTCCCGGTCTACATGTTCTATTCGTCAGGACCAGGTTAAACTGATCCCTAGTACCACTCCTGAGTGATGCCGGATGTATTCCTCAGTGCATATCAAGGTATAAATACTGTGCGTAATACAATACTTAATTGGTATGTTGCTTCAATACAATCTGGAAAGATAAGAATTTACAAAGAGGAATTAACTTACCAAAGTGGTTAAGTAGTGTAAACAACATCACCAATATGTGGAAATAGCGTGATATATTTTACTATAATTGTAACATTTGTCGTGGTGCCCTTTTCAAGTAATACGAACAAGACAATGCACAACTTATAACAGAAAACACACACTCTATGGAGTCATCTTTGTTAAAGCACTCCTTGCGTGATTATGACCAGCAGTATACTTAATTTCAGGTACTTCATTATGTATTAGACAATATATCCACATCGTGAGAATACTTAGAGTATTTATAAAAACGTACTTAGTTATTGTCTAAACTTGACCCCATGAGCTCTGCACGGGAGGAGAGGGGCGCTTGTAGTCACACTTTGAAAAATAAGCAGAGTTTCTATGAAATCGTGGTATTCACCAGAACGTGCTGTTGACAAAAAGGAAGTATTCCTGGGCAATCAGGGGAGCGGCTATGCCGTACTCACTTCATCAAAGCATCACCCTCGCCCAGCGCATTGTGCCTGCCCGTGGCTCCGTAGGTGAATGCGAGTGCCGAGACCGTCCTGATTTAATGTCATGTGGGCTCGCGTTCACCACCTCGTGTTAGCGGTGGCTGGACCGCTAAACTTCCAAGATGGCCGCCGAAATTTGCCCGCTTCTGGTGTGTTCTGGGAGGTTGACTGAACGTACGCTTTGAAAAAGGAGAGGTCCCGCTCAAGTGCTTTTAGTGTTCACTAAAAATGGTGGATGATCGGTAATGAAGAGAAAGGTATAACTTTTTATTATTTACAAAAAATTGGCTATTTATTGGCTCAATTTCCAAAGGCCCCAATATATAAAAGAGGGTACGAATTAGAAAATACGCAGCACTACCGGCACTGGGTCTTAAGCAGGTGGTTAACAGGAAAGACCAAGTGGTCCCTATGCACTCCTGTCTGGTACTTTAAAGGGGCCAGAAATTGGCATTAAAAAAAAGAGAAAAATGGAACACAGGATCGCAGAAACTACGATATTGCAGAGGGCTTTTTATTATTATTATTAGTAGAAGGAAACGCTACTTGGGTATTTTTGGGTGCAGAGGGATTCCTGGTTCAGGCAAAATGGCTCCATGGTACTCCATCATTTAATCTCTTTGTATGTGTACTCAAATGGAACATCCAACACTGTTCCTTTTCAAACAGTTGTGATTCATTGGGAATTTGTTCAATGCTGTAAGATTATGCAACACAACGATGCTGCACGATTGTACTCAGATCTAAAAAAGAAATATCACTCAGACCCACTCTGATGGAAAAAAAATACCCTTCCCCATTCATTAGATTTTTCAATTTTGCTTCCCATTTAGTTACTGGTGTGATTTCTTTCGACCCCCACAGCTGTGCACTAAGGGATCTTGCTATGAGGATTAAATAAATAAACCCCAAATTATTTACTACCCTGAGAGCTGATCGGGGGAGCCTTTATGTTTTTGATCTGTTTAAATACTTGTTCCCAAGGACCCAAGACATCCCAAGACAGGGGCATCGCCTTAACATCTGACCCCCTGTTCCATTGTAGATATTTCAGCTGGAAATATAGTTGTACCGATGCGCTGCAGCTAAAAAGCCATAATTCTCATTATTTAATCGTCAGTATGTCCATCAGCATGATAGGCATATTTTCTCTTCCATTTAAACATTCAGCTGTTAACATAATGTGAGTGATCACTATAAGGCTGTAATAGCTCCTAGGTCAGTCTAAGCAGCTCCCGGTAAATGCAACAATCCTGACAACTAGGATATCAGTACAGCGTCTGACTGCAAATTTCGATATTGACTAGTAAAAATCATTCCATGGTAACAAAGAGTATCCGTACTGAATACAGGGCTGGTCAGATCAGCCCCACATCTACTTTCCACCACTCCCCTTCAGACATAAGGAAGGGACAATGTCTCCAGAACACAGTTAGAAACCATGACTTTGGGCCTCCCAGATTCAACTTTCATCTAATACACAAAAGGTGATGGGGAAAATTGCTTGCAAATAGTCTGACTACTTTGATAGCTAGGCATAGTATTCCGGCCCATCGTTTTCTGCCCAATAAGCCACTCTAAAAAGAACAATTGATGGACAGAATGCAGAACAATGTCATACATTCACTCCAGTACAGAGATCTGGGCCTAAATCTATCGTTTTTTTGCTCACCATGCCATTCCAGTTTGGACACAGCCATATGCAAATCAGTCTTGACCCTGCGCCCAATGGGAACAGTCCAGCCTTAACTGCCAGGCCAGGTCCTCCCTGAACTGGAAACAAGCATCCTAGGACCGGTTTCCGGGTTACACCCCTCATCAGCCAGGGTAGTTTGACCCCAGTGGCATGGAGAGCACGGGACCCACGTCTGGGTATACCCGTCCCACTCGGGTGACAAATGCAAAAAGAACAATTGATGGACAGAATGCAGAACAATGTCATACATTCACCCCAGTACAGAGATCTGGGCCTAAATCCATTGTTTTTTTGCTCACCAGTCTTGACCCTGCGCCCAGTGGGAACAGTACAGGCCGAACTGCCATCCATCAATTGTGTGTCTTTTGCTTTCTCGCCCTAAGTGCGCTGGGTATGCCCAGACGTGGGTCCCGGGCTCACTGTGCCACTGGATTCAAGCTATCCTGGTTGATAAGGGGTGAAACCCCGAAAGCGGTCCTAGGATGCTTGTTTGCGGTCCAGGGAGGACCTGGCTTGGCAGTTCGGGCTGGACTGTTCCCATGAGGCACAGGGTCAAGACTGATTTGCATATGGCCAGTTCTAAACTGGGTGGCATGGTGAGCAAAAGAATGATGGCTTTAACCAAGGTCTCTTGACTGGGGGTGAATGTTTTGATTTGTTCTGCATTCCGTCCATCAATAGTGTCTCTTTGGCTTTCTCGCAATAAGCCACTCTAGGCAGGCCCACATTATGCAAATCAGTACTGACATCTCCTGCACTTGTCCTGGGCATAATCACCCTTTCATACATGAATTTTATGTACCTATCTCACCTACCCATTCCCGCCCTCCTGCTTTCAGTGTTGCAGCTCACCCGTCCCAGATCATCTGTAAAAGCTAAGCAACTGGTATATTTTCGCCAGGGTTGAACAACTGAACAGACATTATCAGGTTGGTTATATATGTGCCACTCACGAGACAAAAGTCTGCTGTGGAAACCGGCAAAGCACTGTGCTATTTTATTCTCATATTTTCAATGACCCATTTTCTCTTGACACTTATGATTAAAGGACTGACTCACACTTCGCTTGAACGCTGTTACAAAACCTATTTGCCAAGTGCTTTTATTTAAGGTCTCATTCCTGTTCAGTTTGGTTTACCCCTCAATTTATTGCCTCATGTAACAGAATGAAGTACTTACCAAGTTATATAGAAATAAGTAAGTCCCTGGGCTCCAAGTTGCATCTGTCCTGTTGCTCTGGGTGCAATTCATCTCAAAACTGAGATACAGCAGTTTCTTGCAATTTGGCTTGGGTGCTGTAGCTGGAGAGGAAGTAAATATGTACTGCTCTGATTTTGTTATATAATGGGTTTCCCATGAGAGTGCATGATGCCGCCACAGTGACAGCAGTACTTTAACAGCATTTGGATCCGCAGAGTGTACCGCTCAAGGCGATAACTATTCTTTTGGATAAGAACTAGTTCACTCTCTCGAACCAATCAGTAAAGCACAGCCTCCTGGGGTACAGTAATAACCCACATACAGAGCATTCAACAGTGCACAAAGAAATGGACGCGTTGCACATCGCTACCCATGTAGGTGGAAAACTACTCTTGGGTGTACTACCTTACGTTGAGGGCTGTAATTTCCTAAGAGAATTTCAGCTAGTGTTTAGTCAATAAACATTGGTGCATTGCATTTGTCTTTCCCATGTTGATGTGTAAAGGGGCCCTCGAGTCTTGAGGGGAAAGGAAAACATAAAAAGCTCTTCATACCAAACAATGTTGCGTAATTGAACAAGGGCTGTATGTTGAATATTTCCCTGGGATATATATCTACATTCACAATGTCCACAATTATGTTGCATTGTAAACAGTCCATGTAGCATTTCACTTGCTGTTTATCAAATGTTTGAAACTCAGCTTTTTATTAGGGCTGGCTTCACAGTGCAGCTAACCTAAAAATAACTTTCAGGAGTACTACAGAAAGGTGCTTTGACTAGGCCCACATGTTGGTTGCCAGGAGTAGATGTTTTCATTGCATAGAAGTTATATGCTTCCACAGAAAAAAGTGCCCCCCCCACCCGCTGCTGTGATTATTTTTGTTTATTTATCTAGCTGCCTGAGCTAGCAGCAGCATGGCTGTCTGAGCTTGATCTTTCAGAGGCAGAAATAACATTGTAATGCTGTTAACCCCTTTGCCGTGGCGCAAATTCTGCCGCGGTGCGAGGGGGGGCGGGGTTGGGCGTGGCGCTGCCGTACTCATGACGGCTCCCGGCCGTCATAAATCACGGTGGGCGTGTGCTCATGACGGCCGGGAGCCGTCAGAACTCCGCCCACTGATTAATTCTCCCGCACAGGCGGGGAATTAACAGCGCATGGGCGGAGCGTCAACGTTCTGACGGCTCCCGGCCGTCATGAGCACACGCCTACCGTGACTCATGACGGCCGGGAGCCGTCATGAGCACCAAAAAGGCTAAAGTACCGAAGACAACTAGGTAATTTACTGTGTTTTTCTCAGCAGTACAGATAGGAGTCAGTCATCAGGAATGTATTGCAAGCCCAGCACACTTCTCTTCCATTACTAACTTTAGACTTCAGAGTGCAGTTTTGTGTGTAAGAGCAGGATGGGATGCTCAGGGCTACACTAATCTACATAGATGTTTAGGTCTCGCTTAACAGTGCAAATGTTGCCTGATCTTATGTGACTAACAAAATAGAACTTTCAGAGTACTACACAGAGAGTGGCTTAGGCTCCACCGACATGCTGGTTCTCCTAAGGGCAGGATTTGATTGAGCTGAATTTGTGCGCTTCCACTAAAAAGACGGCTTGTATTGCACTTTTTGGATTGTAGCAAAGCCTATACTCGATACAGCAGGACTGCGTTGGTTGTGGTGGTATGCCAATGATCATGGCTACAAGCCTGATCTGTTTATTATGAAATGCTTTGCTAAAGCACTAGGCCTGACATATTTATTCTGAAAAGCATTTGCTAAAGTCAAGTTAGATTGGCATTACTCTATATTAAAGGCTACTAATATGTATTTTGTAACATGGAATCTCACAGATTGCTGTAGTAGGCAATGGTTTTGGTGCTGGTTACCCCATGTGACAAACACTGGATTTAGAAGGTTTGCTCTATGAGAATCCATGTTAAGCCCTATAGAGATATAGTATTTTGTTTTGCTAAATGTAAATTTGAATACCTTTATAATTTTGTGGAAAAGCTTACACTCAAAACAGTATGTTGAATGCTATAGGCCTGATTGGTGCATGGTTATGTTGAAAGGCTAGATGCATGATTGGTGCATTGGGAAACGCTATGTCTGATGCCCCAGATCTGGTCTGCTTATTAGAAAACATTATGACAAAGGCAGCTGGTCTAGCCTATTAACTGTGAAAAGCATTTGTTAAAGCCAGTAAACCTTTAACAGTTGGTTGTTATCACAATGAGTTACAGGCTATAGACAGGTATTTTGTTGTATGTAATCTCACAGATTACAATAGAAATCAAGGGTTTTAGTGTTGGCCATCCAATCTGACAAACCCTGGGACTTTTCACTTGGATGGTTCTTGTTAGGCCCTGTTGAGAGCGGCTGAATAACTGTATGCAGGATTGTTGTCAATTTATATTAATAGGCTGGCGTTGTGTAAGATGTAAAGCCAATGGTAAATTCTATGTCAGGACCGGAGGCGAGGATTATGCTATTCTTTCTCCACTTTATTGAATAGCAGCCATTTGAAGTTAAAGTACAACAAACTACTATTCCCATGAAACATCGGGAATAACAACAATCAAAACGATAGAGTGTCCATGGATACAGAGTCCTCTTCCATCTGCACCGATCACAGGGCTCCAAGGTGCTGGTATTCCCCCGTCACTGTCCATTCCCCCTCTTTCTTTGCTGCTTGCAGCCAGATAAGTCCTATTTATTTTCACTCCGATTATTCTTGCTTATTGTGCTTGTTTCTAGTACCTTCAGCCTTAGGGCCATAGCGTTGCTTATTTATATGCTCTTAGAGCTACTGTGCCTTTTTTGTGTCATATTTGTGAACTGTGATTGATTACCCTCATTGCTTAGTCACCGTGTTCTCCTCGCGGCGCAGCTGTGAGCGGCCGCGCGCGCCGAGCGCTCAATCGCCGACGCACGCCCATCTCAGCTTTGGCATTATTGTGTGTTTTTTAAGCTTCGTCTCATCAGGTTTTGCCTTTGCCTAACCCGCGAGTCACCCGCTACTCGGCTGACTCGCGCCCGGCCGTGGGAGCGTCTGAGCTCCCTAGCGGCTGCGTATACACGGTTCGGGCTTGCAGTGCGCTCCTCCCGCCGACAGAGGGCGCCCCTGCTCGTCCCAACCCACGGCGTGCATGCTTGGATTCCGCGCATTCCTCAACCCAAGCCGCAGTGCCGTGGGGGAGCCTTGTTCGCCTGCCGGTACACCCTCTGTTTGGGTCTGTTATTTCTGCCGTTAGGCAGCGCTTCTACACTCGAACACCCCCATTGAACGCCCGCATTGTTCGGGTCTGTATTCTGTCATTAGGCAGATTGATCAGCGGTTTTCCCGCCCGGGGGTCCGTAACTTTAGGCCTAATAACGCTCTCTTCTTGAGTTAGTACTGCAGGTCTACTGCCCTGCTGGGACCCTTGTTGGCAGGCTGCCCTTTCATTATTTGCACCAGGGCTGTTGGGTCCCGGGCTTTCAGCCCACCTTAACGCGAGCACTGCCCGCCGAAATTTCAGGCTGACACCCAGCCCCCCCCTTTATCCCGAGGTAACCCCTCTACAACATTAAACCACTTACCTGGTGTAACGCCATCTCCTCCTAGCCCTTATGGATACTTACCAGGATGAGGCATACCAGGATGATCAGTGGGAGGAGGACCCACTTACCGCTCTTCAGTGGG
Organism: Calotriton arnoldi; assembly: GCA_963921515.1. Taxonomy (NCBI): domain Eukaryota; kingdom Metazoa; phylum Chordata; class Amphibia; order Caudata; family Salamandridae; genus Calotriton; species Calotriton arnoldi. The sequence goes on along the minus strand of CAWUFW010003000.1, from coordinate 460,018 downwards.
ACGATGAATTTTACGATACAATAGATGCATCTATTCACAAGGCAGTAGGGCAAGCCATGGCACCCCTTGAGGACCGCCTGTCCCGCCAGATTGCGCAGGCCTGCGACAAGCTGGCCAAGGCCGCCCAGACCTTACCGGCCGCCTCACCCCCCAGCGGAGCCCCCACTGACCAGCAGCCTCCACCTGCCAAACGCGCCAGAGACGCGAGGGTGGACACAGACGCCTTCGACCGCTTCAAACAGGCTTTTCTGGCAAGCACTGTCCCTCCAGTGAGTCCCACTACCCCAGGGGATGGTGATCAAGGGGACAATGATGATGCCGCTGGCCCGTCACGCCCCTGGCGCCCTTCCCGCCCTGCACTCAATTCAGACACCCAGAGCCTCTGTGCAGACATGTTAGACCCGGACAATATCCTCCATCCTAGGTCCTCAGACTGGGCACCTTCAGACAAGGTCGCCCAATATGTCGCCAGCCGGATCCGCCGGCCGCTAGAGGCCACAGCTCGCAACTGTCTTAGGGCGGAGTGCCCCCGCCCCTCCCTCAAGGGGAAAGTAGCTGCCACCCCCGATATTGACCCCCGCATGGCAACATTCCTCCAAAAATTTGTCAAAGACCCTAAGAAGGGCATCGACAGGTCTTGGCTCGCTTGTCAAGACAAGCTCCTAGACGCCCTAGGTCCAATCACCAAAATCCTCGACATGGCAGAGGAAGCAAAGTTGTCGGGGTCCCTGATCTCCCCTGAGCACCTCTCTTCTTGGGCCCAGCGCGTAGTGGTATTTCTCGGTAATGCCAACTGCGCTATTTCTACGGAGCGGCGCAGGTCCCTACTAATCAAAGTAGACCCCAAACTGGGGGACCTGGCTGATTGGGAAGCGGGCCCAATTGTACAGGGCGGCCTCTTCGGGGAGCCCTTCATAAAAGAACTAGGGAGGTTTGTGAACACATTTACGTCTTTAGACAAGGCGCAATCTTCCATTAAAAAGGTGTTTCACCCTCAGGTTTTCCGAGGGGTCGGACGAGGCAGGGGCCGCTCGTCGGGCCACCCTAACCAGCAAAGGGGACAAGGCTCCAACCACGGTCAATATCAGGACCAGGCCAGGTTTGGGAACTTTTACCCGACACGAGGACGACGTGGCAAACACAGAGGCGGTGGCACCTCCAACTCTTCCGGTGAGTGTTCTCCCTTCTTCCCTTCTAAAAGTGGGGGGCCGCCTGGTGCATTGTTTCAAGGCCTGGACTTCCATCACGGGGGACGCCTGGGTCTTGCAAACCGTACAAGGGTTCCACATAGAGTTCCACGGGGAGCCTTTCCAACCGGTTTCCCCGCGCCCCCTCTCCTTTTCGTCAGCAGACGCCGCCCTAGTCGACCAGGAGGTCCAGTCTCTTCTGGACAAAGAGGCGATTACGGAAACCCTTCCCCACCCCAGAGGCTTTATCAGCAACCTCTTCCTGGTGGACAAGACGGACGGGGGCCAGAGGCCTGTCATCAACTTGCGCGAATTCAACGAGTGGCTGGTTTATCGCCACTTCAAGATGGAGGGAATCCATCTCCTTCGCGATATTCTCAGGCCCCACGACTGGATGGCGCGCCTCGATCTCAAGGACGCCTACCTCATGATGCCCATCTTTCCTCCCCACAGGAGGTTCTTGCAGTTTTCCTGGCGGAACAAGACGTACAAGTTCACCACTCTCCCGTTCGGCCTTTCTTACGCCCCTTGGTGCTTCACCAAGGTCCTCCGACCAGTGATAGAATGCCTGCGAGCGTCCGGTATGAGACTCATTGTGTACCTGGACGACATCTTGCTGATGGCTCAGTGCCCCAAAACTCTATCTCGCCAGCTTCAGACTTCGGTCGACCTCCTTCACAGCCTGGGGTTCGTGGTCAACGAGGCGAAATACACTCTGGTTCCAGCCCAAAGGGTCGTTTTTCTCGGTTTCTCGATCTACTCCGTGGAGTCTACTCTTAGCCTTCCGTCTCGCAAGATGACAAAGATCCGCCACGAGATTCGGAGAGCTCTATCGCAGACTCAAATCTCCCTCAGACAGCTAGCCCGTATAGTGGGCCTCCTCTCTGTCTCGATCCAGGCTATATTCCCGGGTCCGCTCCATTACAGAGCCCTCCAGCGCCTCAAGGCCACACACCTACGAAGAGGCCTCTCGTACTCACAAAAAGTGAGCCTCTCGGCGGACGCCAGGGAGGAGCTCAAGTGGTGGCTCACCAATATGGAAGCCTGGAATGGGCGCGCAATCTTCGGTTCCGAGCCAGATGTCATTATAGAATCAGACGCCAGCAGATCCGGCTGGGGCGCGAGGTGTGGCGACTTCACCACGGGAGGTGTGTGGTCACCACAAGAACAACGGTTACACATCAACTGTCTGAAGCTCTTAGCGGGATCATTTGCGATCCAGTGCTGGACCAAGGACTCCATCCGGTCCTGCGTCCTCCTCAAGATGGCCAACATTTCGGCGGTCCGATACATCAACCATCTAGGGGGCACGTGCTCGAGAGCACTCTCGGACATGGCGGCGAACTTCTGGCAGTACTGCCTGGACCATCACATCGCCGTCACAGCGGAGTATCTTCCAGGACAGGACAACCAGGTGGCAGACTTCCACTCACGCCATTTCCACGACGTGAGCCTCTGGAAGCTACACCCGTGGGTATTTGCGGACCTCCAGAGCTTGCGGGGTCCATTTTCAGTGGACCTCTTTGCTTCTCGCCTGGACCACCATATTCCCAGCTTCTTCAGTTGGAGGCCAGATCCTCTTGCAGAGCGGACGGATGCGTTCTTGCAGGACTGGCAGGGCAAAACCGGCTATGCCTTTCCCCCGTTCGCCATGATAACGAGTCTTGGCCCAGGTTCGACGCCAGAGAGCGGACGTGGTGCTTATCTCACCAATTTGGAGGTCGCAAGTTTGGTTTCCAGTTCTTCTGGAACTTTCTTGGGATTCTCCAATCCCTCTCCCCCGCTTTCCAACTCTCCTTCTCAGTCCAAACAAGGATCCCCACCCATTGCTTGCGCAAGGCTCTCGAGCCCTGATGGCGTGGCGGATTACAGGAGACGATGGGCGGTCCCAGGCCTTTCGGGAGCGGCTGAGAAATTCATGTCCAAGGCCTGGGCCGACAGTACCGTCAAGCGCTACCGATCCACCTGGAGAAGGTGGTATCGTTGGTGTGTGCGACGGAGTCTCAATCCCGTGGCAGCAGATGTGACCTCCATTCTGAATTTTTTGGCTGCCCTGGCGGAAGAGGGCCTGGCTTACAGAACCATTAATACCTTCCGTTCTGCCATTTCAGCGGGCCACACCATGGTGGATGGCTCTCCTGTGGGGGAACATCCCTTGGTCTGTCGCCTCCTTCGAGGCATCTGCCTCTCCCTCCCTCCAGAGCCTCGATATTCACAGCTCTGGGATTTTAACCAGGTTCTGAACTTGTTTTTGTCCTGGCAGCCAAACAGGTTCCTCTCTAGAAAGAAGCTCTCGGCGAAGTTAGCCATGCTTCTTTGCCTTGTCTCTTGCAGACGGGACTCTGACGTCAGGGCCCTGGACGTTTCAGGCTGGATTTTCTCACCGACGGGAGTTACCTTCACAATTCGTAGACGCACTAAATGTGGGACAAAAACCATTTCTTATCCCGCCTTTCCGGATTCTCCGAAGCTGTGCGTTGTTTCTTGCCTCAAAGCATCTGAGGAAATGTCAGATGAATTTCGTCCTTCGGGAGAGCGGCAATTGCTTATTGCGCTCAAGAAGCCCCGCAAACCTGTTTCTTCCCCCACTAATGCCCGTTGGGTAAGATGGCTGATGCAGGAAGCAGGCATTGATCTACGTGCCTTCGGGGCTCATTCTACCAGAGGGGCAATGGCCTCTAAAGCGTTTACCCTGGGAGCTCGTCTGGAAGACATTCTGAATGCAGCAGACTGGTCTTCAGACTCTACCTTTAAGCGGTTTTACTTCAAACCGGTTATTGACATGGCTCACTTGGTCGTGAGCAAGCTTTAAACGAGCATAATCCTCGCCTCCGGTCCAGACATAGAATGAAAAATTTCCTGGCTATCGTAACGGAAAGTTTCAATTCTATTAAGGACTCGGAGGCGAGGATTATCCCACCCAGGGTACAAGTTCCTTTGGTAACCTTCCCACCCTCGTACCGGGGTAAGTAAATTCTTTAGCTTGCTTATGCCCACATTAACTGTCAAGATTTTGCAAATGTATCTGTGATATTTCCCCTACAGGGCTAACCCTTAGCCATTGCTGTCGCTTACATTATGCCTTTGCTTCTACAGGCGACTCTGGCAAACAAGATTCGTGAAGTGTCCTGGCTGGCTGACCTTGAGCGACGAAAGAGGGGGAATGGACAATGACAGGGGACTACCAGCACCTTTGAGCCCTGTGATTGGTGCAGATGGAAGAGGACTCTCTATCCATGGACACTCTATCGTTTTGATTGTTGTTATTCCCGATGTTTCATGGGAATAGTAGTTTGTTTTACTGTAACTTCAAATGGCTGCTATTCAATAAAGTGGAGAAAGAATAGCATAATCCTGGCCTCCGAGTCCTTAATAGAATTGAAACTTTCCGTTACGATAGCTAGGAAATTTTTTATTCTTCATCGGTTCATTGGGAAAAGTCAAGCCAAATTTCATAGGTTTAATCTGTTATGAAACTTTATGACAAAGCCAGTAGGCCTGACCTACTTACTGTGAAAAGCATGTGTTACAGACAAATGTGTTTTAACCCCTTTGGTGCGTCGGACGGCCAGGGGCCGTCCGACGCACCAGTGCTCATGTGCGTAGGACTGTCCCCAGTCGTCCGATCACATGGCACTAGAAATCCCTCTGGTGCGGGCACCAGAGGGATTTCTTCCCCCCCCAACAGCCTCGGGAGCTGGGGAAGAGCTTCCCCAGCTCCCGAGGCTGTGTAGATGGTTTCCCTGAAATGACGATCAGCGCGCACGTCGCGCTGACGTCATTTCAGTGAAACCGAAACGAGCCTTCAGGCTCATTTCAGTTTCACTTTCTACGTGCTCAGGGGGCTATCTCAGCCCCCTGAGCACGTAGAAAGACAGGAGAGGTATCATTGGAAAGGGAGAATCTCCCTTTCCAATGGTACTCTCCTAGTGGATCCCTGCTTGGGGATCGCCCCAGGAGAGCGATCCCCAAGCCGGGATCCACCCACTAGAAACCAGGGAGGGGGGAGCGGCCCCTTGGGCAAGGGCCTTTGCTCCCCCAAAAATATTTTGGGTAAATTCAGTCTTTCTGCCCCCCCTGGGGGGCAGAAAGCCCACTAGAAACCAGGGATTTATTTTTAAAGTATATTAGGGGTGGGGGCTGCCCAATATGGGCATGCCAATGCCCCCACCCCCCTCCACAAAAGTACAGTATTTCTGCCCCCCGGGCGGGAGCAGAAAGCCCACTAGACACCAGGGTTTTTTTCCCAATGAATTTAGGGGTGAAGGTTGCCCAAGATGGGCATGCCAATGCCCCCACCCCTCCCCCCCCACAAAATTCCAGTCTTTCTGCCCCCCCGGGGCGGGGGAGAAAGCACCCTAGACGCCAGGGATTATCTTTTTTTTATAGGCCCGGGGTTGGGGCTGCCCAGAATGGGCATGCAAATGCCCCCACCCTATCCCCCCAAAGAAAACAAAAGACTTTCTGCCCCCCCAGAAGGCAGATGGGGGCAATAGCCCCTGATCTGCCCCCGGGGTGGCAGAAAGCCCACTAAGCGCCATGGATTTTTTTTATATAGGTAGGGGTGGGGGCTGCCCAGAATGGGCATGTCAATGCCCCCACCCCCCCACAAAAATGTTACAGTCTTTCTGCCACCCCCCCCCTGGGAGGCAGATGGGGCAATAGCACCTTATCTGCCCCCCCAAGCCCCCGGGGGCAGAAAGCCCACTAGCCACCAAAGGTTTTTTTTTCTTCAAAGTTCGGGGTGGGGGCTGCCCAGAATGGGCATGCCAATGCCCCCACCCCCCAAAAAAAGATGCCACAGTTTTTCTGCAGTAGCCCCTGATCCACTATGCACCAGCGATTATGCTGGCTTTTTTATACGTAGGGGTGGGGGCTGTCCAGAATGGGCATCTCAATGCCCCCACACCCCCAAAAGAATAGCCACTGTCTTTCTGCCCCCCTCGGGGGCATATCGGGGCAATAGCCCCCGATTTCCTCCCTCCCCAGGGCGGCAGAAAGCCCACAAGGCACTGACCGTTTTTCGGAATGTGCCTACATGTTTTGCAGGGGATTCTGGGTAGGGAAACGTTGGGGGATCCACGCAAGCCATACCTCACTGGACTCCCCAGGGTGTCTAGTTTTCAGAAATGTGTGGGTTTGGTAGGTTTTTCCTAGACGGCCGCCAAGCCCGGGACCAAAAACTCATGTGATCCCCCTTGCAAAACCAGGTCATTTTTTAGGTCGAGCCTAGAGTAGCGCGCAAGCGCTGCTCTGGCGAAGACTTTATGTAGGGGTTTCAAAAAGCTGACCAGACGCTCGTGCGTCATGGCCTTTTCTGTGCGGTTACCCGCACGTCCGCCATCTGTTTGCAATTATCGTGCCCAGACGCGGGCGCGATAATTGAAAACACATGGCCATTGTGCATGAGCGTGTGGTCAGCTCAGCAGGCTGCCGCGCTCGCTCGCCCCCGTTCCTCTCTAACGCTGCCGACGTCTCTGCTGTCCAGCGCTTCACTTGTTTTCTCAGGCGGCTGCTGTTTAGAAATGGAAGAATGTTTTCCTTAAATTGCACGGGCAGGCGCATTCTTCAGCGGTGTGGTGGAAGATATTATACAGTCATCTTAGTCGGCGCTATTAGTATAGTCCAGGCGCTTTGATTTTTCACAAACATGTGTGGATCAAGCTTCTCTGCATTATTGGACAGACAGACGAGAGGAAAGGGGCACCTTTATCTTTCTTTGTGTTTTTTGTTCTGTTTTTGTTTGTTCGTGGCTTTCTGCCTGAATATAATAGTAGCTTCCTTAAGCTGCCCAGGGAGTCGTTATTTCATTGCTAAATATTTTATAATGCACAGCGCACCATACCTTCCAACTGGCTCTTGTTTATTCTCAGCACAAAATGCCAGCACTCAAATATAAATGGCATGCACGCACATATACACACAAGTACAGGTGTAACAAGCGAAACAAAGGCACGGAATCTTAAATAAAATAGAGGATTCCACTTTTAAATGCTGGCATTGTTCACGAGCCAGCCTCTGCGCTTGAAAGAGAGGTCTATTCTGCTCGTGTACTTGCCTCTCTCTATGATTCCAGGCATTTGTTTCCTCTCGGTTCCGTTTCCCGCGTGTTCAAAAGGAGTGTGTTCAAAGGCACTCCGACAGCAGTCGAGGGAGAGCTCGGCGATGCCAGGCCTCGAGTGCCTGCCTCTGCCTGATCTTGAGGAAGAACAATTAAACTGTTCTGCGGAAAGCTCGGCATGTGAGCTTTGTTAGACCGGGTCACAGGGGGTCACGGCTCACCTGAGGCTGGGGAATTCAATGTCTTTTGCTCACGTGAAGTACCCGGACCTATCTGTGCTTCGGCTTTCTAAGAATTGTGCTTGAACGTATGTCAGGAGCTGACAAGCAGATGGGAAAGGATGTGGTATAACAACCAGAGCTGCTGACGTTGGAACTGGGCAACCGGGTTCAACAACCAGAGCTGCTTACTTTGGAATTAGGCAACCGGGTTCGAGTCTCGGCGTCGGCTCAACATCCTGTGATTCTGGGCAAATCACTGAGAGCCTTATTCCCAGTAGTCATACTGCTTCCTTGCATCTTCCCTTGTGCCCTGAAGTTTGATGTCTCAGCTGTTTTTCATGGACCAAGAGTTTAGAGGTGGGCGACCCAACAAATGAAAAGGGAGAGCCGCCAAGGGTCTGGCTCGGCTTTTAGAGCACGTGCACGAACCAAGCCCTGAAAATGTTTGCTTTGTAAATAATACAGTACACATCACGTAAAACATGGTAAAGTCTGTTCAAAATAAAAAAAAGTGTATTTCTTTAACAAGTGGAAGCTTTAACATTAATTTGTCACATTATAGCACTGCACTGAGAAGTACCAATTAGAAGTGATAGTTTTTTAACCTAAACCATTAGTCAACTGAAAGGCAAGACAGTTGTCATGTAAACCCTGTATGTCGCACCGATTATTATAGAGGAACATTATAGTCTATTAAAGCAAACACAATAGGTGTTTGTACAACTGGTATGCTGAACTCATATTTGAAATTGCTTTCATTTTGAATAATGAAGAAAAAAAGTTTTGGTGAAATAAAATATTTGCTTTAAATCACACAATTTATCCAGGTTTCCTGGTTTGCCTTTATACAAATCAGCGACGTCGTGAGTTTCTATTTGTCTTTCCTTTTTTATGTTTCTGCTTTGTTTTTACCTCTTTGTGCAGTTTTATATGGTACAAACTCGATCCCAGAAGGTACTGGCGTGCTTTATGTGAGCAGTTACATTACACAAGGTCACATTCATTTTTATAGGCACATGGAGATCAAGTGATTTGACCAGAATCACAGGAAGGGCCCGACGCTGACTAAAGACCAGTGCCTCCGGTTGGGAGCTTCTGGTGATGTGTGTTGATCTGCATGTGCCCTGCTTGCCAGCCGCAGCCCTCCCCCTCACACCCCTCCATCCTATGCGCCCGCGCGCTCGCTATGCTCTGTCAAATCTATTATGATCTCAGACTTCCTGTACTAATGGCAGACTGTGGGCCATGCAATCAGCAATTACCTGAGATACGACACGCGCATCATGCCCTCTCTTACACGCTACTACGTTACACGCACTGCATCCACTCCCTCACTCTTAGGTTATCTCACACAATGAGCTCATGCTTAGTATGTCTTGTGACCTTGTGACACACACTACGCTTTCACACTTTTCGTGATCTTGCGCCCACTATATCCTCAAAGTGCAGATCAAAGGAGCGAACTATGTGATGTGCTTGTTGCATGGCTAAAAACTTATAAGGTCCCAAAGGCGAGACCTATTGGCTATTCCAATGCTTGTTAATACATAGGGGGCATCTGCGTTTTTGGTCCCGGGGTCGGCAGCCATCTAGGGAAACCTACCAAACGCACACATTTCTGAAAACTAGAGACCCGCGGTAGTGTAGGGAGGTATGACTTGCGTGGATCGCCCAAAGGTTCCCTAACCAGAATCCCCTGCAAACCTCAAATTTTGATGAAAAAAATCATATTTTCCTCAACTTTCTGTGTGGGTAAGTTGTAGGATCACCGGGCTGACACAAATTTCCTGCCACCCAGCATTCCCCCAGGTATCCCGATAAAAATGGTACCTCACTCTTGTGGGTGGGTCAAGTACCCGCGACAGGCAAGGGCCCAAAACGTATTTTGGAGACATCAAAATTTCCTATCACAAAACAGCCTGGTTTTGCAAGGGGAGTCACCTGGGTTTTTGGCCCCGGGCTCGGTGGCCATCTTGGGAAACCTACCAAACCCACACATTTCTGAAAACTAGACATCCAGGGCAGTCCAGCGAGGTATGGCTTGCGTGGACCCCCTAACGTTTTCCTACCCAGAATCCCCTGCAAACCTCAAATTTAGCTGGAAAAAATCCAATTTTTCTCAAATTTCTGTGTGGTAAAGTTGTGGGATCACTGGGCTGACACAAATTTCCTACCACCCAGTGTTCCCCCAGGCGTCCCGATAAAAATGGCATCTCACTCGCGTGGGTGGGTCAAGTACCCGCGACAGGCAAGGGCCCAAAACGTATTGAGGAGACGTCAAAATTACCTATCACAAAACAGCCTGGTTTTGTAAGGGGGGTCACCTGGGTTTTTGGCCCCGGGCTCGGCGGCCATCTAGGGAAAGCTACTAAACCCACACATTTCTAAAAACTAGACATCCGGGGGAGTCCAGCGAGGTATGGCTTGCGTGGGCCCCCCAACGTTTTCCTACCCAGAATCCCCTGCAAACCTCAAATTTAGCTGAAAAAAATCAAATTTTTCTCAAATTTATGTGTGGGAAAGTTCTGGAATCTGCATGGATCCACAAATTTCCTACCACCCAGTGTTCCCCCAGGTCTCCCGATAAAAATAGTATCTCACTCACGTGGGTGGGTCAAGTACCCGCGACAGGCAAGGGTCCAGAACGTATTGAGGAGACATCAAGTTAGTTATGGTTACAAGCCAATGATAGCAGCTATAGACCGGACTGGATATGCAGGGAAATATTATGGCATATGTCTGGCCTGTTTATTATGAAATGTTATTAAAAAGGCAGTAGGCATGGCTTATTTATTGGGAAAACCACATGGTAAAGCCAATAGGCTTCTAACAGTGGATTGTTATACATATGTTCCAGGTTGTAGAAAGGTATTTGGTTACATGTAATCTCACAGATGACCAAAGTAGGCAATGGTTTTGGTTACTCACTCTGACATACTCTTGGAGTAGATTTTCACTGTGATGATTTTGAGAGGGTTTGTATATTGTTTTGCAAACTGTATCTGTGTATATAGTTATTTTATAAATATATGCTTCTTGATGGCTGTCAGCTTATATGCACTCCAGTAGGCCTGTGTTGGTATAGTGTCAACCCACTGGTAAAGTCTAGAGGCCATATCGGTTCACTGGGAAACGCTAGGTCAGATTCCTAATGTGTCATTTGTTTATAATTAAAAGTTAAAACAGAACAAGTAGGCCTTACTTACTTATTGTGAAAAGCATGTGTTAAAGCAATAGGCTTTCGGACGGATTGGCATTAGACTGTGCTAAAGCCTGTAGGCAGGTATTTTGTTGCAAGGAATCTCGCAGAGTACAGCAACAGGCAAGGGTTTTGGTGTTGGTGACTCACCCGAACAAACAATGAGGCTAGACAATTTGCACTATGGCAATGCTTATGAGGATCTATTAGTATACATTTTGTATTGTTTTGCAACTACATTTTGTACATATTTGTAATTTTATTACAGACTACCTGATGGGTGACTTATGGAACGGCTTATGACTGTCACAGTTGGTTATGGTGACAATGATAAAGGTTATAGGCTCGATCGCTTCTAATGAAAAGTTATGATAAAGGCGGTAGTCTTGACATATTGATTGCAAGGAGCATATGTTAAGGTCAAAAGGCATTTAAGGATAGATTAGTATTACTCTGTATTAAAGCCTGCACATAGGTTGTTACATGGAATCTTACAGATTACTGTAGCAGGCAGGGATCTGGTGCTAGCTACCCCCTTTGACAAACAGTGGGTATAGAAGATTTGCAATGTCAGAATCCTTGTTACTCCCTCTTAGGATATTATTTCGATGCGTCACCTTTAATTTTGTATACTATTTAATTTCCTGATGGCTTAATGGCTTCCTTATGGGAAAGTTTAAACTCTGTACTGGAGACCTCAGTTGGTTATGGTGACAGGCTAATGAAAAGAGTTAGAGTCCTGATTGGTTCATAGGAAAAAATATTTCTTATGCCATAGGTCTGATCAGATTATTATGAAAAGTTATGATAAACACAGTAGACCCGACATATTGATTGTGAAAAGCATATATTAAGGACAACAGGCATTTAAGGGTGGATTGTTATTTCTCTGTATTAAAGCCTAGGGATACTTATTTTGTTATATGATGTGTCACAGATTACCTATGAAGGGAAGGACTTTGGTGTTGGTTACCTACGCTGACAAACCCTAGAGGGAGAAAATATTTGCACTGTAATAATTCTTGGTAGAATCTCTTCTTTGCTGTCTGCCAGGATCTTGTAATAAAACAGACAGACAGACCGACAGAGACAGACTTTGGGTCAACTCTGTTCTGCTATTTGTCTGTCTGAGTGTCATTAATATTCTTCTTCCATCCAGGAGAGCATACAACATGGGGCAAAGGTTCAGTTTACATCAATCATTGGCTTGCCTGCCCTGTGAATCATAGCATTTTGTGATCATGAGTACATCCAACTGAAAATGAGGGCACTCCTGTGTCAGGACTTGTTGTCTAGACCTTTACCTTACAATTTTCTCCTTTTTATAGTTCCCTTTTCATTTCAATGCTTCTCCTCTTTTTATGTAATCATTAAAGAGGATACTACAGCTCTCCAGGCAGTGCTAACAGGTTGCTTGCTTGCCGCTCATTTAATCTGTAATGCGCCACATCCCACTTGGCCACTTCCTCTAAACCAGGAGACCATTATGGAATGCTGTCGTCCATTGCGTATCAATGTTTGACCATTCCAGGATGGTCAACACATTGTTCAAAATGTGGTGGAAATTCTCGAACTGTAAAATAATGACAGACTGTTTACCATGCCTCTGCAAGACAGACACCCGCTGTTGATATTGATACATATTTGTAAAGCACAAGGAATACCCAAGGGCGTCTTGGCGCTGACGTCTGTAAGAAGCTGTACTGTGGTATCAAAACTAATGGATATTATAGAGGGAAAAAAAAGAGCCGGTATTTGAGATGTTTCCAGAAAATGCTCACATATGACTGACATCTAAGATGCCAGGGCAGCCGATTCCAAAGTTGGCAAGTGGAGTGGACAAAGCTCCTACTCCCCCAGGAAACTTTGTTGGTTTTAGGGACAGTCACTTTTTTGGAAGCTGCAGAGAGCAGACATCTCCTGGGGTATACCATAAGAATTTCTTCTTTAGATACTCCGGGCCTGTACCTTGGAGAGCTTTGTGCGCTGTGCACAGTGCTTAAAAGGCCACTCTCTTTTTAACAGGGAGCCAGTGAAGCTCCACTAGTGCCTCAGAAGCGGATTTGAAATTGGGAATTTTCTTCAGGAGCAGTGTTGGTGCATTTTGCAGGCCCCTGTACTTTATTGAAGAGGCCTTGTTGAATGCCCAAGTAGAGGGCATTACAGTAATCTAGCCTTGACAAAACTAGGGAAATGATGACGGTCTTCTGTAGGTCGAATGAATGAAAGGCCTTTTAGTAGGGAGAAACAGGATGAGGTTAGTTAATTGATCTGATCAATAAATGAGAGTTTTGAATCAAAGGCTACTTCCAAATTCCTAACTTTGGGTACTGGCGTGAGAAGAGGGCCCAAATTCTGTGGCCACCGGGAATGGTTCCACAACGAGGTGTCCTTACTGAAAAGGAGAACCTCCATTTTCTACGAGTTCAGCTTAAGGCAATGACTGCTCATTCAGCGGACTACTGATCTCATACAGTTGTTAAAGCGGTGTGCCACCTCCTCAAAATTACTTGCGGTCGACTCTACGATTTGAGTGTCGTCTGCAAAAAAATGGTTGAGAAACCAAAAGACAGAATCATCTTAGCTAGGGGAGCCACATATATGTTGAAAAGCATAGGGCTTAGTGACAACCCTTGCGGGACATCACAGGGCAAGGAGAAGGATTTGAAGGTAAACTCTCCTAAAGTGACTGATCGCTCTCTGAAAGAAATGAAAGAAATGAACAGAGGAGATCGTACGCTGAACCACCGATCCAGATCGCCACTAGGCACACCAAGTGACGTACAGTGTTAAATGCTGCAGATAGGTCCAAAAGGACCACCACAGTCTTCCCCCTCCGTTGTCCATGATATGTCGTATCTCTTCGGTAGCCACTGTCAATGCTGAATCAGTACTATGGCCTTTCGTAAGCCAAACTGTACTCCATCCAAAATCTCATTTTGATCTAAATACTCTGAGAGAGCAATATTGAAATGCCTCTCGAGGATTTTTGCTGGCATAGGGAGACGCGAGATAGAACAATAGATCTTTCCCTCACCTGGATTGAGGGAAGACTTTTTAAGCAAAGGGAAAATGGAGGCCTTTTTCCAATCCATGGGGAAAATACCCACATTAATAATGCTGTTTAATAAGGTGGTGAGAGGAATAGCTACTGTTCCTGCTACATCTTGAAGAACTTTGGGTGGGCATGGGTCAGAAGGAGCTTCTGATTTAGTACATCCTCTTAGTTCTGTCACTCGCTCATTAGTAAGGAGCTGGAACTTGCGGAGCTCGGAGTTGTTATGACCTGGGGAGTCCTTCCCTAAAGTTGGGGGGTTAGTAGTACAACCAGCATCAAAAACCCCATAGACTGTCTCTACTTTGTTCTTAAAAAATTCTGCTAACTTATTGCATAGCAATTGACTAGGAATCAAGGTATTAGCAGTCGGTAGGCAAGAGAGATCCTAAACAGGTTTTAAAAAGCTGTCTGGTGGAATTCTTCACAAAATAATTTTTTTCAGTGAAGTATTTGGTTTTCTCCCCTATAATCATATTTTTATAGTCCTGGATGATTTGTTTATACCTAGTTCTTTCCTCTGTGCGTAACAGCTTCTCCAAACTTTCTCCTGTCTTTGACATTCCTGTTTCAATGCTCTAAGTTTTGGAGAGAACCATGGTGCTATTTAAGTTGAAGCCACTCATGTTATCTAAAAGTAATGCTGCTTCTTTGTTATTGAGATCTTCCAAATGAAAATTGAAATCACTCTTTATGGTGCAATTTGCATATTGTATACTACTCTCTGACCAGGAATTACCACTTAAAAAGGTATAAGGGAATTCCTAATGCTAACCCATAAGAGGGGTAGACCTCACAGTAGAGAAAAACGAAATGAGCTGTTTGCCACTACCAGGGCATGCAAACCACCACAGTACATGTCCTGCCTTTGACTTACATAGCACCCTGCCCTTAGGGCTACCTAGGGCCTACCTTAGGCGTGACCTATATGTAATAAAAGGGGAGTTTAAGGCTTGGCAAGTAACTTTAAATGCCAAGTCGAAGTGGCAGTAAACTGCACACACAGGCACTGCAGTGGCAAGCGTGAGACAGGTTTAAAAGGCTACTTATGTGGGTGACACAATCAGTGCTGCAGCCCACTAGTAGCATTTAACTTACAGGCCCCAGGTATATGGTATACCACTTTATATGCGACTTACAAGTAAATTAAATATGTCAATCAGGTATACACAATTACACACATTTAGGGAAGACGCATATACACTTTAGCACTGCTTAACAGTGGTAAAGTGCTCAGAGTCCTAAGGCCAACAAAAAGATACACCAAAACGTGGAGGCAAAAAGCACAAAAATAGGGGGAAGACAACCCCAGGACGCTAGGTCTTACTGTAGTGTATGCAACTGAACCACCCAGGACATTGTTTCTGGCTTTGCAAGTAGCATGGAAAGCGCTATATAAATGTCAACCCAGCAAAATAACCGTGTAGGGTCTCTATAGCATGCTGCCAGTTTGAGTATGCTCCACTAAAGGGTTTGAAGAGCTGTACAGATGCAGCAATACAATACAGTACAGTACAGTACAGTACAACATATCTAATTAATGTTTAAGAACAGGACATTCTGTTTGTTCCTGGCCGGCTGACTCACTGATTGCGGGTTTAAGGTTTGCGGATTATTCAGGTAGGTGCAGAGACCACTCTTTTCGAGGAAAAGACTAGTGAAAAAGGCATTTCAAACACACAACGTGAAAATACATATGTTAAGTAACACATCAAAAGAATGAAAATACGCAGCATTTTAAAATGTGTCTGTTCGTCTGTATTTTTGTTTTTCGAAATGACAAAGGAAAAGTAGCTTGCTAATACTGCTTATAAATGTGATGACTAGCTTTAACCCTGCGATGTATCCGCTTTACCTGGAGACATTTGTGAGCCACTTTTCAGTGCTGTTTCCGCTTGCCTGCGCTTGGCCCTTTCTGACCTATTGAGGCTGTCGGTCTGCAGGCATTTAATGGGCGCCCTCCCAAGAGAAACCTGGAGAGCAGCTCCATTAATTAGCTTCTTAACAGCTCATCAATCTCGTCTTCAATCACGAATCTGACACACAAATACCACCTCTGCACACAACTGTTAAAGGTGAAAGCTTCTTGCATGGCAGATGTGTGCTCTAGTATCAGAAAAAAAAACAACACAATGATGTAACCTCTGTGCGCCTGCCAGGACAGCAATGCTGCAGAGAATAACACCTTCGATTTACGGCTACAAATACAAGAAGCAGTGGCAAAGGCATTAGCTCAGGCCTTTGCAAGCCTGTAAATTATTTTTGCAAACACATGCAACAGACATGAAACGTTTAACAGTGATAAAAAGTAAAACTACCACTTTCTAAAGGTAGCGTGCATATGTTTGTAAAAAACAAAGTCATCAGCCTTTTGGCTTGGTCAATCCTTGTTTTGGTTTGTCCTAGTTTTTAGGTCGAGCCTGGGTAGCGCATGTGCTGCTCTGCAAGGCATGCTGTATTGGAGTATGGAGTTGAAGCTCCACCCACTCTCCACCCATATTTTTCATTGGTTTGTGTCATTGTCCTTGGTAAATGCTGGCTTCTGATTCGTTAATAGGCTTGTTAGTCCCTCCTTAGTACCGCCTTGTCTTCATTTGTAACCTCCCATGAGGACTGGCCCTTTTACTTCTGTTACACGTTATGTCTTATTTAGTCTGTAAGCACTATTTTCTCTAATGAGTTTCTCCTACTGCAGGCACGACATGCAACATTCAGTGGGCCATGCACGCTTTTACTTTCCAAGCAGCCGGCGACAATGGCAGACGCTTCTTTGAAATTAAATAGGTCTCGCATTTACAAGAGTTTCAGCTATTGGCATTGTAAATGACAATGGCTTTTATTTATGTGTTAATTATGAAAACAGATAAATAAAAAGCATTGTCATTTACAATGCCAATAGCATAAACTCTGGCAAATGCAAGACCTATTGCATTGCAAATGCTTGTTGCAAAATGTTATCAATGTGTGAAGCTGCCGGCCCCTCATCAATCTAAAAATAAAAAAAAACAACAACATTGGCTAAAGAAAAATATGTTTTTGGACTAAAAAAACATACTTGCCTGGTAGTCTAGGAACTACTTTGTGTGTGGTTTTGCTCTTTGTGAAATGGTAGAATGTAGTCAATTGATGTGAAGTTAGCCAATGGCTGAAAATGTGAATGACTCAATAACTGATCAATGGATGAAGAGTGCTGGCTGAAAGTAAAATCAAAAGGCCTTGACTAACGCCAGACCTTAACCGCGGCGCGAATTCCGCCACGGTGCAGCGGTTTAATTAAGTGGGCGGGGTTGCGTCGGCCAGCGGACGTGCGCAGCACTGCGGAGGTAGTGCTCGCGACGGCCGTTGACCGACAGAAGCAGCGAAGGGGCTAAAATAACCCATTGCAAACATTTAAAAAAAAGCATAAATGAAAGCAGAGATTAGCCTACCAGCCCTAACACTGAAGTGTACTACCTTCTAAGCCAGAGGTCTTCAAACTTTTTGATGCCGAGACCCCCCTGTCAAAAATATTTAGACGCAAGGACCCCCTCCTGACAAAAATTTCTAGAACTTGGTACTCCTCATCATTGACAACTATCAACAACCATAAAAGCCCCCAATTCCCATAGCAAATAATTTTTACAGTGGGGAAATATTATTAAACAGTGTTTATCAAACGAAAGATCAGTGAGAGTGGGGGCGTGGTCAGAGGTGTGGCTAAAAACAAAAGGCCTCATTTATGAGGAATTGGCCTAGGGCGGCGCTACAAGTCTTCTTGCTGCACTGCCCTATGCCAATGTGAAAGGGCAGGAATGCACCTTATTTATGAAATATGGTGCATTCCTGTCCTTTCCCGCTGCGTTGGTGCACAAATTGCTGCCAAGCGCTAATTTAGGCAGGATTGGTTTTGTGCAGGAAGGTGCTCCGAGAGGGGTTTTCCTCTTTCTTTGTGACCTGCAGAATGCAGCACACATGGAGAGAGGAAAAAATACGAGGAGACATGAAAACATTTCTCCTCATTAAGCCTGCAGGTTTACATTGTTTTGTAAATCTGGGGCAGTGTCAAAATCCATGGGTGTTGCGTGGGAACACCCACCGCAATGCCCATGGAACTCCTACTTGACAGACTAAGGCAAGGCAGTGACTTGCGCTGCTTTGTCTTACTCAATATGTATGAGGCCACTCAGCCACGCAGGGTGACTTTGCGTCACCTCATAGATACGATTGCGCAGCCGGAGCTTAAAACAAAATGATGCTCCGGCGGCTCAAGCCTCTCATAAATCAGTTCCAAAATATTTTGCTAGTTTTTTTAAGTCTTTCACCATCAGGTAGCTAAATATAAAATAATGGGTAGCTTAAATGAAAAATAAATTTTAAAAAGTTGTTACTCAGTGGGAAATGCACTGTAGTACATTAGGAAACCTCTATTAGTTAATGCACTGCAGAGGTCGGTTTGTAACCAGAGAGCCACAGAATTAAGTTTGGTTGGTGTAGTGGGGAATAGTGGCTTGTGGATTTTTAGTGCTACAAGGTCACAGCCTGTGACAGAAAGCACTGTGAAAGTGTAAGTCATTAATTTATTCTTGCAATACACACATTATAAGGTAGACTAATACTAACTGCAAAAATAGTTTTAGGATATTATGGAGCTTCTAAAATGTATATTTTAGTAATACTAGAACAAAAGTAATGCATTTTCTTTTTGCATAACTGTCCCTTTAACACCTCCGAGGTACTAAGCGATTAAAAACATGCACTTTACAGCCCAGTTAACTCTTCTTACTACCAGTAAAAAACACAAAAAACAAATCTTTGCCATCACAAAGCAATTAAAGCCAGAACCGCTCCCAAGCACCATTTACATTTGCAGATTAACTCAAAATGCACATTTGCATTTCATTCAGGCAAGCAGGCATCCTGGAACGAAGGATTGTTTCACCTGCTGCCCAGCCGAATCCTTTCACAGAACGGGAGACTCAATTCAGCTGAAGCATTTTAAGGAGCGGAATGAAGCGTCCCGGTTTTCAAGAGGAAGAGCACATGTTTTTGATTCCAGGCAGAAGTGAGGCCTGGAAATGCGCGACCCCCTTCCCAGGACTCCAGGGCAGTCCAGCGAGGTATGGCGCCCCACAGATTGAAGACCTCTGTTCTAAGCGGATGTGCAGATATGAAAGAGAACAAGCATTGGCATAGCCAATAGGTCTCGCTTTTGGGACCTTATAAGTGCTTAGCCATGCAACAGTTGATGTTGTTGTACCAAGGATATTGTGCTGCATAACTAAACACTTATAAGGTCCCAAATGCGAGACCTATTGGCTATGCCAATGCTTTTTATTTTTCTTAAAGGACAAGCAGTGCTATTAGGCTCCGGCTGCCACTTAGTCCACCGCAGGGTAGAAGAGGGATAGAAGAGGGGTAGAGGGGTAGAAGAGGGGTAGAATAGGGGTAAAAGAGGGGTAAAAGAGGGGTAAAAGAGGGGTAAAAGAGGGGTAGAAGAGGGGTAGAAGAGGGGTAGAAGAGGGGTAGAAGAGGGGTAGAAGAGGGGTGGTAGAGGGGTGGTAGAGGGGTAGAAGAGGGGTAGTAGAGGGGTAGAAGAGGGGTAGTAGAGGGGTAGAAGAGGGGTAGAGGGGTAGTAGAGGGGTAGAAGAGGGGTAGAGGGGTAGTAGAGGGGTAGTAGAGGGGTAGTAGAGGGGTAGAAGAGGGGTAGAAGAGGGGTAGAAGAGGGGAAGAGGGGAAGAGGGGTGGAAGAGGGGTAGAAGAGGGGTAGAAGAGGGGTATAGTGGTAGAAGAGGGGTAGAGGGGTGGAGGGGTAGAGGGGTAGAAGAGGGGTAGAGGGGTAGTAGAGGGGAAGAAGAGAGGTAGAGGGGTAGTAGAGGGGTAGAAGAGGGGTAGAGGGGTAGAAGAGGGGTAGAGGGGTAGACGAGGCGTAGAAGAGGGTTAGAAGAGGGGTAGAGTGGTAGAAGAGGGGTAGAAGAGGGGTAGAGGGGTAGTAGAGGGTAGAGGGGTAGTAGAGGGGTAGTAGAGGGGCAGTAGAGGGGTGGTAGAGGGGTAGAAGAGGGGTAGAAGAGGGGAAGAGGGGTAGAAGAGGGGTAGAGGGGTAGAAGAGGGGTAGAGGGGTAGAAGAGGGGTAGAGGGGTAGAAGAGGGGTAGAGGGGTGGAGGGGTAGAAGAGGGGTAGTAGAGGGGTAGAGGGGTAGTAGAGGGGAAGAAGAGAGGTAGAGAGGTAGAGGGGTAGTAGAGGGGTAGTAGAGGGTTAGTAGAGGGGTAGGAGAGGGGTAGAGGGGTAGAAGAGGGTTAGAAGAGGGTTAGAAGAGGGGTAGAAGAGGGGTAGAGGGTTAGAAGAGGGGTAGAAGAGGGTTAGAAGAGGGTTAGAAGAGGGGTAGAAGAGGGGTAGAAGAGGGGTAGAAGGGTAGAAGAGGGGTAGAGTGGTAGAAGAGGGGTAGAGGGGTAGAAGAGGGGTAGAAGAGGGGTAGAAGAGGGGTAGAAGAGGGGTAGAGGAGTAGAAGAGGGGTTGAGGGGTAGTAGAGGGGTAGTAGAGGGGTAGAGGGGTGGAAGAGGGGTAGAGGGGTAGAAAAGGGGTAGAAGAGGGGTAGAGGGGTAGAAGAGGGGTAGAAGAGGGGTAGAGGGGTAGAAGAGGAGAAGAGGGGTAGTAGAGGGGTAGAAGAGGGGTAGTAGAGGGGTAGAAGATGGGTAGAGGGGTAGAGGGGTAGAACACCGAGACACCCAAGGGTATTTGTGCGCTCTACAAATTGCTTAAATAAATAAATAGAAGAGGAGTAGAGGGGTAGAGGGGTAGAAGAGGGGTAGAAGGGTAGAAGAGGGGTAGTGGGGTAGAGGGGTAGTAGAGGGGTAGAAGAGGGGTAGTAGAGGGGTAGAAGAGGGGTAGAAGAGGGGTAGAGGGGTAGAAGAGGGGTAGAGGGTTAGAAGAGGGGTAGAGGAGGGTTAGAAGAGGGGTAGAAGAGGGGTAGAGGAGGGGTAGAAGAGGGGTAGAAGAGGGGTAGAGGGGTAGTAGAGGGGTAGTAGAGGGGTAGTAGAGGGGTAGTAGAGGGGTAGAGGGGTAGAAGAGGGGTAGAGGAGGGGTAGAGGAGGGGTAGAGGGGTAGTAGAGGGGTAGAAGAGGGGTAGAAGAGGGGTAGAAGAGGGGAAGAGGGGTAGAGGGGTAGAAGAGGGGTAGAAGAGGGGTAGAAGAGGGGTAGAGTGGTAGAAGAGGGGTAGAGGGGTGGTAGAGGGGTAGAGGAGGGGTAGAGGGGTGGTAGAGGGATAGAAGAGGGGTAGAAGAGGGGTAGTAGAGGGGTAGAGGGGTAGTAGAGGGGTAGTAGATGGGTAGAAGAGGGGTAGAGGGGTAGAAGAGGTGTAGTAGAGGGGTAGTAGAGGGGTAGAGGGGTAGAAGAGGGTAGAGGGGTAGAAGAGGGGTAGAAGAGGGGTAGAGGGGTAGTAGAGGGGAAGAAGAGAGGTAGAGGGGTAGTAGAGGGGTAGAAGAGGGGTAGAGGGGTAGAAGAGGGGTAGAGGGGTAGACGAGGCGTAGAAGAGGGTTAGAAGAGGGGTAGAGTGGTAGAAGAGGGGTAGAAGAGGGGTAGTAGAGGGGTAGTAGAGGGGTAGAGGGGTAGTAGAGGGGTAGTAGAGGGGCAGTAGAGGGGTGGTAGAGGGGTAGAAGAGGGGTAGAAGAGGGGAAGAGGGGTAGAAGAGGGGTAGAGGGGTAGAAGAGGGGTAGAGGGGTAGAAGAGGGGTAGAGGGGTAGAAGAGGGGTAGAGGGGTGGAGGGGTAGAAGAGGGGTAGTAGAGGGGTAGAGGGGTAGTAGAGGGGAAGAAGAGAGGTAGAGAGGTAGAGGGGTAGTAGAGGGTTAGTAGAGGGGTAGAAGAGGGGTAGAAGAGGGGTAGAAGAGGGGTAGAGGAGGGGTAGAGGGGTGGTAGAGGGATAGAAGAGGGGTAGAAGAGGGGTAGTAGAGGGGTAGAGGGGTAGTAGAGGGGTAGTAGATGGGTAGAAGAGGGGTAGAGGGGTAGAAGAGGTGTAGTAGAGGGGTAGTAGAGGGGTAGAGGGGTGGAGGGGTAGAGGGGTAGAAGAGGGGTAGAGGGGTAGTAGAGGGGAAGAAGAGAGGTAGAGGGGTAGTAGAGGGGTAGAAGAGGGGTAGAGGGGTAGAAGAGGGGTAGAGGGGTAGACGAGGCGTAGAAGAGGGTTAGAAGAGGGGTAGAGTGGTAGAAGAGGGGTAGAAGAGGGGTAGAGGGGTAGTAGAGGGGTAGAGGGGTAGTAGAGGGGTAGTAGAGGGGCAGTAGAGGGGTGGTAGAGGGGTAGAAGAGGGGTAGAAGAGGGGAAGAGGGGTAGAAGAGGGGTAGAGGGGTAGAAGAGGGGTAGAGGGGTAGAAGAGGGGTAGAGGGGTAGATGTGGGGTAGAGGGGTGGAGGGGTAGAAGAGGGGTAGTAGAGGGGTAGAGGGGTAGTAGAGGGGAAGAAGAGAGGTAGAGAGGTAGAGGGGTAGTAGAGGGGTAGTAGAGGGTTAGTAGAGGGGTAGGAGAGGGGTAGAGGGGTAGAAGAGGGTTAGAAGAGGGTTAGAAGAGGGGTAGAAGAGGGGTAGAGGGTTAGAAGAGGGGTAGAAGAGGGTTAGAAGAGGGGTAGAAGAGGGGTAGAAGAGGGGTAGAAGGGTAGAAGAGGGGTAGAGTGGTAGAAGAGGGGTAGAGGGGTAGAAGAGGGGTAGAAGAGGGGTAGAAGAGGGGTAGAAGAGGGGTAGAGGAGTAGAAGAGGGGTTGAGGGGTAGTAGAGGGGTAGTAGAGGGGTAGAGGGGTGGAAGAGGGGTAGAGGGGTAGAAAAGGGGTAGAAGAGGGGTAGAGGGGTAGAAGAGGGGTAGAAGAGGGGTAGAGGGGTAGAAGAGGAGAAGAGGGGTAGAAGAGGGGTAGTAGAGGGGTAGAAGAGGGGTAGTAGAGGGGTAGAAGATGGGTAGAGGGGTAGAACACCGAGACACCCAAGGGTATTTGTGCGCTCTACAAATTGCTTAAATAAATAAATAGAAGAGGAGTAGAGGGGTATAGGGGTAGAAGAGGGGTAGAAGGGTAGAAGAGGGGTAGTGGGGTAGAGGGGTAGTAGAGGGGTAGAAGAGGGGTAGTAGAGGGGTAGAAGAGGGGTAGAAGAGGGGTAGAGGGGTAGAAGAGGGGTAGAGGGTTAGAAGAGGGGTAGAGGAGGGTTAGAAGAGGGGTAGAAGAGGGGTAGAGGAGGGGTAGAAGAGGGGTAGAAGAGGGGTAGAAGAGGGGTAGAGGGGTAGTAGAGGGGTAGTAGAGGGGTAGAGGGGTAGAAGAGGGGTAGAGGAGGGGTAGAGGAGGGGTAGAGGGGTAGTAGAGGGGTAGAAGAGGGGTAGAAGAGGGGAAGAGGGGTAGAGGGGTAGAAGAGGGGTAGAAGAGGGGTAGAAGAGGGGTAGAGTGGTAGAAGAGGGGTAGAGGGGTGGTAGAGGGGTAGAGGAGGGGTAGAGGGGTGGTAGAGGGATAGAAGAGGGGTAGAAGAGGGGTAGTAGAGGGGTAGAGGGGTAGTAGAGGGGTAGTAGATGGGTAGAAGAGGGGTAGAGGGGTAGAAGAGGTGTAGTAGAGGGGTAGTAGAGGGGTAGAGGGGTAGAAGAGGGGTAGAGGGGTAGAAGAGGGGTAGAAGAGGGGTAGAAGAGGGTTAGAAGAGGGTTAGAAGAGGGTTAGAAGAGGGGTAGAGTGGTAGAAGAGGGGTAGAGTGGTAGAAGAGGGGTAGAGGGTGGAGGGGTAGAGGGGTAGAAGAGGGGTTGAGGGGTGGAGGGGTAGAGGGGTAGAGGGGTAGTAGAGGGGTAGAGGGGTAGTAGAGGGGTGGTAGAGGGGTAGAAGATGGGTAGTAGAGAGGTAGAGGGGTAGAAGAGGGGTAGAGGGGTAGAAGAGGGGTAGAGGGGTAGAAGAGGGGTAGAAGGGTAGAGGGGTAGAAGGGTAGAAAAGGGGTAGAAGAGGGGTAGAAGAGGAGTAGAGGGGTAGAAGAGGGGTAGTAAGAGGGGTAGAAGAGGGGGTAGAGGGGTAGAAGAGGGGGGTAGAGGGGTAGAAGAGGGGTAGAGGGGTAGAAGAGGAGTAGAGGGGTAGAAGAGGGGTAGAGGGGTAGAAGAGGGGTAGAGGGGTAGAAGAGGGGTAGAGGGGTAGAAAGGTAGAAGAGGGGTAGAAGGGTAGAAGAGGGGTAGAGGGGTGGTAGAGGGGTAGAAGAGGGGTAGAAGAGGGGTAGTAGAGGGGTAGTAGAGGGGTGTTAGAGGAGTAGTAGAGGGGTAGTAGAGGGGTGGTAGAGGGGTAGTAGAGGGGTGGTAGAGGGGTAGTAGAGGGGAAGTAGGGTAGAGGGGAGGAGGGGTAGAAGAGGGGTAGAAGAGGGGTAAAGAGGGGTAGTAGAGGGGTAGAGGGGTAGTAGAGGGGTAGTAAAGGGGTAGAGGTGGGGTAGAGGGGTGGTAGAGGGGTAGAAGAGGGGTAGAGGGGTAGAAGAGGGGTAGAGGGGTAGTAGAGGGGTAGAGGGGTAGTAGAGGGGTAGTAGAGGGGTAGAGGGGTAGAAGGGTAGAAGGGGGTAGAGGGGTAGAAGAGGGGTAGAGGGGTAGAAGAGGGGTAGAAGAGGGGTAGAGGGGGGGTAGTAGAGGGGTAGAGGGGTGGTAGAGGGGTAGAGGAGGGGTAGAAGAGGAGTAGAAGAGGGGTAGTAGAGGGGTAGTAGAGGGGTAGTAGAGGGGTAGAAGAGGGGTAGAAGAGGGCTAGTAGAGGGGTATAAGGGTAGAAGAGGGGTAGAGGGTTAGAAGAGGGGTAGTGCAGTGGTGCTATATATTTATCACAGCGGCAGTACACTGTGAATGTCCTGCAAGGGTTTTATTTTATATAAAAATACATCACTTTAGTAATGTCTCAGAATATATAAATATATGCAAAGTAAGAATGAAAGTCAAAAAGTAACCAACCTTGCCAATAGGTCTGGTCTTGATACATTTGTACAGGTTCTATGTTGAATGCATTGAAAAATACCGCACGTGCAGGTGCTCATTTGCCTACAGACACGGCCCAGATGTGCATTTGAACGCACATGTACACACAATCGGACCGCACACGTAGCAGCACATGCAGACGCAGGTGGATGTTGGTTGGAAAAATGCTTAAAATCATGGCTGTGAAGTGCTATAGAGGGATGGACAGCTGGCTGGGGGTGTATGCGATGGTGGGTGGAAGGATGTGTAGATAGAAGGGCGTTGATGCATTGCTGGGTGGATAAAAGAGTGAGTGAATAGATGAATGCTTGGGTCTCCGTGGATAAATTAGTGTTTGCTTGTTAGTGGATGGATATATGCTTACGTGGTTTACGTGGGTTGATGGAAATATGTGGGTGAGTGGATGAATGTACGAGTATTTAGAAGTAAGAATAGAAGAGCAAATGTTTTTAAGAGTAAGAATACATATGTAAGAGTAGCAGTAAGTAGGAGTAAGATGAAGAGTCAGTAAAAGTAAGTATAAGAGTGAGAGTGGGAGTACCTGGAAGCAACAGTAGGAATAAGTCGAGAAATAAGTGTAAAAGGAGGAGTAAGATCCAATGTACAGAGGTGTCGAAGTAGGAGTACGATTAGGAATATGTGTAGAGTAAGAGTGGGAGTAATTAAAAGAAAGTATATGTTTAAGTATGAGTACTAGTAGGAATAATTGTGGGAGTAAGTAAGAGTAGGTGTACATAGGATTAAAAGTATGTCTGGGAGTATGATTCGGAGTAAATAGTAAGAGTAGAAGAATACAGGAGTGGGAGCATCTGTCTAGATGGAGTAAAACGTAGAGAGTAAGACTAAATCCGAGTAAGCCAAAACATTTGGCACCGACCATGAAAGAAGCTGTCATGTGGCGCTTGCAAAAGTTCCGGCACTTTCTAAAACTTTGTTTAATTGATATTGGTTAAGCAGCTCAGCCCAAAGATAGATTAATGAAGTGTTTAAAAAATGTATACGACATTGGAATCTTGCGCAAAGCTCTATTAGACAAAGTCAGTGGTGTGTTACTGATGAAAAGGAATTTGTTGAATTTAACTACATCCAAACTTCCCTCGATGGAATCTACTCGATAACCACATAGTAAGCCAAGAGGCCACACACTGTCATTAAATAAACATAAGACCACGTACTGCCAGCAACGCAAAACGCAGTTGGCAAGAGAAATGTAGAAGCATAGCTGGAATTCCTTCATCCAAACCAGAGAGAATATAGAACAAGCGGTCTTTAAAAAGGAGACGGAGAGGGCGGAGCGAGTGGGCGCGCGGCAGCAAAAGTGAAAGCAGCTGCAGCGTCCACACGCTTTCTGTGTGCCCGCGAGCGATGCGCTGAGCGCATGATGAGAGAGGTAAGCCAGATGGCGCCTCTGCTCGTAACTGTGCGCGTAACCGCACGCTCGAGGCCACACAGAAAGCGTGTGGTCGGATTTTTGAATGCCCACTCACTAAAAGTCTCGCCAGAGCAGCGCATGCGCTGGGTCAGGCGAGACCGAAAAATGCTGTCACTATCAGTGAAGAAAGCTATCGGCAGAAGTCGGCTGTCCCAGTACCCCATGCTGTGGGCTGAGGTGGGCGGAAGCAAAAGGTGAATGACACTTGAACTGGCCAATGGTTAAAGAGGGTGGACCAAAATCACCAATGTGCATATGTTCATGTATGTAGTTTTATTATTATTGTTTTCTATTTTTTTTTTTTATTAAGAAAACTTAGGGGTGGTTAGACAGCTAATATTGTCTCTAGGTCAGACAGCCAGACGAAAAAAGGCTTTGTTCCTTCAATCCTGCCTTTCTCCTTGTTCTCTAAATGTCTTAGTACATTTTAAGTACTTCTGTACGTAGGGTCATGTACTTCTAAGGTTTCCAGATGACTCAACGTCATAAGGGAAATCCTTTTCAGCCTGGTGTCTTTTTAGAACCTAATGTATGCTGGGAGTTATAGTCTTCATTCATTTCAAATGGAGTAATTGGGCTAACCAACCTGAACATAATGATTTGTGAAAAAAAGCCCATAGTATGAAAAGGTGTCCTTGATGTGTAATCAACAAGTAACCTTACCTACTTCCTCCAGTTCTTTTGGTACAGGATACTAATATGTACTGATATGTAATAAACAGAATCATTATTCCCATTCTGTTTCCTCCCACGAGTAGTCTGCCATTGGTGGTATGGTCTATTTGCTGTGGACTGGCCACGGACAGCCACTCGCAATCTGGCTGAGATCTGCAGATCTGAGATCTGCACTTTAATGTCATTTTTGTTTCTTATCCGTTCATATCACATTGATCTGGAGTGAGTCTTTTCTGCAATACTCTGCCATTCATAATGCAGCCATACTGTGGCCCTCCATGGCACACATCCAAAGGTGTCCTTTCCCTATTATTAATTTCTAATGTCACCAGAACAACTCTCTAGTGTCTGTGTGCAGGGTACTGACTTTTGTAGATTGTGTTCTGTTAAATATATGCTGTGGAGGTCAGCAAACCAGTGGTGCATGTGTTGTGCTTATGTAAGATGGCAAGAAATCCTGAAGTCTGACCAATTCCGTTGGATGCCCAAATCACTAACAGAGCAGCCTTCAGAGTTTACACATAACAGTGCATTTCCCTATAGTTTGCTATGCCTGTGTATAGTACATACAGTATCTTTGCTGCCAAGGATGCACCCCCCCTAAAATAGCTTGCCAAAATGTACCATTTTAGTAATTTGCGATCAATAGTATTCCCACCAGTGTCCCCAAATCTTGTTTTGTTTGCAAGGTCAACCTCTTGGTACGTATATGTGTTTCTCTTGCTTCGCTCACCAATCCACTGCTGCTCCACAGTCCATCAGTGTGGGAGGGACTGGGATTTCCATTGTTTTTGCAATGTCTCTTTGCAATTATTGTGGCCATGCCTTTCAGAACATGTTCTCTCCACCCCCACTCCCCCCCAATCCTAGTCTTCTCAAATTTCCAAGAGTGCTACTTTGGGTGTTTCGCTACTACCCAGATTAACACTCTTACAATAGCCTGCCAATATTGGGAAATTTTAAGATATGCCCAAGTGACATGTAAATAGTCAGCGCTGGATCTGTACAAAAGAAGCAGGAAGGGGGTGAGAGCCTACACCATGACATAACTTTTGAGGTGTAAAGTACGCAGCATGCAGATATTTCAACTGAACCAATCTTAAGCAGGTTGAAATGGAAATTTCCCGTGGCGCCATTCTGGCCTCTCTCCATTCTGCATCATCAAGGGATCAGATCCAACCCCACCATTTCTCCGAGTGCTCCAAATCTATCCGGAGCATTGATCAGTAATGAGCGCAATATCGGAGATATCCTCCCTCCCCTTTCTCAAGGGCCTGATCATGACTTTAGCTTCCATCGGTCTATATTCTGGAGGGTCCCCTATCACTACTAGGTAGCAAGCAAGAGTGTGACAAAACTGGAAATATTATTAAAAATTGGGATCCATATAAATCAAACTGTGCTCGAAGGTCTTGGAATTATTTAATATATAACCCCTGCCATATGTCTCCCAGGTTTGTGAAGCATATTTGTTGAATCCGTGGTTGGGAGGTGCCACCCAACCATCGTTCCCTCGGCAGCTGAGTCTACCACTCGGTGTCACGCAACATTGAGTGCCATATCTGGAATAGTACTTTCCTTAACTCTGGAAGGTACTGTGGTATTGGGTCTCCATAGAGGAAGCCCATAATATTGTTTAACCCCAGTAGAGAGAGTTCCACTTGATAGGCAGGGTCATCCCATTCCCCACTCAACCAGTCATTAATGACCACAATTTGTAATGACCAATAGTACAGTACTAAGGCTGTTAAGGCTGCCATACTCATTCCACCATCATATACCGACTGTAGACATATGTCAAATGCAATCCACAAAAGGTGATCAGCTCAAAGGAATTAGTGGATAAAGATTGCATGGTTTTAGGACCACTGGTTGGGAATTATCAGAGAGAAATTCTGCAAGAGACAGAGAAATATTGCTAAAATCATCATTTTCAACAGAGTCCCTCTACCTAAAGTATGGAATAGGCGTTTTGTCCATTTCTGGAGATTCCTCTTCACTTTCATTAGCAAGGGAGCAAGATTAAGTCTCCATTGAAAGCTGGGTTCAAGCATTAGATAGAAGCAAAGATATTGCATTGTCGCCTTTAAGTGGAACTTGAAGGGGACTTGGTCCAGTTGATTAAGTCCTGCGGCTTCTTCATATAAGCTCAATATTTGGATAAGGAAAGACCTGGCAGTTTGGGAGTAGTTAAGAATAACAGCAGGTCATCAGCATATAGCACAATTATGTCCCCCGCACATCCCTGCCATCGCCAGTCTTTGTGCATCACATCTGATCAGTCAGGCTAGGGGCTCTAAATATAGGGAAAAAATGAATGGAGGCAAAACTACAACATTCACCTGTACCTGCACAGTAGACTCCGAGTAAAGAATCTTAACATACTGCCTAATGCGATGCCTGAATTTCATACGTACTAGAAGACCCTCCAGAAAAGTTCAGTTATGAAAGTCAAAAGCTTTTTGCGAAGTCAATGAGTAACAAAGCGTAAGGATCTCTGATCTGGTAGAATAAGGCTACAGCCACTTGCACCCGACAGATGTAATGGCGGTGCTATGGTTGGGCATAAAGCCACATTAGTATGGGAGGATCAATGTTGTTAGAACACGGAGAAGCTAATTTGCCAGGAATTTAGCAAAGGCACTAATCTCTGTATTTATCAATGAGATTGGACGTTATAAGGCACACTAGTCCGGGAATCTACTTTCCTTGTGGATAACCACTATTATAGCTGGATTAACTCTGGGGTGGGTTGAGGGGAAGAGGGGACAGGTGGAATCCATTTTGTTACGCTTCACTGTATAGATCCAGCAAATGGGGAGAGATAATCTCACAGAATTTGCGGTAATACTCAAGTGGAAAGTCGTCTGGCCCAGGTGTTTTGCCTGGGTTTATGATATTCATAGCCTTGTCAATCTCCTCCAATGTAATGGGCTGGTCCAGTTACACTTTGTTAGAAAATGTAAGTGATGGCAATGGTATGCTGATGAGTAGAGAAGTGGCCTGTTCTTGAGGAAGGTGTTTAAGATGGGCATAAAGCTTATTATAATAGGCTGCAAAGGCATCCACAATTTCTGCCGCCTTTTACAGCATATGACCGGCCTGGTCTTTACTCTCCAGGACTACTCTAGAGGCTGCATCTCTGGTGGCCAACCAGTAACCTTCCATTTTTATCCCCTCATTCGCAGACTCTCCTGGTTAAGGCCATCCAGCAATTCCAGGCCTCCTCCATAGAGAATTGATGAATCAAGGCTTGTAATGCTGAAGTTGTCGATGGACGGTTCCAGCAGGCATTGATGATCTAATGCCATAATCTGAGTCTCAAGAGCCACCATGTGCCTTTTTTTCTCCCGTTCTCTGTACGTTACACAGACCTTAGCTATTACCCATATAGCAGCTTTCCCCGCCGCCCACAATATGCCCGGTGAGGCAACCGTGTGCAGTGGTTTTTAACTTCAAATTCCCGAAGGTATTCTTGGAAACTGGTTCCCATAAAGTGCAATCCTTGGTCTAGTGTACATAGTTACTCGGAAATTTAAATGTAGTAAAGATATGCCAAGTTCAGTGGTTTCAGCGTTTTGATGCCACCACTAGATGTCCCTGTGTAAATAGCCACCCACGTGGTGATAGCTGAATCAATATTAGGCCACAAAGAGTTTTTTTGTGACAAGTCCTACCTCCATATGTAACATGTTCACCCCTCAATCGTTGGTGCTTTCCTTAATTAGGAATGAATTGGAAAGTTTTAGTTGCCAATCTTTAACAGCTCAGCTGTGAAAAGTCACTTCTATCTCATGTTGCTGAAGACATTATTTCAGTACCTAAATTTCAGTCAAAAATCTCCCTTGTTCAATCCAGGCTAGATTATCACAAAGCCATATATTTGGGCCTACCAGTCTTCCTGATGGAAAAAATGGCTCCGGATCAGCAAGGGCTTTCACAAAATCCTAGGCAAGAACACATAACAATACTACTATTAATCTTACAATAAAAGTCATCAACCATAAAGCCGCCTTCAGTATCTAGATCAGCCAGGTGTCCAAGGCGGTAATTATTATCTCTACCTCACTCAGAATATCACCCCTTTTCTTTAACATCACAAAGCTTCACTCACATGGGCTATCCTTGTAACTATGTCAAAGCCTTATTTACTGGGCTATAGTGGTTCTTTAAGACACTATAGCCTATCTAAAGTAGGAGCCATGCTCATTTTCAAACTGAAACCCATGGAACACCAAATGGCCTTGAAACGCGTCCACTGACTCCTGATGACCGCTCACATCAACCTCAATGTGCTCCTCTCACAAGGGGGTCTATTCTGGCTTTCGAAGGTGGCATCCAACCAAGTACTTAGACCCGGCAAAGCCAATCTCTTTGCCACTCCCATGGCCAAAAAAAGTCAATACTGCTGCAAAGAAAATCTCTGGCCTCTGGCCCAAATTATGGCACACTTCTCCTGCAAACAGCAAAACCGTAAAGATCTTTACACCTTCAGGAAATGATGACGACCAAACTGTTTAAACTTCACCTCACCCATGATAATGCCGCCCATCCATCATACAGATTCACTCTTCCTCTGCACTTTTATCTATCTCTACCCATAGACATCATTTAGGGGTAGCCGGGGGGGGGGTCACAGCTGTGACCCCTGGCTTGCCCTTTGTGACCCCTACCACTGCTTTTGCGGCCCCTAGCCTCAGAGGACGCAAAATCAGTGCCATGAACACAGGGGCGGCTCCGCATTCCTTACTTTCTGCCCATTTTTCATTATACTAATGCTGAATAATATTGTATTATTCACTATTGGTGTAGTGTAATAAAAAATGGAGCACACTTAGCTGGAACAGAACCTTTGGTGGCAGGAAAAATGGTATTAAATGTATATTGTGTGAGTTCTTGTAGGTGAGAATGTTTTTAAGTGAGAGAGCGTGCATGCGTAAGCATGTGTGTGTGTGCGTGGGTAAGTCAGTGACAGGTAGTGTGTGAGATCGAGGCCCAGATTTACTTATCTTTGATGCAAGGCAACGTAAGTTGCTATGCCGCTTTGCGTGAAAGGGAGAGGAAAAAAATGTGTCATATCTACTAAGATATGGCATTTTTTTTTCTCTCTCCCCTTGCGATGGTGCCCTTTTGGCAGCCGTGAATTAACACACACACCCTTGTGCCATAGTGCAAGTGTGTGTTCTCTGAAGCACAGGTTCTATACTTGAAGGAGTCCCTTCCACTACAAAAACTCTCTTAAGGCTTTTCCCACTTTATATATGTGCTGTACAAT
The DNA here is from genome assembly GCA_963921515.1 of Calotriton arnoldi. Lineage (NCBI taxonomy): Eukaryota > Metazoa > Chordata > Amphibia > Caudata > Salamandridae > Calotriton > Calotriton arnoldi. Next base: position 428,002 of record CAWUFW010003000.1, on the reverse strand, counting down.
GCAGCATACATGCAAAGTTGGAAAAACGAGGAGAAATGAAAACATTTCTCCTCGGAGTACCTGCCTCAAGGAAGCGTAAGATTTTGGCACAAATTCCTGTCTAGCAATGTTTGTAGATCGGAATTTGCATGTGGTTCATTGTTCTATAATGTTCAAACAAGGGAACATTTAGAATGTTTCACCCGATTCTGGATTGATGCTGTAAGATCCAGCGTCGTACTTCCTGTGTAGTTTTCCCAATATATTTCCGGTATACGTCAAATTACATGGACACTCAATACAATATACAACGTTGTTAGAACCACAGTTTGTCCGAGTTTGTTAAATGCCAATTTTTCCAGAATATTTTGGCTTCTGGCTATTGTATGATAAACCACACTGCTGATGATATTAGGTGATTTGTATTGGATGGGGTTAACAAGGATGCATGATGTGGACTGGACACTCACCATAAAAACAAGCATTTGCAATGCAATAGGTCTCGCATTTGTGAAAGTTAGAGCTATTGTGGTAGTAAATGCCAATGTTTTTTAATTATGTTTTTTGTTTGCTGTGGAGTGATTATTTAAAGAAAAAGTGTGTTCCAGTGCCATGCTTGCGCCTTGGAGTTGTCGGACAAATTGTTTTTTTGCATTTAAAATGGGGTACTGGAGGGAAAACTACATGTACCAGAATGCAACAGGGAACTAGAATCTACACCCGTAACACAAAAGACGTGGTTTCTGTTTCCTTTTGTGTGAGTGTACAACAGGTAACTGTGCACGAACATACACGCAGTGTACATACAGAGAAATCATAGTGTGCAAGCATAGCACACATGGAGTGTGCAAACAGCATACAGAGATCACCCTGTTCACCTACTCTGGGCCTAGATGCATTATGCCCACGGATAACGCAAGGTACAAGACATAATGCTTGTGGCTATAGCCGTGTGATTTAGGTTCCCAAAGAGAAGGTCTCTGGTAGTTTGTGGAGCCATTTTTATTTGGAGTGTGAATAGGATCAAAAGGTGTGTGTGCGGGGGTCTATTTTCTTATCTCTGTGTTATGTCGGTTCTCGTCAGCCTCTGATTCTGTATACATCTGTTGGTACATTATGTCAGCATGTATGCGCCTACACGGATTCTTGTCGATTTTTACCTCTGTATTACTGAGCTCGTGTGTGACTGTCTGTGCTGTAACCTGAGCTGTGCGTGTAAATTAATAATGTGCATTTCCTTTTCCATTGTAGAAGCAGGGGAAATGTGATTTATTACAGGTGTGTGGAAGCTGCGAGAACAGATTACTGAGGCATTATGCAGATTGAGTAGTAATCTATTTGTGTTGTAGTACTTTACACTTCGGAGCTTTATTGATTTAGGGTTCATATTTAACTGGTGCCTGCTACAATGCAGTCGTAATAAGTTTTGAAATTTACAAGTGGCTTAGAGAGAAGCACAGACCATTGAGCAGTCGCTGATATGACACTACAGTACACGACATTACCATGGAGACCAGCTTGTTAACATCAATGATGAGCCGACACAGAGTTGCTACAGTCAGCAGCTCTGGCCGTAACACCACATCCTCTCACCCTCTTCCAAGCTGCGCTCACAAAGCCCCCATGAAAAATGAACAGCAGCACAATGGCGTCATGTTAGGCAACCACTCACCCAAATCCTAAATGTAAGCATGGGTGAGGTGGGGACCCACAAGGGGCCCGAATGAATAGGCAGTTTTTACTGCCTCTTTTAAGTGGATCAGAGTAGGCGAGGATTTAGTGCCGGTTAGTTGGTTGTTCCAGTGGTTCTCCCTTTGGGAGCATGGATACAAATGACAGGGGGACTCTGACACAGTCAAGTCGTGCTGGGAAATGCCGTACACGAGAACGTGGGGCAGTGAAAAGCAGCAACCGAAAAGGAGCAAGATGAGGTCCGGAGTGCCCCTGCTAGAGGGGTGCTGGGAATTGGACAGGGCAACATTAGGCCGGTTAGAACCTAGGTCAAGAAAGAAACAACCCAAGTCCAAAAAAAATAGAAAATACTGCACCCCCCCAAAGGCTCTGACATGCAAACACTTTTGAAGGAGCACAACATCGTGGCGAGCTGTAAAACAAACCACTCGCCTCCCCTGCAGACCAACCGCAGGGGGTAACCCATGACATACCGGTCACACTGCTTCAGTTGAAGGGATCATAACATCCATCCCTCTCCTACAAAATACACCACTGTAGGACCAACCCTCACCGAACAAAGCCCACCACTCATGGTTACTGATGCCAGGGAAAAGATTAATGTCCTGTAACCCCGACCTCACCTATCCGTCTGTTCATCGGAGGATGTGGCCTACCGGCTGGAACGGTCGAACTCGAAGCTGGGGAACCGGGTTTGAGTCTCGGCAGGGGCGCTCAACATTCTGTGCAAATCACTTAATCTCCCCGTGCCTAATGTAATGAATGTGTCTGTTTGTGATGCAACTGGTGCTTATGTAAAGCGCTCTGATACCTTCGGGTCGAGTTCGTGCTATATAAAAGTCCGGAAAAAAAAGTGGCACGAGGCAGGACTGAAGAACACTGCACTGTTAAAAAAACTGCGGAACATTACAAAACTTGCCAGGAGTAGAGGTGAAGAGGGATTAGGTTCTTTTGATGGCTACAAGCTGAGATCTTTTGTGGGTTTTCTTTGAGAGGCGAGGAATGAGGAGTTGGGGAGCGGGAGCAATGACGTGATTGTAGCATTTGCAGGTCAGGCAGAGGCGTGCGCTCGAGCTGTTGAGAATGTTTTCAAGCCCCCCATCGCCTGTTTACTTATTTCTGTAGCAATAAAATGTGCTCGTAAACAATTTTTACAGACGTCTAAAACGTGCTAATTACATTTGGTAAGCATCTGACATGAGGTCATTGAGCTTCATATGTCCCTGCACGAGTCCCACTGCACCCCGCTGGAGAAGGGTGTGGCTGTGACTTCCCTTGTATGGTGAAGGCTGGGGTCCCCCTGCGTTGGTGCTCGGAGACCATCTAACGGAATTGTGTGATACTGCTTATAACACTGAAAGCTGCACTCAGAAAACAATCAGGCAGCTCAACATGCACTCTTGCGCCCGTACTCCCCTCTCATGCCGATGCACCCACCACTTAGCCTGTGTAATGACATACCCGGCAGTTCCCGCTGTGCTCCGCTATTCCTGCCGCTGGTACTAATTCTGGGCCAGAGCCACACCTCCGAGACAGTTGCAGACAAGTTTCACCGAAAGTAGTGCCCACGCAAGCGCAGCCCAGTTTCCAAGGCCACGCTTCTCACAGGGGCCGCAAGATCGCCACACAACACGGGCGATTCCTGTTGTCTGCCCTCTATAAAAAAAAGAAATGCTCACGCCAGAACAAAAACAGCCATTTGTAAGGCGGGGTAAAGGGAGGATTGGAAACGGGCTCACGCCAGAACTCTCAGCGTTTTATCAACGCCAGAACAAAAGCAGCCATTTGTAAGGCGGGGTAAAGGGAGGATTGGAAACGGGCTCACGCCAGAACTCTCGGCGTTTCATCATCTGCGTCTGCTTGTTGAACCCTTTGTTGGCTCGTCCGCTACGGGCTCCCGGATCATAGGTCGACGCTTCTCACGTGCAGCAAGGGGAAGAGATGCTGTGCGCGTGCACATCTCCTGTCCAGGCAGGCACGGCAAACAGGAGACAGGGAGGGAACAAACATGCCTCCCTTCCAATCAAAAGCGCGCATTTTTGACGCGAGCCAATGCAAATCATGGGTGGAGCTTCCACCCCGCTTCGGAGGCAAAACCGACGACAATAGATCTCGTAAGCGAGCAGCGCATGCGCTGCGTCGCTAGGCGAGACCGAAAAACGGATGGGTTTGGGAAGGTGATATAGTAAGACAAGGATTCAACCAACAAATTGAATTGCAAATACTGGCTACATTATCGACCTATTACCCCTCCCGAGTATGAGTATATTTGTATCTTGTCACCATTAATCGAAGTAATAGAACTTTAGTTAGAGGAATATTTCGAGCTGGACTTTGCCCAATCTGTCCCCTTTAACACAGCCGACTCGTCTTTTTAAGATGAGTTATGCGTTACATGTTAACTATAGCATTAATTCTAGATTCATATGCAGTGTTTGCAAACCTGTTTGAGTTTTGTGAATGGACAGTATTTTATGGAAATAACTGCAATACTTCATTGACTCATTTATTCTGCTGGTGGTTTGTTATTATCTATGTCCTTTTTTCATTCAGGATTCATATGACTCGAGTAAAGGACGCACACTGTCATACATAATAGGTTATCCCTGACCAATCCAGTACGGCTGATAATCCGTGTTTCACAATTCCCTGTTTACATTCCTAGATTGTTGAGGTCCTGTTTATTGGTGGAAGTTAAATGTTTCAATAGTTTGTAATAACAAATTATTGCCTATGAATTCTTTGGGCTTTTGTGATTTTGATCCATGACATGTGAACGCCTTGGATAACATTTCAAGACAGCAGACCCTCCGTATCCATAGGGCATGCAGGTCTTTCCAATATGGAGACCGGACCGAAGTAAGACATGTTGTCTTGACACTGTGGAGGCACTGTTAATGTGTAGAATTTGGAACTTTCTATGTTGATAGCGTCTTAGAATTTACTTGTAGTTTCATTTTGGAACTATAATATTCCTAGGACAATTGCAACGTCCCAATTTGGCGAACCCTCTGTTTCTGCGGGGCACACACATTTTTTAGGTTTCACCTGCACAAGGCTTGCGTTGTGCTTGAGAAATCTATTGTTTTTAATATCATCCCGCCTTCTCTCTTTCCTGGCTTCTCATTGGTTCCTGTGCGTGCCACTTACCTTTCCTCCATTTCTATTGGCGTTAGCATATTTTACTGCATTTACCAATGCTTGTTCCTCGTCTGCTTCTCTTATCCGTTTCCCACCGCCGAAAAGCTGTTAACATCTGCTCTGGTGGAACTATATTTTCATAAATTTTCGCCTTTTACTCTTGCAGCATATTTATATAACAATTTATCACCCAGAGAGATTAAGTGATTTGCATTGAATCACAGGATGTTGTGCGGCGCCACAGCCGAGACTCGAACCGGGATCCCCAGCTCTCGAGTCAGCAGCTCTGGCCGCTGCGCCACATCCTCTCCACTCCAGTGTCATCTGTCAGGGAGCTCTTTCCTTCTCCTGGACGATTATTGATGAAAACAGCTCTTTATTTATGACAAAGGCAAAACCGATGCATTACCAATGCTTGTTTCAATATGCAGACCATACACAGCACTATCTAAACAAGATTTAGGGAAAGCGGCGCGCCTACCATTTGGTTCCTGGGGAAACTGACAGGGATAGTATTTGCTGCTGCTTTCCTTTAAGTAGATAACTTTGGCCTGTTACAGGAGTTTTACGTTTGATATTTGTATCTTTCTGACATTTAATGTTGTATTGGCTTGTTTTGTCTCATCTAGTGAGCATTTTTAGATTTGGCTGCAATTTAGAGTGACAGCCCCTATAGATTTGTTTTCTCCAGTACACGGTGATTTGAAGATTCTTAGTCTGTGTTTCCCGTACACTTTAGGTGGTATTACTGACATTTTGAAACAGACTGATATCAGTGAGATTAGCCTATGCTATAGGGTAAGCCTTTCTACGTTTAGTCCCCCTTCTCTATGGTTTTCAAACCTTTGTATTCTTTGATTATGGTGTTGGTTCACATATTTGCAATGGCTCGTGGTTCAGCTTTGGTTTTTAGCATGTGGTCCACAGTATGCGTTCGCATGACGCAGATTTCTGTGTTTTCTTGCTGGTTTAGATTTCGGATTATGGCTTTACGTTTTTAAATTAAATTTGAGCCTCTTGCAAACACTCTATCCTGAAGATTGTCTCGTGTACTATATGCTTACGTCTGAGACCTAAACGTCAACATCATTCCACTTCAACTATTTCTGGATGGGCTAAGTGGAATACAATTTCAAGCCTTCTGAATATTGATTACAAAGGACTGCTTCTGGGACTGGTTGAGTGGATTCTTATGCTGACCACAGTCACCACCATATTGCAAATTGCTTTGGTTGTCTATTGGGTCAGTCAAAATGTCGCTCCTAGATGACCCAGGGTTCATTCTCTTTTATTATTGTGTCATAAAAACCTATGTGATGACTTAAATATTGATGATTGCCTGTCCATTGAGTATACCTCATTTTCATTTACATATGACTGAAAAATTACAGATAACTAATGAAATTGTGTATACTAAATATCCTTGTAAATAACGACATATGATTTTGTAACTGGATACTTAAGGTACCACTCACTGTAAATAACCAATTTTTCTGATGGTGAATAATTCTTTCAGGGGTCACTGTATATTTATATTGAAAATACTGGCACACGGGGGGGTAAATCTTGACATAAAGGGCACCATTGGTAAAATACTTGCACTTGCATACTTGAGATAATTCATGGCGTATAGGGCCGCCTGTGACAAAATACTGGCATTCTTAAGGAAATTCATGGCATGTGTACCCCAGTGGCAGAATTTGAATACTAGCACATTGCAAGTATTTCATGACATAAAGGTGGATAACTTGGCATATGAGAGGGCGACAACCATGACAAAATGATAACTCTGACATACTGAGGTCATTTTTAACAAAAGGGCCACCTAATGTATATGGACGGCATAAATTACAGAATTCTGGCACTTGCATGTTTTATGTCATTTTTTCTATGAGGGGGCACACATGGCTAAATGCTGGCCCTGGTTTCTATGAGGGGGCACCCATGGCTAAATGCTGGCCCTGGCACAATGGAGGTAATCCTTTGACATATGGGGGCACACATACTACATTTTAAAACAAAATGGGGTCAACTCCAGGGGATCATGACGTTTCATTGGCGTGGCATACCATGAACAGAACTGAATATTTAGTGAGTGCCCTTTCAGCACTGGCATTTTATCAAATTTATGCACAAATTCACCCCATTCTTTTCAAATTTTCTCAAGAGGAGAAACCCCTTAGAACAGGTCTGGCTTACTCACTTTGCTCTCTCATTACAATTCAGGGCATCTTTCATGCTCCAGAATGTTCAAAGATCAAGTCAACACCATAATGTAGCAGGTATCTAAAATAGACATTTGTCTGTATAATGCTGTTATACTATTTATTATGGAACTTTAGCAATGTCAATTGTTGTGATATTAGGGTCATGTTGCATGCCTTCGTGGAAAAAAATCAGAATCAAGGGTCATATGATGTCACTTCTTGTGATGGCATTTAGGTCAAAGGGTATGTAATGTCACTTCCACTACGTCTGGTATTTTGGTGAATCGGCACCCATGTCTCTACTCACCTTCTTTGCTCTGAGGCAATCACTCACGAGCTGCATGCATCACAACTAACACTCGAAAGATGTACATAATTAGACTTCCAAAGAATAAACACATTCAGTTCAAATTTCAGTGCATAGTATTCTGTAACATCAGCTATTATTTCATAGAAAAATATAAGGCCCTTTATCCGTGGTCAGCTTCTTGACTGAGGAGTGAAATTGGGAAGATCATCGTTTTCAGAGTGTGCCTTGGCCTTCTGGCAGATTTTAGAGCTATCATTATACTAATACATTTTAAAATGAACTTTAAAAAAAATTATTGTACTTTTGTTAGCCTCCTACTCAGCACTCGGAGTCCACTTCAGTTTAGCTCTAAGTGTCCTTCTGGCGACAAAGCACTCGAGAAATATAAACATAACATAACAGGCAGGCACGACATTGCATCCATGGTGCAATGCTAATCACATAGGTGGTATCATATACAACATTTAAACTAGGCCTTTATTGTAAGCATGCCTTCTTTTACTGTTAGCACCAGGTGAAAGGGACTTTGAACTCTGTTGCAAGGCTACATTTCTGTAGTACATGTATAGGATTAGCATTTGTTATGCCAAAATTACTGGCAGCACCTATTTAGTATCACACACATGTTCTACGCCTGTATTGAGGATCATGATGCAAATGGAAGCAGGTTTTGTATCATCCCAAGCACTGCATGTGATAGCACAGCCCTCAAACTGTAAGCCAAGGTGCTGTATGCCAAAATCATCGGCTTTCGCTACATATATTAGTAGTATCCCAATTTTAAACTCCGGTTTTAGTTAGCTGAATGTCCCTTTGAAATGGAAGGGTCCAAACAGAAGGAGTTGTGGCTTCCAATAAGCAATATATCAGATACAGAATCTTATCTCAAAGTGGAAGAAATCTACGGCAAACCCAGACATGGTCATAATTGCATTTGACCCTCGATGTGGGTGCTTGGGTCAGGACTTCACCTTGCCCTGTGCCAAATGCAGTCTGCTAATGTAGGCCATTTGAAAAAGGAATGCCACTCGTTATAAACCAGGTGACAATATTGACCTTGCACAGCACATCATATTCATCTCAAAAATATGAATCCAATACGTCCAAAAAATCATCGAGAACATCGACTTTCACTAGAAAAGCAGACCAACCAAATCACTCAGATCATGCACTTGACCGGCTTCCTGATCGCAACATAGGTAATCTCAGAATACATCACAAACTAGCAGGCCTTATGATCCTATTAGGGGAAAGGCCCTAGGGAATGAGAGGGAAAAAGGCAGTCACTTGATTGCGTACTCCCCACCTGAAAAACAATTAAAGAAAAGCAAAAAAGTGACGACAAATAAAGATGCTCAGTTAATGGAAATTTCCTTTCAATGCACAGTCCATATTGCTACACAGAATTTCAGAAAATTGGTAGTGTGCCTCACACACCCTCTGGGTGTCATGCTTCATCATCGGCTACACCTCATTAAACAAAGAACCTTCCAATTGTGAATGGGCTCCTCACGGTGATGGGAAGTACTTTTGGGAAGGTGGGTAAATGTGGAAACACTGGCATCTACTTAAATTGGATATCACCCTTGTAAGTATTGTATCTGAAAAACGTCTGGCAATACACAGTAGGGGCCAAACACTACGTAACATACTGTATCATAATTTTTTGAACTCACAATCTAATGTCAACATTCATGCATGATTACCTAAGCGCCCCAAGGGCTTTTACAAAAGCCGGCATTGCAGTGTTTGCAGTTTTGCTGAAGACAAAATTACTTGTTTCCAATGTAACATGAATAAGATATATAATATGGGACATTTCATTAATTGCAATACAAAATTTGTAGTATATTGCATTATATGCGAGTGTCACTGGATTTACATAGGGAGTACAATTAGACCTTTAAAATAAAGAACGCAGGAAAACATTGGCGCTATAAGAAATGAGAATTTGAATTATCCCCTGGCAGTACATTACAAGACTGCGCATGCCCAAGCTGGAAGTATGAATTTGAGATTCCATGGTATTACGGCACTGCAATGCAACTCAAGGGGAGGCAACAGAACCTCGGCACTCAGAAGGCTAGAAACTAAATGGATTATTAGACTGAGAGCCATGGATGAGGGTCTTAACATTGACAGGAACTTCATGTCTTCCTAACTGACTTAATTATGTACCTTTGTTGTTAAACTGATTTATTTACATCTTAAATGTACTCGAATCAGTCGTGTATGCAGTTTTACATTGCATTGTTTACATTGAACCTTTTATTTGGTTCCTTTAAAGGTGTCTTTATCACTTTCGATTCCATCAAGTCACTGGGCAAATCTCTTTTTTACACTGGATACCTTTTTTAGGTCTCGCCTGAGCCAGCGCGCATGCGTTGCTCTGCGAGGCTTTTAGTAAGGGCTTTAAACTTTGAACACACGCTCGTGCGTGTGCTTTTTTTTTTTCATCCCCCGCTATTGGCCTTTGCATGAGTCTTTCTAAGAAAGACAGCACGCAATTGGCCCAAGACGGGTGCATGTCCCGCCTTCTCTGTGCCCTGGCCTAGGGTGCTCGGGAGCGAGCAGCAGCGGGCCGGATGCCAGCTGCATTCCTGACATTCCTTCGCGGCCGCGCTTGTTTAATTAGCAGCTTGTTTTGTGTTTATTTTACACTCTTTGGTTTACCGTGCAGCGACCACTGGAGGGCAGCAGACCTTCTAACGATGATATATATATATATATCTTATTGTTCTACATGTGCTGAATTGGGCACTTTGTAATACCCCCTCAGTAATGAAAAAACAGAGACTTCGAGGTCACAGGCCTACTATAACTAGTACTTCTAAAGCAACAGTATCAGACTTGAGGACATTAAGACCATACATCCTTTTTTTTTTTTAACAGCTTGACAGCTTAATTACGAAAACAAAATAGTATTGCCATTTGCCACCATCGAGGAGGTGGAGCAGTCAGCTATTTGCACATTCCACTGTAAAAATAGTCCGTTTAGTGTCCCCACCCGAGCCGCAGTGCCTTCCACTACAAGGCGTTGCTCTGGCAGAGCCACTCTGTCTGAAGACCCTCATGATTCCGACAGTAAAGAAGATGTTAGGGAGGCGGGGAGGGGTGCTGCTTGATGGTACGTCTAATATTTATCGAGACTTTCAGTGGACGAGCAAAACGGTTCCAACTTTGGGGGTGAGCGAGCACTACTCAATACAGCCTTCTATAAAGCAGCAAAGGTCATAAGGCACATTCCCATAATGCATGCATCTGAATCTGGGAGAGGATGTGACGTTAAGGGCAGAGCTGCCGACTTTGGGAACATGACATCGGCGTCAGCGCCACATCCTGTGATCCTGGGCAAATCACTTAATATTCTCGTGCCTAAAAAAAATTAGCGTGACTTTGTGTAAAGTAATTGTGGCTCATATAAACCGTTTCAATACCTTCGGGTCGAATTCGCGCTACATAAAACTACTACAAACAAGCATTGGCATAGCCAATAGGTCTCGCTTTTGGGACCTTATAAGTATTTAGTTATGCAGCACAATATCCTTGGTGCAACAACATCAACTGTTGCATGGCTAAACACTTATAAAGTCCCAAAGGCGAGACCTATTGGCTATGCCAATGCTTGTTAGTATGTCTTATGACTAGATGTCTCGGGTGGTGGTCCTGGCTAGCAACGAAGTCTTCAAAGAGTCAAATTTCAAAGGACCAGTACGAGGGGATTGGGGGGGGGGGTAATAGTGCCTGGAATGAGATGCATCAAGGCTAACTGAGGAAGAGCTGCAGCGACGTCAAGAACCAGCGGTTGCCCCGAGACGTTTGAGACTGGGTCCCTTCAGGGAGAAAAGACATCCCTTCTACCAAAGAATTAGAATTGGAGGTAGATACCCTCCCTGTACCTCAACCTAATGCAGGACATTTGGCAAGCGTCACAACCACTGGATATGGAAATCAGGAACACAGACCACAAAGATACGCTATGCCATAGGACTCAAGCTACACCTTACTGCTGAGATCCGAATAGGAGAAAACTGGGCTGGAGGTGCTTCGGTTCCGTTTGGTAGGGGTCCACACCTGGCAATTCAGGATGGACTGTTCCCACGAGGGCTCAGATTTTTCTCCACTCGAGTTAGAAGCCCATATAGTAGCTGGATTTACATCTGCCAAGTGCTCGCCTCCAATAGGTGGTTGAGAAAAAGGATCACTGACAAATCTGCACTGCCCGACTAGAAAAATGAAAACAAAAATAATTCTGGAGGAAAAAAAAAATGAAACTAATAGTAATATATTCCCTGTCTATGAGCCAGTGGAATCTTCCTATGTTAATCTCATGGAACAGACTTCATTTTGACCAAGTAGTCCTCCCACTTGTGCTTCCCTTGAGATGTCCACCTTGGACGTACTTGGCATGGGTTCCTCCCTTGCGAATCTTTAATCTCCACAATCATGTCTGTTATTCATCCTTATCCTTTTTCTTTGGGCATGGTAGTGCAGAGTCTCTGCGTTAATAGGCAGGGGCAGAGGTTGTAAAAGCATCTCCTGGCAGAGACACAGGAGAGGCAGCTGGCTGTGACTTTGCAAGCATGAAAGTCTAGCATCATTTTCTGACTGGCAAGCTGCATTCAGACTATAGTTGGGATGTGCATGTCTCTCAACGATATAGCCTGTTCAGGAAACAGAACATACATAGGGGATTTTCCCTTCCCAAGAAAGGAAATCCGTGATTACCAATGATTTCCCATTCCAACAGCTGAATAATTCAAGTTTGTAAGACTAAGGGGCCGATTCTGATGCGGGTTGGAAAAGCTTCCCGACCGAATCGGTTGGGAAATGGTGTCCGACCCACTCGGATCGGGAAAGTCCGACCGGCGGAGTAGGATGCATCCGGATGCTTCCAGATACGATTTGGTTGAACTCCCATTGACTTTAATGGGAACATTTGTTCCTAACCGCATCAGAATTGGGCCCTCGGTCGGGAAGACACGTTCCCGATCCGATTTGGAAGGAGCAAATGCCGTTAGGAGGCCTTCCTAACCGCATCAGAATCAGGCCCTCGGTCGGGAAGCTTTTCCAACCCGCATCAGAATCGGGCCCTAAGTCACTTTAATGTAGACTGAAAATATGGAAAAAATGTGAGCGAACTGCGATATCTCGTGGTACCTAATGGTTTAAGTGTATTTTGATTGTGACCAACGCCTGACAAGATGATGAAAATGCTGTGTACCGTGTTCATCATTTAAGAGGTTTGTTTTTCAGCTTAAATAATAAATAAAAAAGGCTCGTTTTGTAGGACACAAAAAAAGCACGGAAAAGGAAACGGGACAGCAGTCGAGCGTTGTAGTCCACTAGATGCGTCCAAATTAAGAAATAAATAGCACCCAAATCCTTTTTTTGGCGGAGTGACAATTCCAAAAGGAGAATATTAAAAAATGACGGGAGGAGACGTGGGTGCATGGGGTGGTTTGCACAATGTGGGGATAGCCTTAATAGCTTATTGTTAAAGAACACCAGCTTTGGCAAACTGCATCCATTTGGAAGTAGGCATGTGGCACAGAAGGATGCTGGTAAAAACAACAAGCATTGGCATAGCCAATAGGTCTCGCCTTTGGGATCTTATAAGTATTTAATTATGCAGCAGGATATCCTTGGTGCAACATCAACTGTTGCATGGCTAAACACTTATAATGTCCCAAAGGCGAGACCTATTGGCTATGCCAATGCTTGTTGAAATTAAGTTTCAACTACTCACAAAGAAAACGAATCTGAAAAAAAAGGCAGGTTGTCGACGAACGGCAAGTAGCGTAGAGCTCGCTGAATTATTTTCAGAACACTTTCTGTATATGCTACATGTATAACTTTTAAAAAAACCAATAAGGAATTGAGACATAAAAAAATAAAAGAAAGGCAAGTAGCGGAATATGGCAAAGTACAACGTACTAATAGCCGGTTCGGAAGGTGAAGCTCATATTTCTTGTTATAACAAGCAATTTTAAGTAAAGCATATCATATTTCTAGAGAACCTCATGTCTATGGGAACGCCACTCACCACAGTAACCTCTGTCATGGCCTTATGACGTTGGTGACCAACCAAGGCGTTCCAATTTTGTTGCCTACAAAAGGGAGCGTTGGGGTGTAGATCACCAGCGTGAGGGTGGAGGTAGTTTCAAGGGAGGGAGAACGACAAACTGAGAGGCTGAAGTTACAAACCAAATACTGCGCACGGGAATCTATGCCTCTCGCAGAAGTGGCAATTGCTCCTCCTAGGGGAGCCACCAAAGAAACACATGGGACAGTAAATGGCTTACCTACACATGAGGCCGCTGTCATCCAACAGGCGCGGTCTAGTGTTTATAATTAGAGCAGTTGTAAGCCTATTGATTGCTTTCTTGCAGTCAGGTTTACGGTGTATTACATATACAAAAGGGGCAGCCCCAACTACCCCCAGGTTTGTAATTGGGGTTTAAACTCGTGTTTTAACTTGTATGACGAGGAGTACCAGTCATCATGCTGATGTCGGACAGAGCAAAAAAATAAGTAAGCCGGACTACGTTATGGCTGTCGATGCGGCTTTGCGCATTGCAGCCCCAGTGAGATGGGATTATTATAATATGACGAAATCCGTTGACGTAACCGGAAGTGGACTAGAGGAAGGTTCCGGCTTGTGCTGCGGCGGTCCCAGGATTAAGGGAAAAGAGGAAAAGGAGGTTGGGGTCGGGCCTGAAAAAAGCCCGAGCACGCAGGAGTTGAAAGAGCAAGGCAACCGGCTCTTCGCCACCCGCAAGTACCAAGAGGTGGCTGCCTGTTATGGCAGAGCAATTGTGAGTGAAGTTGTTCGCTGATGTAGAGTGGTACTACGGGGAGTCCTCTAAGTCTATTGGAGGAGTCATGGTTGCCAAGGATTGCGCGACCACAACGGCAGGATTGTTTCAGTTTTTGAAAACACAAATTAGCATGGTGGTGTCTTCGCGCACTGGCACATACTTTGTGAAATTAATCTGGCAACAGCTGGCATTCAAGCTTAGTTAACCTCACATTCCAGCCAGTTCCCACAGTGTTGCACAAAAATTGCCCATCTCCATGGGCTGTTTGCCCACAGTCCAAACGAACATCAGCACACAAACAGGAGAAGCAGTATAGAAACAAAATGCATTTACTGTCCAATTTTGTATCACAGTTTTTCTACCAGTCCATAAGAAAATATTTTAAGGTTGTACCCATATAAGTACATTTTTTATTCCGTAGCCAACATCCTGAACATCTGCTGAATTAACAGCCAATGCAAATGCAGACAAGGAGGCACTGCTCTCTCCTGCAGGCAAAACGCAGTGGGATGCGAGGAATGCAGCTGAGGGGGGAGGGATGGGGGGAGTGTTGCCGACAGCACACAAAGCGTTTCCCTTGCGGGAGCGAGCAGGGGCACCATCTGGTTGCAAGTTAATTACAAACCGATGGTTTCAAAGCTCGCTCCCGCAAGGGAATTGCCAAACGTGCACGCGTTGCCATTGAAAGCAATTCAAAGCGTGCACGTTTTTGGCCCAAAAAGTTAATCGATTCCTAAAGGTCTCCTCCTATGCAACGCATGCGCGCTGCGTAGGCGAGATCTAAAAAAGAAATAGACAGCACATTAGCACTACTTTCCTTTGTCCTTAAAGTTGTACTGTAAACACTACATTTGATGCTTAGGACACCCGGTCCCATGCTAGTGCGAAAAGGTTACATCTAGGACACAGAATGTATTTGGAAAAAAAAGTATATTGGATTAATTAATTTGATGCTTAACGACAGAGTGAATACATATGTTTTGAAAAATGGTCAGAGAACGTATATATTGCTGACTGAAATAGCAATTGTCTCTATGTGCGTGGTGTCCCGCTAGTTAGCAACATTTCTCCAAACAGTGATTTACCCACTTTTCTTTTAAAGAAAAATGTAAACATGTTCAACCTACATTGTCAGTGGGAGTTTAGGAGAAGCCGCTGGCGTCCCCCAGCCTCCCTTCCCCCGCGCGCCTGATAGCAGCTCTCAGATGTTGTTCAGTTTGTGACTCGCCTCACTGGGCACACAGAAGGGAAACTGGAACCGCAGCACATTCCGGCTGAAGTTGGGAAACCTGCTTTGAACCTTGGCCCGGCCTATCTATCGCCTGCACAATACGAAGTGTTTGTAAACAGCGGGCTGTGTGCTGACACAGGAAGGGCCCAAGCTCCCAATTAAGGCGAACATTGGACAAATCCTGTTTAGTGTGGTTTACCGGTGGCCACTTTTAACAGTTTGATACCATAACACTGATTAATTGCGCCACTCCGCTCACATGATTCCAAACGGCCATTCTTTCGATATCGTAAAAAATGTAAACATGTTTTTACTCTTTTCTGTTGCTGGTTAAAGGATTAAAACAAATCGTATGGTGTGTTCCCAAAATGAAAAAACAAACACACACAAAAGCCTTTCTTATTTTTGCACGAGTGAATTCTAGAATCCTCTCTTGTTCCTGCATACATGTGGCAACCTGAGCTCTCTCCCCTACCCTCCCCCAGCCGATCTGCTCTCTCCAAGCATTGACAGCCTACAGACGGGTCAGGCCAGACGATCAGTAAGAGGGTGGAGAATCCCGGACCGAACTAGTTTCAATTTACAGAGCAAACAACTTTTTTTTTTTTTACGGTAATTGCTTTGCCAGAGGCTGTTGCCCGTTATTGAATAAATCCATTAGATTTTTCCAACACTCTTATTTTTTTTTTTTTGTTGTTGCATATTTATATAGCACAAACTCGACCCGAAGGTATTGGAGCGCTTTACATGAGCACCGTATTTACATTACACATTCAGGCACGGGGAGATTAAGTAATTTGCCCAGAATCACAGGATGTGGACGCGACCCCGAGGCTCGAACCCTGGTTTCCAGCACCAAAGTCGGCAGTCTAGCCGACGGACCACATCCTCTGAACTTGCGCGTTATCGCTTCAGCAATTTGCTCATGAAATCAATAAACGACTTGTAAATAAATATACATTAGCGCGTGTTCTTTGGGACAAATAAAACAGCAACATGTCGACAGCAGCGTCTGTCTGCAGCACAGAGGGCCATGCTGTTAGTACACGCACTGAGTGTCCTCTGAGAATAAACCTCACTTCCTGTAATGGACAATATTAGTTTGCACTGAGAATGCAGATGGCTTGTTAGGAGGGAAAGAGGGTTTGCTTTCACTTTACATGAACCTGTGTGTGTAAAGCCTGCCTAGGCATTAATAAACCATCACCGTGGCCCATCTATACCCAGGACCACTGAAATTATGCGATTACGAGACAGTGGACGTTCCCGCATAACTATGGGCTTGACGTATTTACCAGATAATCGATCATTTGCTACCTCATCTGAAGATTGCAGAAAAAAAAGTGTTTGTGGATCAAAAGTTACAAAAAAACGTTGCAACACATGCTACGGGATTGTGGAAGGCCCTTTGCAAAGCTTTACTTGCCACCTTTCTGTTGCTTATTGCTATATTTGGGTTCTAAACTGGTATCAAGGAGGTGCAACCAATGCCCAGACAGTGTTAAGTGTAAACATGACAAAATAATGAAATAACACTATCACAAAATGTGCTGCATTATTAAGCCACATAATTTGCCCTTTCTTGGGCAAAAAAAGTACTCACCCTGCCACATAATTTGGCCCTCCCCTGCCGCATAATTCTAGCGGCCCTGGTTATGGCACATTCCAAAAATACAACATACACTCCACACAATACCACTCAGTGCCACATAATTATATGCCTTCAAAACCAAAAAAGGGAAAAGAGAGGTAATGAAAGTAGAATCATCCTCCCAAATAATGTATATAAACAACAAGATTCTACCTAAATCCTAATAATGTGTATTATTATGTTGAGAACAAATCTCGTGAAAGTAGTTCAAGGTTCTTGTGTCCCTGTGAGTTGTCATAGGAAACAGTCAATGTTTTTAAAATACCATATTGTATTTTTATTTTTCTCTTGTTTACAGGGCAAACTTAAATACATGCATGATAGAATGAACATCCGATTTGACATATCAGGCATATTTATCATATCGATTAGATTGGAGTGATATAGGGACCCTGTTTAGGTCCTGAAGAAAAAGCCTAGGGGTTTGGCTTTAGAAACATGTCGACCAAGTAGGAGGCCACATATTGCATTAGACTCCCTACTATCTATCCCCATTTTTAATGCTACCAGCTAGGGAAGTGAATAAAGTGTTTTTTTCCACTAGCCAGGTAACTTTTAGAGTATTCTATTCACATCACTATTTCTTTCCCTATCACTCTTGCACCACACATAGCCTTTTTCACTGGACTAAGTGCTCCCGCATCTCTGTAGGTTGTAGCACGCCCCGCCCCGTAGAGGGACGGGAAGACCCCAATGATGAAGCATGACACTGAGGGATACTTAGTGTGTGAGGGGTATTTTAAAAACATTGAGTGTTTCCTGTGACAACTCACAGGGACACAAGAACCTTGAACCACTTTCACGAGATTTGTTCTCAACATAATAATACACATTATTAGGATTTAGGTAGAATCTTGTTGTTTATATACATAATTATGTGCTACATAATTACACTACACTCAATGCAACATACACTCCAAATACCACTCAGTGCCACATAATTACACACCACATAATTAAACACTACTAAATACAACATACACTCCACACAATACCACTCAGTGCCACATAATTATATGCTACATAATTACACTACACTCAATGCAACATACACTACAAAGAATACCACTCAGTGCCACATAATTACACTCTACTAAATGCAACATACACTCCACACAATACCACTCAGTGCCACATAATTATATGCTACATAATTACACTGCACTCAATGCTACATACACTCCAAATAATACCACTGAGTGCCACATAATTACACTCTACTGAATACAACATACACTCCCCATAATACCAAACAGTACCACATAATTACACACCACATAATTACACTCTACACAATTCAACATAAATACACTCCACATAATACCACTCAGTACCACATAGTCACACATCACAATTACACTCTATTCAATGCAACATAAATACACTCCACATAATACCACTCAGTGTCACATAATTACACTCTACTAAATGCAACAAAAATACACTCCACATAATACCACTCAGTGTGACATAGTTACACGCAACATAATTACACTCTACTCAATGCATCAAATACACCCCACATACCACTAAGTACCACATAATTACAAGCCACATAATTACACTCTACTCAATGCAACATAAATACACTCCATATAATACCACTCAGTGCCACATAATTACATGCCACATATTTACACTCTACTCGATGCAACATAAATAGACTCAACATAATACCACTCAGTACCTTACACATCACATAATTACACTCTATTCAATGCAACATAGATACACTCCACATAATACCACTGTGGCACATAATTAAACGCCACATAATTACAATATACTCAATGCAACATAAATACACTCCACAAAATCCCACTCAGTGCGACATAGTTACAGGCCACATACTTACACTCTACTCACTGCAACATAAATACACTCTACATACCACTCAGTACCACATAATTACACGCCACATATTTACGCTCTACTCAATGCAACATAAATACACTCCACATACCACTCAGTACCACATAATTACATGCCACATAATTGCACTCTACTCAATGCAACATAAATGCACTCCACATAAATGCACTCTATACCACATACCACCAATCAACATAAATGCACTACACTCCATGACACAATTTAACTAAGCATAATTTCACTCAACACCACAGTTCCAGGCCACACAATTCATCTCCACACATTTCCAATACACACCACATAATTACACACCAAACAACATATTTAAAATCCATAACTCCACAATCCACAACATACCTCCAATACACACCATATAGTGTCACCACCTGAGCACCAAACATCATTCACCACCACCATTTTGCATCAGCGCACCACCTAAGCATCACGTCAGTCTGCCCTTGGAATCTGGCATCTGTTGATTCTCCCCTAGTTTCCGTCCGCTGCTGGTGTTCTAATTAAATTACTGTTTTCCAACCTTCACTCCCCCGTTATTTATGTCCCGCTCCACCAGAACAAATAAATTATAACAAACAAGCATGAGAATAGGCAGGAAGAAGTTGGCAGTAGTGCAAGTACAAAAAAAATAGAAGACATTTTTTATGTTAACATCTTTTTTTAATCAGGTTTTTCAGTTATATATAATTTCGTCTTCGTTTCTATAAAGGTAACAAAAATGCTTTACACTTTTTATTATAACTTTTCAACATAATGCACAGCAGCCACAATGCTCTGCAACATAGCCAAAAGTTCTGGCTAAACACATAAGGTCCCAAAGGCGAGACCTATTGGCTATGCCAATGCTTGTTCTTCTAAGAAGTGATCAGACTCAACCAAGCCAATACACTGTTATTTTCTGTACATGGCGAGAGAGCGGAGTATCTCAAAAACCAAATGTAGGGTAACATAATCGTTCGGTTTCTTGTTCTGACTTGACACGTATGCTCATTAGTGTTTTTGCACATTGTATATGTGATTGTTTTTAGCTTTGGGGTTTTCTTAACTAGGTCTCTTTATAGTAACCATTATTCGAGGTGCATGTATATTTTAGTATGAAACCACATTACAAACACTAGTATTGCACAATGGCTACCGACATCGGTTTTTTGGTAATTTAGTCTGGTGAATTTAGTGCTGCCTTATTGTCTATGGTGCATGAAAATCTACACATTTGAGCTACATTATATCCATACATTTGTTGCACCTTCCAAGATGGAGGTATTTTCACGAAACACTTGTCTTTGTGTCTTTCGTTGATTCCATTGAACACGCTTTTTTAGCGTTCGTGCACCATTTCAGTTCGAATTTACTTTGAGACTTACACTGAACGGACACACAGGTTAGCGGTTTCGTTATTTGTTTCTTAAGTGCAAAAGACTTCGGGCCTGATTACGACTTTGGTGGTCCTGGAGGGGCCGCCACGCCAGTGCCCCGCTCCAAGACCACCAAAGTCGTCAGCACACCGCCTGCCGGATTACGAGTTAAAATCCGGTGGGCGGTCCTGCAGCGGCTGGCCCACGGTGGTGCCTTTCAAAGGCTTGTATGTGAGCCTTGGAAAGGCAGTGATGTGGGACAGCCACAGCACATTCCTGCATGGCATGGACTGTTAAGTCCATGCCGTGCAGGAACTGGGGCTGCATGCATACAGGGGGGCACACCATGTGCCCCCCTGCATGCATCCCCTGACCCTGAGGCAACGGGGACCATTTAGGGCCCGCTTTGTTTCCTCCCTGCCACACATTTTATGGCAGGTACACCGCCATGAAAACTGTGGCAGTGAAGAAACTCGTAATTTGCTTGGCGGTGCCGCAGCGGCACCGCCAAGCATATTGCAGGCCTCAGACCGCTGTGCCACTGCTGGGATCTAGGATACTCTGCGGTTGCAGTGGTGCTTTGGAAGTCTGACCGCCAAACTTGTGATACGGCAGTCGGACCGCTGGTGCGGCGATGCCCACACCACGAGTGCGGATACGGCAGTCCATAGGACTGCTGTAGTCGAAATCAGTCCCTTACTCGCTCATAGAAATATTGTTTCTATCCATAATCTTAACTTTACTTGTACTTTTATACGATAGCTGGAGGCTTATCATGGCAACCTGCGTATACATTAGATTGAACTCTTAGAACGCACGCTCTACCCACACGGGCTCAGTCATTTAAAGTCCTTTCTTTGTATTATCACTTATTTATGGTGCAGTGATTTCACGTAACATATTCGTTAATATGCAAGTCTTACTTTTTGATGATTTATTTCTTCGTTATAGCTTTATTGGTTGTTGATATTTATATGTTTTCATTGTGGTTTTCGAGAGAGAGCATCCAAGGAATTGGGATATAGATGTACCAAGTTTGGGCATTTGAGAAGTTTAGAGAACACCTGGAAGCGAGACCGAACGGAAAATAAAGGGGTTACTAGGCATGTGGAAATGTGGAAACAGTGACAAAGGGAGACGGGAGGGCTGAAAAAGAGCCTGCAAGAGTATGAAGAAGAGACAGGAAGTGTAGGGCGGGGGAAGAAAGCAACATGAGGTGGAATCCAGAGTAGGGAACCCTGGTATCTGGCCTGTGGATGGCTTTAATGAAACACTTGGGACGCCGTCTACCTCAACTTTATTTTTTATTTCTAGAAAATAAACCCTGTTTGGTATACTTCATCAGAAACGGGCCAGCATGGGACTGAGCTGCACCAGAGATGAGAAACGAGGTAGGACCGAGACCTGCTTTGGATTCAGCGCACATTTGCTGATGGCTTGGCTGGGCGGGCCGAGTGAGCTGTGTTACACCACAGCTCCATCCTTGGGAAGAAGGGTAGAGTGAGGGATTAAGGCTAGCAATAGGAAATGGTGCCCGCCGACACCCCTGCCCTCCCATCCCAGGAAACAGTAGCGGCCGCCATCTTGTCCTTCCTTCTAGCAAGGGAACTTTGACCCTCAAAAAATATTCTAATTGCCCGGCCCGAAAGGAGAAGCAGAAGATTTCATGCAGTCCTCTGCCCAAGAGTGCCCGGTGGAAAGAGCATACTGGAAAGAGCATACTGGCAAGAAAGTAGTTGTCCGTCTTGTAACGCTTAGGTAAGTATGCACCAAAGGCAGACAGCGAACACCAGGCCTACCTAGTTTTTCTCATACTGGCCCGCTGCAACATCCTAGCCCGGGGGTGTCCGACACAGGTGGACAGCTGCCCAAGGAAGGCCCGGAGGTCAACAATGTAGGCCCAGGATGGACCGAAGAAGGGCAACATTTCGGCATGAGATAAATGTACATGCAACGTACCGAAATGGGAATAACAACCAGTCAGTGGCTGTCCTAAACCGGTGAGGTGGCTCCTGCCCCCAGACCTATCCTGCACACTTCTGCACTCGTCGTGCGACTCTACAGCTTCATCCTTCCTGGGTCGCTATTTACTCTACCCCCATTTTTGAAAAAAATGTCACCACTGGAGTTACAAAATGTCTCTTGGTCAACAGATAGCAACCCCATGCTACATTTCATCTTAAATGTATTTAACTCCTATTCATACACAATATTATCTTCAAGCAATAATCCTGCAACGTAAACAGGCTTCAAATAAAAGACGGCTCTCCTCTCCGTGCTCGCTTTATACACAAAGGACATTTCAGTGTAAGCACAAAGGCAGGTCCAGGGGCTTTGCCAGTGCTTGTTGTCCGTCAGAGCGCTCCTGGCTTTCTTTGCATTGTTCGAGAGGCCTTGAAGCCTCGTCTGTCAGGGAGAGGCAGGGCCCCCTCTCCGTGACAGCTTCGATTGCTACAGTTACCCAATCCAGATGAAACTTTAAATCTTTGGTAACGTGAGAAACAAGCGTCCATACTTGGACAGATTTTCTCCCCCTATCGCAGTTGCCAAATGGAATGGCTAACCTGTCTTCAATTGCTGATAAGGGCGCCTGATTGGTGGCAGGCCTGCTGTTATCGCGTGCTGCGCTACAGCAGAGGGCATCTCAAGTGGACCGGAGTGAAATATAGGGGGGAAAGCCGCGCGGCCACAATATCAGGAGGGGTAACATGACATAGCGCCTGGAATGCGAAGCCGGATCATGAGCCCCGCGTAACACGGTTGGCTGGGGGCCTACACAACCGGATCGGGGGTGCTTAATAACATGTTTTACATTTCATACCGCGCACCTTTGAAAAAACGCAGTCTACAGAGCGATAAATACAATTAATAAATGCCGAGGAGAAAACAAACGCTTCAGGCGGATGAAGTAAAAATAGAGGGACGATGCAAGAAAAAGAACAAAATGCCCGCCTGTACATAACACTTGTCACTGTCCTAATTTTAAAATGATTAAGCGCGTCAGTCTCATAACCAGCTAACTTTCAACATTAAATCCAGCAAGAGACTTCAACAAGTACCTAACAAGAAATATGCGGGTTAGTTTCCGTTTGGGCAAGTCCACATCCGCCAATATAGATAGAGCTGTAAAGAAGATAGAGCCCGGTCAGCGGGATCCCTGAGGCTCAGCTGCAAAGCCTGGCTTCTCTCGGGATGAGCCTTCCTCTCAGCCGCCCGCGCCTGCAAAGCCCAGCAGTGCGCGGCCTGGGGCTGCAGAGGCATTGTTTCAGGGTCAGTAAATCCTGTCAGCTTCGGCAACTCGGGGAGACACGAGCCGGGAGGGTCGGGACAGACAGTCTCGTGAACTGTGGCAATTAAGAGCAGGAGAGATTTAACTAAAGAGCTGTATTGGAGCCGCTGTGCGAAAGTAAAACATGTCAGCTTCGGCAACTCGGGGAGACACGAGCCAGGAGGGCCGGGACAGACAGTCTCGTGAACTGTGGCAATTAAGAGCAGGAGAGAAAAGAAATGTGGTGTGTGTTCGAAAAGTTAAGCCATCTGCTGAGCGAGAGCCGATGCAAACAGAAATGTGGGGACGCGCCTTCTAATAAAAGCGGCAAGGAAACCTGAGACAAAACAGATGGCCCCTGCGCGCCGCTGCTGGCTCCAGAGAGCAAAATGCTCTGGAAGTAAACATTTCTCAAAAAGCTGGGACATCCGCACGCCTTTGGTCAATTGCGTGCTAAAGCCAGACGCAAAGGCCAATAGCGTGTGAGCACCACATGCACGAGCTTCTACAAAAGCTGAAGTGATTCCAAGAGGCCGATTTCCTAGAGCAGCGAATGCACGATGCGCTAGGCTCGACCTAAAAAGGCCGAAAAGGGTACTGATACAATTTATCCTCTACCAGAAAGAAGAATTGATTTTTCCACTACCATACCAATCCAAATTGTTACAGTCGAACGAATTCTCTTTTGTTCTCAGATCATATGTAATCTTTTAGAAAAGCTATGGAAAATGTATATTCAGTCAACTGAGTAGTAATTTTAAAAAAAGATAGCCTTGACGGCCAGGATTTAAACTGCAGCCAGATGATGACTGACAAAATGAATGTATTCTCACTTACAGAAGGCAGTAAGAAACAAAAGGAATTGCAATCATGAGGCTGGAGGGATAGGCTCAAATTAAAATCTTAGTGGATGTTCCTAAGGTGGAGAGAATGGGCAGCCTTTTCCAAGGCAGGAGTGGGCGGAGGAGTTCAGGACAAGAGAAGCACAATGAAACTCCCAAGCATGAAGATCACACACAAAAAAGGAAAATAAAACAAATCCAAAAATTGAAAGCAGTATGGAGCAAAATAGTCTTTCATGGTCTAAGAAAGTGGACATCGTTGCAAGTGGTTGAGAGTTAAAAATGCACAATGACTAAATAGGCGCCAAGTCTCCTCTCTTGGCATATAAACTGAGGTAGGAATACCAGGAGTGCTTTATTAGAACATAGGAACACTGAGGAACAACACTATTTTACAAGAAACACATGTGTATGCAGAGAAGAAAGATGGCAGAATAGTCAAACTAAAACAAGGAAAGAAGACTTGGTTTCCTCTCCATAAAATACTTGCGTTAGAGAGAGTTATATTTACCAGACGAGTAAACAGTGAGTAAGGAAGCTTAGGATATATGGGTACAGGTAAGTGAAGACAAAGAGTAAGACACAAGATTTCATCTTCCTGCATTAAAGAGCCCAACTCTGATTAACACAAATAAATACCCCTCTACCTATGTGATGCCAGGTGATTACTACCTACATCAATCAGCTAAATATGATGTTTCTAAGTTTTACGCTAATAAACAGAGTGGTTAGACCACCGTAATAGAGCAGTGGTTAGCCTAAATGAGTGGACTTGATTCAGGAATATAAAAAATAGAGAAAGGCATCATTTAGAGCAGTGCCCTAGACCGAGTGGAAAACTCTGTGATGAAATAGTATTTACAGTTGTTGCACCCAATTTAGCATTTCATAGTCAAAGTGAAATACGATGGAGGGAAATTATTTTGTATTCATTTTCCACTCATTAATAGTGTGTGTTTAGTGCTTTAGTATGCCAACAACTGACCGTAGCTAAGTGGAGTGCTGAACCCAAGCAACTGTGTGCACCTGACGCAGCTCACAATTGGCCTACTGTAAACGAAGCAAATAGATTGTTTGTGCTTGCCTTTGCACTACCACCACATCTAAATTATGCCTACAGAGTCACACATTTTATTCAAGAAAGTACATATAAACCACTGGACTCGACAATATCTTGCTAAAGGTTAGCGGATGGTTTCAAAGTTATATTATACATACCTAAAACTGTCTCAAATAATACTGGAGCATTGAGTAATATAGGAATTAAACAGGAAACATATGTTCAATGGGCTTTGAATATATCTACTGGATTCAAGGTATTCTTTAAGAAGTATACGGACACTACCTCATCTCAAAATGTCTGGGATATGCAAAAGACGGTGGCCAACATACCACTTAAGCCGCAGAAAGGTTAAAAAGAAGGCAACATAAATTGAACTCAATGAGGCAGAAAACCAGAAGTAAGAAAACCTTGCAATCTGACTTGAAAAAGATAAGAATTATGTTATAAATATTCAACTGAAAAAGGCTAGATTTATGCTAACAGATTACTTCAAGGACAGGAAAGCTGAAAACATTTAAGACAGCCGCACTAAAATGTTTGAATATAGAGAAGAAAAGAAGCCATATTGCCATGGCTGACTAAAGGGGAGTGGTAGGGACTATACTGAAAGAATACGGATGCAAGAGCTAATCTGCTCACCCTTTTAGCTTAACCAATAATTTACAAAATTACCACAAAGATCTGCCATGACCACATTAATTACATTTTAAGTACTTCAGCCCAGAAGGACCAGAAAGCACTTGTGACTGGAATTCTGTTTGTTGAACTTAATTGAATAACATATTCCTATGATTAATCTAATTAATGCCACAACATCTGAATACAAGGTGACCCGGAAAATGGAGTCACTACTGCCTCCAGCTCTGTATTATTTATATTGAGAGGCACTTGCAAAGATGGTGGTACAAAAGAAACATATTTAAAAATGAAATGTGCTTCCTAACTAGTCTGGATAATTATCAAAGCTGAAACTGATATGCAGGAATGTATTATGGCAATGTAGATTAGGTATTGAAATGAGAAACAGGTCAACACCTCCGAAACAGTCAAGATCAGATACTAGGATGCTCTGCTAATTGAGAAAGATTACATGAGAGCACACTGGAATAAAATCACACACCGAATACAGAAAGAAAGCTCTTCAGAGGTTGTCTGCCCTCCCCATGATGATACTAAAAATAGTTGCATTTTGAAAATGTACTTTCTCTTGTAATTTTTATCACAATGTTTTAAAGAGGCGAAATGGAGAAGGCTAAGTGTTCTACCATTACAATAATGAAAAACAATGGACACAGAATTAGCTGGAAAAAATAAAGATGGAATATGAAAAATGGTTGTTTTCCTCCAAACGTTTTTGAAGTGCTATTAAACCTAAGAAAATAAGGGATATCTGGAATAATGAACATTTTTTTGTGATTTATGAACCTATAAACAATGCCCATAAAATGCAGGCCAAAAGTACATACAGTGGCAGTTTTTCGACAGGTCAGAGTTCAATTAGAATTTAACATTCCAATAGCAGGATTATGGAACTCATTTCAAGGAACAAATACCTACAATAATCAATGAAACTTGTAAATGATAAATTTTTGGTTAGATTAGTTTAAGCTAGCAAAATATAAACTAAACATTTCTTGAATGAAAGCAGCATAATAGATTTTCAGGGCCTATAACTGCAGTTGGAGGAAGACCCAAAAAGGTTTAAATGTATTCAGATTAACTGTGCTGAAAGGCTACTGAGAGGTCCATCAACGCAGCAAAGAAGTGTTCTCCTTGGACTCTACATTGGAAGACCAAATAGGAGAGAACAAAATATCTAAATAGTGCACTCATTTAATGGTCCTGGGAGAGTTAGACAAAGAAAACCCCAGTGCAAAAAGTGATGAAGTTTCCAAGAGTAACAAAACAGATAATCATATGACACATCCTGGCGGTTGATACTGAATATCACTAAACTGGCAAACACAGTTTACTATTTGCCAAAGAAGCTGAAGTAAATTAACATGAGTCAAGAGCAAGAGAGCCCAAAAATATAGACAAAAAGATGGAGTGCACGTGCGCGCGGGCAGCCGGTAGGACACCACAGACAGCCATTCGCAGCACGCAGCCAGGAGCCCCGGGGCGGACCGGTCACCGCCCCCCTCCCTGGGGAAGCGGGGCTAGGCGCGCCAGCAGCATACCTCCGCGACAGGACCCGGTGAGGGACCCTGCCATGGGCGATCGGGGGGTCTGACCTTGTGGGGGGACAAAGGGAAGCGGAGCTAACCCTGCGACGGCCACAGCCGCTTCCCGGGGAACCCTTAGGGCGATTGATGATCGAGCGACCCTCAGACAGGCATAGCCCCGGGAGGAACCCGGGGCCGCAAGGTGCGTTCGAAGTGTCGATGATCAATGTGTCCTGCAATTCACACTTATTCTCGCAGCTAGCTGCGTTCTTCACTGACGCGCGAGCCGAGTGATCCACCGCCAGAGTCACAGGCAACTTTTCGAAAATGTTCGCCAACCTGCGGGCGCAGGAGAGGCGGGAGGAAGGCGACGCCGTCCGTTCACCGCCC